>CM019120.1:12678020-13878020 GCA_009720345.1 Fragaria iinumae
TGTTTAGTTTCTGTGTTGATACTATATGGTATTGATATTGATGGTTTTGGATAGGAGACAAAGAACAGATTTGGGTCTCTAGTTATTTTAATAACGAGATGCCGGCTTGTTAAATTATAAGAAGTTTTGAAATCCCAATTTGCGTGTGTAGTTCTTTGTTTCTGTTTGTCCTGTTGGCAGTTACATTTCGGAGGTTTGATATATTTGTGTCTGATGTTGTTAGGCTGTTTGCGGTTGTGGACGACATTTTCTGCCTGTTCCAAGGCCATATTGAGAATGTGGCTCTTCTCAAGCAACAGTATGGATTGAACAAGACGGCCAATGAGGTGATCATTGTTATTGAGGCGTACCGAACTTTGAGAGATCGTGGTCCTTATCCTGCTGATCAGGTTGTGAGAGATATCCAAGGGAAATTTGCTTTTATTCTCTATGACACTACTTCAAAGGTCTCGTTTGTAGCTGCTGTAAGTAAATTCTTTCTTACAAGGCCTGTTCCTCCGTATTTGTTTTCGACTTCCAAGAATCTCTTTCTCACTATCATACTGATCATTAGCGTCTGTTACTGATCTTACTATTTTGTCTTGTATAGGATGTTGATGGCAATGTTCCTTTCTTCTGGGGAACTGATTCTGAAGGCCATCTCGTTATTGCTGATGATGAGGAAGTTGTGAAGAAGGGCTGTGGGAAGTCATTTGCACCATTCCCTAAAGGTATAAGTTTTCATTATAACACAATACGTATATGGATACGTGATAATAGGGTTTGTGCATTATATCCTTAAAGTCATTTCTACTGTTTTAGTAATAGACAACTTCAATGATATAAATGTACATGAGCTAATGGAAAGCAAGAAAGGTAGAGATGTGGGAGCATACAAGTGTTGTAGAATTGAAAGAAATGTGCATTCAATTACTTCACATTATTTGGCTGAATTTCATCTCACAACTAGGATTTTGGGTCTTGCTTTCTGCTTCTGTTTCTTCTATTTTGAAGTAGCTTCACAATTTGGTTGCTGCAGTCACTGCGCTTTTAAAGTGACTCGTCAATATTTGTATTAGGCTGCTAACATCTTTTTCTGGTGCCATCCTTTTTCAGGATGTTTCTTCACATCTTCTGGAGGCCTGAGGAGTTTTGAGCACCCCCATAATGAGTTGAAGGCAGTGCCAAGGGTGGATAGTTCGGGTGAGGTGTACGGTGCTACTTTCAAGGTTGATGCTGAGGTTAAAAAGGAGTCTAGTGGAATGCCGAGAGTTGGGAGTGCTGCTAACTGGTCTTCGGATTATTGAGTTCAAAAAAAATTCCTCCAGCAAGGGTTCTGCTATCTAGTAGACCTCAAGGTAGTTCTGATCGGACTTTTTCTGGTGTCTACCATGACTGCTACCAAAGTTTATATTGTTCATGCATGTGAGACATGATTATTACATGTATCTTTAAGTCTGGGCCAAAAGGCCATAACCTTCTGGCAAAGAACTACAAATAATATTGCATACAGATAGACTTGCTGATACTGAGTGTAGCTCTAAATTTAACTGTGTTTGTGCCTTTGCAGTGAAGTACAGCTTTTCAATGTGTTTGAGTGATGACCTCTATTCTGAGATTGGAGCCAATTTTTCATTTTACTAGCAATGTAGTTCTTACTTCGAATGAAAACTAATAAAATTTCCTTGTGAAAGAGAATTTCTGCCTAGGACTTGGCAATTGATGCTAGCACAGTTCCTGGTATACTGAATTCCTTCAATCAAACACAGTTGAAACTAAAGCTACTCAACAGATTTAAATTATCATATCGAGGAAAGAGTCATAAGTAGCAGGTTCTAGTTGGATTCGGTTTACTTATTGCTTTCTGGTTGGAATTGGTTTACTTCTTGCAAAGGGTTTTTGCTCTAGAAAATGGACGCATATCACTTGCTGTGTGCCGCTAGGCTGTAATATGTACGTTGTTATTTCACCTCAGTCCAGTTGCTCAAAAAGTGGTTATGGCTGTTACCCATTGCGATTTCCATGACCTCCGTCTCAAACCCAACTGTCAAACGGCACAGCACTAGCCTCTTTACCTGCCAAAGATGACCGACACTCATAGTGAGTTAACCATGCACACAAGTGTTCGACGAAATGCCCAACTGAAATTTCATCCTTTCCATTCTTGAGCTGCTATCAATTTCTCGGCTGCAAAATTGTGCAGCTTCTTGTCTAGTGCTAGATTACCATGATATTGAGTGAAGATGAAGTGAAGCTAGCTCAATGCAAAGACTCTGTCTACAATCAGAGTCACCACGACCATTTGAAGCATGCTCTCCAAAGAAGCTTTTCTTAAGGATATCAACCAAACACCACTTCACCCTTCAAATACATATAGAAATCTAAACAAACCAAAAGAGAAAGCTTGAATACTTGATATTATATTTATTAACAAGGTTGTATAAGGGAGATGACCCAATAAATTTTGTGCAGGCCTAGAAAAACAAAAGTACAACATAGTTTCTACAATCTTTGGTTTTTATTTTTATTATTGAATTTTTTTTTTGAAAGTAAGAAATCATTCATATATCAAAAGCCAGAATGACGAGGTTATAATGATCACAAAGATCACAATAGTGTCATTACATTAGACATTTAGCTCACTTATTGTGAGCTTAGCAGATGATAAAACTAGTTACACACAAGATACTACAGAAACATAAAACTAAAGTCAAAGCGCTCAATTGCGGTACTCCAAGTTCCATGATACAATCTCACTGCATCTAGCTCGCACAGTCTGTCAAGTTATCCATGCACTAACACTTACTCAATTTTGTATTTGCCCTTTGGATCAGGGCTTAGAAGAGTGTTAGGGCAAGAGCCAATGACCCAAGCCCAAGTTTGAGCTTGTTTTGGAGTGAGCCTAGGCCAAGGCCCAATGACCCAAGCCCATACCCAAACCCTAGGATCTTGGTGCTGCCTCTTTCCAGCAGCCATCTGTTCCGGCGGAGGCACCATCATCCCATCAGCGCCGCCATAGTTCACGATCTCATCATCGCCATCGATGACAAGCATATCCCTGCCATAGTTCACGATTTCCATGCTGCTATCAAGCATCTTGCTGGCTGCAAATAGCATTGGAGCATAAGAAGAAATCTGCTCTCGACTCCACAAGGATTTTGGGAATTCAGACACTTCCCTTTGCCCCCTTCGTTTGAATTTCGCTGGCATCATCCTCAAATGAGCAAGAGGACGGATAGAGCCCGAGGTGGCTCGGCTTGGCATCGGCTTTGAGCGGCATAGAATCGGCGCAAAAAGCCCTGGTATTGGCGACAAGCACCTTGGAATTGACGACGAGCGCCTTAGAATTGGCGACGAGCGCCTTGGTGTTGGCGCCGAACTCCATAGTTGGGTGACCTCGTTAGGGTTTGGGAGAGATTTGGAGAGTTGGGAAAGTTGGGAGATGAGAGGGAGGCGCAGAGACATCTCTCCCGTTAGGGTTTTCTTTATTTTTATTATTGATTACTTGAATACAAATGAAGGAAATATGCTATCATTATCCCAAATTCTGTAACATAAAGAAATAACAAAACTAACTCGGGTGGCTGTCCAATTCGGTTGCTATAAGATCCATTAACATGTTAGTCTCTCCTCTTCGGAGTGAGGACAAGTCACTCGTAGTTGTAATCCCTTATTAAGTGCTGTGATTATTTCGTAATTGCAGTTTATTTATTGAATGAAATTTTCTTTAATAAAAAAATAAAAATAAATAACAAAAGTACGAGAAGTATTAGTTGTCAGGGCCAAATAGATCAAAAATATCAGGTCATCGTCCTCTTCTTCTTCTTCAACCTTCTCTTCCTTAGTCTCCTGAACAACAGTAGGAGGAGCTGCAGCACTAGTGTCACCAACGGAAGGCACATATGCCAACTTCTCTTTTCCAGATGCAGCTAGCTCGTCGATATTTTTTCCATTGACTTTGGACAAGAACAACTCAATTCTGTGTCCATCAATCTCAGCTCCAACTGCTCCTAAAATTCTCTTCAGGTCATCGGTAGAAGGATTGGTGTTCCCTCCCAATCGAGTGAGCATGTAAGCAGCAAGCGCCTTAATCTTGTCTAACTTTTGGTTTCTTGGTTATGGCGTACTTGAATACTGGATGACGAGTTTGAGTTGTCGTCGACTTCAGGAGGCAACCGCTGAGTCGAGATGGTGGGGATGAGACGGTATATGGGTGTAAAGGATCACATCTGTTTAAGTTGTTTTAAGATGATCCAAAGGCCATCGTTCATCATCCGTCGTTCATCATCCGCATTTTTTAAAAGATAAGGATGCCCGTATCTGAAAATGATTTTGTGTGTGTGTATATATATATACACATGTATATGCTTTATTGACTAAGGATGTTCTTATTTATTTTTATAGTGCGAATTTTCACTTTAGACTCACTTTTCAATCAAATTTCCACATATTCACCGTCTAGTCTTTAGGTACTGACATGTAGATCATCTCAGCAAAATTTCAACAAATTTGATAATCGTTAATCCGTTGTAAACCTAAACGGTCAAGTTTGACAAAATTAAGTTCGTCTATTGGTTTAATGGAGTCTAAGTACCTTAATGATTATCAAATTTGATAAAAATTTGCAGAGATGATCTACGCATTAGTACTTAAAAATTAGACGGTGGAGATGTGAAAATTCAATTAAATAGTGAGTCTAAAGTGGAAATTCGCATCATAAGAATAAATAACGATCTCCGTATAGTTGTATACACGTACAACATCTTTGAACAATAATTAGATATATAAATTTTTGATCATCGCATATCTCATACTTTCATCACTCCAAATTTTATATCTAGCTAAGTTCATAAATTTTCTTAAAGTAGGTCGGGACTGACGGAGCTCGACCTCGCAGCTTCCGCCTTAACAGGGCGGTGCTCGGATTGATTGGACTACAACGCCTTACGTTTGGTACCTAGTACTACATTACACCTCCTTATTTGTTAAGACTGTCGTGAACTTATATGGGTTGTCTTAGGTTGTACTAATATTAACCCATGTTTGGTGTTGGATGACATTAGAGTAGTTTGTTTGGTTTGGGGTTTAGAATGATAGTGTGATATAAAGATGACAAATTTGAGTACCCACAATAATATCATCTAAAGAGGCCAAAATAAAAACAAAGTGTCACGTAATCTTATTTATTTTAGTACCCAGTAACACTAAACATGGTACTAACCAAACTGAACTCCTTATTTGTGACCGTCTTAGTTAGTCCTAACAAACAAACATGCATGCGCACACCCTAATTTTTTTTTTTTTTTTCACACATACGTACCTGAGAGAAATACATCACCAGTATACATACAGTAGATTTTTCAAAAATGTAAAACGTATAAATACATTAGAAGGGGCTAAATTCTAGGGTTTTCCTTTCTCTCTTTCTCTCAACACATCACATTCACAAGGGGAGCGGTCGGCCCTCCACCTCCGCGCTCCTCCCTCTTTCAATTTCTTCTTCCCTCAATGCTTAATTTATCCCATCTCTTCTCTCCTCCCAAACCCTAGCCACATCTCCGATCCCAATCCCCACCCAAAGTCCCATTCGTTCTCCCAAATCTCCAATGCAATCCCCCAATTCCGACGACCCCCAAACCCCTCAAGACCCCGAACCCTCCGATTCCAATTCAACCGTCGATGACGACGAAACTCCCGCCGCAGACGACGAGTCGTCGGTTCTCGACGTCTCCGGCAAAAGCTTGGATTTTTCGATCGCGGAGAGCTCCGGCGACGCCGTCGGGGCTTTGTATTTATATAAAAACGTGTACAATCTGCTGCCCAAGTCGGTGGGGAGGCTGAAGCGGCTGAGGACGTTGAAGTTCTTCGGAAATGAGATTAATTTATTCTCTTCGTCGGAGTTTGGGAACCTGGTGGGGTTGGAGTGCTTGCAGCTGAGGCTATCGTCGCCGGCGTTTGATGGTTTGCCGTTGCATAAGTTTAAGGGGTTGAAGGAGCTGGAGCTTTCAAAAGTGCCGTCGAGGTCCTCGGCTATTCCGATACTGAGTGAGATTGCTAGGCTCAACTGTCTTACCAAGCTCTCTGTTTGTTACTTTTCGATAAGGTAATGTGTTCATTTTTCAGCTGCATTTGTTGCCGAGTGTGTTTGGATTGCGATTTTAGTGTAATGCTTTAGATGTCTACTGGCTTTAAGCCCCTCTGTTACTCAGTGTACTTGTTGGGTTCTTAATGGGTGGGGCTTATAGTCCTAGGATTTCTTAGTAAGTTGTAGATGTAAAAGAAACTATGTGCGGTATAGAGAGGTTTAGGTAGGCTTAAAGAAGCTTCAATTTGTGCTTACTTCTAGGTGCGTTTACTTCTCGGAGGTATCAATGTCAGGATTTTCTTTGCATTCCATTGATGCTGGTACTATACAGGGATACTGTAGATCAGTTTAGGAAGATGGTTAATTATCTAGTTGTGGATTATATGATGCT
The DNA here is from genome assembly GCA_009720345.1 of Fragaria iinumae. NCBI lineage: Eukaryota > Viridiplantae > Streptophyta > Magnoliopsida > Rosales > Rosaceae > Fragaria > Fragaria iinumae. The sequence continues at coordinate 12,684,476 of CM019120.1, forward strand.
CAGCTTCTAACAAACAGTAGTTACAGAAAGAAGAGAATTTGAAGTAACGGGATCACACATTGGGACCTTAATGCACATTTTTTTGCTATAATGTATGTACTGCTTTGTAAACTTAATATACTACAAACAGTATATCTTAGAACGGTTATTGCATTGATGATTAAATGATTTGAAACGTGTCAACAGTGATTGGAAATCATCTGAGAGGTTGAATCCCATCAAGTATCATATTATACGCACATCAGAGATGTGTTGGTAGTTTGGATGTTTGGGAGCTAAAAGTAGTGTTTCATAATATTTTGTGGTTAGCTGGTCGTGGATTGTTTGTCCCTAATAATACAAAACAATGAATTTGGATTATCAATAGTTTGAATGTCTTGTTTGTCCCTAATAATACAAAACAATGAATTTGGATTATCAATAGTTTGAATGTCATATTGTCAGGCAAGTACGCCTCTACTACATGGTGATGATTGGTGTTCTCAGTTTATTATGTTGACAAAAAATTACCTTTCTTAACTTGATTTATTTTGTGGTGTACTTCCTGCAGATACCTTCCTCCTGAAATTGGCTGCTTAAGCAATTTGGAATACCTAGATCTTTCATTCAATAAGATGAAGAGTTTGCCAGCCGAAATTAGTAATTTAACTGCCTTGGTATCGTTAAAAGTTGCCAATAATAAATTATCAGAACTACCTATGGCTTTGTCCTCATTGAAAATGTTGGAGAACTTGGACCTATCGCACAACAGGTTGACATCATTGGGCTCCCTTGATCTTAGATTGATGTGTACCCTTCAGAATTTAAATCTTCAGGTGCTTGCTAAGAACCATGAACTAGGAGCATTATAATCAAGTATTCCTTTCAGGTTTTATACTCTTTTTTTTTAAGTACATTAATTACATCCAGATTTCAATTCATTGGATTCAGAAGTGATTTCATTACATGACTTGCTATACTACTTGAAAATGATATCTTTTGCTCAATTCTGGGTTTTATCTTTGTTGTGCCTTGTCACCTAAATCCTTTATAGGAGTAAAGAAGTAATGTCTGGTGCGCATATAACTATTACGTTACTTGTGGTCACATACTTGATCAACCTGTTAATACTTCTGCGTTATGTTATATGTACATCTGTAAAATCATGTTGCAATTGTCTCCTTCTCTCTGTAACACAGACAGCTTAATTTGCTTCATTTCACTTGTTTTCCTTCCATTTATTTTCTCATGAATCTTCTATTTATTTTAACTGGTGAGTATGTGGGTAGTGATAGTGTGTACTGTTTCTCGGTTGTCCTTTTGTCTTCCTTTCTCTTTATGGTTTCTGTCTGTTATGCGGAGAAATTCTTCCGGGACCTCTAAGTTTCCTCAATTTATCTCCAGAAATATTGTAACCCTTTTTAGACGTTATACTTAAGAACAACAGAGGGAGGCTTTGAAAATTTTGTTTCGTATTTCCCTCCCAAACAGAGAACTATACCTAAAAATATTATAAATCAACTAGTCTTTCTGCTCAGACAACCGTGCAATAGGCAAAGTTAACAACCCCAACCATTGATTACTGCTTCACTGCACCCTATTCACTAATGACCCATCCAGAGCTGGTCACCCTCTCTGTGCCATTGCAGCTCCCTTTCTCTCTTTTCTCTATCTCATACATTTGCATCAGACCAAAAAATGAAAAGGATGTGGAATGCAAGGAGCTGCTTAACCTTGTTGCCATCCAGACAGGACAGGAAAGTTCCATATATAGGGAGGTCCTCGTTTTTCTTTCAGAGGTCTTTTAGAGTTGATATAGAAGGAATTAGATGGTGAATTGGGTAGCTTTCAGGTGAAGTCAAGTGGTAGGTTGTGTGGGGAGTTAGATGGTTGTGGGTTACTGGTGTTAGGTGCAGTAGGGTGGTGGTGGGTTGCTCTATGTTTCCGACTGTTTCTAATTTTTAGCAAGGGCAAAATTAGAATATGTAGGAAGAAAAGTGGGATGTTGTGTAAGGAAACTTGGATGTCTCATTAGTATTCCTCTTATATTTTGTATGCATTGTATTGACTTATAGAATTATTAATTTATGGCTGATATATTAAGTTGGTGTTTGATATTTGAACTTGGCATGGTTTTCATGGTTCTTTTTTATGGTGCAGCACAACAAGCTTCCTGTCTACTGTCAAATACCTTCATGGATATGTTGCAGTTTGGAAGGTAATGGAAAAGATATGTCCAATGATGATTTTAGCAGTACCTCAGTTGAAATGGATGTGTATGAAACTGCCATTCAGAAGAATGATGAGAATCGTTTTCACACAGGTAAGGGAAATAGAGAATAGACTCTACTCTCTCTCTCTCTCTCTCTCTCTCTCTCTCTCTCTCTCTCTCTCTCTGTTTCCATGTGTCTTTTACATTTCGAACCATTTTCATATTGATCTTATTTGTGACAGGCTCTCATGATATCTCATCGAGTATAGCTGCTCCTTCATCTAACAGTAGGTGTTTCACAACACGGAGATCTGCTGGCCGGTGGAAGCGACAGTTCTTGCAGAGGAGAGCTCGTCAAGAACGCTTGAATAACAGCAGGAAGTCAAAAGGTCTGGATCTTCCTAAGCTGCACATGAAGGAGGATGAAGAATGGAAACGAGGCAATATAGATGCTAATTTTGAATCATATCGTGAAAGTGCATCAGACATTATAAATTTAGATGATGATGATGATAAAAGTTTACTTTCTGGAGAAGATGAAGGTGTAAACGTCTCCCATGCTGCACATCGTGACATGTGTTCGAAGAAGGAGGAGATTTGTGTAAGAAGTTGCTCATCTCTCACGGTTAACTCAACTCTAGTAGATAATGGTGATAAAAAAGATTGTTACGAAAGTGATGCATCGTCAACTTGTAATCAAGAGGTTACTGGTGAGCATGATGATGTGTCATATTCAGAAAAATCCAATTGTAGCTCCAAGTCTAAGAGGCCACGAGATGGGGATCTTGATAGTAGGAATCTTCAGGATCCAAAACGTTGGAAGTGTGGAGATTGTAGTTCAAGCCTATCTTGTAGAAACATGTCTTGCAAGTATAGTAATATGTCATTTTGCGGTGCTGAGGACCATCTTCCAGATGGGTTTTATGATGCTGGACGTGACAGGCCCTTCATGCCACTAGAGAGTTATGAGCAAATTTCCCAGCTTGACTCCCGTGAAGTTATCCTTTTGGACAGGTTATTTTATGCAAGTATTTATGTTGATGCAGATATATGTTATCCCCTTTGGTTCCTGGGTGGAATGCTTGCTTATCATAATGGTTCTCAACTCTAAATGGTGTAATTTTTATTTTACCTTCAGGCTAAGGGATAAAGAGTTGGATGGAATTTTGTGCTCTGCCCGAGATATGGTGTCTCAGTTGAAGAAGTTGAATGGTTTAAGTACAGACAGAGATCGGGTTGATGAGCTACAGATTGCATTATATCTCGCTCTATTTGTATCAGATCATTTTGGAGGAACCGATAGGGCTGCTCTTGTTGAAAGGAGGCGAAGGGCTGGTGGTTGTTCAATATCCAGGAAGCCTTTTGTATGCACCTGCTCAATTAGGAACTCTGAATCTGTTAGTCTGAGCCCCAAACAATCTCTGGAGAGTGTTAAAGATATTGACTTTTCTGATATCTGTGAGAAATCTCTTCATTCTATCAAAGCCACACAAAAATCTGTTGTAGTTCCTATAGGGGCCTTGCAGTTTGGTGTTTGTAGGCATAGAGCATTGCTACTGAAGGTGATTCTTGTACCGAATTAATCTTTAACATCTGATTGTTAGTATTGCATGGTTAAACATTTAATTTAGTGTTACTTTGTTGGTGTAGTACCTATGTGATCGTATGGACCCTCCAGTCCCATGTGAGCTTGTCAGAGGATACCTGGATTTCATGCCACATGCTTGGAACATTATATCAGTCAAGAAAAAAGACTCAACCAAGAGAGGTGACACAATTAAGGGAGGGGACTTGGTTGTCAGAGATGAATCGCAGATTCGTATGGTTGTTGATGCATGTCGTCCACATGATGTAAGAGAGGAGACTGATCCAGAATATTATTGCAGGTCAGCATCTTACGTACGTAGCATCTTATTTATGTATGTAGTCTTGGTCATTTCTTGAGCGCTGCAGATGATATGTAGGTTTTGTTTCACTATATTGTACTTCCTTAATGAATTTGATTTGCTTTTGTAATGCTGAGTCTCTACCTACCTCTTTTTTTATTTCTGTTAATTTGACACTCAACTTAGCTTTCTTCAGAATCTTTTCTCTTTCTGAGCCGAACACTATGTATTACTCTGGTTATCTGATGTTTGTTGATCATTCATGCCTTTTTTTTTTTATAATAATATGTAGAAATGCTCTTTTATTCTGACTGTGTACCCAATGTTTTTCTTTTCTATTTTTTTTTACAAATCAACGTTGCTCTTTGCTGTTTTCGGAATTTTATGTGTTATCTTTTCCGAATTTCAAGCTTTGATTTCTTTAACTCTCAACCCCCCACCCTGCCTTTTTCGTTTTATATTTCTGTTCAATTGTTTTGGTCACTGGTTTGAGCACCGACTTAGCTGTCCGCAAGAATCTTATCTTCTTTTGAGCATAACACTTAGTATCATATGTATCATGCTAATCAGTTGTGCTTCAGTCAAACTGTGTAGACAGGCAACCAATTTGTTCATTCTTTTAAACTATGTAGTGTTCTTTTCTTTTTTGATTCAAGTTTCTATTACTGATCAAAAAGAGCAGTTTATGTCTTAAGTTATATTTATTTGTTGAGCTCCACTTGTATCTGATGTATTTTACGATGGTAGGTATATACCTCTCAGTCGGACCAGAGTTTCTTTCTCTGGAACAAGCCCCACTGATGTTTGTTCATTTCCTTTGGTGTCCTCTTCGGATGAAACTCAAACTGAATCCGGTAGTTCTCTCATTCGATGTAAATATGGTTCGGCTGACGCAGCAGCAAAGGTATGCCTTTCAAATCTAACTAGTTTTATGCATTTGCGGACTTATTGTCAGGCCTTACTGACCTGTAGGCTTGTTAGAAGATTTCATGATTGATCACAGATTCTCAATTTATTTATCTTGCTTTCATATATATATATATACGGAGCCGTTCAGAGGCGGACGTCCGCATGGTCCTTAAAGTGTGGACGTCCCTCCATTCTCCACCCTCCGGCGCCAACGACAGTGCGCCTCCACCCCTGAAGACTCCAGCAGCGTCCCCAACCACTTTCCCTCACCGGCGAGTCCGTTCTTTTCCAGTTTTCCGGCGAGATCGATCTTGTTTGAAGTTTTGGGTGATCTCGCCGGAAAACTGGAAAAGAACGGACTCGCCGGGGAGGGAAAGTGGTCAGGGACGCTTCTGGAGTCTTTTGGGGTGGAGGCGCGCCGTCGTTGGCGTCGGATGGTGGAGAACGGAGGGAAGTCCGCACTTTAAGGCCGGTGCCCACGTGCTCCTCTGATCGGGCTTGTATATATATATATAGAGGCCGGATGTGGAGCGCACGTCCCTCCGTCCGACGGCGCGCCTCCATCCGAGCGGACTCCAGCAGCATCCCCGATCACTTTCCCTCCCCGCCGAATTCCAGTTTTCTAGCGAGATCGATCTTGTTTGAAGTTTTGGGTGATCTCGCTGGAATTCAGCAGACTCGCCGGGGAGGGAAAGTGATCGGGGACGCTGCTGGAGTCCTCTAGGGTGGAGGCGCGCCGTCGTCGGTGGCGAACGGAGGGACATGCGCACTTTAAGGACAGTGCACTCCATATTGTTTACGTATATATATATATATATTTTTTTTTTTTTTTTTTTTTTAAAAGTGATTCTTAGAAGTCTTATGCTTATCAGATTTGAACAAAATTCTATCGCTTAGGATTTTGCTTATGAAGTATTGGGTTTATCTTGGTCAATTCTTTATCATGTTTCCTTGTCCTTTATTTCGGATGTTAAATTATTAACCCATCATTTTGCTGGGGGATGCTGCAGATGCGTACTCTGGAGGTATATGGGACCTCGGTGGATGATATTAGGAACTTTGAGTACAGTTGCATAGGTGAAGTTAGAATTTTAGGTGCTTTGCAACACCCCTGCATAGTAGAGATGTATGGACACAGTATGTCATCCAAGTGGGCTCCTTCTATGGATGGTAGTTCTGGGCAGCGTATATTGCAATCTGTAATTTTCATGGAGTACATAAATGGGGGTTCCTTAAAGGTGAATATTACTTCAGCTGGTTAGAAGTTCCATTTTCTTGGTGTTCATGTTGTTTTAGTTATGATTTAAAGATTTTGATTTTGATTTTATGGCAGGGTTATATAGAAAAGCTATCTAAAGCAGGGGAGAAGCGTGTCCCTCTGGAGTTAGCTTTGAGCATTGCTAAAAATGTTGCCTGTGCACTGGTGGAGTTGCACTCAAAACATATTATTCATCGTGACATAAAAAGTGCAAACATTTTGATTGATATCGATAGGAAGACAGCTGACGGAACAGCCGTTGTGAAGCTCTGTGATTTTGATAGGGCAGTGCCTCTCAGCTCGTACTTGCATACATGCTGCATTGCCCATATTGGGATACCTCCTCCTGATGTTTGTGTTGGGACACCTCGTTGGATGGCTCCAGAGGTTCTGCGGGCAATGCATAAACGAAATATATATGGACTGGTAAGTTCTCTGCCCGGTCAGCTTGTTGGGAATCTTGGATAATTGTGCCTGCTCCATCTTTTTTCTCAGTATAGTGATGCACTGTCCATGTAGGGAACGCTAAAATGATGCTATCATGGACACATGTACAAATGACTGTCCATTTGCTGCTGTGATTTAGTTCTATACGAGATTTAGTTTGGCTAATTACAAACCAAGAGCTGTTTGTTGAACAAGCATTGTATTTGAGTTAGGAGGCTGATGTTGTTAAGAAATAGGATAGTCTTTCTTATTTAAAGCTGATATGATAAAAGTGAGACACATATTTGGTAACTTGGATGAAGTCTTTTAGTTTAGTACACCAACTGAAAAATGCAACTTGTTTCTGTTACAACTTTCAAGATTCCAGTTCGTCTAATGCTGCTTAGCTTTCTGATAGATGCATTATAAACAGAATGAGGTTCTCTGGTCAGATTGACGAGTTTAGGGTTGTCAAACATGTAGCAAGTTGAGCAGTTCTCCTGTCACTGCTCATTGGTACAATAAAACATGCTGTTCGATTAACAGTCTTCTGCAACACCATGATTTTGAAATTTTTTAAGATCTTTGAGTTGTGATATGTTGATAGCCTAGCACATTCCATGAATTTTTTGTGCTTGAACACGTTACCTTGTACACCTAGATTCAGTATTAATTTTAATTTTTTTATATAAAATATTCTTAAACGGCCGATGAAGTTCCACATGGTCCCTAAGGTTTCCAACCTTGTGTTGTAGCTTTGCTTCCCTAAGTTGGTGAAGCTTTGCTTCCTCAAAGTGCTAAGTTCCTTTTCGTTCTGTTTACAGGAAGTTGATATCTGGTCGTTTGGATGCCTTCTTTTGGAAATGTTGACTTTGCAGATTCCTTATTTGGGATTATCGGAATTGGAGATTCATGACTGTATATCGGTCTCTCTCTCTCTCTCTCTCTCTCTCTCTCTCTCTCTCTCTCTCTCTCTCTAATGAATATGGCTGGCCAGTAGTATGTTTTAATCTATAAACATTATGTACCTCACTAGTTTTTGAAAATACTTTCAAGTTATCCAGTCAGTGATGGTAGAAAAGTGTGAATATGTATTTCTTTTTAGGAGTTTTGAATGTGTTACTTTGAGAAGAAGATATTGTGGCCTTGTTCTTGTGCCCCCTTAGCTTGTTGGCTCAGTAGATTCTGTAGGGTTTGTAGTTAGCTAGTTGATTTATGTAAAATGCATAATTATGTATTCTGTCAATATCGGCTTATTCTATTACCTTCTTAAGAGTCTGTTTATTGCTTTTTCATATATAGATGGGAAAAAGGCCCAAGTTGACAGATGACTTGGAGGCGCTCCGGCTATTGGAGAAGCCTTCAATGGCTCAGTCTGCTGAAGAGCTTGAGCAAACAGAAGACGACTTGGACACACTGAGATTTCTTGTTGACTTGTTCAGCCAATGTACTACAGAGAATCCAGAGAATCGTCCAACAGCAGATCGCCTGTACGAATTGCTGCTTGAACGAATCACTGAGTTTACAAGTTCAAGAAGTTAGAAATGCTAGGTGGGAGCCTCAGGTATTAATTATCTATAAAATGCATATTTATTTATTCTGTCAATATTGGCTTATTCTGTTACCTTCTTACGAGTCTGCTTATTGCTTTTTCATATGTAGATGGGAAAAAGGCCCAAGTTGACAGATGACTTGGAGGCGCTCCGGCCATTGGAGAAGCCTTCAATGGCGCAGTGCTGAAGAGCTTGAGCAAACAGAAGACGACTTAGGCACAAGATTTCTTGTTGACTTGTTCAGCCAATGTACTGCGGAGAATCCGGAGAATCATCCAATGACAGATCGGCTCTGCGAATTGCTGCTTGAACGCTGCACTGAGTTTACAAGTTCAAGAAGTTAGAAATGCTAGGTGGAGCCTCAGGTATTAATTATCCATGAACTGCAGATTATGTAGTCCAAGTAATGTACTTTTGCTTTAAATTTATTGATTTGGGCCAATGGTTCTGGCAATGTAGTTGCTCTGTTAGGTTAGGTAGCTATGTTGTATCATATCTTCTGTACGAGTGATTAGGATTATGGGGATTGCAGACTCATTTTCTGTAATCCCAATTGAGGTTTGTGATTTTTGTAGGTAGTTGTAGATAGTTGGTTCTGGGACATGCAAGGCTTGGTTATGTATCATTTCCAGACTGTAACTTGACCAGAATAAACTATAAATAGTCTTCAAATTTTAATAAAGCAGAACTTGTGTGGATATCATATCATATGGTTTTGCATTTTTGGATCTGACTACCTATTTATACTGAAGTTGTCTTGATAACTAAGCCAATTGTGGTAATGCAAAACTGCAAGGAATCAACACAAGGCATACCCTAAACCCCAACTAATTTGTTTGCTAGAGGAGTTTTTTGCTTCAATGGTGTCTGGACACTTCGAGAACTGTTAAAAAGATACCTGGACTTTAAAAGTTATTAGTATGGTAACCGGACTATTGATTTTCACGACAACATCGTACCCATGTCTAATTTCAGTCACAAATTTGTCAATTTTAGCACTTGTGGTGCACCTGACTTTTTCTAAATTTGCTTTAACATTATTCGGACACTTCGAGAACTGTTAAAAATATACCCAAACTTTGAAATTTATTAATATGGTACCAATATTGTTGTTTTTTACCCATGTCTAATTTTCGTCACTGGTGAGTCAATTTTAGCACTTGTGGTGCACGTGTGGCAGATTCAAGAGGGCAAATGAGACTTTTTCTAAAAATTTGTCAAACAAAAAACTATTTCCGTCAACATAAGTGTTTGATAAAGTTAAATCATCCCCTCTAGAATTTGTTTACTAAGTTGAAAATAGAGGGGCAAGCAGTTCACAAACTCGACCTCCAACTCAGAGTAGCCAAGACCCTGCAGCAAGAAAGGCACAACAGTCTAGGCCAAACTGAATCAGAAGGGGCTGGAATGTGAGGCAAGTTGTGAAGAACCAAGACCTTTGCATTCATTCTCTGTGTGTAGGGTTATGATGCTACGAACTAAACTAGTTTTTGTTGCCATTTATGTTGAACTACAATTTGTGGGTTTGATGAGCAATGAATATCTTATTCAATTGAGTTAAAGCTGCATATTTGTTCAACTTTGATATTGCATAGGTTTATTTGCTTATCACAAGGGTTAAAATGTTTGTTTTCAACTTAGTTAAAGCTGTGATATCATCGAAACTCAATCATTTTGATTGTGTTGATGCCATGTTCATTGGAACTCAATCATGTTTGACTTTGTTCATGACGGGGCTGAAATATCAACTTAGTAATGAAACATTTTAACTCTGTAAATAAACACTTTAATACCCAAGCCAAGTGAAACAACTCATTTTCAACTTAGTAATGAAACATTTTAACTCTGTAAATAAACACTTTAATACCCAAGCCAAGTGAAACAACTCATTTTCAACTTAGTAAACAAATTTTAGAGAGAATGATGTTCAACTTCAACAAATACTTGTGTTGGAGGGAAAGAATAGTTTATTTGACAAATATTTAGAAAAAAAAAAAAAAAAACCTCATTTCACCTCTTTAATCTGTCGCACGTGCACGACACGTGCTAAAATTGACTGATTGGGACAAAAATTAGACGTGGGTACGATGTTGTCGTGAAAACAACAATCCGGGTATACCACATTAACAACTTTCAAAGTCCGGGTACCATTTTAACAGCTCTCGAAGTGTCCAGACACCGTTGAAGCATACTTAGAAAAACTAAAATAGTCACGTGCACCACAGTTCTAAAATTGACCTAAACATCGGATCATACGACTCCACAAATACAGCTCGAACACCTCCCTCTAAGATTCTTAAACTTGAAGAACAACAAAATTAATGAAGCACCCTTCCATTCTTCTCTTTGAAGTTACATTTAAAAAGGAAAGGTTGCCCACGATCTAATCTGGATCCGGACACCGGTGTACATTCTCAGTCTGATCGGTTTCAACATGTCAACACAAAATTCTTCCCACCAGCCAAATCAAACAATGTAATCTGAAACGCAAGCATAATCCTCACGTTAACCTAGAGGCCTAAGGTTTGCATCAATTTTCACCTCTTGCACAAAGTTTTACTTATACAAAGCTAACACCATCGGTTACTAATCTGGTTCTGATCGATTAGATGACACCGTCAAAGTAATCAGGAAGCACGTCGCTCTCACGCTTCTTCACTAAATGTGTACCTACATAATGAACTTTTCTCAGCTGTCAATGATTTAGCCACCAGAAAAGTGTGAATAATCGTAAACCTGTTACCTGAGAAATCTAAGAATCAAGATCAACATGACTTTGTCCATCAACCAGAGGGAAGAGACAAACCATGCTGCCCAGCATCAATCGATGTCTTCGTCAATCCCAACCTTGTTCTGAGACTAGGAGTGAATAAGAGAAGGGGGCTCTAGGAAGGGTTTTTTGCTTCAATGGTGTCTAGACAGATCGAGGATTGTTAAAAAGTTAACTGGACTTTGAAAGTTTTTAATATAGTACCCGGACTATTGTTTTCACAACATTGTAGCAACGTCTAATTTTCATCACCGGTCCTTTCAGGTGATATCATTCATCTAAGGTTCACAAACCTTATATTGACCAATAAAACCATGACGTCGTGAAATTTTTGTTTTTCATATGGTCTGCCCGCACTGTCATGCTACCACTAGACACTGAATAAAGTCTCTTCTCTAATGGAGGTTGCTGCTTATCCATATATGATTTATTCCGGCTAATAGTTGATACTGCAGACTTGATATAATGAGGTGTCCATAATGTCTGATAGTTGTCATGGAATTATTGCCTAACAGATATTAATCATGTCATGATGCTGCTAGCCTTTCTTTGGTTACCTTCCATGAGTTCCTTCCCATATATAACACTATCTTAGCGTTGAAAATCATGGGAACAGAGAGCGATCATTCTAACATGATATCATCAATTTTTTTTCCTGTAAGAAAAGTAACATTGTTTGTACCTTTATCTGGAAATGGAAATTTATCCTCTGACATTTTCACATCTGCAAAGATCCTAGAATGAGTGTTGTCCCTTTCCATCTAGTGTATACAAAAGAGAACATCATGTCAAAGAAAACACACAAATGACATTTGGGTAATAAGGATCTTCTTACAACAATATGAAATTTTTTTATGAGTCGGAGCGAATGTTACGACATGTAATTTATCGATTTTTTTTACGCCAAGACATATATGCAATGAAATAAATAAACGTCATAGAGAAATTAGAAAAAACAAAAAAAAAACAAAACAAAAAAACATAACTTTCATTCAAAAAAAATCTTTACCTCGAAATATGGATAAAGTTTTGGATTTTCAAAATTTAAGCGATTTTACCATATTTTTTCATACCTTAATCATGCATCAATTTTTATTTGATTTTTGTGCGGTTAATCTTTGAAGCCAACTGCAACCGTTCAAGAGAGATGATCTTGGAGAATCCATCATCATAACAACTTGAACTGCCCCGATTTCCTGGTGGAGCTCAAGCGTTTGAGTTTATTTGCAAGTTGTGTTGTGACATCAGAGGTTCCCTTATCGCTTCCACAACTATTTTTTGTCTGGCTGCGGTTGAATATCTGGAGTTGTGAGTAAATTTATGTGAATACATGTGAAATAAACTTATTTAGTTTTCTCATTTTGAATCTATATCTTTTTTTTTTGTCTAATTCTGAGTTTATATCAATTCTACATTGTCTTGTCTTATCATTTGGTTCTTTATTTTTTATATATGTATGTTGATATGCTAGTGTTTCACATTGTTTTCAACATGTAGTCACATCCATACGTTGGCTGAATTGGAAAAAGATGAGATATGTCAATTTTTGACGTGCAAAAATCTCACTTATGAAGTTCAGATCCATGCATCAAAAAGTCGTGTTTTGTCTTTGAGAATTGTTGAGCTCTACTCTCTCAACAATCAAGATCTTAGACATAAAGTTCAACATAATAAGAGGTTGATTTCTGCTCTTGAGATCACAAACTTGAAGATGAATGAAGTCATTGACAATCTGAGGAAAGAGGTGGAGAAGATGGGCAGTGGGAAGTCAAAAGGATGAACAGACATGTAAAGGGTTTTAATAGAATTGAAATTTGTTTAGTCCTTGTAGTTTGAAGTCCACATCTGTTTAGTCCTTGTGGTTTTATTTTAATCTGAATAGTCCTTAAAATCACAATTTTTCATCCAGATAGTCCTTATGGTTTTATTTTAATCTGAATAGTTCTTAAAGTTATGATTTTTCATCCAAATAGTCATTCCAACAATTTTCTCAGTTAAAGGTCATAAAGACTATTTGGATGAAAAATCATGACTCTAAGGACTATTCAGATTAAAATAAAACCATAAAGACTATTTGGATGAAAAATCATGACTTTAAGGACTATTCAGATTAAAATAAAATCATAAGGACTAAACAAATGTCGACTTCAAACCACAAGAACTATACAATATTTTACCCTTTTTAATATGTAGTTAAACTTTTGATGAATTTAATCGTTGAAAGCGCACATTAGCCATTCTCATACGTTTAGTATGAGATATTATATACAAAAAAATCGTCACACTTTTTTTAACACACACGTTGCTCATTATTTAATAACTTTAAATTCTTAAGCTGACAACACAACCTCTAAAACACATGCTTATTCATGTGGATTGAGTTATATATCATGTTTGGGTGTCTATTCAACAACTCTTCTCTTACACATATTTAGCTCTAAATAAAATTGATGCATGGCAAAGTAATCATAAATGTTCATACAAATTATCATGTGTTATGTCATTTCATCTAATTCTAAAGAATTATTAGTGACTATCTTCCATTTGCACAATAATCTTTAGTACCTACTAAAAAATGAAACACATAGTGAATTCTAAATATCCAGATAACGCAAAAGATATAGAATCATGAATAACAATGATAATTTAACAATAATCAAAATTCACCAAAGTAAAAACATGGAGATTGGATAAAATGATAGTTCATGCATGCAACAAAGAAACAATATCAAACAAGACAACACACCACGGACCCACAATGCAAACAAAGATTCTAGACATTACTTATTACTTTGTCAAGCTCTTCTTGTTTGATTAACATGGTAAGGGAAATCTCCTCCATTCAATAGTTATAAGCTTGTTCATCATTTTGATAAAGGCTCAAGTTCGAGGCTTTGCCTTCCTCTTTTCGTTTTTTTTATTTTGTTTTTTTCGATTTTATCCCTTTTGTATTGCGATTTTCCCTTTTTCATTTAATTTTATGTGATTTTCTCCCTTTTTCGTTATTTTTTAGGTATAACTCTAATGCTCGTGGTTTGACGAACTACAGGTTTACTCGATTCAAGAGCATTTGATATGAGTAATATATATGATAATATGGATCTTGTATTGTATTTGAATTGAATGCTCGCTTGATATTGAAATTGCAAGATGGTAGTCTAGTTTGTTAACAAGCTTTGCTTTTGATATGGATGATATGCAGGCTGTGTATTCGCATATGTGATGATCTTATTGCAGTCCATGGTCTTTTTAATCCAAATGTGGAATGGTCTCTGTTAGGATCAACAGATGATATCGGAGATCGTTAATATTAATTAGTTAGATAATTTACACAAAGAAAAAGAAGACCGTATTTGAAAGTTCGCACAAGGCCTCGTAACACTCATGACCGACCCTGAGCCTCTGTCACAGCTTTTCCTTTTCCTTTTGTCTCATTTTGAGCATTATTAATATTGAAATCCTCATCAATCATATGATGGAACTCCATTATTAAGAAACTTGTGCTCTAATTCGTGCTTCTGATCTGAATTGGGGAGGGAGTACGTTTCAAGTCTTTCTTACAATAGAGCTTCACTCCCAACTCTCTCCATAAAAATTGCAAACTACTTTAGCAGAAGTAATACATACTAATGAATAAACAATGTTTCCTTAATATTCCTCTAGTGCAGTAATAGTGTTTGCAATTCGGTATCTCAATTAAATCAGAAAATTCATGGTGCTTTTCGCGCAGTCTATAGGGTTGTTGAGATGGATGAGATGAACAGTTGGCAGTATGGATCTTATAGGGTACCAGTTCATCCCCATGATTGGGATATTCGTGTATGATTCCGAGTAATGAAAAATGAAAATGTCTCGGTCAATTTGATTCATTAACGGGCATCTGGCTTTAATGTGCAATAAGCAATTGATGTCCACTGTTTAATGGGGCTGCACGTCGGCTTTTAGGCTTTTAGTTAACCTCTTGTTATAATTAACCGTCTAAAACAGGCGACAGATAATTAAGCGAGTAAACGAGGGCATGCCTCGATCCTGTGCAACACATAGCTCAGCTCAGCTCAGCCTAACTGGGTTTATATATATTGCTGACCTAAACTGAAAGGACCACTCTACAGACTATGTAGTCACCACTGGTCCTGATCATCATCATCATCTTCCATCTCTGCTGCCATCCTATAACACCAGCACATAGACATAGCTCAGCAGCAGGGACCATATATTCTTATTAATCTAGGCTTTACTAGCCTTCTGATATATACTGCCTCTTTAGCTGGGTAGCTAGGAAACACACACCCCAAAGCCAAAGCCATCTCTTTCTCTCTTCTCACTTTGTTTAAGTATGCCAGTTCATGACACGCATCAGAGAAGCAGCAGCAATTCCTCAGTTACCCTAGCACGCGGGTCTTTTCACATATATAATCCTTGTGTCTAATCTCTAATGTAATTTCGAATTAATCCTCTCTTAATTCATATAATTCTTATGAATTCAACCCCGTACGTATGCAAATCGAAATCTGTAAATGAGGCTTTGTATAAGAAAAAGCTGTTGATCGATAACCTCTTTTTCTTTTGAAACACTTTCATATATCTGCAGAGTGTACAAACCGATGATCACCCACCTTGCATGCGTTTTAAGGTAATGGGATATTGAGACGTTGATAGAGACCCCCCAGATAGAGAAACTTACATGATTATACACAGCTGGTGGGTGACTGGGTTGGTTTCTAGTACAGATAGTTTTACTGTTCTTGTGATCCCTAGTTTTTACTTACTTTTTCCTCTTTTTGGGTTCAAGTTTCATTTACAGTACTAGTACTAGCAGCCGGTGGAAGTGACAAATTTGAGCTCACTTCTTTTGTGGCATTACTGGACCACTTTACTGCTACAACTAGCTAGGGTTCATTTTGGCAATGTATCTCTACCGTAAGGGGGCCCTGCATAAGTTTCCCATTGAGGATATAGTCTCAACATCTACGGTTTGGTAAAATTCTCAGACTAATTAACCTCATCAAATCGGTAGCTAGCAGCTGCCTCGTCTACAATATTGAGATTAATTTGGTCCTAAGCCATATATATGCGTACATAGCAATCAATTGATCGTGGATCGAATAATTATTAAGCACACACATTACAAGAGAGATGATAGGTGAGCTTAAGCAGTAATTATCGAATGGTTGAGCTAGCATCTAGCTAAATAATACACAAACAATTCACTGAAAAGCATATTGTTAATTGATGCCGCTTAAATTAGTTGAAAACCAACTACATTCGCATAGACGAGATAATGAATTCTTTATCTAATTCATGCTCTTGATTACTAGAAACAGATCTTTATCATGAAAGCATGAGTCATGAAGTTAATTTAGGAATGTAAATTAATTTGTTATTGCTTTTTATTTTATATGTGTAATACATGTAGTACATAGTACGTAGGGTTTGTACATGTAGTATCTCTATAAATAGCTTCTTCTGTGGGATGAATAATATATCAGAAAAATTCATTCTCCAAACCTTGTTATATTTGACTTGGTATCAGAGCGAAGATCCGAAAGGACTTTGTCTCTTTGTTTTTCCGCTGCGATTTCGTTGACGTTTTTCCCAACGATTTTTTATTCTCCGGACGACGTTTTTCCGTTCGGGTGTTTTTTTTTTTTTTTTTTCTATCACGGTTACTGTTTGGATCCGGTCTCCGGCGGGCTTCTTCAGAGAGAGTGAGAAAGAGAAAGGGAGAGCACGAGGTCTCCGGTCTCTAGCCGTCCCTTGGCTGTCATCTCCGCCCAGAAGACGTCGGCCTGACTCGCATCTCCGTCGTGCCATCGTCTGCCCTAAGACTGCCGCCGAGGACTGAAGCCGTCGCCGTGCCTTGGCAGTCATCTCTGCCCAAAAGACGTCATCCCGTCCAGTCCGACATCCGGCCTGATCCGCATCTCCGTCGTCGTCTCGACCCAGACGTGACGACGCGGCCGACAAGCCTTCCCCGACCCGATTCTGCTCCCGGTTCTGCTTCTTCCCCGACCCGACCCGGTTCTGCTTCTTACCCGGTTTTGCTTCAGACCCGACCCGGTTCGTCTGTTGTGACCCGACCCGGTTTCAGTTACTGGTGACTGGCAGTGCTAGTGCACTGACAGTGCAGGTGCACCCAAAGCAGGTTTTCTCATCCTTGCTTTATTGTTGTCGCTGCATAAACTACTGATTTGGCATTTGTGTTACAATGGGTTCTGGAGAGGAAAGTTCTCAGGTCAATGATGTTCAGAAGTTTGAAGTATCAGTCAAGAATTCTGAAAGTGGTTCCTTTGGGGGGACCAAACTCAATGGAACCAATTTCCCAAAATGGAAGAAAATCATGACGGCTCATCTCCGAGGGATGCACAAGATGGGACATGTAACTGGAGTGATTGAGGTCCCTAGTGCAAGTAATGTTGCTGCTTACACTAAGTGGGAAGATGATGATGGTCTTGTGATGTCAGTTTTGTACAAGGCCATGAATGAGGAAATAGTTGACCTGGTGGAGCAATGTGATACTGCGCAGGAAATTTGGAAGACATTGGAAGATTTATATACTAATGAGTCTGATTTCATACAGGTTCATGAGTTGATGTGTACTGCTGCAGCAATGCAACAGAATGGGCAGCCAGTGGCGCAGTATTTCACCAAACTGAAGAACATTTGGGCTGAAATTGATGTGAAGCGTCCTTGCAAGATCAAGAATCAGGAGGATCTTATTTGGTACCTGAAGGAAAAGGAGCTTGAGCGAGTTCATCACTTCTTGAGAGGCCTTGATGCAAAACATAACAGTGCCAAAGGAGAGCTGCTCAGAATGACAGAACCTCCTAGCTTGACTACAGCTTTCACATATATCCGTAAGGATGAGTCTCAGCAGGACAGCCTTGCTCAAGCACAACTTGAAGTCTCCAGTCTCACTATTCAGACAAGAGCACCAGCACCACTCCTTCAGCAATCAAGTTCCGTTCCTTTCCACAAGCAAGGACCACCACCAGGCTTTGGGAATCAACCTCGTTCTCCTTGCTCTTACTGCAATGGTGACCATGCTCGTGAATCTTGTTGGAAGTTGTACCCGCATCTTAGGCCTAAAAGGCCTACATATCGTCCCAGGACGAAAGCAGCTATCCAGTTGGTCCAGGAACCAGACATCTATGGTGTGGTCGGATGTGATCATCATACAGCAGGAGGTGCCACACCTTCAGCATCTGTCGCTAGTCGTGGCAAGATAGGTATGGCCTTAAATATTTCTAACTTTGTTGGTGGTGATACATGGATTATTGATTCAGGTGCTTCCGATCATATGACTTATGACAAATCTTATTTTAATGAATTATCATCTCCACCCGTACCTTATGTTACTAATGCTAACGGTGAGGCCTTCCCTGTGTTAGGAAATGGGTCAGTTCGTATCACTCCTACAATAATGCTAAAAAATGTGCTATATGTACCTGCTTTATCCCATCATTTGATATCTGTCCCACAGTTGAATGTTGAATCCAAATGCTCTGTGACCTTTTTACCTATGTATGTGATTTTTCAGGATCTTCTCACTGGGGAGTTACTAGGTCGGGGGTATCTGAGGGGCAGGTTGTTTCATCTGGATCAGACGTACGTAGGGGAGAAACCAGGAGCACAGTCCCGGACGGCTTTAATGTCCAATTCTGACAAGCTAAGTGAAGTTTGGTTATGGCACCGTCGCTTAGGGCATCCATCTTTTAGTGTTATGAAAAAATCCATGCCTTCTTTGTTTTTTGGTGTGGATGAGTCAGTCTTACATTGTGAAACATATGTTTTGGGCAAGAGTCATCGCTCAACTTATTCATCTCGTATTTCTAATAAAAGTGTCATTCCTTTTGAATTAATTCATTCTGATGTTTGGGGACCTTCAAAGGAATCCACTGTGTCTGGTATGCGATACTATGTGTCATTTATTGATGATTGTACACGTCTTACTTGGGTTGTTCTTCTTAAAACTAAGGATGAGGTTTTTCCGGCTTTTCAAGCTTTCCTTTCTGAAGTCCAAACGCAATACAATGCCCAAATTCGAATTCTTCGCTCTGATAATGGGGGGGAATATGTCAATCGTGTCTTTCAGTCTTTCTTACAAACACATGGGATTATCCACCAGAAAACGTGCCCTTACACACCTGAACAAAATGGGGTATCCGAAAGGAAAAATCGTCATTTATTTGATATGGCTCGTTGTATTCTCTTTAGTGCCCATTGTCCCAAGAATCTATGGGGTGATGCTATCTCCGCATCTACCCATCTCATTAATCGTCTTCCTTCTACTGTCCTCCAGGGAAAAGTACCATTTGAGGTACTAGCTTCTTATGTCTCTTTATCTTCCTTTCATAATCTCCCAGCTCGTGTTTTTGGTTGTGTTGCATTTGTTCATATCCCAAAGAGTCAAAGGTCAAGTAAATTGGATGTCCGGGTGATTAAGTGTGTGTTTGTTGGCTATGGGGGCCATCAGAAAGGGTACAAGTGCTATCATCCACCTACTAGGAAGTATTATGTCACTATGGATGTTACTTTCTTTGAGGATATGAGCTATTACACCTCTTCTGATACTGCTCTTCAGGGGGAGAACTCATATTTTGAAGAGCTGTATCATGGAGAGGGGGAGACAGGTCATTCAGTTGAGGTTACAGATACATCAGAGGTTCAGGGACAAGAAGATGACAGACAGGCACCACCAGATGATTCTGGTATAATTGCTCCAGAGATTCAAGAGTCCGACACTGCAAGTGTTCCTGCTGCAACCGTTAGTGTTCCTGTAGTCAAGCTAGGAGGTTCTGTCATTCTGAGCAGCTCTCCTTTGGCACTGTTATGTTTTGCATCAAGGCCTCTCAAGAAGTGATGAACTCGCTCAAGCTCCTTTTCCTTCAGGTACCAAACAAGATCCTCCTGATTCTTGATCTTGCAAGGACGCTTCACATCAATTTCAGCCCAAATGTTCTTCAGTTTAGTGAAATACTGCCCCTCCTTTCTTGCCTGATGTTACTAATACCCCTGACTCATGTCTCCCTGGTACAGAAGATCTTCCATCTGAGGTTAGTAATTCTATTGGGGTTAATACTAGTGATGCTAATAGTAGACAATATGTGTTACCAAATAGGTCTACTCGGGGTAAACCAGCAAAAAGGTATGAACCTACCCTTCAAGCCAAAACTAAGTATCCTGTGACAAATTTTATGTCTACCAAGAGATTGTCTAAGTCATATGAATCATTTGTGAATCAAATATCTGCTGTATCAGTACCTAACAAAGTGCAGGATGCATTGGGAGATCCAAAATGGAGAAAAGCAATGGATGAGGAAATGGAAGCATTACAGAAGAACAATACTTGGGAGCTTGTATCTCCACCACATGGAAAGAAGGTTGTGGGATGTCGCTGGGTGTTTACAGTGAAGCATAATCCAGATGGGTCAGTGAGTCGATATAAAGCATGTCTGGTAGCAAAGGGATTCACCCAGACATATGGCATTGACTATGATGAGACATTTGCACCAGTTGCAAAGATGAACACTATTCGGGTATTGCTCTCTCTTGCTGCTAACTTAAACTGGCCTCTTAAACAGTTTGATGTCAAGAATGCTTTTCTTCATGGAGAACTTATAGAGGAAGTGTATATGGATCTGCCATCTGGATATAAAACTGCTCCTTCAGGTAACTTTGTGTGCAGATTGAGAAAATCTTTGTATGGTCTTAAACAATCACCTCGTGCTTGGTTTGGAAGGTTTTCACAGTTCATGAGGAAGATTGGTTATAAGCAGAGTAACTCAGACCACACATTGTTTCTCAGACATCAACAAGGGAAGGTAACAGTTCTGATCATATATGTTGATGATATGGTTGTTACTGGTAATGATACTGTTGAGATGGATAGATTGCAAAAACAGCTAGCCACAGAGTTTGAGATGAAGGACTTAGGTGCACTCAAGTACTTCTTGGGCATTGAGGTAGCCAGGGGGAATGAAGGCATCTATCTGTGTCAGAGGAAGTATATACTTGATCTATTAACAGAGACAGGTATGTTGGATTGTACTCCAATTGATACTCCTATTGAGCAGAATCATCGATTAGCAGAGTATCCTGATCAGGTACCTACCGACAAGCCTCGATATCAGAGGTTAGTTGGACGTCTGATTTATTTAGCACACACCAGACCTGATGTTGCATACACAGTAAGTGTGGTGAGCCAGTTCATGCATAATCCCAGTGTAGATCATATGGATGCCGTTGTAAGAATTTTGAGGTACTTGAAGTCCGCTCCAGGGAGAGGAGTAATGTTTTCTAGGCACAGCAATATTCTTGAGGTATGCGGTTTTACAGATGCAGACTGGGCTGGAAATATTACAGATCGGAGGTCTACATCAGAATACTTTACCTTTGTGGGAGGTAACCTTGTTACTTGGAAGAGTAAGAAGCAAAAGGTTGTGGCTCGGTCTAGTGCTGAAGCAGAATATAGAGGTATGGCTCATGGAGTGTGCGAGTTGTTGTGGCTGAGGAGTGTGTTACGAGATTTGGGTGTTAAACCCAAGTGTGCTATGCAGCTGTATTGTGACAACAAGGCAGCTATCGATATCTCACAGAATCCTGTGCAACATGATCGTACTAAGCATGTGGAAGTTGATCGTCACTTCATAAAGGAGAAGCTAGATGCTAAAATCATTAGCTTTCCTTTTGTCCCTACAGAAGAGCAACTTGCAGATATACTCACAAAAGGAGTTTCTAAGAAGGCCTTTTATGACTCACTTAGCAAGTTGGGCATGGTTGATGTATATGCGCCAACTTGAGGGGGAGTGTTAGCATGAGTCATGAAGTTAATTTAGGAATGTAAATTAATTTGTTATTGCTTTTTATTTTATATGTGTAATACATGTAGTACATAGTACGTAAGGTTTGTACATGTAGTATCTCTATAAATAGCCTCTTCTGTGGGATGAATAATATATCAGAAAAATTCATTCTCCAAACCTTGTTATATTTGACTTGAAGCAATGTGAGAAGTTGACGGTGACATTTAACAGTGGTAAAATAGCATTATCGATTATACGAACAAAGTTCTGTAAACTAACATATATAAACAACCTAAAGCCAGATACCCTGTAGCTAGCTGCAGTGCTGCATCTAGAAAATTGGTATGTTAACTAGCTACAACATCTCTAACCAAAAATTAAAGGTTATGTTTGTAGATAAGTGAGAGCTTTCTCCAGTTAGCAGAAAGCTAATGGATCGATCAGTCAGTTTATATATAACAGATTCAGAACAAATGCGAATGATTTGCAGTTGCTTTGAGCAAACGATATAACATTTTGGATGTTTGAGAAGATGCTTAACTTGATCTTTAGGAGCTTCAAATCACAGCAAGTTGAACTATAATGAATCTATATATATAAGAGCATTTAAACAATATGATCTGACTGTTGTAATTGTGATGCAATATGTTTTGTACAGCTAATGCCCTCTTCTACAAGTAGACGTGTTCTCTTGTAGCATTATGTAAGACACTTTGTAAGGAGTGCATAAAAAACAGAAGCGAATATATTCCCTGTTGAAAAATTTTAAAACCAAATTGTGTATGCTAACTTGTTTGTTTGTTTAGAAAAGAAATTTTTCCCGCATGAGTTTCTAAATCAAAAAAGAAAAAAGATGTAATCTCCAAAAGCATCATATATACATTTTCTTTTATATTAACCAGCAGTTAACATCCGATTCCAGAGGTCAGTTGCACTTGATGTATATATTGGTATCATCATCACCGTACCCCTAGTTAGTGTGTCTTAAAACAAAAGCCAAAAGGGTTCTGAAGGAAACTGTTATTACAACTTTACAAGGAAATCCCATTTACAATTACACTTGTTTTCTCAACAAATACATACAATTCATTTCCCTCTATGCTATATGTCAGCATCAGATTTCTTTTCTCTCGTATCTTCGTTCTTCACCTTCCTTAACTTGAAGAGAATCAAAATTTTCCAAGAAATGGTACATTATGCAGCAGCTGGCATCAATCAAGTTGCGTCACTACCAAGAATTCATCAAATGCAAAACTTTGCAAAGGAAAGGCCATTATCAAAACTTTTGAGAAAAGAAGCTTAAATAGAAAATGAACTATATCTACACACATTTGGAATTAGATAGAGATAGATGCTTTTCTTTTCTTTCTATTTCTATTTTTTCTGCTTTCATGTTTACGTGTGAAGCATTATGTATGTGCAAAGACCTATATATGTCATGTAAACATATGCAAAATGGTCCCAAATTTTGAAGGGTCCCCTAGCTAGCTACTAGCTCCTTAGTCCCCAACCTAGAAGTCATAATATGAATCAAAAAATTATATAACCAGAAACACTTTGTTTCACTAATTTGTCTGCAAAAAAAAACTGCATGGGGTAGTAGTAGTAGTCTTGGCGTGATAATATTCAATTTAGTTGCATCACTTAATTGGGACCACGAAGACCCTCATCAGCTCTTACATCTTTTATTTTGTTTCTATTTAATAATTTTCCTTAGCTTTTTATTTAATAAAAAGAAAAAGAAAAATGATAATTCTCAGTTTCCCGTAAGCCTCGGCCCTAGCCTCTCTATTTATACCCTCCTCTTCTTCTCTATCTTTTGCATCTCCATCTAACCCTAAAAGCCTTAAGCCTCTAGCTACCCCATTTCCAGTTTCCACAGTCTAAAGCTTCCTCTCCAAATTCTTAAACAGAAGAGTCATCAATTGGGGCAATACTTTCTTATATGTTCGTGTACAAGTCATAGTTGAAGCTGCCAGCATGATCTCAACCTCTCTCAGCTTTCTGAGGGAAGCTCAGATCATGTGGTAGTTTCACCTGTTGTTTGTAGCATGAAACCGATCGAAACCCTAATTGAAAACCCCTTTTATCCTTGTCCATATTTTAATTCCCTGCTGAAAACCCTATAAAAAGGTATGTCGGAATCACGATCTCTTGTGTCTGTAATTTTGGGTTTTTTGTGTTCTGTGGCCTGTGTTAATTACTCGGCGTCTTGGTTTTATGTTTTGCTGTCAACTGGGTAGGTTTGGGATTTGTTAGGGTTTCGAAGGATAGGATCTGTGTGTCTCCTTCACAAAGTTCGAGGATTTCAAGATCTCCCAAGTGTACTGGTGCTTTGGTGATTGAGCCATGGCTATCACTGATCCAACCTGAGTAATAACTAACTAGTCTTTTTGATAGTTAACCTGCTGGTGCGGTCAGTAGTATCTATTTGATGTTCTGATACAAACATAAATTTGTAGTTCAGAACTTGAGAGTCATAGTACCTGTATGGTATGGTCTGCAGGCCTAAAATGTTTTACCTCTTAACTCTGAAATTATTGTCTTAAACTCTTAAGTTAGATCTTGGTTAATTTGATAATGTGAGATGACTGGGGCTGTGAGTAAATAGAGTCGATCTTCTAGGATGACTCTGTTAGTGTTTACATGTGGTTATTTGTGCTAAACTCTTTTGGTTCTCCTGAAAAAGAGATCCAGTTTAGAAGAGCTTAGCGACATAATATGATAATTCAGACCATAGTGTCTTCAGCTGAAATAAGACCAAATTTATATCGCTCACCTTCTTTCTTTTCTAAACTCAAATTATGAAATTGTTGGGGCGCAATGTTTCAAGGTAGTGAATCTGATGTAGCCTAGAGATTATATGATTTTAGAAGAGAATATTGTGGATCATTTGGGTTACACTGAACACCCAGCTAACAAAAGACCAAAGACACAAATTTATTAGCACTCTTCGGATTTGCTGATCCTATTTGCAGGCAGGATATGCTCCATTTCAGCTAATAGCCATCTTGTTCTGCGAAGTATCATCTTGTTCTTCATCCAAATCTCATGCATGCATATTTGAAGCAAGATGGCGAAAATTGAATAAATGTTTTGAGTGATTAAACCATGATTTTAGTTCTGTAAATCTTTATTATGAGACGAGTTTCTCTTCCCGTTCTTACTGAATGCATGTAGACCACAGTTCAACAAAATCTGAGAAGTTTGACTTGTTGATGTAATTTCTGGACTGTGAACCCATGTGAAACACTTCAATTTCTTCCATAAGGAAATTTACAACCTCTCTCTCTCTCTCTCTCTCTCTCTCTCCATTAAGAGTTTGTATGACCTTTGGTCGACCTCTCACCGTCTTTTGGCACATTGAAAAGATTCCACATATGGAGTTTTCATATTTTGCTTCTCACGTCAAGTGTTTATTGATTCTCCCAATTCTTTCCCAGAGCTTTGATCTGTCAATTTCTTTCTCGGAGGACCTTCAAGCTGATTAAGATAGTCATGAATAAAACAAACAAGACTGGTCTTCTCTCGATTGTATCTACTAATCTCTCAACACATTCATGAGCATATGTCAATTAGAACTTTTTTGAAATGACTTTTTCTGTCTGGCAATGACCATAGAATTCAAGAATTCAATAACGATACGACGGAATGTCGGGAAAAAAAAAACAGGAGGATATGACGGAGAAGTATGATATGATATATTTAGGTCTAGCTTGCATCAGTTTTCTGTTCTTGAGCATTGGTGTTATCATCAAGTAGTGATATCATCTATGTGAATTCACCAAAACAAATAAGCTCAAGTACGTGAGCAATTGGAACATAACTGATTGTGAACGAGGAATTGTCAGAGGAAGATGGAAGCAAAGCTACATACTCAACAATTTGCAGAAGTTTAGTGGGAAAGCTAACATCATTCTTGATAGCAACAAACCATATATATATACACCATGTATATTAGAACTTAGAACTTTGAAGTCTTTCAAAATTCATGCATAATCCGACTCAAATAAAATGAGAAACTCTAAGGTTCGTGAACAAAATTATATAAAATGTCGACTAACGACACAATTAAGTTAGTCCTTTTGGAGCAGCAACGGTTTCTTAAATAATAGTTAACACTTAACAGAGCGAGTAGAGTGTAAGGATCAACTTTGAAATTTTTAGTGAGTTCAAGTGATCTTCTTTTATTGGGATGAAACATTAATCTAAATACATATATGTGTGTCAAGATAATTGACCTAGTTTTCATTAAGGTGGATATGGACCCTAATTATATGATTTGTAGCTTACGATTCCATAAAAGCAAATATAAAATCATGCTTTAAAGGGTCGTCTATGATACTGAGATGTATATCATATACTTATTTACAACTTACTGAATCAAAATTACAATTTCATTGATTCAAATTTACAACAACAAAGTTACCCAATTCGTTTTACACATTAACATATAAATAAACCAAGGTACCACATCCGCAATAATTTGTTTATAAGATTGTAAAATGTTATAGTTCAGAGTGGTGAGTGATCTCTTGAACTAAAACTACCCAAAACAATAACTCTCTTATAGGGTGACAACAAATTTTGAACTAAACAATCATACGCTTTATAGATGTCAAGCTTGAGAGAGAGAAAGAAAGAAAAAACCGTCTTCCTGCCTTCTCAAATTATACATAAAATGAGCCCAACAAAAAAAAAAATCATACATAAAATTAGCTACTTTTGTGACCACTAGTGTACTATTAGATATCAAACGCCCCGACACATCTGCGCTTTGGAGTGGTGAAATGATGGAGGGCAACTCCTTTAGAAGCTACACAATATATGACATTGCAAACCCTATTGGTCTAAATTGGCTTGCCTCCTTTACATCCTTTATGTTTGGAATGAGACACAAATGCGTAAGATTGGAACCCAGATAAACAGTCACATTTCTCAAGAAATGTTCTAACTGCAATGCAAACATCGACTCCCACAATATCCCACAACGTACTCATAGTATTAAAATAATGCATAACACTAGTGTGAATCTCTTCTGGTTGTGTACACTCCATATGCATTATAGAGACCCTTAATCCAGTTTCTCAGTCTTCTCTGTTTTGAAGCTTTCCTATGAAAAAAGGCTGAACTCATGTCACCCTCTTTCAACTATGGAGCTTTGGATCGCTACCTTCAATAGACTTCTTGCTGCTTTCACAATGCACTAAGTTGAGCATGTAAACTTGTTCATCAAATTGATTAGGTGAAAATGGTACTCTCATTAGATCATGAAGCTTCTTCTGCAACGTCTTAGTTTCATTCTTTTCTTTTCTTTTTGTGCAGAAATCACATCTTGGTGCCAATATAAAAGATTACGTCCTTTTTCTTGAACCTTCAAACCAAGCTCCAAGCTGAAACATGACATTTCAAAGGTAGTTCTTATGTTCATTACTTCATTACGACATCATCTCGCCAAAGCAGTGCAACTCCATGAGAGTTATCATCACATTGATAGGCAATACTCCTTGCAAAAAGCTTGTTGCGTACTTCATCAATGAGGGAGGTTAAGCAACGGTTTCACAAAGAAAAATGAGGCTAGAGTTTTTGGCTTGAACAATGTTTTCTAAAGCTCGTTGGTTCTCTACGTTCCCAACTCCCGCATTTCCAGGTAAGAATATTGGTCAAGCTAAATAGATCGCAGCCAAGTTGGTCAAGCACGGTACTACTCGAGCATGGTAAATAACTTGGCTATGTTATGAGCTTATCTTTGGTGCATGCTTGTCCCTATTCTGTCAACTACCCTTGTAATGTTATTGTTTGGACAATACTGCTTTTTCATGATTTACTACTGTTGCAAATTTTGAATTCTTCGTATTCATTTTCAGATGCTTTTCAAAGAAAACAGGTACTGACGGTTTGAGAAAAACCTTTCAAGAGTGACCCAAACATTTTCTACAGAACTATAAAACTTGATTCATTAATTAACATTTACTTTACAGAGAGCATAGAACTGACAAACATCCCATAATGGGTGGTCTACACTGCAGACTAAGGACCTGTTGTTACCTATGATCAATGAACTCTAGCACTATCATCACTGACCTAAACTGGGAATAGCTTTTCCTTTCTTCCCTCCTGCTGGCTACGTTAAACCGGAAGACCTTGAGCCATGCATACATGATTTGTCTTACAAAGAAGGAATTTTGACCATGACGAAAGATCATTTCCGCATTGCAGCATCTTTCTCAGCAAATCCTAACCAACCTCTTCAACTTCTAACAATAAAACATTACTCTCTTTACATTCTCCTTTAAAGCTGGCAATGGCCGGACTCCAGACTCTCCTGCAGTCCGTGTGCCCTTACCAGCATGACCAATAGAGCCATTTTCCTGCAGATCTGGCCCCATATAAAATCGAGCACGGAAAGCAGCCAAATGTGCATAATATACCGGAGGTACTGCATCAGATTTCCACAAAATAGGTCCATTGCAATTAGAATTTGTAACGGCAGATAATTTTGAACATAGAAATGATATTATGAGCAAAAATTACTCAACAAGGAAGAATGGCCTACCAACAGACACAGAGCGGGTGCACCTTGCATATGTGTAGCAAAGATTGTTTGTCAACGACTGGATTCCATCAGGAGTAAAATTATTCTCATCCCAGAGAACATGGTAGTGAGCCGGCCGACTTGTCCCCTGCAATTATAAGACACTCTTAAATTCCCATACAGAGAAATAAAGAGACAGCGAGAGTAAGAAATTACTAAATTCTTTACCTGTATACCAGCATGGCTGCAGAGATAGAAATCAAATTCTGTAGGATGGCATATCTTGGTATCAACCACAGTGCCTGAAAACAATACAACAATAAATGTAAAGATGTGGAATTGTAATTTCTCAACAATATGTCAGATAAAACATGTTTCCAAGATAGTTTAACCTTTGACCAAAAAAAAATAAAAGAAAACATGTAAGCGTAACCTTACCAGGCAATATGTTGCCGCTCTTATCTACACTGCTCCTGTCCCTATGGTTATTGGCAAATAATCGTGTGTGGTGCCGCTTTTGTACTATAATGAAAGTCACTGGCGGTTGATAGTTGGGTTCCAGAGAAGCACATGCCTGTAAGCATATTACTACTTAGCAATCCGACAAAAACTCCCTCCTTTACATCTAGTAAGTTTATAATGGTGATAAAGATACAAAGTATATGAAGTCTCACCTTCCTAATCGCATCAAGCTCATAAAGTAAGACTTGATAAAATTGCCCTTCACTTACGCCATCCCTGCTCGGAAATTATATTATAAAAGGAACAAACCAGAAAAGAAAGAACTGACTACTTGAAGCATAACCAAGTGTTTGTTACATACTTGCAGTTCCAATTTTGGAATTTAGTCACTAAAAAGTGTGCTAGAACACTAGTTTACCTATAAAATATAATCCTGAGAGGCTTCTGCCCTGTCGCTTTCCTAAAGGAAACCAAAAGATCCCTGCATAAAAGAGAACATGACACTAAGATGCATGTATTATAATTTCTTGGGCAAAATATTCAGACGTAATGTTAACACCTCACCAAAAGAGTAAAAGGTAAAACGTTTATGCTAGCAGAATATCCAAGGAACAAAAATGAAAAGAGTTTGGGGGAATATGCTGTGCTTGTATAGAGGGAAATAAGAGAAAAGATTCAGAAAATTGCCAAGTAAATGTTAAAGTTCCATTACCGAATCATGCCGCCACTGACTGTGCCACGAACAGGGTCCTGCCATGTCTTGTACAAATCTTGTATCAATTCCTGTCTGTGAGGTTGAGCACAAACTAACCCAGCATATTTGGTCACTTCCGGCCAATCCTGGGAAGCCACTACCTACAGAAGCAAAATCATCAATCATTCGTTAGCATCAATAGTTGCACCTCTCAACATATAATCAATTTCATGTGGTAGAGAGATGTACCGCAGCAATAGAGGGACTGGTGTCTTCTCCATTCTCTGGGTGAGTCACATCTGCTCCGAAAATTATGGTTGGTATATCACTGACTAAAGGTATCCTGCAGCTGATGGCATCCAAAAGTACAGTGTTTCTGCCACCCATCTGCAGCATGGATGAGTCCAAGAACCATCAGGATTCAGATATGTACAAAACTTATACGAAGATAGAGAGTTCAAGACAATAAATCATTGTGATATGAATACAATAGCCTTCCATGACCATATAAAAGCAATTACTTTTGCCATACAATTGTTAGGACAAATAATAAGAATCCATTCTCATACTCAAGCTGGTGACTTTATCCCAAGTAGAATGTGTTAAAATCTCATTCACGCTTAATCTGCTTGGCACTCTTTTCATCTTAAATTGATTTTAGACAAATGCAGTAATGTGCTACACAATGCACTGAAACTAATTTAGAAATTTGTAGACTCATTCATGCATAAGATTTTGGGGATTATACAAACCTTAACATTTATCTTCAGGGACACATTAGCCAAATACTGTTTGCTAATCTTGAAAACGTGCTTTGTAAGACAGCATTGCGAGATTAATCCAAGATCTGTTTCACATATTCGCTTGATATCACCTAAAATAGCAAAATCAGGTTAGAACTCAGTATATGATTAAGTGATCTTTGAGCAAAACAATTAACTGGAATATGACCTACCATACAGGGACCCGTTGTTGTCAGGCAAAATAGCCAATAAGAGCTCTAATTCTTTTCCTTTTGTTTTGTTCATGGATGCATGATATACATGCTTTAGAGCTTTCTCTACTTGCTCAGGCCTGGCATTGTAGATTGGAATTATAGGTTCTGGATTAAATTCCTACAAGACAACATAATATAGTTATAACTCCATGCAAATATAATGAAAGAGAAGGCTTCATATGTAAAAAAAGAAATAAATACCATGCCAGATACTTGACACATTTGACCAAGTTCACTACAAAATCCACGAGCAACACTCTCTTGCACACTCCGTGAGAAGTTAATACAAGCCCACCGGCTAACTGGCATCCCATTGATCATTTTCTGCAATACATGAATACCAGGAAATCAGAGGTAGACACTACGACTGATATCTCCTTCTAATGCCTGATTTACATTAGATAGATGAAATTAAGAAATGCAGAAGTTCTATAAAACAACAGGCTATATTGAACCAAAAGGGTTCTCAGTGGTGATTAGGATTTGTTTGTAGATTACGCATAAACTGTTACAAACAAATCAGAGGTAGACACTACGACTGATATCTCCTTCTAATGCCTGATTAACATTAGATAGATGAAATTAAGAAATGCAGAAGTTCTATAAAACAACAGGCTATATTGACCCAAAAGGGTTTTCAGCGGTGAATAGGATTTGTTTGTAGATTACGCATAAACAGTTACAAGCATTACAAATGTGATCACCAATTTTTCCATTAATCAAATACAATACATATAGAGTGCTTAAATTCAGCAAGTATAGTACCTTGTTCATCATATTCCACTGACCTACTTGAGGCAAACAATTCTTTTCTTTTCCTGTTTCATGATACTTCAGCTGCAGATGAATTTGACGTCAGATGTTGAACAATGAGAAAATATTATCAATCAAACATTAAGATCTTAGGAGGGAAAACATACCCAAGGGGCTGGAAGAATTCGAGCCTCAACTGAAGCGAGCTTTTCACTGATTTTGATCCCAAACTCATTAGCATAAGGGTCTTGGTCATAAGCATTCTGTTGAACGGTCTGCTTGTGTATGAAACCAATAGGATATATCATTACTTGTATGAAAACAACAAAAAGGTAACATACTATCAACAACATTTCATCAATAATATCATATCATATGTGTAGCTATTCTTTTACTACCTAGGTAGCATAGATGATCTACGGTTTGCATGCAGAAATATTGACATGACTCCATTTTCTTTGCATCAACTTCACTACTATAGTGAACCATATTATTTGAACACTAAAATTCATTTTGTCTCTAATTCTGAGTCCATAATAAACCAACCTATCAGCCAATTTCAAAACCGTTTTTCCTCACACGCCACCATTGATTACAAAAATAGAATATTTCCTTGTGAGGAAAGCGAGAGTAAAAAGAAATTGGCTATATGACTGAGCTATAAAAAAATTACCTGCAGGATATCATTTTCACGATCCCTAGGCCTTTGACATGTAACTTTTAAAAGAGCAGTAATTTGTTTCTCATTCAACCTTTTTGTATATCGTTGCCCCTCAACAATTTTACAGGCCTGCAAGAGTTTTAAGCATGTGAATTCACCACAAAACTTGTGATAAGAAAATTGTGAGTAAATTTCCATTAGGACAGACCTCCATTGGTAAATAATTTGCCTTCTTCTGATTTCCGCCAACTTGAAGGCAAGGAAGATGTCCATGTTGAATTGTAAAGCCATACATCTCCTGGAAGTATTCAATTACAGATTTCATCGTCGAGTTCTCATCAACAGGAAACCTGACAAAAGATAACATCAGTATATAGCAACTAGAACAATAGCACAAGTGGATCAAGAATCAAGAAAAAGAAAAGAATTACAGCTTCTACTCCTTTCCATGCAAAGTATCTAAAAGCCTGAAGTCAGCAAATTTATGCTATTGTCAAACTTACACAAGCTAACATCAGTATATAGCAACTACAACAATAGCACAAGTCGATCAAGAATCAAGAAAAAGAAAAGAATTACAGCTTCAATTCCTTTCCATGAAAGTATCTGAAAGCCTGAAGTGAGCAAATTTATGCTATTGTCAAACTTACACTAGCTCTCTTGTAGGTTGAGATGTCAGTCCTGACACTCGATACTTTCTTCGAACACTTCCTCTGTGGGTAACTTCAACTTTCACCCCTCTAAGAGCCTTCTTAATCTGGCAGCCATATAAAAGACATACTAGATTACATCAGATAACAAGGATAATATATATTGATATATGTATAAATAGTTAGAAAATCACCTTTACACGGTCAGCATCAGACAATGTCCTAGATAGTACATCTTTTCCCAGAAGCTGGGCCACAAACTCTATTACAGGGAGAGGCTCAATAAATGCAGCTGAAGCCATATCTGTGACATGGGAAGAGAAAAACGAAATATGAGACGAGTCATTTGAGAATAACCATAAGTTCTGTTTGAAACACCATTAAACAGCAAGTTACTCACCAACATTGAGGGAGAGACCCATTTGGGTAGGCCTTATACTTTGGTAAAACCCACACCATGACTCCAACCCCTCACCAAGCCGTTGTGGTGTTCGGATATTAGGTGAAAAAAAAGATCTTCCAATGGGACAGTACCTGCACCAGGGAAGTGTTCATCAGGTGATTAACAAACTTCTATCTACACACCAGAAGTGCGTAACAAGTTTTATGAGAAATTTTACCTTTTTGCTGAGAGCTCTCTTAAAACAATGTCAAGAATTTGGAGAGCCTCCTGGGGAGCATCAGCACATTTACCAGCCAGAAACTGGCTCAAATGATACATGTTTGCTCGAGCAACAAATTTAATCACCACTTTATATTCCCTTTCTCTTCTGAAATATTACACATGTAAAGATTAAAGTTAATCCTTCTGGATCAACGATGATAAATCAAATTGCTCATCAAACATTCAACCTAATACATAATCACAATATATTCTTGGAAATGTCTCAACTTTTATGGTATTTCTCATCTTGTTATAGGGTTCTATCATTGTTCTCATATATCTTATTTTAATCCAACACTGATTTATCTTATCTTAATCCAACTGATCCTATGATAAATCCTAAAGGAAGAGGGAGGCAATGTCCTTACTTTCGGCCATCAATTCGCTCTTCTTCATCACTAAGCTTGATGTTAAACTCCTTCCAAACAAAGGGTAGCTCACCAGCAGTGTACAGACTCTTTCTACCATCATAAGCAGGCAGTCTCATTCCTAGGTCAGATTCTCTGTACAGTCTCACCAGTTCCGCCATGATAGCTCTGTTCACAACTCTAGAAGTAACTTCGGGAGTTATGCTAACCTGCAAAAGTCAGACCACTGATGATGAAAAGGCAAACAAAACATTTAGAACAAAATTAAAGGCCAAAACTTAATCTCATAAATGCTAGAAGGAGAAAAGGACATGGTGAAAACAGTAAGCTTTACGAATTTCCTATGCAATACAACAGCAACTGTGAAAATATTAATACTCAGATTAAGGCAAGGGTCCCAAATTAATTTTCTGCCACAGCACATCAATGAACCGTCTTAATTATAAGAAAAAGACCCATCAAAGAAAACGAGCTTACATCATAATGGTTCAAGTCCTTGTCTGGTAACTCTGCAAAGAAATGGTTGGCCTTTACAACACACTTTATTCCAGCTTGTCCATAACCAGGCCGAGGTGCAAAGCTCAAAGACTTGCTGGAAGTGGGGAAACCCATCTCCATGGCACATGAATTCCCACCATTTTCCAATGAGCCATTTGTAGTAGTAACTAAAGGACCTCCTCCAGCCAAGTTTGGTGAGGCTGGAATATGAGCCACTGTGCAGTGTCGTGAACTAGGCCTCATAAAAACATCGCCTTGATCGGACTTTCGACCACCTCTACCCCTTCTCCTTCCTCTGTTCTTAGTTGGAGGTGAAGTTTCGTTCTGAGTTTTGGGGTTTTGAGGTTCTGGGGTTGGTGGGCCTTTGCCATTTTGGGCAGTTTTGGGTGCCTTCTGAACTGGGTTTGCCGAGTTCTGTATATGGGTTTTGATCACAAGGTGTTGCTCTGAGCTCTCTTTCATTTTCCTGATAGGCATGTTTCGTAACTGAACTACAATAAAGCACAAGCCTTTGTTCTAAAAGAGACCAGCTTCACCAGATTGCACACTAACAGAGTATCCTTCTTCCCTTTTAGTCTTTACTCAATTCTCCACCAGATTCAATACTACCTACTCTGAAATACCCAAAACCAAACACAGAAAAACTGCACGTCAGCAAAAAGTGACCGGAAAACTTACCAAAGCAGTGAATAACCAGACACAATAATGAGATTTCATCAGTCCCATACGCCAAGTAATAAGTACGGGACTACGGGTAAGTAAATGTCCTGACTTTACTTTCATTGAAGATGAAAGACATTACTATTCCTTTCCAAAACTGAAAATAACCTCTATTTCAGTAGATTTACCCTTTACAAAATCCACATACATACAAAACTGAAATCCAAATCTACAGACAAGTAACAGCTACAGCTTCTTCTTTGACATGAAATTACATAGCCATCAATAAAAAACATAACCAATCCCAGAGATTTGCAAACAAGATTCACAGAACACGAAAACCAACACAGAACTCGCAGCTCAATACCAGGTTTGCAAGTTTAATATAAAAATAAAAATGCAAAGACAATACAAATCATTACCCAAAACCCAAAGTGGTTCTTCAGATGCTTCTATAAGCAAAGCCCAATGAGCATGAATTTTCCAGACAGTAACAATTAAAAAAGGAATAGAAACTGGGAAAATGGAGGAACCCAGGAGACAAAACCATTGTTTGAACCCCAAAACTGAAAATTTGTGATCATCCACAAAATGAATAAGCCCAAGCAGATAAAAACACAAGAAAAAACATAGACAAGAAATATCTGAATGAGATATAATAACAAAAGTAATACCAGCTGTTATAGAAGACAGGATTTGAAGCAAAGCTTGTGAGTTGTGACTTGCAATTAGGAAACCAAGAATAAAAACACCCAGAAAAAGCCAAAATTCAAGAACAAAACCAAGGAGAAGGAATAAACATTGAAAAGGGCAAGTGAAATCACTATCTCATAGATACACAAAATTAATGCCAAGGAGAAAAAGCCACCACCATTAAATACACTACACAATCCAAAGACCAAACAAGAGCTCACTATATACTCACCAACCAACCGCTCATTTAAGCTGATAAAAAGAAGCAAGAAGAACCCAAACTCAGACCAAACAACAAGCAATGCTCTTGAAGACAACGATCACAACACAAGAACGTTGAAGTTGTTAAAAGGGTGACAAGAGGGGAGTGTCATATAAGAGATGGGGGGTGTTGTGTTGTGTGGGGATTCAGATTCAGCTAGAGAGAGAGAGAGAGAGAGAGAGAGAGAGAGAGAGAGCAGAAGGGAGGATGGGGATGATGATGAATCTTTATACACGCATGCAACTGCTTTTGGTGGTTTCTTTAATCACCGTGTAAAAGGGCTTTGGGGAGAGAGAGGCCCTCTCTTTCTACAAAATTTCCCTAAATATTCAACTCCACCATCTCTGAAGCTCGTTGTGTTTTTCTTCACTCACTCACTCACTCACAGCCTCGGGTATGGCAAAGCCAAAACAAGGACCATTTCTTTGTTTGTTTTTCGTTATAGAAAACCAGAGAGAGAGAGAGAGAGAGAGAGAGAAGGGGAGGGAGAAATGGGTGCGAGTCCAAAAGAGGCACTGAGTATATATAAAAGCAATCATACAACAGAAGAAGAATAATTCGAACTTGCAGTCCTCTCTCTATTCTGCAGAGACTCTCTCTTCCTTTCTCACTCCTCATCTCAGTCCCCACTCCCCTCTGTCTAGTCCTTTTCCATTTTTCCAAATTCAATTTCACTCCAAAACACAAATAACAACTATATAAATTAATGTACCCGGTACCCGATGTACCCGACCCGGCTGCTTGGTGGGTCTCGGGTCCCCACCCGCCCAGCTAGTTCCGAGCTGAAGATTCAGTGTACTCGACTCCATCATATCCCATTTGTTAATTGGGACCGGGAGGGATTAAAAGAGTGACATGATTTGGCATTCCGAGTATGACAATATCGTTGAGTTCTGTAAGCATGTAGAGTTTAATTAGATCTTGACTCAATTACAGTTCCATTTTTGTTAAACGGTAAAATTAAGAAGAAAAGGAAAGAGTTCCTGCAAGGCAATGCAAAAGTTTCAAAGTTAAGTGATGGGTGATGAGATGAGTGAAGATGGAAGAAAGTACGGTTTTATGGATTGCGGTCGTGTTGTATATATCTGTGGGGCAAATTTACCGAACAAGACAAAAGTAAGTAACTAAGAGGAGTAGTGATTGTCTATGATGGCTTCCTGGACTTGGAGGAAAGTACTCATTTTGTTTTGGTTGGTTCTGATTTTCTCCCATGGTCTTCATCATTGGTTATCATTACTTGTTGACAGCCAAGGCCAACAGCTCCGATTTGCTTATGATCTCACCTCGATCAGAAAAATTAAGAATTATTGTTTTATAAGTAATTCTTATATCCAGTGTCGCTTTGTGATAAAATTGATCGAGCGGCCTAACATGAAACTCACGTATCCACAGTTCAAGTTTGAACTATTATCAGTTTATGACCATTATGTTTGAGTGTTTTTCGAGTTTGTACGTCTAAGGCAACATAAAGTGTATGATTACATTTTCGGAGCGGATTCTACGTACTGAGGTGCACTTGCACCACTAATGTCTAAGGCCTTAAATCGTCATATGGGAATATCGAATGAAGATTAGAGATCCTAAATTTCTTCATTTCATTTTCATTTTTGATCCGATTAAATTAAACGTCTATAATAAAAATACATCTTCTTTGACCTTGGGTTCTCACCTCTTAAGTTTGAAACACTTAGGACTATTTTTTTAGATTTCAATTTTGTTAACGGTATTATAATATATGCATGTAATGCAACATGAATGACCAGATCAAAACTATTGCATTTTAGTTATTCGGTTCATTTACACATTGATGCGTAGATGAATTTTCGATTATGTTCATGGACATACTTTCAACTAGAATATTCAAGGTAAATCTACTATTTTCAAACAAAAGCACACAAGCTCTATGACTTTTAGTTCATTACATCATCTTTTTTCTTAAAAGAAGAAAAGGGCAGTAGCTTTTGATTCATAAATCATAATGCTCAAAGCTTTTATCATCAATACAAGGTAACATTTCCGTAATTACGTTACAAAAGTGTGATAGTTTTTTTTAAATTTTTTTTATTATAAAGATGATGTTGTTACCCTTAAGACTTGATTAATGAAAATACTAAATACCGATAACTTATCAAAAATAAAATAATATTTACTTAGAGGTGTACGCTGGTTCCTGGGCTGTATAGTTTTTGTAACGACTCATTCTAACAAGTCATCTAAACTTGCAGCAAAAACGAACCACATGAGATCAAAAAACTTAAAGTTGTCTGACTACATGCGTTGGATTTTTGTAATAAAAACTTACTGAATCTGAATCATGACTCATGAGTCGTGAGAAGATCTTGTGATTTGAGTACTATTACTGTAAGCAAAAAATTTACCTTCTTTTTTATTGGATGGTTTTGGTGGCAATGCTCACAAAAGTCCACAGTACCATAAATGCAGAGAATCATTGCTCATTGCTCATTGCTCCCACTAAGACATTCTTAAAAGTTAAAAGAGGTGAGATGGGTTTGGAGGAGGAGGAGCATGGGCTAGTTTTGTTTTGGTTTGGTTTAGGGAAGTATTGGAATATCCCCTCATTTTCATGGTAAAAAATTGGGACAATGGGTACATGGGCAAGCTTTGTTTTTGTTTTTGGGTTTATAAAGAATTGGAGATAAGAGAAGGGTATGTGACTATGTGATATAAATAGGAATATTCATCACTATTCACAATGTGGTGTGTTTTGTGTTGTGGTTATGGACAAAAAAGAGGGATATTAGAGAATAGAAGCGACGTGGTGATGGAGAGGAGGTAGAGTTAGTTTCCCAAGTAAGTGTTATTGGGTTGCTTTGGCCAATTGGGGAGGAGGAGAGTGCGTGTGGTGGGTCTCAAACTCCACATA
This sequence comes from Fragaria iinumae, assembly GCA_009720345.1. Classification (NCBI taxonomy): domain Eukaryota; kingdom Viridiplantae; phylum Streptophyta; class Magnoliopsida; order Rosales; family Rosaceae; genus Fragaria; species Fragaria iinumae. Next base: position 12,723,055 of record CM019120.1, read on the forward strand.
TATAACATTATAGAGAACACATTAACATTTTAGAGAACACATTCCTCAAGGTTGCATATTTTGGCAGCACTGCTCCATTTCCACACACTCTGTCTCAATTCTCTCAATATTGTTGGGTGCTTTGGTTTGGGGACATTGTGTTTCAAAAGTGTGAAAGATTAGATATACCAAGGCCGAAGGGAGGGGGAGGATGAACTCTGTATAAAGTTTATGAGACCCACTGCAAACCTCTACCACAACCTTTTACTTTAGTGTGCATCTGCGCAGCTAGCAGCATATCCACCATGCAAAGATTTGTGTGCTTCTTCATAGCTGTCATCATTTGAGTGTGACCCTCTGGCCTATATGATCAATGATGGTCTTTTTTTTTTTAGCTCAAGTCTCTTTTTTTTGTCAATATACTTAGCTCAAGTCTTTAGAGAAGTGTTATCACAAAAAAGTATATTTGGTAATAATTTTTTTTATTTTTTATCAAATGACGTTAATTTTTATTAATCACAACTTAAGAGTAAGTAGAACAACATGAATATGATCCACCCGCGGGGCTTATGTTGCGAAACTACCTAGTAGACACTAAGAAATCCTTATACTGAAGACCATGGGATGAAGTGCTATGATTAATCTTCAGTGGTAACAAAATGACAATTGATAAGCCACCGAGAACACAAGGAGGAAGTGACAAAGCCTCAACCTATCTTATTTGACTACTTTCAGGACCACCCTACGAAAAGGAGGCAACCCCAAAGCATAAAAAAAAAACCCTAATTAAAATGTCAAAACCCAATAACTAAGAAAATGCTCTAGAACCGCAAGCAGTCCTAATTGCTAAAAAAATAAAAATAAAAAGATCAGAAAAACAAGCCAAGGCCCAACAAGGGAACCCTTGCCCATCCTCTAGCCCAACATGGCCAATAGCCTAGGCCTAATCGACAAAGCTAGCACCAAGCCCACTCATCTCAGCCCAAAGAGTGACCTACAAAACCACCCATCCACTGCACTCGCTATCCACCACCGGCTCCGAACCAGCACCACCATCCCGTCTCCGTCGCCATCGAAGTCGACCCCCACCCCTAGCCAGCCTCCAAAGCAAAGCTCAGCAATCAAAGCCAAGTAGAACCATCGAGCGCCGCCGTCCATAAGACCCACAACCAATGGCCAACGACTTAGATCAGACGCCGATTTGACTCTGATCATATATGAGTCCGCCTCCATCCCCTTTATCACACCATAACCCACTCACGCCTTCAAGCCGCGAAAGGAGGAGAGCATAGCCCGACCCCTACCGCCTGACTTGAGATAGGCCCACCAACTCCCTTTCTGCTGCACTGCTTGTCCACAGGCGAGGCCAAAGCCGTCACTAACGCCGAGGCGCAGCCGGACATGATTGAGATTTTAGGAGACGACGTTCTCTAGGTTTTCCTCACTGTGAGAGGAGAAATTTTTTAACGCTACGGGAGAACCACATGACAGTACGACGTGGTCCTACATTCAAATCAAATATTGATACATGGATTTTATTAAGGAAAAAATATATCAGCTATTTTGTTAAAGACAATTTTGGGTTTGTTGTTGCTTTTTAAACCCTAAACCCTAGACTCTAAACTCTAAACCTTAGACCCCAAAACCTAAACCCTAAACCCTAACCCCAAACTCTAAACCCTAAATCATAGTCCAAACTCAACAAAGACCCATGAAGATCATTTCACAAAAAATAGGAAACCTTAGTTTATATTTTAATTGTAATAAATCCACGTGTCAATATTTGATTGGAATGTAAGATCACGTCATACTGCTACGTGGTCCTCCTGTAGCATCTAAAAATTTCTCCTGTGAGAGAGCATAGGGTTTTTTTTTCCGGTTAATTTGTATGGATCATCAAACTCAAGTTTAAATCTAAGTGGATAGAGAAGATAGAAAAGATAGAAAAGTCGACCTTATCTGACTTGCAGTGGATCTTGAACAGTTTGCTTTTTATTTGGCCAGAGTCTGGTTTATGTGTTTTGTGTATGTTTCTTTTCGTGTGTTATAATAGATTTTGTATTGAAATCATGTAAACTGTGTAGTCTAGTTGTTATCGGATTACTTTAGTTTTGAATTCGTTATATTATTCGCTTCTTATTGAAGTTCATCAAAATAAATACATCTAAGTAATTGTGTATGGAATACATTCTCGATGAGTGTCCTATATGCATATAACCATAGCACAATTTTGAGATGCTCGTCAATAGAAAGTTGCGGTTTCTTTTCTTCTTTTTTATTTATACTTCATGTACCAGATGATAAATAGAACATTTATGAAAAGCTAGGGATCCTCCCTTATCAAATTTAATTTCAGACTCAAAAAGACTTAAAAAGGAAATCTCCCATATTTTTTCTTCATATAGACAATACATGCATATATATACAAACCCCTTCTTTTTGTGAGAAGATTGTTTATTGGGAGAGTTGGGAGGGAGATGTTCAGACTTCAGACTTTACTAAGTATGGTTCAAGGAATAAAATACAAGTGTTCTGACATCAACATAAACTATGAAACAAGGAAGCTACCATAACAGTGACATAATGCCCAGCACCAAGCATTTATGTTTTTCGATCCTGTTAAGATTTTCATATCCTGTTTTAAAATTTATGCTCCAGTGCTTTATATTATTCAAGAATTTCCTTTCAACATATGCATTTTATAGTAGTCACTTTAAAAAAGTTACCAGTCACTTAACACATAATTATATGAAAATGGGGTATAATCAAATAATAATTATAAAGTGCATTTTCATAGTTTAGGAGCTGTCCCCCTTCCCAATCTGGGGCTAGGGTTTCTTGGCTTATTTATTTCTTTAACTCATTTGCCAATGCCATGTCTTCCATTGACCCCCTGCATTGCAGGCTTTGCATTTGCATCCTCCTTGCCATGTCTTCGTTCTTGGTCGACTTCTAAGTTCTAAGTTTCTAACTCGATCACCATTCACCAACCATACAATATGTCAAGTTATACACTTAGATGCATGCTAGATCAACATATGCGGTGAAAGTGTGGTGACGATACAAATAGTTTTACGATGAAGTTAAACTTCTCCGTTCGTAAATGTTAACTATGAGTCACCATGTTGTTCACGCTCCGAAAATAACTGCGGTTTAGTTACCATATGTCCATATTAGATGCTCTCGTACTAATATTAAGAGAAAAACTAATTTACTATGGTTAGTAGCTAACTTTGTTACAGATCGGCTTGCTTCTCTTGGTTTTTCATTTTCCTCTTCATTAATATGGTTCCCTTGTCTTCATCTCTTAATGTTCCCAACGTTCTATTTGGATCCGCCACGAAAATGGAGTTTATAGAGATTTTTTATTGTATTTTTCTGTTTTTACTTTGTTTCATTGAAAAAAAGAAATAAAGACCATCTTAGGATTCTTAGCCGAAACCCGAACGCAATGGCAGTAGCAAACCGCCAAATATGATCAAACTTTTAAAATGCTATGGAAAGGTAAAGAACTTAAACTTTGCAGAGTGAAAACTGAAAACCTTGAAGACTTGCGCACAAAACAAAAGAGGGTAGAAGACGTTTTTGAGCAGATCACGTATTGGAGATAGTAGGGGAACCAGGGCAAGAGCCAGAGCCAGAGCCATCAACTGTAACAAGATGGAGGCCTTTGCTCAAACCAAGTTTCTGAACTTTCATATTTGCAGATAAAAACTTTCCTTTTGCGTATTTTGAGAGAAAGCTAGGTTTGGCTAAGATGATACATGGATATGGCAATTGGGTAGTGTCAGATTATCTTTTAAAAACAGCAACAAAAACTGCAGGAGCTGTCACAAAACCTATTAGCTTTGTCTCTCATCTCCTTGGGTGAAATGAAAGTGCAATTTCATCCCCAAAAAATTAACCTTTGAGATGTGCCATTTCAACTGCACATCCTCGAAGCCCCCAACCAGATTTGTCCAATATTGACGAGTATAATTCTTCAAAGCATGAGAGATCAGAAAAGAAAAGTTCGAATTTGTTACTGTTGTGGTGGGGGTAAATTACTCTGCACTTTGCATTATAAAGTTCATGATCTACAGCTTCATCATGGAGCATAACTCTAAGCTCGTCGAGGATTTGATTGAGCTCTCCAACCTAAAAGCCTCTTCATTGGGTTTGTCCACATTACATAGCAAAGCACTCAAAGATTCCATTCGAATAATTAGATAGTGCTGCTTGTTCAAAGAATCAAAATGGAGCTGGATGAAGTACCTTTGCCTAAGAATCTAGGGAAATAATTCCCAAGAATCCTAATGATTTGTTGGACTATTGTAATTATGACATGGTACCTTTGCCTTAAAACTGAGGCATCGAAGCATAGGAGAAAAAAGAGAAAGTAAATAGAGAATCTACTGCAAAAGTTAAAGTTTGAAGGTCTAAAGCATTTCTGAAAATAGTTTGAAGGTTCAAAGGTTTCATGCATCCAAACTTTATTTACATTGATTTAATTTCAGTTTGAGAAAATGGGACAATTAAAAGCAAATCGTACATTCAAGAACTCATGGTAAGCCATTGCAAGTGGTCTAGTGCTTCTTGTCTAACCAGCCGGGTGTGTTTCCTGACTATGTTCGAACCTCGAAGCTACTAAAGTGACCAAACACCATGCTGTGATATATTGTTGGAGTATAAACATGCGCCCAGGGATTAACTTTTCGGTTTAAAAAGTCATTAGGGTACTGGTACTCTAACAAAAAGAAAAGAAAAGAACTCTGATCATGGACACTAATCTATATCTCTAGTAGTACTGAGACTTTTGGAGACCTTAACACCAATAAATTAAGCCGGATGATCTCAATATAAGGTAGTATCCGGAGGCTATACTAAAACTTGTGAGAGAAGAAAATTAATTTGAGTTCGATACTTTCATCTTTCATCTATCATTAAGAACAGTCCATTTTGTGCTAACATCAAGCATAATGAATTGTTGTCATGTTTCATTTCAACGGCACACCCCTCTCGTCTTCTCAGTTGAGTATTCAGCTTTCCAACTTAGAACAAACACAGACACATATATGTCGGCATAGGCACCACAAACTTTCATCATCCCAACCAAAAGCTAGCAAATCCTGTCAAACACAAACTACTTTCATATCTCCCTCCTTTAATCATCACCCACCCAAACCCTAAATACTACGACTTTTCTGTGAAAATATACAACTAAAGGCACCAGATTTATTTTCGTGACAGAAAAACCGACAAGTTCATTTTTTAAAAAATATGGAACAAAAAAATAAAATTGAACTTTGTCTTCTAGGTGTCTTCTTGGACGCCACAATAGCATCTTCAAAATTCATGCCTCATGGGGATTTTCCGTAGAGTGTGTGACGGGCCAGAGTCGTATATTTTTGACCGTTTTGATGATTATGACTTAACCAAAATAAATAACAACATGAAAATTGAAAGCAAAAACCTATGATTATGACTAAATACAAAGAAGAAAACTATGATTTTGACTAGATACGAAAAATGAAAATGAAAGAAACTATCATTGTGAAAGAATGTCTTTTGTGATCATGACGTACCAAAAGAAAGAAATTACCCACTACGGATCGATGAATATTCTTCTTAGATTGAACTTTGGAGTTGTTTCTTTTGAAAGCATGCATTTAGAGTTTGCCTAGCCCTCAATCATGGAGGTAGCAAAAGATTAAGAGATTGTTGCATCATTTTCGTTAAAGTCCATAAAAAGGATGTTATTAGCTTTCACTTTATATCTATGATTTTCTTTCTTTTGTCTTTGAGATGACAAAAGGGTTTTGTTTTGGGACACAGAGAGCATAATAGATATGCACGAGTTCGGTGATCTTTTGTTAGACTGTGACCAGACGATTTCTTTTGGGTTTCTTTTGACCGGTGTACTGTATCTACAGTGTCCAACTATATGGCTGTTATGTTTAGGCTCACAAATTACTGTAGTTTCTTACAAAAAAAAATTCGAGTAAGATGGTATTTGGAGCCTCCAAGATCGATCCCTAGAAGTTGGTAGAAGCTTAAGGAATAGACCGAGAGAGAGGTGGCGCAACCTATTTTAGAAATTCATCGAGGCGAAATCTATTCGAGGTGGATCTGGATAAGGTGGAACTGGGTGAGCTAGCTCTACTGAGTTGGTAGCAAGCGGGAAGCTCTTCCCCAATTCATCTTAAGAGTAGCGTTATGGACACTAACATAGAGCTTGTGCAAGTTATTCACACACCATTTTTCGGTAGTGACCAAGTTATCCGCTCACACTCGTCTATAAATACTAGGTAAAGTGAACAAATCCACGTATAACAACCTAAACGCTGATAATTGATTTAGACGTCGGAGAATGTTAGCAGGTACACCCTCTCTATTTTTACTTACCAACGGTGATGCAGATTCTGAGAGCACCGGAACCATCTACTGATAGATCGATAAGCCTTCACTCTTACAACCCGTCAACAAAGTAGATGAAGAGAGATCTTCTGCCGAATACTTCCCACACCAACGATCTCCTACAAGGCTACAACAGGTTCAATTCTAAAAAACCGTTGAGATAGAGCAACATCTCGAAGACTCATTGTCTTCAAAAATGAACGGCATCCTAAGAATTACCATGTACCACACCTTATGCTCAGAAGTTTCCAGCAATGGTGTGACATTGGTTGACTAAAATGCTTGAACGTCTAGAACAAAAGAACAAACACCAACTCTGAAAGGTTGGTTAAGCTGAGAAGTAGAAGTATTGCACACTTATAGGTGGTGTCACTCGTGTGATAATATTCTGTGCACACATTCTCTGTTCTTCTTGCGCAATACCTGGGACCGAAACTCCTACGTTGTTTCATCGAGTCTCTTAGGTAGTTGCTAACTGGGTAGAAGATCACACTTGTAAGAAATAAATAACACTATTTTCGACTTACATATACGGAGGAAAGTAAGCAAGTACCTAGCTATTTGGAACTGATAAATGTAAGAGTAAGACGAGATGGTCAGGCAGGCGAAAGAAGCAAAGGAAATTACACGACGGGTAACAATGGCTTTGTCAGCTACAGATTTACACATCTAAATCTCTGCATGTTCCTGTTGGGAAGTTTTAGAGATATATATATAATATCTGCTAAGCCGGCTAAGAAAGTTTTGGCTGTTTGGAGAGTGTTGAGAATAATACTAATGAGGAAATGATGATGAAAGACATAACAACACGTTTGTGTGAATTTCCACAAAGCGTGTGTCCAATCTGAAGGAAAGACTATAAATATCACTGTAATAGATACCCATTGTGATAGAAACCATCGATTCCTTTCAGTCATTTCAATCTTGTGCTTCTGAAAGCATGATTGAAATGGCCAGTACCATTGTGCCCGCAGAGCTGGGGTGCCTTGATGTCCCTCTTAGCATACACAAAAGGAGATGGCGTTCGGCGTTTGTCACCATTTACTGCTCTAGAGCCTTCCAGTCATTCTTCCAGTCAGTGTCCAATAACAACGGTTTCAAACTAGACCAAAGAACCCTCACTCAGCTCGTCAAGGAGAAAAGTCTCGGTAAGCTCCAGGAGTTGGGAGGGGTTGAAGGAATAACATCAGCTCTCAAAACTAATGCAAAGCTTGGAGTTTGCGGTAATGCTCAAGATGTTGCGCACCGGATTGAAGCGTTTGGTTCGAATACATACAAGACAGCAGCAGCCAAGAAGTTCTTCCATTTTGTGTGGGAAGCATGCCAAGACCTCACAATTTTCATTCTTATAGGCTGTGCTGTACTTTCTCTTGCTTTTGGCATTATAGAGCACGGACTAAGAGAAGGTTGGAGTGATGGTGGAAGCATATTTCTCGCAGTCATTCTGGTGATTTCAGTGTCTGCCATAAGCAATTACAGGCAACACAGAGAGTTTGACAAATTGTCAAAAGTCGGTAGCAATCTCCAAATTGAAGCTGTGAGAAATGGCATCAGACTACATATTTCAATATTTGAAATTGTGGTTGGAGATATCATTTGCTTAAAGATCGGAGATCAAGTTCCAGCCGATGGGTTGCTCTTGGAGGGATATTCATTGGAAGTAGATGAGTCAAGCATGACAGGGGAGAGTGACCATGTGGAAATCAGTCAAAGCCATAACCCCTTCTTGTTTTCTGGCACCAAAGTGGTTGATGGGTACGCTCAGATGCTTGTCACTTCCGTCGGCATGAACACAACTTGGGGCGAAATGATGAGCCAAATCAGCAGTGATACAAGTGAACAGACACCTTTACAATCTCGCATCCACAGGCTAGCCTCATCAATAGGTATCGTTGGTCTGGTAGTAGCTTTGTTAAATCTCGTAGTCTCGAAGATATACTACTTCACTGGAAAAACCAAGGACAAACATGGGAAGAAGGAGTTCAATGGGAGCAGAACCAAAGTGCATCACGTAATAATTGCCGTGGTTGGGATGGTAGGAACTGCAGTTACAATTGTTGTGGCTGCAATTCCAGAAGGTTTACCAGTTGCCATGACAATTACTTTTTGTTATGCTATGAGGAGAATGATGGCTGATAATGCAATGGTTAGGAAACTCTCTGCTTGTGAGATTATGGGCTCTGCTACCACCATTTGCACTGACAAAACAGGAACTCTTACAATGAATCATATGAAGGTGACCAAGTTCTGGATAGGTGAAAATTCCGTGGAAGAAGCCTACTCATCAATCTCATCAGGTCTTCTTAGCTTGATTCGAGAAGGGGTTGCTATGAACACAAACGGTACTGCTTCTAGGCATACCTCAGAAACTGGATTTGAATTTTCAGGCAGTCCTACTGAAAAAGCCATTCTTTCTTGGGCATCTCTGGAGCTGCATATGGACATGGATACATTGAAAAATAATTGTGTCATTCAAGGTGTTGAAGCCTTCAATTCACACAAGAAAAGGAGTGGGATTGTGATCAAGAGGAAGGTAGACAACACAATGCACGTACATTGGAAAGGGGCTGCAGAGGTGATACTAGCAATGTGCACAAGTTACCACAACGCCTCAGGGGATATATTTGATATGGATGATGTTGCAAAGCAAGAACTTGAACGTATTATTCAAGGTATGGCAGCTAGTAGCCTGCGATGCATTGCAATTGCTCACAGAGAAGTATCCGCAGAGGAACAAGTGGATCCAGAACAGAAGACTTTGCTAAAAAACAATGGCTTGACCCTAATAGGGCTTGTGGGTCTTAAAGATCCATGTAGGCCAGGAGTGAAGAAAGCTGTTGAGGACTGTCACTACGCAGGGGTAAACATCAAAATGATCACAGGTGACAACATTTTTACAGCACAATCAATAGCCACAGAATGTGGGATACTCAAGCCTGGGCAGGACACAATCAGTGAAGCTGTGATCGAGGGTGTGCAATTTCGGAACTACACACCAGAAGAGAGAATGGAGAAAGTAGACAACATCCGTGTCATGGCAAGGTCATCCCCTTTAGATAAGCTTCTTATGGTGCAATGCTTGAAGCAGAAAGGTCACGTAGTTGCAGTGACTGGTGACGGCACAAATGATGCTCCTGCATTGAAAGAAGCTGATGTAGGTCTCTCTATGGGGCTGCAAGGCACCGAAGTTGCGAAAGAGAGCTCGGATATTGTGATCATGGATGACAATTTTGCTTCAGTGGCCACAGTTTTGATGTGGGGAAGATGTGTTCACAATAACATCCAAAAGTTCATTCAATTCCAACTCACCGTCAATGTTGCAGCTCTTGTAATCAACTTCGTAGCAGCAGTTTCAGCAGGTGAGGTTCCCTTAACAGCAGTCCAGTTATTGTGGGTGAATTTGATCATGGACACACTCGGTGCTCTCGCCCTTGCTACAGACAAACCCACAAAAGAACTCATAGAGAATCCACCCGTGAGCAGAACAGAGCCTCTCATCACAAACATCATGTGGAGGAACCTCTTACCTCAAGCATTGTACCAGATAGCAGTGGTGTTGACCTTACGATTCAGGGGAAGCACAATCTTTGGTGTGGATGATAAGGTACAAGATACCTTGATCTTTAACACATTTGTGCTCTGCCAAGTTTTCAATGAATTCAATGTAAGGAAGCTTGAGAAGAAGAACGTTTTCAAGGGACTGCTCACCAACAAAATCTTTCTAGGGATCATTGCATTAATAATCGTTCTGCAGCTGGTGATGGTGGAACTTCTGAACACATATGCAGATACGGAGAGGTTGAATTGGGGGCAATGGGGTGTATGTCTTGGAATCGCGGCCATGTCTTGGCCACTTGGTTGTGTTGTTAAGTGTCTACCTGTTCCCCAGAAACCTATCTTCAGCTATTGGGAGGTGAAGAAATATATAAGAACTCCGGTTAAACTTTGATGTGAAAGAAACCCTCGGCTGGAAGCATCATGCATTGTTAGCAATAACCTGTGTTTATGTACATTAGATATTTAATTTGAATTGGCTATATTAGAACTGGTGGTGAAAGTATTGAAATTCATCATAGAATTTTGATTTGAGAATTCTGAGATCTATATTCAGTTTGTTATCTGAAAATGCAAATTTAACCAAGTAAAACATAACCGCATAAGTAATCAATATTCAAGCTCATCCGCCATAGCACCATGTCAACCCCCCATTCAACATTGAAGTTCATAAAGTTCATATTCCATGGCAACTAATTAGTTAGACATTGAAGAAACATAAGAACTCAAGTTAAACTTTGATGTAAAAGAGACACAGGGCTGGAAGCATCATTCATTCTTAGGCATAAGCTGTCGACATGTACTTTTGTGGGGTGGTATCAGAATTCAAGCATTTGATTTGGCTATGTTAGATATTGGTTCTGCAAGTATTGAAATTCATTTTAAAGTACAGATTTGGGGAGGCATAGATCTATATTCTTTTTTGTTACTTTGAAATGCAAACTTAAAAACAACGAATGTGGGAGAAACATAACAAGTCCTGGAATCAATAATGAAGCTCATCCTCCATATATAGTTCATATTCCATGCCAGCTAACCACTAAAATCATCCTAGGAGAGCTGTTAGGAACTTCCTCAATCAATATATATTACAACAATACTTGGATGATTATATATATTAAAGCTTCATAAAAATTGAAACAGAGATACCAGAGATGTTCATGCCTGACGTCCAAGGAAGATGAGAGTGAAGATGCCCAGTTGAAACTTGTGATAGAATAGATGGTCAAGTCTTGAACTTTAATTTCTTTAGTTCTTGTTCTTTTTTCTGAACGAGAGACGAACAGTGACCAAGAGTTGCAGAGGTACTGACGTTGACGGCGCCAGAGACAGAAAAGTCTCGCTTATTCGCTTACTCTCAAACCATATTTTTTTTTAGAATACTACTCTCTAACCATTCGATTGTTACAACGGTTCAGATTGACTTTCATAGTCTATTACTGCTAGACGATGAGCTAGCTGATTACACTCTCTAGGAGTAAATTGCATTTCGATCCATGGACAAGATGCCAACGCCATTCTAATATGCTGCAGTATAGCCTCAACACCTAAGTATGTAAACTGAGGCTGTCGAATAGCTAAAATAGCTTGCAAGCAATCTGTTTCAAGTACTGCTTTGCTATACTGCTGCCGTTTTAGAATTTTAATGCCCTCTTGCATAGCTAGGAGTTCAATCTGCATTGCTGAAGCTACTGCATGTACAGGGACTGCAAATGCAGCCATGAAGGTTCCTGTATCATTTCTGAGTATTCCTCCAACACCACCTTTTGAAGCTCCTGCAATAAAACTGCCATCAACATTCATTTTAACAGAACCATGATGAGCAGGTTTCCACTGCTTTTGTACCTGAGAAGTACCATCGTTGTTGTTCGTAATCCTCCTTGCCTTTCTGAAGTCTTCATGCCATGCCAAAGCTCCTAACATGATATTTTGACGAGCAAGTTGACATTTATTGTTCCATAAGGCATCATTTCTATTCTTCCATAAGGCCCAAATCACCATTAACAACTTCTCAATTTTTTCCATGGATAAATTAACTGCCTGCTCCAGTAACCAGTCTATGAAAGACATACCTGGAAAATACTGGTTCTGAATATGAAAGGGAGGGGATTGTAGGATTTCCTTGGCAGTAGGGCACTCACAGAAAATATGTGCAGTGTCTTCATAAGGCCGTGGACACAACAAACATCTGAGGTTCCCCTGATATCCCTTTGTTGTAAGTTTGATTCTTTAGGCAGCAGATTGGAACAAGCTCTCCATACGCTAATTAATATGAACCTTACCCGGCACTTTAGCCTTCCACAGTCTTCTCCACAGTTCCTTATAAGGGTCTCCATTTGAATCAGTAACCAGTACATTTTCCATCACTTTTGTTCTGGCAATCCAATACGCTGACTTAACAGAGAAGAAACCTCTTTTTTTCCTGACTCCAAACCAACTTGTCCTCAGTATTTTGAGAGTTCAGTGGAATACACAGAACCTGTTGAGCCACCAAGGGAGGGAAACAAGCATGCGCGGCTTCTGGTATCCAATGTTGTGTACTATGGTCAATAATATCTGCTACTAGATCAAAAACACAATCAGTAGGTTTATGAATCAAATACTGAGGACAATCTGGTATCCACCTATCTTTCCATATATTTACCTTAAAACCATTTCCAATGCTCCAGTGGATTCCAGCTTTTAATACTGGTCTTCCATTCAGTATATACTTCTCCAAGAGAATGATGGAGAATCACATAGATCTGCTTCCCAAAAAGAAGAATTGGGATAATATCTAGCTTTGAAGATTCTAGCTACAAGAGAATCTGGTTTTGTGACTAACCTCCAACCTTGTTTTGCCAACATAGCCAGGTTGTATGCATGCAGATTTTTAAACCCCATTCCACCTTCAGCCTTTGTTAAACACAGATTCTCCCAACTGCGCCAGTGAATGTGTTTCTTATCTTCAGTATCTCCCCAAAAGAAAGAAGCACACAATTGGTGAATATCATCAGTCAAGCCTTTCTGTAGCATATAGCAATTCTTAGTGTAAAGAGGCATGGTCTGCTCAATGGCCTTGATCAACACTTCTTTGCCTGCAGCACTAAGAATTTTAGTCTTCCAGTTAACCAGTTTCTTGGTGAGCTTCTCTTTTATATACTCAAAAATGGCTGTCGTAGATCGTCCCACATGCATTGGTAGTCCAAGATATCTATCATGCTCATCCAGTCTATTAACTTGAAGGATAGATGCCATCTCCATTTGTTTGTCCATGTCCACATTGTTACTGAACACCACACTGCTTTTCTGAAAATTTATCTGCTGACCAGACGCTTTCTCATACACATTTAATATTCTTCTATACTGATGGCATTCTTCAAAAACAGCAGCACCATAAAGGATGATATCATCTGCAAAGAATAAATGGTAAATGGTGAGATGGGAGCCTGGGGGCTCAATTTGAGTCCATGAATGACCTGTTCACCGACTGCTTTTGAGATTAATGAAGAGAGACCCTCACTGCACAATATGAAAATATATGGAGATAGTGGATCTCCCTGTCTTAACCTCGAGTTGGCTTGATAGCTGCAGATGGTTCTCCTTGAATTAAAATAGAGTATGAGACAGATGTAATACATTTCAAAACAACTTGTATCCACTGTGCATCAAAACCCAATTTCAGAAGCATAGCTTGGATAAAAGACTAGTTAAGTCGATCATAAGCTTTACTAATATCAAGTTTGAGAGAGAAGAAACCTTCTTGCTGTTGTTTCAACTTGTGCATGAAGTGTGCAGCTTCATTCGCAACCAATCTATTGTCTGAGATCAGTCTTCCAGGTACATAAGGACATTAAAGAGGTGAAATAATCTGTGGCAGTACTTTAAGTCTATTTGCAAGAACTTTGGAGCTGAGTCTGCATACCACATTACATAGAGCTATTGGTCTGAAATGCATAGCTTCTTTAGGGTCTTGAATTTTAGGAATGAGGCACAGGTACGTATAATTGGAGTTTTCCCACATTTCACCTTTTTCCAGGAGTTTTCTCACTGCTAGACATATATCATGATGGATTAGCTGCCAATACTTTTGAAAGAAAAAAAGGCGACATACCATCAGGACCAGGACTTTTTGAAGGATGCATCTGAAACAGTGCTTTTTTGATCTCTTCATCTGAGTAAGGTTTTAATAACTCATCATTCATATCAGTTGGAACTTGACATGGTGTAGAAACAATCACTTCATCAATGGCCTCCTCTTCTACTGGTTCAGCATATAAAATTTGCTGAAAATATTGTTGGAGGATGTTATGAATAGATGCTGGTGCAGTTTGCCATCTTCCTTCAGAATCGTTGACTCCCTTGATGGTATTCCGAGCCTTTCTGTTGGAAGCTTTTCTATGAAAGAAAGCTGAATTTCTATCCCCATCTTTGAGCCATAAAACTCTTGATCTTTTCCGCCAATACTTCTCTTGAAGAGACAAAAGTTGACTATACCGAGCATGGAGTCCACGCTGTTCTTCATACAACGCAGTTGAGAAAGGTAGCTTAATAAGATCATTCAACTTTTCTTGTACTTCTCTCAACTTTTTGCTTATTGAAGTCTGTTGCATGCCACTGCATCAGACGCTCTCCCATAGCTTTGCATTTTACTGCAATTTGTTGTAGAGCATTGCCTGTGGTAGGTGTAGCCCATTCTTGCTTGATAATCTCCATACATTCCTCTATTTCAAACCACCCTCTTCAAATCTAACCAGCCTTTTTTTCTTACGAAATTATGGTCTTTGAGAGCACACCTCAATAAGAATAGGGTAATGATCTGAAACAGATACAGGCAATGTGATGACCCTGCTGTAGGGAAATATTCGTTTCCAAGTAAACGTTGACACTCCTCGATCAAGTCTTTCTTTTGTTTTAGAACAATACCATGTATATCTGCTGCCTGTAAACCCTAAATCATGAAGGTTTGCATGAGTAAGGGTCCTCCTGAATTTTGTCATTGCAGCAAGAGCCCTAGGCCTGCCTCCTGACTTGTCCTCTCTCCATAGAACCTCATTAAATCCCCTGCCATCAGCAAGAAGTTGTGATAGAGATCTAATGAGTTGCCAGGTATGCTCTCTGTATCCTCTTGCAGCTACTCCATAAATACCAGTGAAGCGCCATAGATCAGATCCTGGTTTACCAATTACAGAATCGATATGATTTGGCGAGTCGATGTGAATTGAAACATGGATCTCTTCATTCCAAATTAGGGCTAAACTTTGTACTCCTTGCTCATGAGGGACACAATGAGATTCCGCAAAACCTAATTTGCGTTTGAGATCATCGATGGTGTGTTGTTGTGCTAGGGTTTTGGATAGGAAGATTAGGCTGGATTTTTTTGCAACGACAAGGTCAATCAACGCGTCTTGGGTCTCATTGTTTGCTATGCCTCTGCATGCAGTTCCATACTAGTATATGGCTCTGTAGCATGACTACAGGGTTTGATGCCGGAATACGGCACACTTGGCTGCCGAAGATCGGCGTTTGAAGGTGGCTGCACAGACGCGCGGCCTTAGGGTTTTCGGGACCAGTGAAAATGTGAAATGGAGAAGGAAATAATCGGGTCCTAAATTTATGTCTGTCTTTGGTCATATTATTTGAAATGTCGCAGAGTCTAGGGTTTTTCCCATTCGTCAATGTCGTTTGTTTGACGTGAAATATTTGATTTTCGGCATATAAGCAAAAAATAATGTGTTTGTTTTAAAAACGTTTAAAATGTTTACTTGACAATGTTAATATATAATTTACTGTTATAAACTAAGAATGAGATAAATAAAAAAAAAGATATAACATAATGAAAAATGAGGAAGAAGTGTCACTTTCATTCTCATTAGGCTCCTTTATATAGGAGTATGATTTACATCGTAAAGACATAACTAATAAGTATCCCCATATATTATAATATTTACAACACTCCCATTGGATGTCCACTAATGAATGATATGGTGTTGGACACGCTTATTTGTTGTCTCGTTAAAAACTTTGCCAGGTAATAAAAACCATGTGGGAAAAAACAACCCTGGTCGAAGGAGAAGAAAAGTGCAACGCGCATATGTCCTAGATAGCATACTTCTGGATGTTCTCCCTGATGAGATTCTCCCCCTGATTGTTGCAATCTTCATGTACCGTAAATAGCGGTTTGTTTTGTCTATCACTGAAGTGAGATTTTGTTCGTTTTGCATACAGGGACTCATCACAAGATTTTCATACCTGCAAAATGAAAGCAATACCAACAGAGGTATACAATTTAATAGGTCTTACCTCATTTACTAATGTTAGAAACAACCTCACATGTTCAAATTCATACACTATGTAATAACTAAGCAGTATAAGCTAATTGATCAAAAATAATTTCATGTCAGGTTCCCCTTTCTCTCTTTTTTTCTCCAAATTCACACAAACAATTTTCTCTTTCGTCTCTTTCACTTCCCCTTTCTCTCCCTTCTCCTCTGCTCTGTGCAACCATGAGTTGGCGTAGGACCGAACACCCTCTAGTGTATCTGCAACGGCAAAGTGAGAAAGCCAAGGCGACACCATTACCACAGTCACAGCCGGAGACGGCTGAATGACATTTCCCTCCCCGTTTAAAATCGCCGGAGTGCGGCGAGAACGAGAAGAAACTTTCATGTTTACAAATAAAGTATATGCAAAGATAAAAAGTATACACAAAGATACTTTGGAGTACCGTGTTCTTCATGTAAGAGGATGACTGTTTGACTTCATCATTATTCTGACTGTTCTTTAAACAAGACGTTATTTGCGGATTTAAGGCTTTAGAGAAGCTTTGTTGGAATGTAGGCAAACTAGATGAGCTTTTATTTTGTGACGAACTGTGTTATGTACTGATTATCACTAAGTAACAAAAGTCTATTAGAAAACTATAATTTAGATAAGCTCAAGTCTTCATTCTTTGACAAAGTGAGTTTTTTTTTTAAAGTTCATTATTCAAAAAGTTTATCGTTAAAACCAAGTCTTCATAGTCGTGACCACCCTTCTCCAACTCTTCTTTCCACATGGGCAGTGCCAAACCCTTCTTTTTTTAGTATGAAGTGATGTAGGTACACTAGTTTGCCTACGTTATATCAGCTTTTATTTGATGATGAACTGTATTATGTACTGATTAACTTTTATCAGTTTTAATGTTTTATGGTTATGGTGATTGACTGATGGCTATAGATCTTATTACATGTTGTACTTCCAAACTTGATGCCGTGATTTTTACATTATTGTATTTTGAATTTATACGAAAGCATGTTAATTTAAGTCATGAACTTGAAGAGTTTTTTCTTTTTTGAGGACGTTAGGCCATATATTAATTGTTGAAAGTATGAGTACAACATGAACACGATCTACCCTCGCGAGCTACATTAGAAGCTGAACCATAGAAAACTACCTAAGAAACTGAAGCTAACCTAGGAAATCTATATATTGTAAACCCTAAGAATTACACTTCTTAAAAGTAACCAGAACCAATATTACCTTGGTAGAAAACGAACCCAGTAAGGTCAAGAAGACACAATGAGGAGGGAACAATTCCTCAACCTTTCTTATTTGACTAACTCTGAGATCATCCTACGCAGAGGAGGTAACCCTAGAGCATCGAAAACCCTAGTTAAAGGTCAAACCCAATAACCAAGAAAATGCTCTAAACCCGCAAACAACTCTAGTTTAAATAGAAAACATAGGGGGAACTAAAACAAACCCTATATCCAGCCCATGTTGGGCCTACTAGCATCATCCAAGCCCAAAGGCCCACATTAACAAGATCACCATCCCTTCCGGCACAAAGAAGAGTGTGTCACCCTGCCATTGACGCCACCTTCCCGCCGGCGTTGAACGACCTTGACGCATCCGCCACGAATCTAATGACGGACTCATGCAAGCAACCCAACTCCATCGAAATAAAAAAAAAACCTCGGTAAATGGATCCAGAAAATGCCGTTCTCGCAAGCCATCGACCCAACCGATCTTAGATCTGCATCAGCCGACCATCGAGTTCTTCCGACTAATGCAGATTGCTGACCCAATTGAAGCCAGGTCCTCCTGTGATCCCAACCTGCTACCTCGACACAACCACACTTTTCAACCTGGCAAGACTTGTGCCACTGCCAGGAAGCAAAACACCCATCCGGCTCCACCGTACCCGACACACCAACTAGGTCAAAGGCCTTTGCCGGGACTAAGGCAAAGTCGGGCAGGCATAGGGAAATCTAACGACGACTCTAGGGTTTCCGAAACGGAGTGAAACACACCTCTCTTGTCACCTATGTCTAACAATATGAACTTGAAGAGTTGAAGTTAAAATTTACATGTTGTAATGCGATATTGGGATGGACCAAAAACTTTTCTAATATATGCGTAAACCGAAACCAACCCAAATCGATCTGAAAATTCAGATCAACAATATAGTCGGCCTAAAGATTTTAAAACTAGATCCAGTTTTGCGAACTCATAAACCTAAACCAATTAATCTTGGTTATGCCTAAAAACCGGCCCAAAATCTGGTTCCCAGCACTAGTTATCAAGTTATTGTACGTTTACTTGAAATGTAAAAAATTATGAATCAAAGATAACAAGAATCAAATAAGTCATAAATCAGGAAGAAGTGGGGTAAAAGAAATGATTGAGATGGAAGGATTCCGTACATATTCCCCATATTAATTAAGAATCAATTTATGATACTGTGGTGGGACATACACTCATTTCCATACATGTACAATGTTAGTAAAAACAGAAATCAAATACGCTACGATCATTCACATACCTACATAAGTTACTAAGCAGAAAACCTCAGAGCTTGCAACTCCCGTAGCTTCCTTATATTTGAAGTTTTCTCTATTTTATGGAAAAAATAAGTCTTTTTTGATCCAACAAATTCCTTATAACTATCGCTAAAATAGAGAATGTGAGAAAAGAGAAAACAAGATTCCCTAAATTTGCAGTAATCTTCAAAATTTTGTGAAGAATTGTGGAGATTATTGTAAAATAGGGAATTTATTGAGTTTTAGCATGAAGAACAAATAATTTTGATAAGCTGTTGGAGTTGCTCTCATACATTAGAATCATTCCCTTTATTTTCATTCACATTTTTAATAAGTAAACGTGAGAAGTCTCACCTCATTATCAATTATTGATATTATTGATCACCACGGCGATTAGTTGATTCTTGCATTCTAGTTATCCCCAATTCATAAATTCTTTCATTCTAGTTGTTTCCCATTGTGATCCTTTTCAGTTCAAATGGGTAAAAATAGTCCCAAATTGCCAAAGCAATCTACTATAATAAGAGATTGAAGAAAGATCGTGATCTTTTCCATTTCAAGCAAATAAATCTACCAAATTGCTAAAACATAATACAAGGAGAGTGAAAAATCACCTTCCAACAAGACATGTTTCTAACCACCCAACAATACTGATTAATGACTTGTGTTGAGTTCGTAATTGGAGACGGAAGACAATGCCTCTAAAACAACATGTTAGAGCCACCACTCTGATTTATTCCAAGCCATTTCATGTACGAGGCGAGTACTTATTCCAAGCCTTGATCCATCTACCTCTATTTATTTATTTTAAGGAGGATGTCAGTTTCACACTCTCTTGTCTTACGTTCATGCTTTGTACACTTATGTCTTACGTTCATGCTTTGTACACTTATGTCTTACGTTCAGCCTTTAAGGAGGATACCTCTGAAACTATACTAAGTATTGAATCTACTGTACTTGGTCTTGTTATATGCTCAAGTACTTGTGAACCAAATCTTGGCATATAACACTTTATCAATCACACCTAGCCTACTCATTTCTTGAACAAGATCGAATCCATGTATACCTGTCAAATGAGGCAACTCTGTACTAATCAAAGGAATATATTAACTGCGCGTTGTTTAAAATAAGTGTTCAGACTCTAAATAATTAGTTTGTTATCTTCGATGGCTAACCAATCTCACAAATTTGGTAAACAAAAGTTAACGATAACCAAACACCTTTATCTGTCGATTGGACGGCGACACCATGACAACACGTTATTTTTAATTAGGTTTTTAATCATTTTGTAAATAACTTATGTTCCGAAACATATCGTCTATTCTGTTACAATTGACATAACGTATCTTAACATGTAAACAATAATGAAGGTTATTTATCAAATATAATGTACCCTTCAAGTGTGCTAATGTACTTGTTAAATAAAAAGTTGCAAAACACAACATAAACCGTTGCAAAACACAACGTGTTAAAAAGTTGCCTAACTCATGATCTATATTCCAAAACAAAACTCATGATCTATATTGTAGGTAGCTTATGATCGCTCAGTTATCAAATTTGAATTTTTTAAAAATGGGGTACGTCATGTATGCATTTATAGAGGTCGACGAGGTAACCAGTAGAGTAGCTCAGTACATTTGCTATGCTTCTTGTGTATATTAGGAGATGTGCTTTTTAGGACACATCCTTGCTGCCATATATTAAGGACCTTAAGGTGTTTTGCTAGAAAATGATTGCACTTTTGCTCAAAGTTCAGGCTTCGTTTCTGTTCTACTGTACCGTTATCTATAACTTTGAAAACAATATGAAAATTATAAAATACTATACAAAATAAAAAAGGATGTGAAATCCACACACAATTTTTCTTTTTTTGGTTAACACATTCACAAAAAGACAAAGTTTAAGTCAAAGACAAAATTTAAGTTACCAAAAAAAGAAAAAGAGTGTGGATTTTAACTTAGGATGTTTGGATTTCACAACCTAATAAAAAGTGGTTGCTCCACAACAAAGTTTTCTCTCTAATTAAATGTTCTTTTTGTTAGTAGCTAGTGAGATAATAAGTCATCACAATTGCGTTAGCAAGTTTATAGCACACCAATTCAGACAACATATGAACCGATGTCCAGAAGAGTATCACATCAAAACCAGACTATTCTTTCACTGCAGGTGCACAACCCGGAGACCCTTGGCTTAAAACCTACTGGTCACAACTGAGACTCAAACATAAAAGTTTCATATTAAGCAGCTCGACCAATTTTACCACCTAGCTTTTTAAGTGTTATCTAAAAGAAGTCAGTATTTCAAAGAAATGAAAAAGACACATGGAGCTTGCATGAAGAAGGCTAGATATAATAGAACTAGGGTCTGCGTGCATTCTTTTTAAAAACTAATGATCACTAAATTGTACGACAAGTTTCGTATTGCTTAGCATCTGGTTAAAACTAATCAGTCATAGGAAATAGAAAACTAATGCAAAAATTCATATTGAGAAAGAAATGAGAAGGAAAAGTTTGTCTTTAACACTTAAGAACAAGTTTATGAATGAACGTGGTCTTGAAATGGGGTATGTGCATAATTTGGGGGAGGCTCTACACATGGCCTAAAAGACGGGGGTCAAACAAATCGCCTTTCTAAGATTGTTTGTGTGTTTTATACTTTCTTCATCTTTGAATTGAATTGAAAAATGATGAAAGTTCATGGCAAGTAGCATCAGCCGTGACACTTGCAAACTACACAAGTGACAAAAAAAGGGGGGGGAGGGCAGCATTGATACTGCCATTCATATTGTCGATTTGCACGTCAACATATGCAGTGACTTCACCAATAATGAGTTACTAACCACAAATGACCACAAAGATGGTGAGAAATATTTACTAGATTGTACATCATAATTTATCATCATATAGTATTTACTGTCTCATTTTCAGAAGTCGTTAAATACTCAAATGTACATTCTTTGTTTTGTCCGACTCTCTTAACTCGAGTTGATATAAGAAATACAAATGACGACACTGTTTGAGTTTCGACTACAACTTTTATGGTTCTTCTTTAGTATTCTTAGAATTTTCGGGTCAATTCTCTCTTTTGAGTATCTTTCTGGTTTGGTGATACAGTGCTACGTGTTGCGAGACCTATTATTGACCTTTGAGGGTCTCTCACTTGGTGCTTTAATTGGTTCATTCTCTTGCTATTTAAGACCGAGGTGTATCATACCAGAAGAACAAAGTCAGGTTTTTAGTTTTAGATCTTATATATTTTCCTTCAAGATTCCCAAATATAATTGCATTTTTACCAAATTAGTCAAGCAAAAAAAAAAAAAACAAACTCCCATTCATACCAAATGCTAATGCTTATGCCCATTCCATTTCTCTCATTTCCATCACAATCCCATCTACATTGACTACATTCTTTTAGACCGTAGTCACCAAACCATAACAACAAAAAGGGAAGGAAACCATAAAGTTACCTCAAAACCCAAAACTGTCCAGGTTCATCCCTCCAAAACTCCCCAACTTTAAACCCCTATAAATTAAACACTCCAATCCAACCATGAAAACCAGTCATGCTCTCCAACTCAAAATGCACCACCATTCCTCACTTTGATAACATTTTCCCTTTGTCCCTATCCTCTGTTAAACGTCATCTGTTACTCCATTATCATTATTAACAACTCCTTAAACTTCACCAAATACCCACAATAAAACCTCCCCATTTGAAAACACAAAAGCCTTCAATGGCGTCCATGGCTTCCTTCATCTCCCAAAGCCCTTACCCACATCCCTCTTTCCCTAAAAAGACCACTACCCATTTGGCCCCGCCTCTCAAACTCTCCCTCCGACCCGTTTCCGGCCCCAAAACCCGCCAAAGGCTCCGGATTTCCAGCGCCCTGATCGAACCCGACGGCGGCAAGCTCGTCGAGCTTTTCGTCCCGGAGACGGAAAAGGCGGCGAAGAAGAGGGAGGCGGCGACGCTCCCGAGAATCAAGCTGTCAAGAATCGATCTTGAATGGGTTCATGTGATCAGCGAAGGCTGGTCGAGTCCTTTAACCGGGTTCATGAGAGAATCCGAGTTCCTCCAAACTCTTCATTTCAATTCACTCCGACTCGACGACGGGTCGTTTGTGAATATGTCGGTGCCGATCGTCTTGGCCATCGACGACGCTCAGAAACTCCGGATCGGCGACTCGACCCGAGTCGCACTTTTTGATTCGGACGATAATCTGATCGCCATTCTCAAAGAGTAAGCCTTTTTTTCTTCTGTTTTTTTTTTTCAGCTTGTGAATTTACTTTTTACTTTTTGTCATTAACACTAATCAACCATTTATATTATCTTAATCTCTATTTTAGTTCATAGGTCTTATTCTACAATGGTCCATGTGGTCCCACAGTTTATAATGTGTGTTGTATGCTTGTCTATTACAAATATGTCAGCCTTTTTTTTTTGGTAAAGATAGATTTTTTCTTTAGCAGTTAGTAAAAATTAAGAATGGTAAAACTTATTCAAGTAATATGTAGGACAGTAGGAGTTTAAAATGTAAATTTTTGACTGTGCATTAGATTTGTACTCACTGTGAATAGTTACCTTAGTTTAAGTTGTGGTTATGGACTTATGAGTATGAGTCATCTTTCGTGTGTTTACGGTAAACTTACATTGTGTGTCATGGTAATGGTGGCTTCAGACATTTGCTGGTTCATGCCATGTTACGACTTGGTTTTTAATTGGAATTTGTTTTCGCTTGTGTCTATCTGTTTTTTTGTTTTTTTCACTTGAAAATATTGGTCAGATGTTATACCTGGAACAGCAGCGGGAATATTCTTGTTATATGAAAACGATTTTTCTTTAGTTTTATGAACAGATCTTTTAAATCCTCTCCGGTCAACATCAAACACTAATTTTAAATATTGATGCCACATTATATTTTGATGAGTAATAATGGCCTCGAGATTAATTTTTGTCATTAAACTTCGTATTCCATTTTGATGTGCCGGATGTCTAGTAAAATGTACTGAAAACTGTGACCTCATGGATTGATATTAAGCATTTGCTGGATTATCTGTAGCATGTGTTGGGAATTACTTCCATTTTATCCTTTGCTTTGTATTAGGAATGTTTTGTGCAAGTATGAGAACATGGTTTTCTTGTCATGAAAGATATGCACCGGTTGATGAGTTGCCATGAATTCTAATACCTTGTTTATTTTTGGTTTACAGTATTGAGATCTATAAGCACCATAAAGAAGAACGCATTGCCAGAACTTGGGGGACTACTGCCCCTGGCTTGCCTTATGTTGATGAAGCAATAACCAAATCTGGAAACTGGCTGATTGGAGGTGACCTAGAGGTCTTGGAACAAATCAAGTACAATGATGGCCTTGATCGCTTCCGACTATCTCCTGCACAACTCCGCGATGAATTCACAAAGCGCAATGCTGATGCAGTATTTGCATTCCAACTGCGGAACCCTGTGCACAATGGCCATGCTTTGCTAATGACTGATACACGCTGCCGGCTTCTTGAGATGGGCTACAAGAACCCCATTCTCTTGCTTCATCCACTAGGAGGCTATACAAAGGCAGATGATGTTCCACTTACTTGGCGCATGAAGCAACATGAGAAGGTATGCACATTATGCGAGAATTTTTATTTCCTTTAACTTCTAACTTGAAGATCTGTTTTCCATATACAGATTGATCATATTGAACTGCTTGACCTCATCTGAATAGTGATTTTGCTTGTTATCATCTAATGTTTCCTCAGGTTCTTGAGGATGGTGTTCTTGATCCTGAGACGACTGTGGTTTCCATATTCCCCTCTCCAATGCACTATGCCGGTCCAACTGAGGTGCAGTGGCATGCAAAGGCTAGGATTAATGCGGGGGCTAACTTTTACATTGTTGGTCGGGACCCAGCTGGAATGGGCCATCCAATTGAGAAAAGGGATCTATATGATGCCGACCATGGGAAGAAAGTATTGAGCATGGCACCTGGACTAGAGCGCCTCAACATCCTTCCTTTCAAGGTATGTACATTTTCTGCCTGTGCTACCTTCATGCCTTGTTTTTGATATTTCCCTTATTATTAATTTGTTAATAACTTTTCCTTTACAGGTTGCTGCATATGATAAAACTCAAGGAAAAATGGCATTTTTTGATCCCTCAAGGGCTCAGGACTTCATTTTCATATCAGGGACCAAGGTATGCAATCTTTTATTGTTGTTGCCAACCTTGTTCATTGATTCTCATAATCAACTGTGTCAATTTGTACAAGTCACTAGGTTGATTGTATTTGTACACGATCATTATAATCTAAAAGAGGCTACAATTACAGATGCGCACACTTGCAAGGAACAAAGAGAGCCCTCCTGAAGGATTCATGTGCCCTGGTGGCTGGAAAGTCCTGGTGGATTACTATGACAGTTTGGTTCCTGCAGACAACGGGAAAGTCCCAGAAGCAGTTCCTGCGTAAATGGAGCTGATGTAACATATTGTACTCTGCTTGTGGTAGAAACCTTGATAGCTAATTAGTCTCCTCTGTGTGATCAAGATTTTTTTAAGATCTCTGCTCAGATTTCCAATAATACCATGTGAGGCACTGAGTGCAGAGAAACGTTGTCCACTTGCCTCAATCTGTAATTAGCGCCCCTAATTGCATCTTGCATCACTGCAGTTGTGCATTGGCGCATTGTACCATAGTGTGGGTTCCTTCAATAGAAGTGAGTTTGTTGAATGCCTTTAGTTTAGCTTAGAAAGTTTCATATTTGAAGATGTTGGTTTCATCGGCTCACTTGATTTTCGAAAACCCAAAAGCTCCATCGACATAGATAAAAAAAAAGGTTCGTTTGATGATACAAAGATCAGTGGTTCACTACCTATGATGTGATTGTACTACTCTTTCTTTAGAAAACTGAATATCGGCTTCGCAGGTACTGGTATGAACTTGACAACCCAGCTGATTGGGCAAGATATGGCTGAAATTCCAATGCAAGCACCCCATTGACTCCAACTTAACCTCTCTGTATCTGCAAACCTATTCAGAAACTCCACCATAACCACCTGAACTACAATGGTTATACCAACGATCACCCAAAACAACTTGTTCTTTCGAATCCCTTTGAAGACATTCTTCTTCTCTACACTCCTTGCATTGAATTCATTAAACACTTGGCACAAGACAAAGACGTTGAAGATCATAGTGTTGTTCACCTTGTCACTAACACCAAAGATTGATTTGCCTTTGAATTGCAAGATCAAGAGCACAGCTACCTGGAACAGAGCTTGTGCGAAAACGTTCCTCCACATGAGGTATGAGATCACAGGCTCAGATCGAAGCACTGGCGGCCGCTCCATGAGCTCTTTGGTTGGCTTATCTGTGGCAAGAGCCAGAGCAGCCATTGTGTCCATTATCAGATTCACCCACAGCAACTGGACTGCTGTTAAAGGGACTTCACCAGCTGAAGCTGCTGCAACAAAG
This sequence comes from Fragaria iinumae, assembly GCA_009720345.1. Lineage (NCBI taxonomy): Eukaryota > Viridiplantae > Streptophyta > Magnoliopsida > Rosales > Rosaceae > Fragaria > Fragaria iinumae. The sequence continues at coordinate 12,749,236 of CM019120.1, forward strand.
TTGACTACAAGAGTGGCAACATTTATTGTGAGCTGGAATTGCACAAACTTCTGAATGTTGGCATAGACACCTCTTCCCCACCTTAAAACAGTGACCACAGTAGCAAAGTTGTCATCTAGGATCACAATGTCTGAACTTTCCTTCGCCACTTCGGTGCCTTGAATCCCCATCGAGAGTCCTATATTGGCCTCCTTCAGCGCTGGCGCATCATTTGTGCCATCACCAGTCACAGCAACCACATGCCCTTTCTGTTTTAAGCACTGCACCATCAGGAGCTTATCAAATGGAGAAGACCTTGCCATCACACGAATTCCATCAACTCTCTGCATTCTCTCCTCTGGTGTGTAGTTTCGAAATTCTTCACCTTCTACCACTGCTTCCCTTACCATTTCTTGGTCATTAGGCCTCAGTATACCACACTCAGTAGCTATGGCTTTAGCTGTGAACACATTATCACCAGTGATCAGTTTCACTTGAACCCCGGCGAACTGGCAAGCTTCTACTGCCTCTCTCACTCCTGGCCTACATGGGTCCTTTAAACCCACCAAGCCTACTAGGATCAAGTTGTGCTCTTCCAGCATCATGCTATCTTTTTCATCATTGTGCTTGCTGTCTTGAACTTGTTTGTGTGCAAAAGCAATGCATCTAAGACTGCTTGCTGCCATACCTTGAACAATTTTCTTGAACTGCATCCTTTCATCATCACCAAGATCATTGGTAACACCAGAGGCATCATAGTAACTTGAGCACATTTCTACTATCATCTCTGCAGCTCCTTTCCAATGCACATGGATTGTATTGTCTGCCTTCCTTCTCACCAAAACCCCGCTACGCTTCTTCTGTGAATTGAAGGCCTCAACATGTTGAATGGCACAATTCTTCTTCAACTCATCAATGTCCATGTTAACCTCAACTGCAGCCCATGAAAGAATGGCTTTTTCAGTAGGACTGCCGGAAAACTCAAACCCTGATCCTGATTTAGGCTTGTAAACACTTCCTGTTGTGTTGAACGCTACCCCTTCTCGGATCAAATCAAGAAGACTACGAGGAATTGATGAATAAGCAGCACCATCTCCTACACTTTCCTTTCCAATCCAAAACTTCACAACTTTCATCTGGTTGAGTGTGAGAGTACCTGTTTTGTCTGTGCAAATTACAGTGGCACATCCCATAGTCTCGCAAGCTGAGAGCCTCCGAACCAATGCATGATCTGCCATCATTTTCTTCATGGAGTAAGCAAGAGTTAGAGTCACAGCCAATGGAAACCCTTCGGGAATTGCAATCACAACAATAATGACAGCAACTGCTACCATATCCAACAAGGCATTGGCCACATCATCAATCCTCGTCTTGCCACTCTTGAACTTACCAAAACTTCCATTCTCACTCTTTGTGTTTTCTGTGAAGTAACGAACTAACAGCACCGCGAAGACCATGAATGCAACTGCCAAGCCAATCTTAGCAAGTAATGGAGTGAACTTACTGAGCTTTTCTTGCAATGGTGTTTGCTCGTTGTTTTCGTGGCTGATCAAGCTCATCATTTGGCCCCAACTTGAGTTCATCCCCACTGAAGTCACAAGCATGCGGCCGTATCCATCAGCCACTTTGGTTCCAGAATACAAGAATGGATTGTTGCTGCAATCAACCTCCACATGGTCACTCTCTCCAGTCATGCTTGATTCGTCTACTCCCAACGAATGTCCATATAAGAACAATCCATCAGCTGGAACTTGGTCTCCAATCTTCAGAAACACAACATCCCCAACCACAATGTCAAAGATGGAAACCTTCTGTCTTCTTCCACCTCTTACAACATCGATTGGAATGTCATCACTTGCTTTGGACAGCTTTTCGAATTGCTTGTTCTGTCTGTAGTCACTAAAGGCAGATATAACAACGATGAGAACAACAGCAATGAAGATGCTTCCACCATCATACCACCCTTCTTTAAGTCCATCTTGCTTGATGCCAAAGCCAAGCGAAAGTGCAGCGCAGCCTAAAAGGATGACAATGGTGAGGTCCTTAGAGGCCTGCCACATGAAATGGAAAAGGCTTTTCGAAGGTGGTTCGCTATACGTGTTTGAGCCAAATGCTTCCTTGCGGCGAGCAATGTTGTCCTTTTCATCATGGATTCCAAGCTCATTGTCAGCTTCAAGAGCTGACGCGACGCCATTAGCCCCTCCAAGGTCTTGAAGCAGGTTTAGATTCTTCTCCTTTATGAGTTGAGTGAGGCATTTGTTATCGATTTTGAACCCCTTGTTGAGTTCAACGAGACTCAAATTTGCACTTACAGTGCTGCCACTCATGGTTAGAGAATTCTAGAAGCACAAAAGGAAGTACTAGCTAGGAGAAACAAAGGAAATGGGAAGGTGGCGTTGAGATAAGGGTGGTGCGCTGGAGGTCACTATATATAAGGTTCTCCTGCATCATTGGATTCTGACATAACAACCAATGCCTTGTGGAAGCTGCTGAGAAGCTAGCTAGTTTTAAAACAAGTTGCTTTCCATAAAGAGATGAGGTCGAGCTTTGTTCTTCCATAAAAACAAAACAACAAAGATGCATATCATAGGTCGCTTTGTCGTATATATGGAAGATGATATGGACTATGGAAGCTTCCTTGTTATAGCAGGTAGGCCATAAGAGAATGAATGAAGTGTTGGCTTGATTAGCATGTGATTGGGGATTGAGCAAATGGGCTGTTTCATTACCTTTTGTATGATTGTGTACTTAACGAGTACATTTTGCTGTTTGTTCAATCCCATGTATATTCTAGTTGTGGATTCGGTTTGTAACTAAGATCAAGAGTTAAAGCCTCAGGAAATTTCTACCATTACTATATATATGAAATGCACGAAATTTCTACGCTTGATTATATGAAATTGACGAAATTTCTACCTTTGCCATATATGATAAACGTGGATTTGAATTGAAGTTGAGGTTTTGGTGTATATATAGTTATCTTATAGTTGTTGGGGTTGTCTTGCTATATGCAAACAAAGTAAAAAATAATGCAGCATCGTGATTTCTATAGTTTTTATTAAGAACGATTATGTATGGGTACGAGTCTATAAAAAAAAATTAAAAGGAACATGTTGTTCTGTAGAATGCTATGCTCTAGTTTAGTGTGACACATTTAGTAATCCATTCATGATAAATATTTGGATCATTAACACATGAAGTTCATCCTTTGGATCACAAAAAAAAAAAAAAAAAAAAAAAAAAAAAACATTCGATTTTCATGAACCCCACAAAATAGGGTTTATATATCCGTTGAACTCATCAGTGAAACCAAGCATGTAAAGGTTTCTTCACCCATAATGTGCTTTCAGGAACCCTTCAATTGAATCGCCATTTGGGTGCTTCTGCTTCTCCTTCTACGTTATAAAGATCGCAGCTTTACTAGTTCTAATCCATTAAAGGACAATACTCAATTGCATAATGTAACCCTTTGGCATATACTACTACTCTGAGCATCCCAAAAGTGAAGAAGGCAAACAGAGAAGAGTAAAAGATGAAAGCATCCAACTTGGAGAGAAGTCCCATCAAGTTGAAGACTTCAACAAGTTGGGTGGGGATGAAGTAGCGAGCTTTAGGCCTTAGCTGTCAAAACTAGCAATTCATGACAATGCCCACCAAGTGTTTGATGAAATGCCCCCAAACAAGTACAACAAACCAGCCTTCTCTCGGGGGTAAGTCATGATGTGTATCTTTGTTTGCTCAGCTTCTCTGAGTAGAAACTATTATCTGTCTTGAGACATTTATAGGCCGGAATCAACGAATGAATCGATTAATTGCATGTCATTGGAATCAAGCTATATATTCTGCTATGTCTGCTAGTAAGATGTTTTTTTTTTGTTTTCTTATTTTTATTTTTATTTTTTGTACTTGTTGGCTATGTTTAGTGTCATTGTGTCAAGAGAGTCTTACACCAATATGAATGTAGTAAGATTGGAAAAGTGGTCTGCGCGACGGCGTGGATCATACTTGTCAAACATATGGAAAACAGGAAAAGTGCTATTTTTTTGTACATTTTTCATAACAGGTTATAAGATTGTACTTGGAAAATATGATGAAAGTTATCTATGGTCATAACTTGTGTGGAAGTAAGGTTATTGTATGCTGCCGCATAATGCACCAGACTTGTGCTTATTTTCATTGCCTCATCATCCTCGGATTATGGTTTTGCAATTAAGTTATGTTAATCATATTGTCCTCAACATAATTGTCCCAGGTTCAGGTGTGGAGGAGTTGATGGAAGGGGGTTTCTCAGTTGAGTCGGTCAAGTAAGTAAAAGTCATATACCAAATGTTTCCAAAGAGACTCAGCTAATGATGATTTGTTTAGTGGCCTCAGATTAGAGGCAGGGAAAAAGTGTGTATAACAACGTCCAGAACTCATCCAAATATTCCTGCCAACAATAATTGTTTCTGGCTTGCTGCTTTTGAAATCAACTAGGTTGCAGCTGTTTTCAGCAGGTATACTGCTCAAACTATAAATTGCCTCATTTCTTAATTGATCGAATTTCATTTGTCTATATAGTTTCTATTTTCAAATGTATATGCCCCTATGATTTATAGTCATATGATTGCATTTGTTTTTCTAATAAAAGGTTGTTAAAGCTAGACATGATCATTAATACACTATGATTTACCAGGTTTTGGTCTATATAGTTTCATTAATAGACTACAATAAAAGGTTAAACCTTTAGATTTATTTCATAAACCCCATGAAATGAGGATTTATATAGCTGTTGAGCTCGTCAGAGAAACCAAGCATGTGAAGGTTTTCTTCTCCCATATGACTGCTTTTAGGAACCCTTCAATTGAAGCGTCATTTGGATGCTTCTGCTTCTGGTTTTACATTATTAAAGATCGAAGCGTTACTAATTCTAATCCATTAAAGGACAACACTCAATAGCCTAATGTAACCCTTTGGCATATACTACTACTCGGAGCATGCCAAACAAGTGAAGAAGAGAAACAGAGAAGTGTAAAAGATGAAAGCATCTATCCTGGACAGCATTCCATCAGTTCAAGGAGTTGGGAGAAGATGAAGTAGTGAACCTAGCTCTCAAAACTAGCAATTCATGGTGTTGGCTACCAACTGTTTGATGAAATGCATCAAAAAAATGAAAACAGAAAAAAAAGACAAGAAACCAGAACAAAAGTGGATATGAGCAGAGGCTTTCGATATCAAAGCATGATAGAGGAGACTAACCATAGCCCGAATCAGAATCTGTTCTTGCTTTTCCACATTTAGCTGGTCAAAATGAAATGTGATATAAAGTAGGCTCAACTATAGTTGGTTTCAGAGAGGTGCTTCCTGGTTCTCAAGGTATGACAAGTAGCGGCCTCAGAGTTTTGCATATAAGAAGTTGTCATAAGGCTGAAGTGCATATAGAAGACCAGCTTTTTAAGAGAAGATGATTCTCAATAGGTCTTAAAAATCCATGTCACTGAGGAGTTTAAGCTCGAAACCCCCAAGGCACTTCATGTGTCATACTCCAGGCTGGTCATGGAATACTTGGCGCAGGAGGTATTTCAAACTCATCATAAGAGACAAAGGAGAAGGTTGACAAAGTCTTTGAAATGGCAATATCCTCTCCATTTGACAAGCTGTGCAATGCTTCAACCGGAGGGTCATCTATGTAGTGGGAGTTATGGTAATAAATTATAATGATGCACCTGCATTGGGAAATGTTGAGGTACTCGAAAGATGACACCCTTTGTCTTATGCTCATTTTTATCAGAGAAAATTGGAACACAAGCACCAGATAAAAATTATAAAACACGATATCCTTCTTACATATTCTCTTCTTGTTTCCAGCCTGAGTTAGAGGAAGAGGTTGCAAATTTGTGGTGGTCATTAGTGATGGTTTCATGCTTTCATCTGATTGCTTGATAGGGAAATGATCTTTCCCTTGAGAGGTAAGTCATGATGGATAAGTTTGTTTGCTCAGCCTTCTCTGGGGGGAAGCTATTATCTATTTTGAGACATTTGTGGGCCTGAATCAAAGAATGAATCTAAATATATGCATATCAAGGAATCGAGCTATTCTGTTGTGTTTGCTAGTAAGATTTTTATTTATTTATTTTAATTTTTTAATTTTTTTTTTTTACTTGTTGGCTATGTTAAGTGTCAAAGATCAATGTATTAACATTGCAAAGTGCTTTACACGGGGCATACATGTCAAACATTTGGAAGCTTGATATTTCGTTTTGCATTTCTCATAAAAAGTTACAAGATTGGACTTGGAAAACTATTATGAAATTTATCTTTGGTCGTAAGTTCATAATTTGTGTGAAGGTAAGATAATTGTATGGTTACTTTCAAAAAGATAATTGTATGCTGCGGCATAACACACCAGAGTTGTGCTATTTTTCATTGCCTCATCATCCTTGAATTAATATTTCATTTTTATGAATAGAACAATTTGGTTATGTTAACCTCATTATCCTCAAAATAATTGTCCCAGGTTCAGGTGTGGAGTAGTTGATGGAAGAGGCTTTCTCAGTTGAATCGGTCAAGTACAGTAAAAGTCCTTTATCAGAAGTTGCCAAAGAAACTCAGCTAATTATATGTGTTTTCTTTAGTGGACACAGATTAGAGGCAGGGAAATTTTGTATAACAACATCCAGAAGTTCATCCAAATATTCCTGGGCCAACGATAATTGTTTCTGCCTTGCTGCTAATGAAATCAAGTAATGAACTAGGTTGCAGCCGTTTCAGCAGGTAAACAGCTCAAACTATAAATTGCCTTGTTAGTCAACTGATACAATTTCATTTGTCTATATAGTGTTTATTTTCACAATTATGTGCACCTATGATTTATTTGATTGCATTTGTTTATCTAATACGAGATGTTAAAGCTAGACATGGTCATTAGTAAACTATAGTTTACCAGGCTTTTGCCTCTGTCCAATTCTTAGGGTACATCTAATCAAATTCCTATCACCTAAAAGATATTCATAAGTTTACATTATGAACAAACTGCTCAACAACTAGCATACACCATATAAGATTACATAATCGTTGTAAATACTTATGACTTTTTATTTATAATAAATGATTGATTAGTTATTATCTAATAAAAGAATGAAAACAATATCATCTCTTCAGGGCTATGCAAAGCCATTTGACCTTCATGATAGTTATCCAGCTAGTTTATATCAAACGGAATGCTTGTTTTTCTTCTTCAGATAGCTGAATATGGGTCTTTCTGGAACCGGCATACACTTGACAAGCCAACCAATAGGCCAAGAGATGATTGCAATCCCAATACATAAACCCCATTGTCCCCAATTCAACCTCTCTGTATCTGCAAATTTCTTCAGAACCTCTACCATCAAAACCTGAAGAACAATTGTCACCGCAATGATGCCCATAAACAACTTGTTGGTGTGTATTCCCTTGAAGACATTCTTCTTCTCTAGCTTTCTTGCGTTGAACTCATTGAAGATCTGGCATAGAACAAAAGTATTGAAGATCAATGTGTCCTTTACCTTATCACTGACACCGAAGATTGCTTTTCCCCTGAATTGTAAGATCAAGAGGACTGTTATCTGGTATAGTGCTTGAGGCAAGAGGTTCCTCCACATGATGTTTGTGATGAGAGGCGCTGTCCGTCCCACTGGTGGCTTCTCCATTAGTTCTTTTGTGGGTTTTTCTGTGGCAAGAGCAAGAGCTCCAAGTGTGTCCATGATCAAGTTTACCCACAATAACTGAACTGCTGTTAGTGGGACTTGACCTGCTGAAACTGCTGCTACAAAGTTGATCACAAGAGCTGCAACATTGACGGTGAGCTGGAATTGAATGAACTTCTGGATATTATTGTACACACATCTCCCCCACATCAAAACTGTAGCCACTGAAGCAAAGTTGTCATCCATGATCACAATGTCTGAGCTCTCTTTAGCAACTTCTGTTCCTTGAATCCCCATAGAAAGTCCTACATCAGCTTCTTTTAATGCTGGTGCATCATTGGTACCATCACCGGTCACTGCAACAACATGACCTTTCTGTTTCAAGCATTGCACCATTAGAAGCTTATCAAAAGGGGAAGACCTTGCCATCACACAAATTTTATCAACTTTCTCCAGTCTCTCTTCTGGCGTGTAGTTGCGGAATTCCACACCTTCAATCACTGCTCCGAGCATGTCCTGAGCAGGCCTGAGTATCCCACATTCAGTGGCTATCGCCTTTGCGGTGAAAACATTGTCGCCGGTAATCATTTTGACATTAACCCCTGCATATTGACATTCTTCAACTGCTTTCTTTACACCTGGCCGACATGGATCCTTAAGACCAACAATTCCTAATAGGGTCAGTCCATCTTCCATAAGCACAAATTTCTGGTCTTTATTTAGATGCTCTTCCGCAGGAACTTGTTTATGAGCAAACGCTATGCATCTGAGGCTGCTAGCTGCCATACCTTGAATAATCTGCTCAAACTTCCTTTTTTCATCCTCATCCATATCCTTAACAAGTCCAGAGGCAGTGTAGTAACTTTTGCACATTGCTAGTATCATCTCTGCTGCTCCTTTCCAGTGTACATGGATCGAGTCATCTGCCTTTCTCTTGACGAGAACTCCACTTTGTTTCTTCTTCGAATTGAAGGCTTCAACGTGAAGAATGCTACAACTATTCACCACTATCTCCATATCCATCTTCGACCCATGTACCGCCCATGAAAGAATAGCCTTTTCAGTTGGACTGCCTGAGATTTCAATTTCAGAATCCAAGTTAGGCCTGTACACACTACCAGTTGTATTGAGAGCAACCCCTTCTTGGATCAAGTTGAGAACATGAGGAGAAATAGATGAATAAGCTTGTTCTTCCACAGATCCTTTCCCCAACCAAAACTTGGTTACCTTCATCTGGTTCATGGTCAGAGTACCTGTTTTGTCGGTACAAATTGTTGTTGCAGATCCCATGGTCTCACAAGCAGAGAGTTTCCGCACCATTGCATTATCGACCATCATTCTCTTCATGGAATAAGCAAGAGTGAGAGTCACAGCTAAGGGTAGACCTTCAGGAATTGCCACCACAACAATTGTAACGGCAGCTGCTACAATCCCTATGACAGCGTTTATTATGTCATCAGATTTTGTCTTGCTGCCATTGTACTCTTTGTTTCCATTCTCATCCTCGGTATTCCCTGTGAAGTATCGGACCAACATGACTACAAGAACAAAGAAAGCGACTGCCAAACCAACTTTACCTATTGATGAAGTTAGCTTGTCTAGACGTGCTTGCAGAGGTGTCTTTTCACTCGTGTCTTGGCTGATTTGGCTCATCATTGCACCCCAATTTGTGTTCATGCCGACTGATGTGACTAGCATCCGACCATAACCATCGGTGATTTTTGTCCCAGAGAACAAGAAAGGATTGACAGCCACACTAATCTCAACATGGTCGCTCTCCCCTGTCATGCTTGATTCATCTACTGATAAAGAATGGCCATCTAGCAGCAATCCATCAGCTGGAACCTGATCTCCAATTTTCAAACAGATGACATCGCCAACCACAATTTCGAATATTGAAATTAGTTGGCGCCTTCCATTTCTCACGGCTTCAATTTGGAGATTGTTACTGACTTTCGACAATTTGTCAAACTGTCTGCTTTGTCTGTAGTTGCTAATGGCTGAAACAGAAATGACCAGAATGACCGCAAGACATATGCTTCCACCATCAATCCAACCTTCTTTTAATCCGTGCTCTTTGATACCGAAACCAAGAGAGAGCGCAGCACAGCCTAAAAGAATGAGAATTGTGAGGTCTTTGAAGGCTTCCCACACAAAATGGAGAAATCCTTGCGTTGGTGGTTTCTTGTATGTGTTGGAACCAAATGCTTCGTGTCTGCGCGCAATGTCTTCAGCATCATCACCATTAATTCCATGTTCTGCATCAGTTTTGAGAGCTGATGCCACTTCTGCCACCCCTCCCATCTCCAGGAGCTGGTTGAGACTTTTCTCCTTCACAAGCTCAGTGAGCTCTTTTTGATCAGCTCTGAAGCCATTAATGGCTGGCACCGAAACTGAACCAACACTAACAATGGAGTATGAGACTGCGCGCGCTATGAATGCGGCTTTGGTGTCTTTGGGTGGAGAAGAACGTCGTAAAGACAGGAAGGCTCTAGAACAGTAGATGGTAATGAAAGCAGAATGCCATTTTCTTATGCTTGTACCTAGACTACTGCTCGGAACATCAAGCAGCAGCTCAATGCTCCCCAACCTTGCATGCAGGGTGGTAGACTTGGACATGCTTTTATATAAAAGCAAATACAAATATACAACTGATCACTGAGGCAAGGAAAAACGATGAAGGAAAAACGATGATTATATCACAACTCTCGATGGAAATGTTGAGAATACGTTTCTGGGATTAATGAAAAGTTTCTAGAGTGCGGTACTAGAATGCCAAATATTGGATATACAAAGCTGTTCTTCCAGTTGTTTCCTTCATTTGGTAAACCTATATGGCTATATATATATATAGATATAACCTGCCAACCTAGATTGCTTATGTGCGAAGACTATAATAATCCTCGTAAACGTACATACCAGTGGTTAGTACGTGATAATAACTTGCCGGTTAGGTAATTCCGATGACGACAATGACTTGCAGAGGTGTGGAGCGTGTGTACGTTGTCGTGTAATTTTTTCGCTGCTTTTTCGAAGAAAGCGAGCGATGTTTGCTAGGCTCCAGGACGGTCTTGGTCTTTTCCCAGTTTCCTGGTCATTTCCTATGTTGTAACTTATGAATTAATATTGGAATGAAACCAGCTAGATGTTCAGATTCTGAAAACGTTCAAGTATTGAATGATGATTATATCTATCTTCATAGTCGTCGGGGAACCGGAAGTTATGGTCTGAACATACTCAGGCGCGGCGGCGGCGCCTCGTCATGACGAAATTTTTTTCTTTTTCATACGTCCGTACACGCACATATTTTGTCTGGCCAAATGACAAAGGGGTAGGAATTTCACAACTGCCGCACCACAAAGAGACGTGTAATGTCACAAGCCTATGTGGCACGAATAACATTGGAGATTAAATAATGTAGGAAAGCTTTAGGGTTTAGATCTTTTTTTGGTTACAAGAATGGTTTAGATCTTTGGTCAAGAACTATGTGGCAATTGCATCCGGTTTGTCATTCTTTTCGGGTGCTCAGCGTATATAGGTTGTTTAGAAGTTGACCAGACGATATAAATTTGTAGAAGTACATAGAAACTTATCTGCATCATTCACGTATATTTGAGCTATTTGCATTGATTTCTTTCTCAATTTTATCTGCACAAGTCTTATCAACAAATTGGTTTAAAAAGCTCTAAGATTACTAACAAAAGTCCGATTGAGAAAAGTGCTCAAGAAAATGCAAAAATTGCCAATGTTATGAACTTGGTCTAATCTGCATTCTTATCAAGACCTGTAAATAGATCAGATTTAGAGTTGGTAGACCTACCAAAGACTAATTGAGCATTCCAGCAAATCGTACCACCACTCGATCTCTCGTCGCTCAGACGCTCCTGCATGCTCGACTAATTTTTTTTCCCTATCGACAGATTACAATCAGAGGATTAGAAAAAAATTGCTTTTACAGAGAGAATTCATGGAAGCACACAGGTTCACGTAGCAAGAACAAAGATGAAGGTTGACTAATGACAAAAAGAAGAAAAGAAAAAGATAGAATTTCGAATTAACATTATTGAAAAATAAATTTTCTGTTGTAAATAGTTATTAGTTAGTGGGCATTTTTGTAATTAGCCGACTAGGGTTGTTATTGTAATTTGCATCATGACCTCATCTCTATATAAGAGAGAGTTTTCAACTCAATGAAATACATACACATTCTCTCATTCTCTTGGTTGTTTATCTCATTTCTCAATCTTTTCATTTTCGTTTCACAACACGTTATCAGCACGAATAGTTCTAACGCTAAGGTAGTTTTTATGTAGCATGAAAGAGAGACCGTTGATCAATCGATGGAAGAATCATTCAACATAGTTAAGAATTTCAATCACAAACAAGCTCTCGGATTGGATTAGAAGTTTAGTCCACCAATATTCTCGGTTCTGACACATAAGATGAACACTCATTGATTCGCTCTGCATCGAGTAAAGTTTTTTAAATTCTTATTATAATTCATGTTTCTTTCAAACCTTGATTACATGAAAAACCACCCTGAAGCATGAACCATATGTTGTTTATGTTTCGATCTTGTGATTTCATGCTTATTACCTTTGGTTGCATATTGAAAAATCCACCTACGATGCATGAACACCAAATTTATTTTATTAGTCTATTTGGTTAATACATAGGTGTTGGATGTGTGGATTGTAATTATTTGATCTAATTGCTCTTGTGATAAATTGGATGTTAGAAGTGTTGTGTTATTTTTGAGCTTACTCATACGAGCTTTTTAGCTTACCGGGTTTGTTATTTTACAACGCGGTGCACCAATTCATGGTGTAGAGGTTAGACCTGCAGGTGATGATCAACAGGGTTGAGCCGGAGGCATAGTGGCAGGATTTTTGTTTCTGTGCACTTTTTTTTGTTATTTTGGACAGTTTGTTTTAAGCTCGTGGTATCAACTTTATATTACTAGACTTTTGAAGTTGATGTAATTAAGAGATAAAATGTTTAACTCGGATGATGAGTTTATTGACATTTACATTTCCAGTATTTGTTTATAGTTTGGAAGTTGTTGAGCAGGTGTTGGAATATTATTATTTTAAGATATATCATGCCAAAAGTTTTGAAAATTACCCTTCGAAAATTGGGGTGTGACATTGGTTGATCCCAAAAACTAGTTGTAATGAGGAATATTGATGGTTGGCTATGGGCCTCAATCAGATTAATGATGTCGCATGCAAACATTCAGAAGTCGGCAACTTTAATTTCATTAAGGAAGTGCGTGCAATTATCTACAATCCTTTAATAAGAGCTTCTGCCAAGCCATTTGGGTATGATCATAGTCGAGGAACTGAATGTTCAACCTCAGTTCCTAAAGACTAGCAATAATCATTAAATGCTTGGGATGTAAATTCACCAGCATTATCTAATCGAATTGATTTAAAAGAATAATTTAAGAATTGTGCTCGTAATTTATTATTTGAGCAAGAAGTTTGGCAAATGCCATAGTGTGACCATCTTATAGAAGCGTGGACGTCGATATTCTCAATTACTCGTTATTCTTTTGTTCAATTAAGGTACATTTGTTACCTGGGATTGGACGGGATGAGATGAGACTCTCCACCAAAACAGAAGCGAACCCGTGTTTGGCGGTACCTGTGACTCGATTAAATGAGCATACGAAGTCCCAAAAACAGCCTCGACGCCTTTTTTAAGAGTGACATAAAAAATCATCGGACTATGCAATGCCCAATCTTCGTTTCAGCCTAACGTTGTCGTTCTCTCCCAACCAGTCTCAACAATTAACCAAATACTTACATGAGTTACATCTTGTGCCCACAAAAATACCTTCATTATGCCCACACTTAGTCTGCATACCTCACTCAACATCTAGGTGTGCAAGTACAAGAGGCAAAGCAAAGATCTAGTTATTGTAAGCACAATAAAGGACTGAAAAAGATAGGATTTAATTCTGGACCTTTAAACACTCAAAAAGCAATTGAACATCTCACTCCAAGTAAGGATGCTCCAAGTGATGTAACTTAATCTCAGATCGATCATGAATTACTCTTTGAGGTGATGAAGAGACATAATGCACATTTTAGGATTGCATCTGAACACCGGAGCGGATTCAATGCACCTAGGTTCACTGGACCCAGTGGTGTGCATGGCACGTGCTCTAACAGATTGGTACCGTCGTTACCTGTGTTGAACCTGAAAACGAAGATCAGTTGTAGAAGAGGTGCAATGTTGACTTTTATAGTTGACCCTAGTGGAGGACAGCTGTAATAATCTAGTTGGAGACTTTCTTATCTTTCTCTTTCTTTCATTCTGTGCTGTAATAATTGTTAGAGTATCTCTAACTATATATACTTCTTCATGCTTGTATTCTGCTGTGCTTTGTATTTTTTATCTGGAAAATTTCTGAAAGGTTCCCCAAGGTTCTCTCTTGTTTCTTTCTTCCATTTTAGCAAAGCTTGAGATTCTAGGGCTTATTTGAGCTATGACTATGATGTTATCATGGTATCAGAGCTTCGGCTCTTGATCCTGATTCTCATCTAAGCTTGATTTGTGGCTGTTTGCAGCTTTTGCTTCCGCTCTTCATCTCTGGTGTTTCATTTGCTGCAGAAACCCTAGCTTTCTTTGTTTTCAGATCTGCAAAGTTTAAGCTTCTAAGGTTCATCTCTGAGCTTCGATCTCTCTATTCGTAGCTTAATTTTGATGTTTTGATGCCTATATGTATAGATCTCAGTGTTGTTGCTTAGATCTGTTAAGCTACTATGTTCTTCATGCTCTAGAAGTTTACTATCTAGCTTATCCTTCTTTCGAAGCCTTATGATAAGATAGAGTGTAGCCATTGCTCATTTTTCTTCATATTTGAGCTTGATCTGTGTGTTTTAGCTATAGTAGAAGAATATTTCAGTGATGATTAGCAGTTTTGATGTGTGTGATGTGCTTATAAGAGAAGTGATGTGTGTGATGTGCTGCGGAGAAATAGTGCGTGTTTTGTGTTGAGAAGTGTTGTTATGTGCTTAAGTGAGTGTGCTGTGAAGTGAAGTGTAGTGTAGTGTTGTGCTTGAGAAAGTAAAGTTGTAGTGTTCAGTGCAGTGAAGTGTTGATCATAAAGGAGTGTGGTTATAGTTTCTACTTTTGGTAGTGATCTGATTAAGTTCTTTTGTGTGATAGTAGGAATCATGACAATTACTCAGTCAAAAATAAACTCACTGTTGAGTATGATAACTGTGAAATTGGGAGATACTAATTTCATTAAGTGGAGTTATCAGTTCCAATCTGTCCTGGAGGTGAATGATCTCTTTAGCTATTTTGATGGTTCTTATCCATATCCTCCTCGATTTGTTCTATCTGAGGAAGGTTCAGTGACAAGTGAGATTAATGAAGCCTATAAAGAGTGGAAAATGATAGACAAGGCATTGATAGGTCTCTTAATGGCAACTCTCGATAATGAGGTTATGGATATCATTGTGGAATCTAGGTCATCAAGGGAAGCCTGGTTAGCATTACAAGAGAGATTCTCTTCTGTTTCTAGAGCTAGTATCATGTAGTTGAAGACTGATTTACAAACAATTAAGAAAGGTGCAGATTCTATTGAGAAGTACCTTCTGCGCATTAAGCATGCTAAAGACCAACTCAGCTCTGTTGGTGTTACAATGGTAGATGAAGATATTGTAGTTGTGACTCTTAATGGTTTACCTGAAGAATACTCTATGATAAAGACTGTCATTAGAGCAAGAGATAACTCAATTTCCTTTAAGGACCTTAGAGCTCAACTGTTGGCAACAGAAAGAGACATTGAATCTCAGTTGTCTTTGAGTGGATCTATGACAGCAATGGCAGCGAGAGGTTTCTCCAATTTTAGAGGTAGTAGCAGTAATGGAGCTAACAATTTCAATGGTGACAAAGGAAAAAGGGTTTGGAATGATTCTGCTCAGAAGTCTAACTGGAGTGGCACTAAGCAATTCTCTCAAGGTCAAATTTCAGACTCATATTATGGTGGTGCTAAGTGTCAGATATGTGACAAGAAGGGTCACACTGCTGATCATTGCTATAGAGATTCTATTTGTGAGTTTTGTGGCAGACAAGGACATATTGCTCGGATTTGTTTCAACAATCCAGCTTTTCCAAATTATAGACCTGGGAATGGTGAATATAGAAATAATAGTGGAGCCTCACCTGACTGCCAACTTTGTAACAAAAGAGGGCATACATCTATTAACTGTCCTTCCAGAAATGAAGGCTCATCTGTGCTTGTTTGCCAAATATGTGGTCTTAAAGGTCATACTGCTTTGGATTGCCCACACATGAGCAATTATGCTTTTCAAGGCTCCAATCCTCCTGCTACAATCACAGCTATGTCTGCTCATACTCATGATGTATCATCTTCAGGTATTTCTCCTAATGAAGTTCGGATTGGAGACACATGAGCAACTCACCATATGACCTCTGATCTCAGAAATCTTGCTATAGCTCATCCTTATGATTCCTCCAATTCGATCACTATTGGTAATGGTGAAGGTTTGAGTATCAAACATATTGGTTCTACTGAAATTACTCCTTCTTCTCATACTTTTCAGTTGAATAATGTTCTTCATGTTCCCAGTTTGGCAGTTAATTTGTTATCTCTTAACAAGTTATGCAAGGATAATAAGTGTTTCATTGTCATGGATGACACTGCAATATGTGTGGAGGACAAAGTGTCAAGGGAAATCCTTCATCAAGGAAAGAGTACATCTGAAGGGTTGTTTCTGTTTTCTACTCCTCAGATAAGGTCTTCTCCTACTGCCTTCATTGGATCAGCTATAAAATCCACTTTGTGGCATCAAAGGCTAGGCCATCCATCTGCTGCTGTTGTTTCCAAGATGCTTAGCTACTCTAAGATTTCTAGTCCAGGGGATGCATCTGCTCAATTGTGTATATCTTGTTTGTCCGGGAAAATACATAGATTACCTTTTGTTGAGTCTACTTCTCAGTCAACTGCTCATTTTCAGAAAATTCATTCTGATGTATGGGGTCCAGCTCCATGTTTGTCTTTAGAAGGATTCAGGTACTATGTGACATTTATAGATGATTTCACCAAGTTTGTATGGATATTTCCTTTAATCAATAAATCAGATGTTTTTCCCACCTTTGTGAAGTATAGTGCTTTTGTGCATAATCAGTTTCACTTTGCCATTAAGTGTTTGCAAAGTGATGGTGGTGGTGAGTTCACAAGTAAAAAATTTACTGCATTCTTGGACAGTAAAGGTATTCTACATCAGATTACATGTCCATATACCCCTCAGCAAAATGGGGTTGCTAAGAGGAAAAATAGGCATATTGTGGAAACTTGTATTACTCTTATGACTGCAGCCAAATTACCAAAACCTTTCTGGTATCATTCAATTGCTCATGCCACTTACCTTATCAACAGAATGCCATGTCAGTCTTTGCAGATGCAATCTCCATATTTCAGATTTTTTGGTACTCATCCTGACATTTCATCTCTCAAGATTTTTGGCTCAGCTTGTTATCCGCTTATTCGTCCTTATGCTAAGGATAAGCTTGATCCTAGATCAATTCAGTGTATTTTTTTGGGATATGCTCTTGGATTTAAAGGTGTTTTTTGCTACAATATCTCTTTAAATAAACTGTGGATGTGTCGCCATGTTGTTCACGATGAAACTGTTTTTCCCTATCACTTGTCTACTCAGTCAGGATCCGGTTCATCCTCTACTTCCTCTCCTAAGCCTTATCTTCATCATCTTTTTGTTTCTACTTCTCAGCCTTCCACAGTTTCCACTGGACAGGCTGATCAGGGGGGTAGTGGTGAGTCTAGTGGTGGTGTTAATATTGGTGAAGATAATGAAGTCACTACTACTTGTGCTACAGTGAGTGGTAATGAGAATATCTGTGATGCAAGTGTTGGTGAGTCTAGTGGTGGTGTTAATATTGGTGAAGATAATGAAGTCACTACTACTGGTGCTACAGTGAGTGGTAATGAGAATATTTGTGATGCAAATGTTTCTGAGGCTGTTGACAACAATGAGAATATTAATACTGAAGCTCCAAGTTCTGAAGATTTTGTTGCTCAAGATGGAGTTGAAACTGTGAATGTGAATGTGAATGGGAGTACTGATGTTACCAGTTTGTTTAATGGTTTTGCTCTAGCTATAACAATCATTCAATGCTAACTAGAGCAAAGAATGGAATTGTTAAGAAAAAGACCTTTGAGGATTACTGTGCTTTTTCTTGTATAGTTCAGCAAAACCAGGTTGATGAACTAGCATACTTTAGTGGTTTTTCTTCTGTTTTGCATCTAAATGAACTAGTAGAACCTAGCTGCTTCAAACATGCAACAGGAAAACGAGAATGGGATGAGGCAATGAATGAAGAGATAGCTGCCTTAAAGAATCAAGGAACTTTGATTTTGGTTCCTTTGCCTTCAAATAAGAATGTGGTGGGAAGTAAGTGGATTTATAAGATCAAGAAGAATCCTAATGGTTCAGTGTGTAGATTTAAAGCTAGGCTTGTTGCTCAAGGTTTCAGTCAGGAGAAGGGTTTAGATTATGAAGAGACATTCAGTCCAGTTGTTAGACGTAGTACTGTGAGAATTATTCTTTCTCTTGCAGCAATGAATAAATGGGAACTGAAACAACTTGATGTGAAAAATGCATTTCTGCATGGAGATTTAAAAGAAGAAGTATTTATGCAGCAGCCTCAGAGGTATGAGGATCCAAACTTTCCAGATCATGTTTGTCTCTTGAGGAAATCTGTTTATGGACTTAAACAGGCACCAAGAGCTTGGAATGATAAATTTACCAGTTACCTTCTAGCTCTTGGATTTACCTATTCTCACTCTGATCCAAGCTTGTTCATTAAGAATTCTGGTGCTGGTGTTATAGCACTCTTATTATATGTTGATGATATTATTATCACAAGATCAGACAAAGATGAAATCAGATTTGTAGTTTCAGAACTCAGTGCAGTTTTTGACATGAAAGATCTTGGAACACTATCATATTTTCTTGGGATAAATGTACAGTACAAGAATAATGGTATTTTCTTGTCTCAAGAAAAGTATGCTAAAGATCTGATTGCTAAAGCTGGTTTGTCTACATGCAGAAATCATAGCAAAACTCCTTGCATTCCTCATATGCAGCTTCTAAAGGATGAAGGTACTCTTCTACCTAATCCTACTTTGTATAGAAGTATAGTTGGAGCTTTGCAGTATTTAACTTTTACAAGGCCAGACATAGCTTATTCTGTGAATACAGTGTGTCAATTCATGTCTTCTCCTACAGATGTGCATTTCTCTTCAGTTAAAAGAATTCTGAGATATTTACAAGGCACTCTCTCAAAAGGTCTCTTTTACAAATGTGGTTACAGTATTCCTTTTATTAGAGCTTACTGTGATGCAGACTGGGCAGGTGAGATAAATACCAGAAGATCTACTACTGGTTTTGTTGTATTTTTGAGACATTGTCCAATTTCATGGCAGTCAAAGAAGCAAGGATCAGTTTCAAGAAGCTCAACAGAAGCAGAATATAGAGCTCTGGCAAACACAGCTGCAGAAATATCTTGGATCAGACATGTCTTATGTGATCTTCATGTAAGAATTCCAGCTCCTCCTGTTCTAAAATGTGACAATCTATCTGCTCTAGCCTTGAGTTCCAATCCAGTGTTTCACTCAAGAATCAAGCACTTAGATAATGATTTTCACTTTGTGAGAGAGAAAGTTCAAAAGCAGGATTTAATACTGGAATATGTCCCAACAGAAGAACAAACCGCAGATGTTTTTACTAAAGGGTTACACAGTCCTGCTTTCAATACTCATTGTACCAATCTTAGCATGGTGACCCCTACTGAGATTGAGGGGAGGTGAAAACGAAGATCAGTTGTAGAAGAGGTGCAATGTTGACTTTTATAGTTGACCCTAGTGGAGGACAACTGTAATAATCTAGTTGGAGACTTTCTTATCTTTCTCTTTTTTTTATTCTGTGCTGTAATAATTGTTAGAGTATCTCTAACTATATATACTTCTTCATGCTTGTATTCTGCTGTGCTTTGTATTTTTTATCTGAAAAATTTCTGAAAGGTTCCCCAAGGTTCTCTCTTTTCTTTCTTCCATTTTAGCAAAGCTTGAGATTCTAGGGCTTATTTGAGCTATGGCTATGATGTTATTAGAACCTTCCCTTCATTCTTGCTTTAGTGATACCCAGAATTCCAGAATTCATATCTGCTTGACTGCTCCTCTTCGACCTTCAGAGCCTCAAATTCCATTGCTTTTGATTACTTCTCCAAACCCACCATTAGATTCTGATCGACCATAGCCGTCGCTTGTCTCCGTCGTGGACATGCATTTCCGATCGCCGCTGCCGGTGACAGCCTTGTTCTTCGATTCTTTAGAATTGAATATGACAATAATCCTTGTTACAAGGTATGTGGGATTGGAATGAAACACGGAAACAAGCTTTGATATTAGAAACTTCAGAATTGAACAACAATCCATGATCTCAGAACTTTATGCCTCATATTATTCCTTAATAATTCGAGCACAGATATGCGAGAATGGTTTCCCTAATGGAAATCGGTGAGTTGGGTAAACGATTCTGATGAAGTATAGAGGAACCCAAAGGCCTAATTTGATGAAGTAGAGAGGAACCCAAAGGCCTAATTTGATGAAGTAGAGAGGAACCCAAAGGCCTAAGTGTACTAATCCAAGTTAAACATTAGCAAAGAAAAGGTCATCCCCTTTAGATAAGCTTCTTATGGTGCAATGCTTGAAGCAGAAAGGTCACGTAGTTGTAGTGACTGGTGATGGCACAAATGATGCTCCTGCATTGAAGGAAGCTGATGTAGGTCTCTCAATGGGGGTTCAAGGCACCGAAGTTGCGAAAGAGAGCTCAGATATCGTGATCATGGATAACAATTTTGCTTCAGTGGCCACAGTTGTGATGTGGAGAAGATGTGTGTACAACAACATCCAAAAGTACATTCAATTCCAACTCACCGTTACTGTTGCAGCTCTTGTTATCAACTTCGTAGCAGCAGTTTCAGCAGGTGAGGTGCCCTTATCAGCAGTCCAGTTATTGTGGGTGAACTTGATCATGGACACACTCGGTGCTCTGGCCCTTGCGACAGACAAACCCACAAAAGAACTGATGGAGAATCAACATGTGAGCAGAACGGAGCCTCTCATCACAAACATCATGTGGAGGAACCTTTTACCTCAAGCATTGTACCAGATAGCAGTAGTATTGACATTTCGATTCAGGGGAAACACGATCTTCGGTGTAGATGATAAGGTGCAAGCCTTGATCTTTTAACACATTTGTGCTCTGCCACGTCTTCAATGAGTTCAATGCAAGGAAACTTGAGAAGAAGAATGTTTTCAAGGGACTGCTCACCAACAAAATCTTTTTGGGGATCAATGCATTGATAATCGTTATGCAGCTGGTGATGGTGGAACTTCTGAACAAAGACTATGGAACATATCCGGTCCAAACTACATTCATCAAAGCTAAAATTTGGATGCTGACACTGGACCACAGTAGAACAGAACCCAGAAAGAGAGACCGTTGACACTTCGATTCACACCAAGAAAAAATTGACACTTAGACAGACATACTCGACCAAAAATCTTAAATTCCTCATGGTAAGAGTAGTCAGAACAGATAGGTTGGAGTATGAGTTTGAATGTGCTCAATGAGGCAGTGCTAGTTATATGTATTTCACCTGAAACTTTAAGAAAATGATGATACTAAACGTGAGAAATGAAGATGATCTATATCATTGCAACCGTGTAAACTCAAGCTGTATACATATGTTTATATTTGTTTTAAATGGAGACCATTAATATATGTCATTATGAACAATGGCTGGAAAAACACAATTTTTCTACTCCATTACTATAAATGGAAAACCGATTCTGCCATTCCAATCTTTCATCTGTAAAACCTAAAATAGAATATTTGAGTTCAGATTGAAGCACTGATAATATTGCAGAACGGAATGAATTAGCAGGATCACATTATTATAAAACTTAAATGTTTAGAAGCATTCCAAATGTATATTAAATCGACTCTGAAACATGTAGTTCAATCTGATATAGTACACTGTTAATAAAATATAATCGATCCATATCACATTGTTTGAAGATTCATACCTGAATCTGAGGTAGCCAAACAACTAAAAGCAGTGTTCCCCAAATCTGCAAAAAGGGAAATGTTGAGGAAAAACTGCATCTTAGATTATAACTGATACTAACACTACCAAAGGAAGCATGTTTCTATACCTGTATAAGAGCTAAATGACAACAGTCACAAAATTGAGAAAAACATATATACCTTTCGAAATCACCACAGAGAGAATGCAATTAATCAGGACATTCAGCAAAGACCTCTGAATGTTAATCCCGAAAATGAACCCAGATGGAAATCAATTTAATTAAAAACCAACAAAACCAAAAAAGCAAACCAACATCAAAAGAGTTTGATTAAGTACCACAACCTGCCTAAGTATTCATTTCCTCAACAAAACCCAATAATCAAAACCCACCACAGAGAGAAATTGAACATCCACCTTTTCCTTGATACAGAGTTACAGACGGACTCAACGAAAAAGATAGGGCTGAAAACAGTCGGGATAAGATATGGAAAGGTCAGTATCGATCAGTATACAGATGAAAACAACTGTTTAAACATGATGATCTTGATCCCGCCAATCCGCCATCATATTAGCATCATACCAGAAGACTTCTGTTCTTCCTCTTGATCGAGAAACTGCAAACCAACAGATTCGGTGGAAATAAGAGCAACAATTTGGAAGAGAGAGAGAGAGAGAGCCATAGCCCCTGAAGCCTTTTATTGCTAGGGCTGAAACCGAGCCCAAAATCGTCCTTTACAACGTCTAGGCTTTGGTTGTAACCGCGCTAAAAACGAGCTCCTTAGGAACAGTGTTGGCTCTGCTCCAACTATATAAGAAACTACGTTAATGGCCCGCGCGTTGCTGCGGGAAGCAACCCAGTGTTTAACCAGACTTCAAGATGAAGCATTCATGATGAAGCATTCAAGACTCCCTAACTCCATACTTCTTGATGACCAAAACTCATTATATGTTACTAAAGTTACTGATAGTGATGTTATTCACAATCACTAAACTCTTGTAGTACATGTCTACACATTAAGTTTCCTTATTGGCTACTTGCATGATATAAACACTCTTATCTATTAAGCATTAGAAAATATCAGATTCATTGCAAGAGAGAACTAACAACAAACATAGACCATCAGTGTTCCAAAACTATACTTAAGGCTGTAACAGCCTATTCATCATATAAGCATCTATACAAAAACTTACATCAAGGCCAGTTGGACAAAAAGTGTGACTGGCTATTCACCCGAAAAGATTGGAAGGGACTTCTAGTGTTTAGTCTCTCTTGAGGAAAACTGCTATGATTAAGAGCTGACTGTCCCCAAATCAGTTATGTCTGAAGTAGTTACAAAACCTAGCAATTTATTACCATCCAAATCTACAGAACACATAAAGTAGAATCATTAATTCCTTCCCAAATTTTGCAAAGATGATTCTGAAACCATAAGAAATAATTTACAATTACAGGAACACAAACCTATTCAAGAGTTAACGCAGAATACCAAAGTGAGGAACAGCAGCAGAAATTTGAGTTGAAGAACAGTTTGCATAAAAACTGCATATGACAAGCAAAGAAGGATAAAAATATGAATAAAAGAGAATATGTGTGAAAGAATATACAGTTTCAGCGTTCTTCTCAGATATGATAGCATCTGACATGTGAGTGCTAAGAAGAAACTGTTGAAATGAATTTAAAAAAGGAATCAGCTCATTCTACCATGATAGATACCAATCAATAGGCCTATTCTTTTATAATTTTCTTTCATCAGTTTGCTACTCTGATAAGCAAGTGAAGGACAGGAAAAGCAGTGAGTTTCATATATATAGCTTAAATCTCAAGAATGAAAGATGGTGCAATACTCATTATACATATTACTTCTTTCTTATATTATCACTCCCCATTCTTATGAAAAAAGTAAGCCAATTTCCGAATGCTCATTGTTTAATTGAAGGAGTAGGGCGGTAGTGCAACTTCTCTAAACTCCTCTAGTACCATGTTTATACATTAAGTTTCCTTATTAGCTTCTCGCATGACATAAATACTCCTGTCTATTAAGCATATCCTTAGAAAATTTCAGATTCATTGCAAGAGAGAACTAAATTGACAACAAAATGTAGCGTTATATAGATTTTAGAGAGTCTTAGCGAACATAGATTTTTCAAAAGTCAGCTTTGCAGAGTTTGTCGGCCAATACCTGGGGACAGCATAACCTAACATCTCAGAATCCCATTTATTAATATTCTTTGTGCTATTGAAAGAATCTCCCCCATTATAAGGTAAAAAGAGAAATAAAAATCAGATAATTACGTTAAGTCATTAACCATGTATAGCAATAGATGTTGAAACTTCAACTATTATATGTCTGTCATCAATATCATGACATTAATAAATAAAGCCTGTGTGAAGTTATATGATGAACCAACTTTTCAATCTCAGGCTTAATTTATGCCAATATACATGCCTGATATTAAATTCATATAGAATATCAAACATTCCATTCTTCAAAACTGAATTTGAGAGGAAGTTATTGGAATCAAGCTAATGAACATCACACGGATACTTCAATCTTACACAGCTCAAAATCTCATAGATCTTTCATTACACCCAGAATCAACATGCAACCACAGATAACGAACCAGATGACCATCTCTTTTGCTCTTCTGCTGTAGAAGTTGGTAAAATATAGGGCGAGGTGAAAAGAAATATGAATTTGAACAAAAAGTAACCCACACATACCAACAAACAGTCTAACATTGTAATCTATCAGAAGAACCTTAAAAAAATAAACCGACCAATCTTACCAAAATGAAGAACCCGACTTCATTTTCACCATCCAAAATCTGCATGCACTAAAATTAATCGAATCCATCAAATGGCTACAGAGAGAGTGAGACCAAAACCCACAACAGAATAGAAGAACAAAATCAGTAGATAAAGATGAAATTTGACAGAGATTACTTCGAGGAAAAAAGAAGAAGAAGAGAAGAATACCACTCCCCAGATTGCTATGGAAGATCAAAACTGTCCCACTACCCAGATTGAGAACGAAACTGTGGGAATTTGACGCGTGGTAATCTCCCACCATTATATACCCAGGTCAAGACAACATTGTCCAAGCAAAAAGAAGAGAGGCAAAACCGTAACTTTCCCTGCTACAGTGACGTGAACAGTACCTCACCAGGCTCTCCTTTAAGAAGCTAGAAGATACTAGAAAGGGAGGCTGCTGCAGGACTTTTGGTGCTAAAAACGTTAACAGTCAACGATATATGGAAATGCAGTGTGCTGATAATAGTGGCTGTATAGTTACAGAGATTCAAAAGCTTAGAAAGAGGAAGGAACAATATGGAAGCCATCGAGCTAATGTCGGTAACCAATATCATTATGTTAAGATCGGTTCTTTTGGCCAACTTGCAATTAAGTTCCTTTTGTTCTTTTGACGCTTTGAAAGAAAATGAGATTTTCATGATCCTTGCACTCTTTTATCTTTGTTGTTCTTGTTCTTTGTCCTCACGCATTTGGTGTGCCATGTGTAGGCATTCCAGAATTGTAGTGTGACATCATAGCTTCCTGCACAATGTCCAAATGTAAATTTTATCAATTTCTCAAAAGACATTTTACCAACACCTTAATCAAGTGCCTCACTCAAGAATTCGACACGGCTATAAAAAAAAACCTAGTTACACAACAGTATTATATTGTAACTGCCCGATTGCAGCTGTTCCCATCGAAAGTCTATTTGGTATATGATGGAATTCCTACAAGTATTGTCGTTCCCACGAGGATATTAGTTTAATTCAAATTATGAAATACCTAAACTAACTACACTAAAACAAGTATAACAAGAAACACAAATCGACAAAGACGAACACAATGACTCAAACTAAATTGTACTTATGATTTTTGAGGTTTTTGAAAAGGGTTGTATGATGATGAAAATTAACTTGCAAACATAAATTAAGAAAAAGTAATTGAATTTGAAAGGAGTAAAAGTATGATGGTGATGAGTCTAAGGTGTCGGAATCAACCACAAGCAATGCTATCTACACCTTGATGCAACTAATGGATTCTATCGTTTTTCTATATGATAATTCTCGTATCTAAGTCCTTCTCAAGTACTCTAGACCATAATTTTCCTCAAGTGTATGATGCTCTCCCTCTCGGGTAAAGGTCGTATATCCTAGCTATGCAGTCTATCATTCTCAGGTATAAGTTTAACATGCAGGACTCATTACGTACTAGAAAATAAGGGAATCAAGCAAACCATTATTCTTTCTCAAGCAACAATGTAATTCACCACACTTAGGCTGCGTTTGGTGCAGCTTATAAGCTCCTGTGGCTTATAAGCACATCAGCTTTTGGTGTTTGGTAAGTTAAAAATAAGCTACTTTTTAAAGAAGTATAAGGTGTTTTTAAGGGAAAAGGAGAAGCTGGTATCTCCCTCTTTTTCCTTAAAAGCCAGCGTGTTTTTCTTTCGGGGGTTTTAATGAATTTTTTGTAATGACATTGGGTACCTTTGAGAATCTTAACAAATTACACAGTTGAACCATCAAATAAAAACCCAAACAGACCTGCGCCTCCATTCTCCTTCATCGCTGTTGCGCCTTCGATCTGAGAAATACACTGCGCCTTCGCCTCCATTCTCCTCTATCGCTGCTGCGCCTTCGCCTCCATTCTCCTCCATCGCTGCGGATTGTTTTGCATCTGTTGGGGCCTTTGCGTGGGTTTGCGTTGCCTTTGCTGCGCCTCCATCGTTTTGCTACGTCTCTTGGAGGTCTGCTGCCTAGCGAATCTGAGAAACGATTTGGGTTCAAAGGTAAACAATTTCATTTCTCCCTCTTGTTCATCTCTAAGCATGGAATTTAGCAATATTTGTATGCCTTCTTGTATCGTTTTTTGGGTTTTGCCAAGTAAATATGTTCAAAATTTAGACTTGGAGTTAGGGTAAACATAAGCTTATAGTTCTAAAGAAGTTAGTTATTTGTATCAAAAGCTCCAGTTTATCCACACTTAGTACAATGCAAAATGTGGAATGAGGTAACTACTCATTCTTTTTTGGCATACTGATTTTCTTTCAATTGAACAGCTTATTGTCCAAAAAATTGTGACCTGTTGTTTCTCATGAATCGATATCTGTTTTACTTGGCATTTGGCTTTCGTAGTTTCTTTGTACCTGCCAATACTTGAGAGACATTGTTCTTGCAGTTTGTTATTTCCTGTTCTTGATTGCCTCTTATTTTGATTTGGTGGTTTTTCAATGGCCTCCAGCTCACAAATACCCTGTGCATATCCTCCTCCTACCATCTTGGTAGTGATTACAAGATTAATGTACATGTTGGAAGCCAAATTCCAAGTAACCTTGTCATGATCAAAATTCAAACCTAAACTCCATCAACACATATATTTGAAATGCACTAAATTGTTGATCGTTGTTCCAACCCATTTTTTCTGGTATCTATAACCTCTGTTTGCATCAATGATATTTGCTACTGTTTCACCAAAAAAATATATATTATGCCACACTTAAAAAAGTATTGCTCCACATGAAACCAGCTACGAGTTAACAACATAGTGAAAAAACTAATCCTCAATGATATGTGTGTGTGTATGTATATATATATATTGATCGGATGGACTTTGACACCAAAAAAAAAAAATAGAGAAGAGGAAGGAACAACTACTAATAAGCTAGAGCTAGCATGATAATGCAATATTGAAGAAGGAACAGCTATTAATATGATCATAGATGTTGAGCATCAGAATTAAAATGATCATAGATGTTTGTTTGGTTTAGTTGCAAAATGGTTTGGCTCTTTTAAAGAATGTTATGGTTCAACTAGGTCGTTTATACCTATGTTCAGATTTTCAGTTTTTCTATGATGTTATTGAAATCATGATCTATATATTTCTTGTATATTATTATGGTGGTCAATTGTGGGTGCTTGAGGTTAGTAGCCATATTAATAGATGAAACACTGTAAACTTGATTTGTGTTCTGATCTTGTGTGTTTGCAATGTTGTGGTTTGTTTTTGAAAAATGTATAGATGGGCTCGGCCATTTGGAATGAGACATTAGTAGATGTACTTTGTGACTTATGTATCAAGGAGATGGAAAAAAATAATCGTCCAAATACCCATCTTAATAAAGATGGATGGGAAAATGTGCTAAGTAATTTTCACAAAGAAACAGGTAAAAATTACACCAAAAAACAACTAAAAAATAAATGGGATGCACTTAAAGAGCAATGGAAATTATGGAAAGATTTGAAGGGAAAAGAGACTGGTCTTGGATGGGATCATAGACTCCAAACCATTGACGAATCTGATGAGTGGTGGAGTGGAAAAATTAAGGTATGTAAAACTATTTGTCCATTTTTGAAAACCGTTAATTTCAACTTTCATTCACTTAAACATGTTTTGATTTTTTTTTTAACTCAATTATGCAGGATAATAAGGAATATGCAAAGTTAAGAAAAAAAAAGTATTCACCCTGATTTTGAAGAGAAATTGGACAGAATGTTCAAGGGGACTTCAGCCACAGGTATGTATGCTTATATACCAGGTGCATCACTACCTTTGCCTGAAAGTCCAAAACAAGGGGATAATCAGCAAAACCTTGAAGAGAGTTCTGATTCTGATGATACATCACACCCTGCTAAAAGAAGAAAATGAAATGCATTTGGGAAAGGCAAAGGTGTTGTTACAAAACCTGGAAGGGTAGGAGGTACTGCTCTTTTAGCACAAAAAATTGACCGAATGTGTGAGGCTATTGAGAGTAGAAGTACAGCAAGTTCTATGATCAATAAGAGTGTAGAAACAAGTGATGACACTAGTATTAAAGAAGTGATGAAGGTGGTCGGTTCTTTGCCTGGGGCCGAGCAGGGTACTAAGATGTTTTTTTTTGCAAGTCGGTTATTCCTAAATAAAGAGAAGAGGGATATGTTTTGCTGTATGGAAGGTCCTCACATGAAGTTGGAGTATCTGAAATTTGAGATGACTGAAAATTAAGTTTACGTTGTGCTTGAGTTTTGTTTTTGTGATTTTGTTAAGATATTGTTGAAGTATTATTATGTTGGACAAGTTTATGTATCAGTTCACTATATAATGTTGGACATGATTATGAATTTGTTATTTTATATTTTTACTGTTTAATATCCACTTATATGAGCTTTATTTTGTTTTATTATTATTATTATTATTATCATGTATTAATTATAATTTTTTAATTTAATATATTTTTTTTTACTATTTGTTCATTGCTTATTTAACAACTAATACATCATTTACGAATTGGAATTTATGTTTGCAGGTTTGATTGAATATATGAACAATGTCAGAGAAAGATGATGTTGAGGATGAGATATACATACGAAGCGTACAATTTAATACTCTCCTCATTCAACATTATTATGAGAGTTATGTTCATAAAAATCCTTGCATGACATCGTCTCAAACATGTAATAGATGGGTAATGGAAGTATTACAAGGTCATCCAAGTCGGTGTTATAATGAATTTAGAATGCACAAAGAAGTATTTTATCGTTTATGTAATGACTTGGAGACCGAATTTACGGTGTTGGGTTCAAATAGAACAAGTCATATTGAAGTAGTGGCATTAGTACTAAATATTCTAGGACATGGATGTGGGAATAGGACAGCGAGAGAACGGTTTCAACATTCCGGGGAAACCATTAGTAGGTATTTTAGAAAGGCATTAGATATGTTGTGTTCATATGGTGAGAAAATGATCAAGCCATTGGATCCAGAATTTAAAAGTGTTGCGCCGGAGATAACAAGGGATAAAAGATACATGCCGCATTTTAAGGTACTTTAATTTTTTTTTTATTTTTTTTTTATAATTGATCAATTAGTTTATATTAATTGTTTATATTAGTGACAAATATTTGCATTATTTTAAGGACTGCATTGATGCTATTGATGGAGTGCATATTCCCTCTTTGATATCTCCTCAACATCAAATACTATTTATTGGTAGAAAAGGAATACCAACCCAAAATGTTATGGCGGTGTGTGATTTTAATATGCAATTTACATTTGTATGTGTCTGTTGGGAAGGGTCTGCTCATGATACAAGGGTGTTTCAATCGGTTTTTCGAAATCCCAATTCGAAGTTTCCTAAACCTCCACAAGGTAAGCATCTATGTTTTTTATATAAATTTTTATAAACTTTAATGTGAAGTTTTGTTAAATTTAGAAAATTTATTTGATAGGAAAATATTATGTCGTTGATGCGGGATACCCACAAATGAATAGATTTTTGGGACCTTATAAAGGTCCAAAACAACATTTTCAAGAATATCGTGGGCGAGAGCCAAGAAATGAAAATGAGGTATTTAACCAAGCACACTATTCTCTTAGAGGCGTTATAGAACACACATTTGGAGCTTGGAAAAAGAAATGACATATTTTAAGAAACATGGAAGGTTTTTCATTTAAGAAGCAAGTGAAGATTGTTATTGCAACCATGACTCTTCATAATTATATACGAAGACATGCGAATCATGATAAGCATTTTGACATTGATGAAAATTCGGTTGGCATATCAAATGATGAGATGGAGATGGATGATGCAGAAGAAGAAAATCATAGTCATGTTGCACAAGAAATGGAAGCAATAAGAAAAGAAATTGCTCAAAGTTTGATGAGAGCACGTGGTACCGCAAATTTTTAAATGTGTCAAGATATTTTTGTTGATACATATGAACAAAGTATTTTGATGTATTTTGATATGTTCATATTATGAATGTTTTGATGTGTTAAACAATTTTTTGTTGCTACTTCATGCTACTTTAAAACATGGTTTGCAGGTTATTAATGTTATTATCGGCAATGTTTTGATGTGTTAAGATACTTTTTGTTGATACTTCATGTCAAATTATTCAATATTTATCATATAATCATCATGATTAATAAAAACAGTTAGTAAATATTGATTTATATGGACAAAGTTAAACAAATCATAGATAAATTATAGTATAAGAAGTTAGTTTTAGTTTCATGTCCAAAATGGTCATTCTGCAAATTAGAAGCACTTTTAGTTTCGAGTTTTCCAAACACTTTCCACTGCTTTTAACACTAACAGCACATATTAAAAGTCAGTTTACCAAACACTCAGACAGACTTTGCTTTTCAGTCACTTATTCTCAGGACAGCTTATAAGCCAGCTTTTCTTATAAGCCCAGCTGCACCAAACACACCCTTAACCACAAGAAGCTAAATAAATTATATTGCATCTCTGCTTCAAATTTATCTTCTAATTACTAGATGCAAAGCCCTAAGATGATCAATCAAAGAACTCAAACATATAGCATCAATTAAAATAGTGGCTAAGAATTCATCATCAAGAAATTATAAATCTATTACTCAATCATAAAAAAAACATAAACAATCATGCTAGGGCATCATCCTAACCCTAGAAAAGGTTTAACAAAACATAACGAAAACATAAAAAGAATGGAAAGGTGAAGGGTGGATGGATCTCTGCTCCTTTAGACATCTACAACGTGCTCTCGAGACTTCCCTCAATGTGAAATTCGTGCTCCCTTAAATAGAGAAGTTTCCTGCTCATGTTTGACTTCATGTTATCTTGTAAGACTTGGATTCAAACTCCTTTCTTGATATGGAATGGGAAAACCTTGAGATATCTCTTGTAGAACTAGGAATACATGTACTCCTTGAATCCTCATCTGCATTATTGTCCTTGAAGCTTTAGGGTTGACGGACGGTCTTGTGACACGGAACTTGAGTTATCCACAAATATTTGT
Organism: Fragaria iinumae; assembly: GCA_009720345.1. Lineage (NCBI taxonomy): Eukaryota > Viridiplantae > Streptophyta > Magnoliopsida > Rosales > Rosaceae > Fragaria > Fragaria iinumae. The sequence goes on from CM019120.1 coordinate 12,780,801, forward strand.
AATTTCCCGAGCAGATTTGCTGATCTGACCTTTCTTCATTTAAACAATCATAACTCAGTCTAGAAGTATCGAAATCAAGATCCGTAAAATTCTATAGAAAATAGACTTCCGTAGCTTTCCAATGATATAAAGCTCATAGTCTGATTCGATCATAGTAATTCCCAGTAAGTCGGCGAAGTTAGCTGTTCTGCATAGGCAGATTCTGACACTTGGGATTGCAATCGCCTTTCAATCCTTATTTGCTCATTTTAGCGCATTTTCTTCTCTTTACGACACAAATCTACAAAAACACTAAATTAACGTAAATAAGTCATAAAGAAGAGAACTAAACATAAATCTCAAGCATAAGAGACTTAGAAGTATAGGATAATAGGAGCACATCAGTATATACTGGTTATTCTCTCTTATTCTAGACTAAGTAACAACGGAAAGAAAATGAAAATAAATATTTAACATTCACTTCAATATGGGTTCATTTTTGGATTTTCAATTAATTTTAGATACATTGCATTGCATTCAATTTTCTATATGTATATATTTCTAATGAACAGCTAAATCCTAATGTGAGTTATCAAAAGGTTTGCATTCACACCTTATGTGAAAAGTAAAATAAATAGAACACAGACCTTAAACAGAAATTCTCCCAGCAACCTTAACCGCAACAAATTCAAATATCAAAAGAAGGCTCCATCCACACAGTACTCATTTAATCACATTGCATACAACATTGCAATCCTAAACCCTTGACCTCATAAAAGCTGTAAGTCCTACTATCGTATCTAAAGATGGGAAAATCAGCCTGTTGTCTTCCATTTTGAATCACATTCAGTCTCTATATAAACAATCAGTTCACAAATGGACAAAAAAGCAAGATAATTACCCAATTGATTGCTTCTGGTAACAAACTTTGATTCATGCCTCAAGTATAGCTGAATATATTGTTTAAAAAGATTCTATTCTAAAATGATTCTATTCAGCAAAAGTATCCCTTCAATTCAGCAATATATACACGAAAAATAAACAACAAAGCTACGCCAAAATGCATAAGGAAGAAGAGGACAGGAAAAATTCTTACTTTGAATTTCTCTGTTGGGGTTGAAGAGAGGACTCATCAATCATGGGAGTCTCACTCACACAAAGGTTCCTTGCAATTTCGGCCTGAATTTTTGAATCTGAAAGTGAGAAGGAAAATGACTTAAATTAAAAATGTCTCCCTAGTCCTATTTTAGTCGGAACAATTACCAATGATTTACCAAAGATTACGTAGAGAAAAAGAGAAAAAATACACAGAAAGAAAAACCCCAGAAATTTAACAAAAAGCAATTGATTGATATAACAAAAATCACAGTGATTACTGTCACATACAATGATAACAAACTCTGCAGCTGAGTAAGCTCCCGAGGAATCAAAAATTTTAACTTCCGTTGAAATCGAGCTATCCATATAGATGCAACAGCTAATATGTATACCACACCTAAAACTTACTTCCAGGCTTCACTTTTCATATATAGTCAGTAAGCCAAATCAATTAACATGAGGGCTCTGTTGCTACTATGAGTAAGGGAAGCATATAAGACACATTAATCATTATATACCCTTCTTGATCTGGATATTTTCTCTGGAGTTCTTACCATCTTGGCTTAGCAAATACATGAAGAGGAAGACATAGTTTACATTCAAGATGAAATACTTGCAATTGTGGTAATGCAGGATGAGAGTGCATTGCAACATATGCATGTGAATGCCATGAAGTGAGAGGGGAATTCATGAGCCAAAATATGTTAGAATCAATAGCCGCAATTGCCACATCTCAAAGTATTTATTCTTTGAGGAAATTAGAATGCAGAGCATAGAAGGAAATAAGGTTTCTTCGCTGTGGCCACTGGCCACAAATTGGAGCTAAATATTATTGGTTTCTTTTTTACTACGAAGTAAATCATGCAAATTTCAATAACATACTGTATATCATTAATCATATATGCAACACAATTGCAAGCATAAAATCTTAAAACCTGCTAAATATTCTAAAAGCAATCTATACCATATATCACATATGTATCACCATAGGAAGCATAAGATCTAAGACTTGGTTTCTCCACATGAAGCCATTTTAATTCTACAAATTTAATTAAACCTTCATGTTACCAAAAATTTTCTGAACCCTGAAAGCAAAGACAAATTTACAGAATAACTACATTTAATCATCAAATAACTTATATTTGTGTTCAAATGTGGGAAACTTACAGAATTGCGGAAATAGACGAATATAGCTTCGTAGCTAACACCACCACTACTGTGCAAACTGGAAGTTATCAACGTTTGTCATGTTCTAAGACCTGTTGGACAAAGAGAGTAATGTAAGTCCAACACCTGTAGTTACAAAGCTAGCAGAGAACAGATGAAACCTATTTGCATTTACCCCATTTGATTTCCAAGTAATTATAAAGGACAGAACATAAACACCTCCTAGAAATAAATACACGTACTTCCACAAAACTCCCAAAGTCATCAAATTCTCTTTCAAATCCAAGTATTATATATTTCTCTTCGCTCACATCACTTTTGCAGTCACCAAACAGAGCAAGATTTGTTGAAAAGAAAAAAACAAACAAAGAAAGAAAAAAGACATAATGCAAGCTGAAAACCATACAGAAAAATTGGTAGCATGCAGCTCTCCAAATGATGAAAGACCTGCTCCTTGTCATAAAGATGCTCCTACAAAGATTTGTCAACTGATGTTAGTCAATCCATATTCTGGCTTCTGGAGTGATATAGCAAATTTCCACAGGAACACGAAACAATAAATCATGAAACCATATACCCAGATCCAAATGGGTTGTCAAAAGAAAACATAAACATCAAGAACCAAGAAAGAAAGTTACCTACATAAGCATAAAACATCCAAGAGTTCAGCAAATTTTACAATCCAGCCGTGCTAGCAGCAACTCCTGTTATGGCGTTCCTGCAAAGCACACAACTGACAACATGAAGCATTTACAAAAGTAAAATTGAAACTGATGCTGAGGGCATGCAAATCAGGAAGCCGACATAATATTGCGATTAAATTAACACAATTTGAAAAACTAACCTGTAAATGAACTTTTTCCCTCGCTTCTTTGGAGAATGACCACCTGACATAGGAAACACATAAGTCAATAGTTGTATGAGAAAATAAGATTGAAGGGCACTGGACATTACCAAAAACAGCCCAACCACACCGCAGTTATCACCACATTTGACCAGAAATAACAACACCAAACGAAAAAAGAAAAAGAAAAAATAGAATCAGAATTGCACCAATATTCAAAACAATATCACCAATCTTACCCAGACCTCAAATTATGAAATTCTCCCAAATATATAAAACATGCAACAACAGAAGACGAACCTAGATAAGAATACCCAGATGACATTCTCTCTTGCTCCTCTGTAGAAGTTGATAAAATATGAAAACACCAAAAGAAGCGATCTCTCTTCTCCTTCCGAAAACGATAGCTCTCCAGAAAACCAACGAGGCCAACAATAAACCAAATCTTACAAAGATTTGTTTGATGCCTCTCGATTGGAGCTCTCTTCTTTTACTACCCGTATGACAGTATCTTTCTGCTATCTCCTCAAATAGTCACTGAAAGAATACTCAAGGTTTAAAGAAACTAACCTTGTTAGATCACATTTGCAGCTGCTTACTTTCTGCCTCTCCATTGCTCCTCTTCGAGCTTCTGAAAGTACTGGCATAGAAATTAACATTAACCAACCGAATATAAAAAACAACAACAAAAGAAGACATCAGGAAAATGCATATGAAGTGACAGGATATATTACATTATATTTCAATTCTGTTATTTAAATTTGTTCATCTTTAACTTCTTTTCCTTTTCTTGTTCCTTTTTCTTTTTCATTTTATTTTGGGTCCGAATGTATCTGCAGTAGGTTCAACAACTTTTTCAAGTACAGCATAAAATCCTACTTGTGCAGTCCGAGGAGCAAAACTTTGTCACTAGCTGGAACCAGCGGTGGAGTGTGTGAATCTATAGTTCCAAATGATACCAAGTCCGATCAAGGTACAAGGTGTTTTAAATTTAGGCATGCAATCATGTGATCGAGTCTCGCAACAAAAATTACCTCATTCTCATTGCCAAAGACTTGAGCACAATCAATATTCCGATATCCTCCCTGCGATTAGAGTGGCTCCTGCTTGGCCACTTTTGAAGCCAACGAAACAAACAAATTGCTCAATAAATCAAAATGAAAAGAATATGGTATGAGAAGGAAACACACCAATTTCCCGAAAACCAAAAAGCTAGAAGCTTTGCACAACCCGTACCCAGATTTCACTTCTTTTTCGAGACCTCTGTGAGCAAGAGGAGAGAAAGAGGAAGAAGAATAAAAATGGGTGCTGACCATCTCAAATTCTTACATACTCAGGTGAAGGGCAGCATCGTCAAAACAGAGAAATTCGGTACCGAAAGGTAATTTCGGGTGATCAGTGAACCCAGAACTCACAAATTATAAGTAGTAAATTTCTGAGAGGTTATGTTGTGTTTCAGCGAAACCTCGTCCGCCGCAAGATGTAAGATCAGAAGCAGCTCAGAGTCTCTTCCATCTACCCTCTCAGTCGCCTCTCTTTCTGATCAGCTTTGGATCTGGTAAGTGTATATATGTTCTACTCTTGTTTCTTTGGGTTGAACGCGTTTAGATTTTTTTTTTCTTTTTGAAATGAACGCGTTCAGATCTCTAAAGACCAAATCTTTTGTGAATTGGGATTCGTAGGCAACCGCCTCATGAATTAGGTTCCTTCAAACAGAGCTGATCAGATATGGAGGTGATGATTAAATCTTTATTGGCTTGCGGTTGCTTAGTGCTTGGGGGTGTGGTAATCAAAGAACTCTTCCGTCGCCGCAAACCCGGCTGGGAGACACTCCCTGACGATATCATGGAGGTTATTGTTCCGCACCTGAGTGTACGGGATCGCATACGCTTAAGCCTAGTTTGCAAGCCTTTGAGCTCAATTCCTATGCGCAAAGACATCTCTAGTTCACGACATACACTTCCCTGGTTAATACTCCCTCAACCTGAATCTAAAGCTCTGACTTGCAACGATACCTCCCTGAGCTTTTTCGACTTGCATCATGGCAAAGTTGTCAAGTTACAGTTGCCTGAAGATGAACACAACTCTTCAGTGTTTCTAGTAAATCCTATATCAGGAGTCCATCACCAACTTCCGTCTTTGAGAACGATTCCATCTTTCCAGGAGTATGTAGAAACAGCCACATGGAAAAAATATGGTGCCTTTGCTTTCTACAACCGCCTTGTGTTATCAACCTCCGATATCGATTCAGAAGAGTGTATTGTAGCAGCTACTCTTGGCCGTTTTACTGATAAAATACTGGTTCTTTGCAGACCTGGAGACAAAGAATGGAATGTCTTTCGGTTAACAGATGCAAATGGAACTTTGACTGATATACTATTTTCTTGTGGCAAGCTATACGCCTTGGTTGTGAGTAAATATAAGATGGGCGTCATTGCAACTCCTCGGATGTTGAACTTTGGAGATGAGTCGGTGGAGTTGAAGTTGGTCTATGATGTGAATCCAAACTACAGTGATATCGATGAAGTTGTTGAAGATCATGGTAACTATGAGGTCTTTCTGCAAGAGTGTTGTAACTCACACTTGCTAGGTCAACATGCAATAATGAAGTATTGTTGATCCTACAAAGACTACATCTATTTTCAAGCATAGACAGCATCAACGTTGAAAATCGTGGCAATAATCTGGAAGAGGAAGAGAATGGTGGTGGTGGCAATGATGTGGAAGAGGAAGAGAATGACGAAGGCTATGATGGAGGGGACAACTTCGAAGGAGAAGGTGGTGATGGTGAGTTTGACATCAATATGTTTGATGAAGATAATCGCTTTACATATATGAGGACAAGTGGTTTTGAAATATACAGGAATGATCCCCATAATGGAAATTTAAAATTGGTACCAAGTTTGGGGGACGAGGTAATATTTTTGTCACATGGCGGTTCATTATCTCTTCGGCCAAGTGATATCCAAAGCAAAGATGTGGGAGGGAACTGCATTTATTTTGCAACAAACAATATCAAGAGTTTCCATTCCTTAGAAACATATAACAGTCGGGAGATTGGCGTCTTCAATTTGGATAAAAGAAGCATTCAACGATCTTTTCCTAGTGTAAAGGTGTCCATAAGGTCTGAACTCAATTGATTTACTCTCAGCTTATGATGATCTGAGACTGTGCTCTATGTACTCTTAGCTTATTTCTTTGCCTGAATGACTTATTTTGGCTATTTTCCTTGTAATTTAATAATGATCGAGATTGTGCTCTATGTTCTCTTAGCTCTATGTACTCTTAGCTTATTTATTTGCCTGAATGACCTATTTTGGCCATTTTCCTTGTAATTTGATAATGATCGAGATTGTGCTCATTGTACTTTTAGCTTATTGTTTGGTTGAATAGCCTGTATGGGCTATGTTCCTTGTAATATAATTAGATTTTACTGAACCAGATTGAATGTAGTAGTTGGCCTTATGTTTTGTAAACTTATTATCATATTGCACTTCTGTGTCTTTCAACTTGTGCATCAGGTTTCTGTTCTTTAAACGGCTATGCTTTGATTTACGTACGTGGAATGCAGTTCTGCTTTAAATAAGAGTGCAGAACAACTGCTAATTCGAATTGAATCTGTGATTTGTGTTCCAGGCACATCCCAAATACCAATTACAGCAACCTGTTTTTGCATACGATGTTGTACTCTTGCCAAATTTTCTTATATTTATCATGATTTGGAATTTTCAAATGACTATTAGAGCGATGAGTTCGATCTCAACTTGTCAGCTTTGCTTCTGCAGATACACAGAAGAGATGTCACGGTGTGACCAACATTTACACGTATTTCATTTCTGATTTTAGCGAAGTCATTTTGCTGATAACAATTCCAGGGCATCACAAGCTTCTTTTGCGGCTAATTTCCTCTGTTGCTCGAGTTTTACTTTTCAGAGACCATGGATACTAGTCGTGTAAATGGAATACAAACATGCCTTCACAGTATTGTGCTTCCTTTAGAAGTTACACAGCGTCAAAAGTTACAAACATGACTTATCACAATTGCTCACTTGATCCTCATACAACCAAGTCTTATATTTAGGTCGGGTTTTCTTCTGTAATATATACAAAACATTAGGATATTTAATGCTATAAGACAAATACATCAATTAATAAACAAGCTTGCTCAACATTTCCATTAGCACCTAAAACAGTAACACTTGAAAAGGTAAGCAGTAAGCAGGGGTGCATGCATGCGCGCCCCATGCAGGCACCCCAGGGCGCGCATGCTGGCACCTTGGCGATCCTAAGCGACGGAAAGTGGACGTTCCGTCGCCTAAGGACTTCTAAGGCGACGAAATCTTCATGTTCCGTCGACTAAGTATTGTTTTTAAAATTTTGGACATTTTATTATATTTACATCCGAGTGTTTTCGTGTAACTTATCAAACTAAACCCAACTGTACTTACTCCACGTAAGTATTCGTACATAAAAGAGCATACATATGCATTTTAAAAATTACACATGTACGTAGAAATTAAAAATGGAAATTTGCATGAATACATATCCGAAGTTAATTTAAAAATACATATCCGAAGTTATGGTAAATTAATTAATACAAGTAGATTAGACCGATCGAAATCCACAATAATATTGAACAAGTACATTAATCATACTTGTTTTGGCCACGATCCTCAGCGCGCGGAGCAGAGGTTTCTAGCAGACAAAGAGAGGGGAGTGTTGCGGGCGTGCCACCTCGCGGACGAGGAAAAGGTTGATGGGGGGTGCGCTTGACTTCTTGATTAGGCAAAGGGGGGTCACAGGTGCCACCTCAGAGGAGGATTTACGAGCACAAGCGAGTCGATACTCACGGCGGCGCGAGCAGAGCAATAAGGGAGTTCAGAGAGAAGCGGGGATGCAGAGTTCAGAGAGCTCTGGAGAAAGACCTAGGCGGCGGCGCTTAGGGTTAGGGTTTCGAGGAAGGCTCGAAGGGTAACTGGGTTTCAGTTTGTGTTTGTTTGAGAGTTGTCTCTGAGTTGTTGTTGTAAAAGTTGTGTGTTTGTGTGAGAGCTTTCGAACCCTTTATATAGTGGAGCTTGACTTTGCGGCAGAAGAGAGAGATAATCCTACTTCAAGTTGGATTCGGAAAACCTAATAGCACAAGGGCACTGTTCCGTCCATGCGAACCAACCATCTCGTGACACATGTCCAGTCCGCACACTTCATTCCGCGCTACCAACTGTAGACTCCTATGCGAACTGGAATTAGGAGCATCCTCATCTCGCGGGCTGCTACAGGGTGCTATCTCGCGTGCTTCTGTAGCTCGCGTCCATTTCGCGGGCTATTGCAGCTCACGAGCCTTAAAAGGGCTTTTTATATTTAATGGGCCACAAGGATTGGCCCGAAGCATGTCAAAGACTTGTCAAAATCTTCAACGTTTATCGTGGTGTCGCTTCCTCGCGAAGTCCTTTACGCGAGCTAGTTCGCCAGCTCGCCTCGCGGAGCGGCTCGGGTCATACATAAAAGGAGTGTGAATCGTAGCGAACTGCTCTATGGCTCGCCTCGGTACCTTGGATTTGAACTTCGAATGTAATCGCCTGCCCTTAGCTCTCATTCGCTTGTTCCACTTTTGCTTTCGCGTGCTTCTAGCCCGCATTCACCCGCTCTACATTGCTTATACGGCGAGCAAATGTAGCTCGCATGGATGTATCTAGAGTGGACGTTTGACTTGACTACATTCCAAAAAAGGCTCTTCGCGAAATCTTGGCAGTGGCGAATCAACTTGGTGATAAACAAGGAATGACAATGGCTAAGTACCTCGCTGCCCCCCCCCAGTGCGAACCAAAGAGAGACAACCAAACAAAGGTTGAAAAGTTTTAAGAGGCCATGCACTTCGCTGCCCCCCAGTATATACTTCACTGCCCCCCAGTGCGAACCAAAGAGAAGCACACAAATGAGTTAGCGAACGGTCGCGTGAAAATGGCGAACCAACCTTCGAAATTTGGAGGCCACAGGGACTGGCCTAGATAATGACTAAGACACTTGAAGAAGGTCTAAAGTCTGAAATTTCTGGAACACGATCTGCCAATGTGCCCCCCAGTTTTGATGTCTGCTCGCCGAAGCTTCTTGAGAAGAATGAAGGACATCAAAACTTTAGCATGCCCCCCAGGGAAGGAGTTGTGGTACCGATGCCCCCCAGTGAGGAAAGCATGTTTCAAGGTCATGAAAACACATTGAAAATGCACAATGCAAATCCGCGCGTATCCTGACCTGTCTGCATTCAAACTGCCATAACTCTCTCCAGGAATGGCGAAATGACAAGCCGTAAAATCCTCTGGAAAGTAGACATCCAGGGCTTTCGGTCGATATAAGGCGAGCCGGCTAGTGCTTCCTGGATCATTCGAATGGAGTCCGCGAAGTTGACTGTCTGGTAGTGGCTGGTGCAACTTTCAGAATTGCAAACTAGTTGTATTGCCTCTCGGACTTGACTTCGCTGGCAGTAACTCGAAGGCATGTGGAATGCCTGTTGTTGTCAAGCCTCAGGGATAGGCTCCTATGTAAAGTTCAAGCCTGTCAGAGGCAAGAACGTTGTCTTGCATTTCAGCAAGACCAAGGATCTCTTTTTGGGTTTTCTGCTATTTGATTTTTTGTATTTTCTTTTTCCAATGCGAGAAAGAAAGAAACTGAAAGCAAACAGGAGTAAAAGCTGAAGGAAAGCTAGGAACAAAGAACAAAGGGTATCATAGCTTGATTAGGTAGCCTTTGTTAGGCCACGGGGGAGGCCACCAATGCTTCACTCCAAGTCTCGACGTCGTCATGGTTCCAAAATGAGACTGTCGCTGTTGAGAATCTCCAAGTGTTGAGCAGGGCTTCGCATCAACAAATTTTAAATTTGAGCAAGGTAGTTCGTAGGGTACGTCTCGTTGCCCCCCACGTATCCTTTTTTGTTGACCAATCCTGATCTTCAACTGCATTCTCGTATATCGTATGCCGTTGAGATCAGCCTTGTTGCCAACTATCATGTCATAATGCATGGTGTTTTTAGCGGGAATAACCATGCACTGGTTAAGGAAGAGAACCACTTGCTGGTCTCTGTTCACCCTATCAAGAGTGTCACTGGGATTGAACTCTTGTGGAGTATGACTATGCGACAGACGTACCAATGTGTAGTCTTCGTCGTATTCATCATAAGTTGGCTCTATGTCACATGCAGAAACAACAAAGGTCGGTGGCTCGACCTTCTTTGCAACTATAGGCATATATGGGACATGTACGTACTTCGCCCATAAACCAAAGTCCCCTTTAGGCCTCTGAACATGCATGCAGAGACTCCAAGTATATTGCATTGCAAAACCACGGATTGGCCTAGGGATCCCGCCACGCCATATATAGTTAAGCTTAATATGGCCATGGTTTGGCGAAGCGGACTGAGTCATCTCGCTGGTGAACATAAGATTGGTGAGGCGAATCATTAGGAGAAATGGACCTCGCCAGCCTTGATGCTCGCGTGTACAGGCTGAAAAGGAAACTCAAGAGGCTCTGGTCCAGCTTCACTTCGCTGGCTATGACTAGATAAAGAAAGCAGGCGAGCTCCGCCTTGCCCCCTATGCGGCTGACCTGTGTCCACATATACGTCTCGCATAGGAAAGCTGGCTCTTGAGCCACCTTTCATGCGAACTTGCGGTTCGCCATCAGTGTTTGACCCGCTCTCTTTTTGTGAGGTGGACTGTTCTGTCCCACCTTCAAGCTTATCTTCCTGGGGAACAACGCCAGTTTTTGAGAGAAGATCATTATCCAAAGTCTTGCCGGCCTCGACCTCAGATACTTTGTCATTGACTGACAAAGCAGTCTCTTCCTTGGACGTAAGTTCATCCAAAGAAGAAGCTTCACCAGCCGTAGGCTTTGCATTCTGGCGTTGTAAAGCCTTTTTCATGGTATCCCACCACTGATGAGACTGATCCAGAAAAGCCTTCCTTTCGGCTTCTTCCTTTTCTTTAGCAACCGCTCGAGCAGCCCTTTCCTCAGCGAATTGCTCGAGAAGAGCAGCCATTCGCTCGGCACATCTTCTTTGGACGGCAGCTCTTCGCTCGAGATGATGTCTATGGAAGGCATCTAATCTTTCACGGCTGGCCGCTAACTTTTCTTGCAAATCGTCCCAATCCATTATCGCTTTTTGTTTGTCATGATTTGGGGCGGTGTCTTGATCACATCCAGTAATTGGACAAAGCTCGAGTTGATCATACCCTTGATCATGTTGGAAGCTGTGGTTCGCCATCATGCAAAGTTGTGGTTCGCCTTCAGTGTGCGAACCGATTACTTCTTCAAAGATGGACTGTTCTGTCCTATCTTCAGACTCCTTTTCTTGAGGAACAACGCCGATCTTTGAGATAGGATAATGACCCATAATCTCAACGACCTCGACCGCAGGTTCTTTGGACGTAGGTTCATCCAAAGAAGATTCTTCACCATGAGATTGGCTGCTAGACAACTCAATCTTTTTGGCAAGGACATGCTCGTCAACTATAGGCTTTACATTTGTGCATTGTAAAACCTTTTCGTTTTTTCCAGCAGCCTCTCTGGCCGCCCACTTAGCTTGTTGCCTGCCGATGGCAGCTATTCTTTCCTGATTAGTTGCTATTTTTTCTTGCAATTCGTCCCAATTCATTATCGCATTTTTTGCTTTCAATCTCCGATCCCGATGAAGCTGAAAACTGTATTGATGATTCTTTTGGCTTCCCTACGGTGAATCGCTTGTACTCCCTGTCCCACTGGGCGTGCCAATGTTTTGGCCACGATCCTCAGCGCGCGGAGCAGAGGTTTCTAGCAGACAAAGAGAGGGGAGTGTTGCGGGCGTGCCACCTCGCGGACGAGGAAAAGGTTGATGGGGGGTGCGCTTGACTTCTTGATCAGGCAAAGGGGGGTCACAGGTGCCACCTCAGAGGAGGATTTACGAGCACAAGCGAGTCAATACTCACGGCGGCGCGAGCAGAGCAATCATAGGGAGTTCAGAGAGAAGCGGGGATGCAGAGTTCGGAGAGCTCTGGAGAAAGACCTAGGCGGCGGCGCTTAGGGTTAGGGTTTCGAGGAAGGCTCGAAGGGTAACTGGGTTTCAGTTTGTGTTTGTTTGAGAGTTGTCTCTGAGTTGTTGTTGTAAAAGTTGTGTGTTTGTGTGAGAGCTTTCGAACCCTTTATATAGTGGAGCTTGACTTTGCGGCAGAAGAGAGAGATAATCCTACTTCAAGTTGGATTCGGAAAACCTAATAGCACAAGGGCACTGTTCCGTCCATGCGAACCAACCATCTCGTGACACATGTCCAGTCCGCACACTTCATTCCGCGCTACCAACTGTAGACTCCTATGCGAACTGGAATTAGGAGCATCCTCATCTCGCGGGCTGCTACAGGGTGCTATCTCGCGTGCTTCTGTAGCTCGCGTCCATTTCGCGGGCTATTGCAGCTCACGAGCCTTAAAAGGGCTTTTTATATTTAATGGGCCACAGGGATTGGCCCGAAGCATGTCAAAGACTTGTCAAAATCTTCAACGTTTATCGTGGTGTCGCTTCCTCGCGAAGTCCTTTACGCGAGCTAGTTTGCCAGTTCGCCTCGCGGAGCGGCAATCTCGCTTCGCTTCGCGGACTGGCAATCTCGCCTCGCCTCGCGGACTGGCAATCTCGCCTCGCCTCGCGGAGCGTTGAACAGTAATTCCGCGCGAAGTCATTCCGCGCGCGGGCTAAGTGAAGTTAAATTCTCATGCAGTTCGTTCCGCGCGAAGTCTAACTTGGCTCGTGTGGACTTACTGGCGAGCTATCACTTATAAACTTAGAGAAACTCCATCTCGCCGGTATGACATGGTCCAAGAAATAATTAATATTTGTATAGACATTTACTGTCCAGTAAAATATTAATTCAGGCGTAAACAATACTCATGATAATCTGAGTCATCTGAATCATCATCCTCCTCAGTTTGGTCAGAATACTCATCATCCTCTATGTATTCGTCATCTATGAAGCTGTCGTCATCATGATTGGGGTTGCGTTGTAGCGAGTTCAGTTCAGATGGTGTAACTAGAATGTAACCTATGATAGCCGGAACATGTTGGTTGTTGACACGAATATCCTCAGTATCGGGGACTACATGTGGAGATTCCTCTTGATATGGTTCATTCGGTTGATCAGTTGTTGGTTCACTAGGCCCACTCTCATCATCCCCTCCCACACTATGCCATTTCCTGCATCAGACAACACCCATCAGGTGACACAAACAAAATTAAGTATGGTTCGGGGTTTCGGGGCGACACATTTTTTTTGTTGTTGGTGGAATATGCACTTAGACAATACTAATTTTCTTTGAAAAAAAGGTATGTTTTTGGGACAATACATATATGTTGGTGAAGAAAGAGGTCTGTTTTAGTCTCAATTGTCAAAATGAAAGTTACATTTGGACAACACTTATAGGTTGTCTAGCTATGAAGGTTATCTTTTCTCAACTTTTGGTGGGATTTCCAAATTGACCAATACTTGTGTGAAAATTTTACTCATGTTAATCCGACAACATTTATGTGTTGTTTGATATTGAATTTTATTGAATTGACAACTTGTGTGAAAATTTTACTTAATTATGTTAATAAGACAACATTTATGTGTTGATTGATATTGAATTTTATTGAATTGACAACTTATGTGAAAATTTTACTTAATTATGTTAATCCGACAACATTTATGTGTTGTCTGATATTGAATTTTTATGAATTGACAACTTGTGTGAAAATTTTACTTAATTATGTTAATAAGACAACATTTATGTGTTGGCTATACTAGAATTTAGTAATTTCGGACTTTGGAGGTAAACCCTAGCCTTTTAACTTAGGTGGATTCCCTCCAAACCATTTGATTCTGCACACAAATTTTTTTGTTAATAAGACAATATTTATGTGTTGGCTGGTACTGGAATATAGTGTAATTTCTGACTTTGGAGGTAAACAAAACCCTAGCCTTAATTTTAACCTATGTTACACCGATACTCCACCCCTATGGAGTTTCGGAGTGTCCGACACTCCCGACACACTGATACCGATACGATACACCAAAATGTGTGTCTGATACGCCACGTGGCGTGTCTAAAAAAGTTGACTTTTTGGACACGTTGACCGACACACCACGTCAGCGTGTATTGACTGAAAAAAAAAAAAAAACAAACTAAAAGTCTAAAACCTAATCGAAGAGGAAGCCCACTTTAATGAAGCCGCATAGAAGAGGAACGACGAAAAAGGAAGCCGAGGAACGACGTCGCCCTTCTCTGTCACTGCGAGAACGACGTCACCTTTCCCTGTCAGTGCGATTGTTCCTCTGCCGATGCCGCTATGCGAGAACGACGAGAACGGCATCGCCTTTCTCTGTCACAACGACTCTTCCTCTACCGATGTCGCCTCCGCCTACAGCCGCCGGCGGCCTAAACCCTTTCTTTGGTTGTAAGGTCAGTCTTAATCTCAGCTTTGAAGTGTTTGGTGATTGCAATCTCATTTGCAGTAACAGAAAAGCATATAAGATTTTAATCATTTTATGATCATTCTGATACCACTTATAGATTTGTAAGGCAATGTGCTATTGAAGCATCTGCACTGTGATGTTAAGTAACATGATATTGATTAATTGCTGATAGGGCGTAGGATGGAGCTAGACAATTGAGACTTTGCAAAATTGAGTTTATACCTGCTAGTATTAGATCATCAATTAGTTAAGAGTTTGTAGGAGGTCAGGTTTTATACTTGGTGAGAAACATCGGCTCATCTGTATTTGTAAGGAAGATTTAATCGAAAGAAGTTGTGTCTGGATTGCTTATTTGTTGATCTTTGCTATGTTAATTGTTAATATGTAATGACATGCTGCTGTGTCTATGCTGTTGTCAGTGCTATGCTTATGCTGCTGTCTTATGTTTTGCTGGATTATTATGATTATGATGAGTTCAAGTGCGGCCTCTACTGAACCTAGTGTTGAATCAACTAAGCCTGAAAGATTAGATGCTCCTCTATGGAAGTATGTCACTATTACCAGCGGGTCAGACAAATCTGGAGGAAATGTTGCATTTACATGCAATTTTTGTGGAGGGAATTTAATAGGTTCACATTCTAGAGTGAAAGCTCATTTGCTTAAAATCAAATGCACTGGGGTGAGGATCTGCCCCACAATCACTAGAGATCAAATGGCAGAATTGCAAGCACTTTTAGATCATTGTGACCAGCAGTTGAATGCAAAAGCTCAACACAAGGTTGCTTTGCCTCTTTCTTCAAGTATGACTGGAAGTGGTACAAGTTATTTTCCGTTGAGAGAGAGGGAGGATGAAGTCAAGAAGAGAAGAGGGTTGAGTCCACAACTATCCAAGGCTTTTAAGCTTTTAAATATTGACTCTCTTTTATGTTATTTGTTACAGTTATGCAATTGCTTAAATTTAGAACATTATTTAAGCAATGTGATGAATTTATTCATATTTGATCTTTTTTTTTTATTACTTAGAAATATATAAATAAGTAATTATATTTGCCATGTCCATTTCGCTCCCACTTAAAACACTCTTCCTTCTTCAGTTTTCTCCGCCACCTCAAACAATCCCTCTTTGCCACTCCCTCGACTGCCATGAGGAGCTCCACTCCTCCTCGGCCCCTCGACCTCTCCTCTCCAACCCCCACACTCCCAATTACTCAGAGCTATCTTTCCCCAATTGCCAAAACCCTAATGGGCGAAAGGGCCTCCACGAGTGAGGCTATATATGGCTGAAGATCCGAGGTCGGGTTCGGAAAACCTAATTGGCAAATGGTTTCTAAAGAAGTTTGAATGGAAGAGAAAACTGTTTCACTTCATTACTTGGAAATTGCCGATACTTACAGTATATATACAAGTTACAAACTGCTAACCCTAGCGGAAATAGGGTCCTTTACACAATTACTGTACTAACCCCTACTCTAATCACATTAGATCTTCTAGGAACACTAGGAAACTATCTCTCTGTCCAATTACGCCCAGCTGCCTTCCCATTTCGATAGACTGCAACACAACCAGCAGACGCATCTTCATTCCTTGCTTCAATACTCCCCTTCAAGTTTGAGTGTATATTAATTACACCTAACTTGCTAAGAAGGAATTCAAACTGAACTGAACTAAAGGGCTTTGTGAATAAGTCAGCTGGTTGTTCTTTCGTTCCAACATGAACAACCCTCATTACTCCTCGCTGCATCTTCTCTCGCACCACATGGCAATCTATTTCAATATGCTTTGTCCTTTCATGAAACACTGGATTGCTTGCAATGTGAATGGCAGCTTGATTGTCACAAAACAACCTTGTTGGTTGCAACTGCTTGGCACCCAAATCTTTTAGAATGTTTCGAAGCCATGTAACTTCACAACATGTAGATGCCATTGATCTATACTCAGCTTTTGCACTTGAACGAGAAACTGTGCTTTGCTTCTTGGTTCTCCATGAAACTGGGGCTTGCCCCAACATTATACAATAGCCGGTTATGGACCTTCTAGTGTCTTTACATCTCGCCCAATCAGCATCACAAAATGCTGTTAACTCAAGTTTTCCATTGGATGGCAGAAATATACCTTGTCCAGGTGTGTTCTTGATGTACCTGAGAACTTGATGTGCTGCATTGAGGTGAAGTTGTGTTGGTTTTTGCATGAATTGACTCAGAATATGAACGGCATAAACTAAATCCGGCCTTGTAATTGTCAAATAGATCATTCTACCAACGAGTCTGCGGTACTGAGAGGGATCTGCTAGCAACTCTCCCCCTGTTTGCGTAAGAGCCAAGTTATGATCAACAGGAAACCTGGACGACTTGGAAGCTAAGAACCTTGTATCCTCCAAAATCTCAAGTGCATACTTTCTTTGTGAGAGAGCAATACCTGCCTTTGATCGAGCCACTTCAATGCCCAAAAAATACTTAAGTTGGCCGAGATCCTTGAGCTTGAATTGTTGTGCAAGAATCTCTTTTGTTGCCGTGATATCTGACAAGTTGTTTCCTGCAAGTATAACGTCATCTACATACACAAGTAATATCGTGAACTTGCCTGCATGGTTTCGGACGAACAACGAGTAATCAGACCAACTTTGTGTAAAACCAGCTTGCCGAAGAGCTAGAGAAAGTTTGATGAACCATTGACGAGAAGCTTGCTTGAGGCCATACAAACGTTTGTGCAATTTGCATACTCGATTCTCCCCTTTTCGTACGAAACATGGAGGGAGCTGCATGTAGACCTCCTCGGTAAGATCTCCATTCAAGAAGGCATTGTTGACATCTAATTGGTGAAGATGCCAACCCTTCAAAGCTGCCAAACTGAGAAGTACCCGAACTGTGGTTAATTTGGCTACAGGAGCAAATGTTTCGATGTAGTCTATCCCCTCAACCTGACTATACCCTTTAGCAACAAGCCGTGCCTTGTATCGTTCAATGGTTCCATCCGGTTTGAGCTTGATCTTGTAAACCCATTTGCAACCAATAGGGCGCTTGTTGGAAGGTAACGGAACAAGGCTCCAAGTTTTATTCTGCTGTAAAGCATCTATCTCTTGTTTCATGGCCTCTTGCCACTCAGGATGTTGAATTGCCTGTGTATATGTGGAGGGCTCCTTATGGAGTGTGAGATTAACTGTAAAGGTTCGATGAGCAGGAGATAGGTGAGTGTATGATAAAACTTGGGAAAGAGAATGATGAGGCGTACCTGTGCTCGGAGATGATGGAGGAAGAGTCCGAGAAGGAAGTGCTGCCTCAACATGGTAGTCATGCAGGAAGCCCGGAGGCTTTGTTGGACGAGTGGAACGACGCGGAGGAGTGACAGACGGTGTTGAAGAATCCGTGGACGAGGGAGGAGCTAAAAGTGGATCGGTGAGTAAGCTTATGTTTTGGACAGCTTCGAAATGTGGTTCAGAATTGGCAGGATGGACTGCTTCAGACTCTGTGTGTGTTTCAGATGTTTCGGACTCTGGGTATGTTTCAGATGAAGGTGGAACAGAAGAGGATGGAAGCTGTTTAGTGCGCGAAGAAATAGGAGTTGCATTGTGCAAAACTCTATCACGGTGAGAATCATTGGCAATCTCAGAAATCCTAGGTTGACTAGGATTCTGACCGATGGAAACCCTAGTTGATTGAGGATGCATGTTCGAAAAAGTAGGTGAAAGATGAGAATTTTTGGCTGAAACTCTAATGCTTTGAGGATTTTCAGATTGATAAGGGAAAACATCCTCATAAAACAACACATCCCGAGAAACGAAAACTCTTTCGGAATCTAAATCAAAAACCTTGTATCCTTTTTGGCCTTGAGGATAGCCGATAAACATACACTTGACTGCACGAGGATCAAACTTAGTAGGCTTGCTAGGATGAGTTGAAGCAAAACAAAGACAACCAAACACTTTAAGATGATCATAACTTGGTGCCTTGTGAAATAGTCTTTCGAAAGGGCTTTTGTTTTGAAACATTGGTGTGGGAGTACGATTGATTAAGTATGCTGAAACAAGAATAGCATCACCCCAAAATGGTTTTGGTAGGTTGGCTTGAAATAACAATGCCCTAGCCATATTAAGAAGATGTCGATGTTTGCATTCAACAACACCATTTTGTTGAGGTGTGTTGACGCAACTAGTTTGATGAATAATGCCCTTAGATGCAGAAAGAGTAGGAAGCTTGAACTCAGGGCCATTATCACTTCGGACAATTTTCACTTTGGTATCAAACTGATTTTCGACAAGATGAATAAAATTGACTAGGAGATTTCTAGCTTCAGATTTCTGAACCATCAAATACGTCCAAACACATTGAGTAAAATCATCAACAATGGTGAGGAAATATTTAGCTCCTGTGATTGAAGGTTCTTGATACCCATCCCAAATATCAACATGAATTAAACCAAAAGCGACTTTACTGGAAATTGTACTCAAAGGAAAAGAAGTTCGAGTATGTTTAGCCAAAGGACAAATCGAACACTTGCTTGTGTCACAAGTCTTATTGGAAGGAAAGGGAAACAAAGGAAAAACCCTAGAAGATGGATGACCTAAACGTTGGTGCCAAAGCTTGGAAGACTGACTTTCTATCGAATTGCATTTGACCTGCTGAGCTTGGTTGAGGCAGTAAAGTCCTTCCTTCTCAATGCCCATCCCAATCATCTTCCCCGAGCGTAGGTCCTGTATGAAACAAAGTTGTTTGAGAAATACTATCACACAAAAGGAATCACGAACAAGTTTGCTCACAGAAATCAAATTGAGGTAAAATGATGGAACACAAAGGACATTATGTAGTGTGAATTGAGGAGAGAAGGCCAATGTCCCTATTTGTGATACTCGAGTTATGTCACCATTAGGCAGTCTCACATATCTTGGTTGTGACGGGTAGGATTTGGTAAACAAACTAGGGTTGCATATGATGTGGTCACTAGCTCCGCTATCTAGTATCCATACACTCTTTTGATTACCAAACGAAACTTGGAATGCTTTACCTGACATCTCATCATGAGAGGAAACATTACCGACTTGGTTCACGTTGGTTGATTTGTTCTTGTTTAACATCTCGACAAGTTGTTTGTATTCCGCTTTGGAGAAAGGAAAATCTCCAAATGCAGCAGCCGTGTAGTTGTTGTTTAAGCCTAAATTAATATTTTACTGGACAGTAAATGTCAATGTAAATATTAATTAAATCTTGGTCCACATCACACCGGCGAGCCCAAATTCTTTGGGTTTACAAATAATGGCCCGCCAGTGAGGGCGCGCGGACTGTGTTAACGAACTTCGCGTGGAATGGACCGCGCGGACTGTGTTAACGGACTTCGCGTGGAACGTACTTCGCGCGAGATGCGGATCTCACTCGCGGGATGACTTCGCGCGGACTACACAGTTCGCGCGCGGAATTACTATTTGCCAGTCCGCGTAGGCAAGGCGAGATTGACTCTCTGCATAGGCGAGGCGAGGCGAGCTGGTGAACTGGCTCGCGTAGGAGACTTCGCGAGGAAGCAACAGGCGGAGTCCACGTGCACCACACTAATCGTTGAAGACTCTCATCAGTTTTTGATATGCTTTGGGCCAATCCCTGTGGCCCTTAATAATTAAAAAGCCTTCTTTTGCCCCACGCAGGATTATCAAAGTCCTTGTGAGATTAGGGTTTTGGAATCCAACTTGAACTATGATTATCTTTCTTCTGCCGCAAGTCGAACTACTATATAAGGGGGGCTCGAACCCTAACAGAACGCTCTCTCAAACAAACACAAAAAACACAATACAAACTGAAACCCAGTTATCTCTCGAGTTATCTCGAAAACCCTAACCCTAAGCGCCACCGCCTAGGTTTTTCTTCAGAGCCCTCCGGACTCTACCCCGATTCCTCTCTTACCTCCTTATTGTTGCTCTGCTCGCGTCCTCCGTGAGTATCGATCGCCTTGTGCTCGTAAATTCCTCCTCTAAGGTGGCACCTGGAAACCCCTTCCGCCAGATCAAGAAGTCAAGCGCATACACAATCATCCTTTCCTCGTCCGCTAGGTGGCACGCCCGCATCACTCCCCCTTCTCTTTGCTCGCTATTCACCTCTGCTCCGTGCGCTGAGGATCGTGGCCAAAACATTGGCACGCCCAGTGGGACAGGGAGTACAAGCGATTCATCATAGGGAAACCAGAGGAAGCGTCGTACCGAAAGCCTCGGCTTTCTTGTCTTAAACATAAATCACTACGGTATAAGCCCCACAACAGCGCGGCTTGCCGTTCCCTCACTCCAGAACAGGTCCTTGTTCAGTTTGGTGATCCAGACTTCAGCGAGACCGCCATGGTAGGCTCTCAGCCAAACCAAGACGCAGGATCTGCTCTGCCATCGGAGCAAATCCTCCAAGCAATTAATGACCTGCGAGGTCAGATGATGGATTTCTCGGCCCAAGCCAAACAAGACAGAGACCTTCTGCAGGCCACCCATGACAAACTCGCCATGCTCGGTGAGGATTACGGCCACCTCGACGCCAAGTTCACCGAAACTAAGGGCTTGGTCGAAGGTAGCCTCCAACGGATCCGGACGGATCTGGACCAGAACACGGAAACCGTGAAGTAGAACACGGAGACCATGAAGCACCATGTAGAGATCATGTCGCTCACTCGCGCGACAGTAGATGAACAGACTAGTCGCTTGGACGAGCACGATACCAAGCTGCATGACCAGCAGAATGCTTCATTCTTTGGAAGCAAGAACAGTCTGGAGAAGCTAGACGAATTCAAGGACAAACAGGACCGGCTGAACCTAAATGGACGAGAAGCATCGCCAGCGGTTGAAGCACCATGGGGAACGCTTCACGTCTATGGGCGACCTGATCAACAAGTTCGGCAGTTATGAGCTGATCCTCAACGAAATGGACGAGAAGGCGAATGCCTCCATGGGGACATATGTACCAGGGAGAAACAGGACAGTACGGGCACTAAACCTCCAATCCCCCACGTTCGGCCCTTACTACCAAAGGCAGGAGGAGACTGAGGCCACGCAGGGATATGTCGACGACGTCAGAGCAGTTGAACTGACCGGGAAGCCTTTGGCTCACAAATTGAAGAATCTCAAGATGACTCGTGAGCCAATCACCATTCAGTCTTTTTCATGGACCAAGCCTGAATACGAGTCTTACACGTATGACGCGAAAAACGCCCATCTTGTCTTCAATGACTTGATCGAGGCGAAGTGCGTACGTTTGGACCACAAGATCCCGCCAAAGGAGGGGCTAAAGGACAAGAAATATTGCAGTTTCCACAACGTCTACAATCATGACACCAAAGATTGTGTCAAGCTCTACGACCAGCTGCAAACTTGGTTAAACTCTGGCGCGTTGAAAATGAAGACGCCAGAGAGCACAGCCTCTTTGGTGGATGTGGATCCTTTCCCCGAAGTGGTTGGTATGGTCGAAGTAAACTGGAACGACCATCCAGAGGAGAACAGCCGCCGCCGCGCACCAAAGCCAGGCCAGCGGAAAATCACCTTGGACCTGGCTGAACATCCAGAGCGTGATAATCAGCGCCGAGCACTTAAGCGAGATCGAGAGGATGGTAATGATGACACACGTCAGCCATCTCGCCGGTACACTTACAACGTCAACCTCGCGCATGAGGTTTTAGACGATCTTATTGACGGCGGACTCGTCACTGTATCAAGGGCCTTACCCTATGTTGAATACAAGGAAGGCCGCGTCCACTGCAAGTTCCATGACAGTTGGGGACACAGCCTCAAAGGCGAATGTCTTCTGTCGCCTCACTGTACCACCAAGACAGGATCCGCGCCCCGTTAGGCACAGATCATCTCCGGAGCCAGAAAGGAGAAGGGATCCACAGTCCTCCCGGCACAAGCCTTCATGAGAACCTGAAAGAAGAAGGGAATTGTTACCTCCATCGAGGCGCCACCAGTCGCCGGAAGCCGAACGACGAAGGGACCCGCCACCTCTACCAAGGCATAGGCAGTCGCCAGAGGCTGAAAGAAGACGAGAACCGTCTTCCCTAGCGAAGCGAAAAACGTTCGCCACATCAAGGCCCGAGCCAAGGCGCGAGCCGCCTCGGTCATCACATCACCAGAAGCCTCTTCGCCAGGAACCTGAGGCTAAAAAGGAACTATCGCGACCGTGTCCGCCCCAACCACAACCCAAACAGGAGCCTCAGGTCTCAGTCCCTCCTCCGTCTAAGGCAGAGGACAATGCCAGAGCTCCTCTAGCCGCGGATAATTCACAGAACGAGGAGACTCACTCCGAGCCTCGCATCGACTTGGGAGACGACCAAGCAGAAGGGCAGGGTGAATCATTCACCTGTAACATGGTTGAGGTGTCCGCAGGGCCTGAGAACGAAGAAGTCAGCCCCATAGAGAATGCGTTCGCCGTGCTTGACGAAGAACACGGGGTCATTGAGACTCCACTAATCCCAGTCCGCGAACAATTCTCTTTTTAGGTCGGGGTGTTCTTCATATCTGAGAGATACGCTCTCCCGCCAAATACAACATGCAACGCGGCGGATATTCCAGACAATAATGAAAATGTATGCGACATATCCCCCCCCTTGCAGCAGTGAGATGAGTCCGGTCCCGACGGAGCCCGCACACGCTGCACCATTGGAAGCCACAAGCAGCGTCACACGCACGTTGACTCTGACCTTCTCCACTCCGACCCTGGACATGGCCACTCACATGAGGCCCTTGTATATCACGGCTGAAGTTGAAGGAATTATGATAAACAAAGTTATGGTCGACACGGGAGCTGCAGTGAATGTCGTCACCACCCGCACTATGGGACTCCTTGGTATCCCACGCTCGATGATCCAAACTACGTCCTTGACAGTCAAGAACTTCATCGGACAAGTCTCCAGGACTCTAGGTTTGTTGTTCTTACAGGTCAAGGTGGGACCGACTTCAAGGGTCTATACATTCTTTTTCGCCGAGTGCGCTTCATCTTGCAGCATGATCCTAGGCCGCGATTGGATCCATAGGAGTTTTTGTATACCTTCATCCATGCACCAGGAGCTCATAATCTGAGACAATGAGAGACACGAGGCGGTCCTCATCTAAGCAGACCCGCGTCCTTTCTCCATTTCTGCCAACTTCAATGATGCTCGCTACTACAATACCGACTTGGGCCCATTGGAAGTCCAAGGCGTCGATTCTAAAGGCCGCCCCTATGGGGTCACAGCCTCCAACTTAACGCGATGGGGACTCACTCTGGCGAGGGACGTCTTACAACGTCCTTACACCATCGCAGACCATTTCCAACCTTCTGATGATTAGTACATCCTCAGAAGAAGCAAGCGAGGCTGGCGAGTCCTTGTGTGAGAGACTCCTCTCACATTGGGCGGAACGCGAAGCCTACGACAAGGTTGCCACTATGGAATATGTGGACGAGATAGTGGACTATACCGATACCGAGGAGGAAGTTATTCAATTAGCTCCCGCTGCCTTGGACGACACGCCGCCTCAAGTCCGCGACCCCACCTTACAAGTCGACGTGGGGACTGCAGAGAAACCCTTACTACTCTCCATCAGTGCCAAGCTGGCGGGACAAGAAAAGGAAGACCTTCTCGCCTTACTGCATGAATATAAGGACTGTTTCGCCGAGAGGTACGAAGACATGCCTGGCCTATCCCCAGATTTAGTCTGTCACCGTCTGCCTACTCATCCTGGCAGACGTTCAGTCCACCAAGACGGCAGATTCATGCGAACTGAGAGCCATATCGTGGTCAAGGAAGAGATTGAGAACATGCACCGATCAGGTATCATTCGCGTGGCCAAGTACAATGAATGGCTATCCAATATCATCCCAGTCCGCAAGAAGAACGGCAAAATGCGCGTCTGTGTCGACTATCGGGACGTCAACAATGCAACGCCCAAGGATATATACCCCATGCCTGTCGCAGACCTCCTCATTGATGCCGCTGCGGGGCATGAAGTGTTATCCTTTATGGATGGAACCGCCGGATACCACCAGATTCCTGTTGCCGAAAAGGATCGTCACAAGACCGCCTTCCGCTGCCCAGGGTTTGCAGGTGCGTTTGAATATGTTGTCATGCCTTTCGGACTTAAGAACGCGGGGGCAACGTATCAGCGCGCTATGAACCTTATCTTTCAAGTATATATCGACGACGTTGTGATTAAAACCAAGACGCGGGCGACACACGTTGAAGACCTCCGGCAGGTTTTCACGCGGATTCGAAAACATCACCTGAAGATGAACCCCACCATATGTGTTTTCTTCGCGGAGGCAGGCGACTTCCTAGGGTTTCTAATCCATCAAAGGGGTATCGAGATCCCCAAGGACAAGGCGCAGGCGGTCATAAACACCTCGCCTCCTACAACCAAAAAGGAGCTCCAACAATTGATCGGGCGAATCAACTTCCTCCGCCGTTTCATTTCAAACGCGGCAGGGAAAGTTCAGCCCTTTTCGCCTCTTCTAAAGCTCCAGGGGCAACCGAGTTCCTATGGGAGTCACAACACCAGGAGGCCTTCGATCGTATCCAGGACTATCTTACGAACCCACCTGGCGTTCTGCTTAAGCTCTACATCGCCGCTGCTGATTTGTCTATTGGCGGACTCTTGGCACAAGACGACGAGAATGGGGTGGAACACGCCGTTTACTATCTCAGCAAGGTGTTGACCGATTGCGAGACGGGCTACTCCCCAATGGAAAAGTTGTGTCTCGCCCTATTCTTTGCAGGTTGCAAGCTGCGCCACTACATGTTAGCGTTTACCATGGTGGTAATCGCTCAGTCCGACCTAGTCAAATATATGCTTTCCCGCCCTATCCTACGGGGACGCATAGGTAAATGGATACTGGCTTTGTCTGAATTCTCTTTGCAATATGTTCTGCAAAAGGCAGTTAAAGGACAGGCCATAGCAGACTTCCTCGCTCATCACCCGCCAACCGAACTAACAGCATTCTGCGAGTTGGAGGTCGCCGTAGTCTCCCTTACTCCATGGACTCTTTACTTTGATGGCTCGCGTACTTAACTCGCTGCAGGTGCCGGGATCGCCATCGAGAACCCTGTAGGAGACCGGTTTTCTTACTCTTTCCAGCTGGACTTTAAATGTACAAATAATCAGGCGGAATACGAGGCGCTCATCATCGGACTGGAAATCTTGCTGGACTTAGGAGTCCGCGAGGTTCAAGTCTTTGGCGACTCCTTATTAGTTGTCAACCAACTTGTGGCGAAGTTCAAATGCTTGAGTTTATCTATCGAGCCTTACTTGCACAAAGCGTTTGACGTATTGGACCGGTTCGATGAAGTTCACAACCTCGAGCACCATCATGACGCTACCCATTCCCGGCAAATGCGGTTTCTCGCCCTCAACTTTGTGCTTCGCAATGGTGAGCTTCGCCGGCGCGGCGAGGACGGTAACGATTTCCGCTGCGTGTATGGCAACGAGGCTAAGCGGCTTCTGCGTGAGGTGCATTCCGACGTTTGTGGTTCGCATCAGGCTGGACCAAAGATGCGTTGGTTAATCCGTCGCCACGGCTACTACTGGCCTACTATTCTCAAGGATTGTATTACTTTCGCTAAAGGATGTCAGGATTGCCAGGCTCACGGACCAAGTCAACACATTCCAAACATTCTGTTACAGCCGATCGTTAAACCCTAGCCAAGTCGAGGATGGGCGATAGACTTCGTCGGCCTCATTCATCCCCATTCCTCCGAGCAGCACAAGTTCCTTATCGTGGCCACCGATTTCTTTACCAAGTGCGTTGAAGCCGAGCCACTCAAGGTTACTTCCGCGACCTTGGTCCGCAACTTTATTTTCTGCAACATTATCGCCCTCTTTGGTATTCCAGAATGTATCGTGACGGACCGGGGGGCAGCTTTCATGGCGGATTCTGTAGTCACATTCCTCACCGGCTATGGTATCAAACTCCTGCATTCAACCCCCTATTATGCCCAGTCCAATGGTCAGGCGGAGGCGAGCAACAGAGTTATCCTCGGTATCCTGCGGAGGATGCTAGAGTTGAACCCCCGCGTCTGGCATCTAGAGCTTTACCATACTTTGTGGGCCTACCGTACATCCAAGCGCGGTCCGACAGATACCACCCCATATGCTCTCATGTATGGCCATGACGCCGTCCTCCCCCTTAAGGTTCACGTCGCCTCGCTTCGTGTCAAGGAACAGCACCAGTTGCTTGGTGACGATTACGTCCAGGCAATGTGGCAAGAGCTTGAAGACCTTGACGAACATCGCATCACTGCTTTCAACAATCTCATCCTTGAGAAGCAGCGCGTTGCGCGGTCATATGATAAAATGACTAGAGGTCGGAGTTATGCCGAGGGCCAAGCGGTATGGCGTGCTGTGCTCCCACTTGGGGAGAAAACCGAAGGCCGCGGGAAATGGTCCGCGAGAAGTGTGCAATTAGTTTTTCTTTGTAAACGTGCGTGATCTAACTAACAGATCAGTACAAGATTGTGTCCTATTCCAGAGGCCCTAAATAAAGGAATTAATTCAAGTGCTTCTTAGTCATCATCTAGGAGTTTTTCTTTGTAAACGTGCGTGGTCTAACTAACAGACTAGTACAAGATTGGAGCTTATTCCAGAGGCCTTAAATAAAGGAATTAATCCAAGTGTTTCTTAGTCATCATCTAGGCCAACCCCTATGCCTTCCTCCACATTTTCAAAGTTACTCTTTTGTTTGCTTCTCTTTGGTTCGCACTGTGGGGCAGCGAAGTGCATGGCCTCTTAAAATTTTTCAGCTTTATACGGCCATTCACCGGATCTTTTGTTTGTCTCTCACCGGTTCGCACTGGGGGGCAGCGAAGTACATAGCCATTGCCATTCCATCGCCAAGAGCTCGCGAAGGGTTATTTTTTGGAATCTACTCAAGTTACATGCGTCTGCTCAAGATACATCCGTGCGAGCTACATTCGCTCGCGATATGTGCAATGTTCCATGTCTTCTGAGTTGAGCAAGTGAACGTAAGCAAAAAGCAAGCGAATGCAGGCAAAGAGCAGGATGTCTTGCAGTTCTTGACGCTGCCAGAGAGTGCCTTTGACATGGAAGCTATGAGCCACGTTTTAACAAGCGTGTCACATCGTTCCCATTGTTGTTGTTCCTCAGGATTGACAAGAGGTTTGGTTTCAGTACCGAGGACAAAACAAGGTTTGTTCTTGATTTTGAGGGCCATACTCATGGATGATGTCCATTCATTGAAGTTGTCCTCCATCAACGGCTGAGCTATGAGTATGGCTCCTGGTTGATCTGAATGGTGCAAATAAAGAGCATGATTGGAGTTCTCCCAAGGTTGTGGTGTGCGCGACGATGAGTGCGATTTGGTGCTCTTCACGTCTATTTTGGCCACGATCCTTAGCGCGCGGAGCAGAGGTAAATAGCGAGCAAAGAGAAGAGGGAGTGCTGCGGGCGTGCCACCTCGCGGACGAGGAAATGATGATTGTGTATGCGCTTGACTTCTTGATCAAGCGGAAGGGGTTTCCAGGTGCCACCTCAGAGGAGGAATTTACGAGCACAAGGCGATCGATACTCACGGAGGACGCGAGCAGAGCAACAATAGGGAGGTAAGAGAGGAATCGGGGTAGAGTCCGGAGGGCTCTGAAGAAAAACCTAGGCGGCGGCGCTTAGGGTTAGGGTTTTCGAGATAACTCGAGAGATAACTGGGTTTCAGTTTGTATTGTGTTTTTTGTGTTTGTTTGAGAGAGCGTTCTGTTAGGGTTCGAGCCCCCTTTATATAGTAGTTCGACTTGCGGCAGAAGAAAGATAATCATAGTTCAAGTTGGATTCCGAAACCCTAATCTCACAAGGATTTTGCTAATCCTGCGCGGGCTAAAAGAAGGCTTTTTAATTATTAAGGGCCATAGGGATTGGCCCAAAGCATATCAAAAACTGGTGAGAGTCTTCAACGATTAGTGTGGTGCACGCGGACACCGCCTGTTGCTTCCTCGTGAAGTCTCCTACGCGAGCCAGTTCGCCAGCTCGCCTCGCCTCGCCTACGCGGACTGGCAAATAGTAATTCCGCGCGCGAACTATGCAATCCGCGTGAAGTCATCCCGAGAGCGAGATCCGCATCTCGCGCGAAGTCCATTTAAGCACGCAAAGTACATTCCACGCGAAGTCCGTTAACATAGTCTGCGCGGTCCATTCCACGCGAAGTTTGTTCTGCGCGCGGACTGTGTTAACTCAGTCCGCGCGGCCTCACTGGCGGGCCATTATTTGTAAACCCAAAGAATTTGGGCTCGCCGGTGTGATGTGGACCAAGATTTAATTAATATTTACATAGACATTTACTGTCCAGTAAAATATTAATTTAGGCGTAAACATTGCCCCCCAGCCTCGAAGTCATGAATGTCAAAAATGACTGAAGAGGTTTATGTTCATGTTGCTCCAAAGCCACTGGTATTGGCTCGGGTCATACATAAAATGAGTGTGAGTAGACAAGCCTGTGAATAGGCCTTGAAACCCAAGCAACCAACAAGGCATTGGAGCGAAGCTGCTGTACGGCTCGCCTAGGCACCTTGGACTTGGACTTCAAATGCATTTGCCTGCTCTTTGCCTGCATTTGCTTGCTTTTTGCTTACGTTCGCTTGCTCAACTCAGAAGACATGGAACATTGCACATATCGCGAGCGAATGTAGCTCGCACGGATGTATCTTGAGCAGACGCATGTAACTTGAGTAGATTCCAAAAAATAACCCTTCGCGAGCTCTTGGCGATGGAATGACAATGGCTATGTACTTCGTTGCCCCCCAGTGCGAACCGGTGAGAGACAAACAAAAGAGCCGGCGAACGGCCGTATAAAGCTGAAAATTTTTAAGAGGCCATGCACTTCGCTGCCCCCCAGTGCGAACCAAAGAGAAGCAAACAAAAGAGTAACTTTGAAAATGTGGAGGAGGCCACAGGGGTTGGCCTAGATGATGACTAAGAAACACTTGAATTAATTCCTTTATTTAAGGCCTCTGGAATAGGCCCCAATCTTGTACTGGTCTGTTAGTTAGACCACGCACGTTTACAAAGAAAAACTCTTAGATGATGACTAAGAAGCACTTGAATTAATTCCTTTATTTAGGGCCTCTGGAATAGGCCACAATCTTGTACCGGTTTGTTAGTTAGACCACGCACGTTTACAAAGAAAAACTAATTGGACGCTTCTCCCTGGGGTTGCCCCCTAGTGTGAGGTGATGGAGCGTAAGCACGATGGCGCGTGACACTAATAACAGTGGTCGTGGGATCAGGAGGAGGGGGAGGATCTGCGCGCTCCCAAACACCAGCGATGTGGCGCTTTAAGAAACGACCATTCATAGGATTGGGATGGAGTGTACCGTCGAGGTCGCGCAAATGGTATGCCCCCTTAGGCAATATGCGATGAATAATAAAGGGTCCCTCCCACCGCGCGGACCATTTCCCGCGGCCTTCGGTTTCCTCCCCAAGTGGGAGCACAGCACGCCATACCGCTTGGCCTTCGGCATAACTCCTACCTCTAGTCATTTTATCATATGACCGCGCAACGCGCTGCTTCTCAAGGATGAGATTGTTGAAAGCAGTGATGCGATGTTCATCAAGGTCTTCAAGCTCTTGCCACATTGCTTGGACGTAATCGTCACCAAGCAACTGGTGCTGTTCCTGGACACGAAGCGAGGCGACGTGAACCTCAAGGGGGAGGACGGCGTCATGGCCATACATGAGAGCATATGGGGTGGTATCTGTTGGACCGCGCTTGGATTTACGGTAGGCCCACAAAGTATGGTAAAGCTCTAGATGCCAGACGCGGGGGTTCAACTCTACCATCCTTCGCAGGATACCGAGGATAACTCTGTTGCTCGCCTCCGCCTGACCATTGGACTGGGCATAATAGGGGGTTGAATGCAGGAGTTTGATACCATAGCCGGTGAGGAATGTGACTACAGAATCCGCCATGAAAGCTGCCCCCCAGTCCGTCACGATGCATTCTGGAATACCAAAGCGGGCGATAATGTTGCAGAAAATAAAGTTACAGACCGAGGTCGCGGAAGCGACCTTGAGTGGCTCGGCTTCAACCCACTTGGTAAAGAAATCGGTGGCCACGATAAGGAACTTGTGCTGCTCGGAGGAATGGGGATGAATGAGGCCGACGAAGTCTATCACCCATCCTCGACTTGGTCAAGGTTTAACGATCGGCTGTAACGGAATGTTTGGAATGTGTTGACTTGGTCCGTGAGCCTGGAAATCCTGACATCCTTTAGCGAAAGTAATACAATCTTTGAGAATAGTAGGCCAGTAGTAGCCGTGGCGACGGATTAACCAACGCATCTTTGGTCCAGCCTGATGCGAACCACAAACGCCGGAATGCACCTCACGCAGAAGCCGCTTAGCCTCGTTGCCATACACGCAGCGGAAATCGTTACCGTCCTCACCGTGCCGGCAAAGCTCACCATTGCGAAGCACAAAGTTGAGGGCGAGAAACCGCATTTGCCGGGAATGGGTAGCGTCATGAGGGTGCTCGAGGTAGGCAATGAACTGTAGCCACCAATCTTCATCGATAGGATCTAAGGCAGCGACGTCAAGAGAATCTGCCTAATATTGCCCCCTTGTAATGAAAGAAGGAAGAGTGCGTTGTTCGACCTTGAGTAGTCGTTCGCGCACGCCGTCTCGCAAGCTAAGGCCAAACGCAATTTGAGCGAGCTCATTCGCCGCGAAGTTGAACTCGCGCGGAATGTGCTCGATGTGAACGTCATCGAACCGGTCCAATACGTCAAACGCTTTGCGCAAGTAAGGCTCGATAGACGAACTCAAGCATTTGAACTTCGCCACAAGTTGGTTGACAACTAATAAGGAGTCGCCAAAGACTTGAACCTCGCGGACTCCTAAGTCTAGCAAGATTTCCAGTCCGATGATGAGCGCCTCGTATTCCGCCTGATTATTTGTACATTTAAAGTCCAGCTAGAAAGAGTAAGAAAACCGGTCTCCTGCAGGGTTCTCGATGGCGATCCCGACACCTGCAACGAGTTCCAACGCGAGCCATCAAAGTAAAGAGTCCATGGAGTAAGGGAGACTACGGCGACCTCCAAACTCGCGGAATGCTGTTAGTTCGGTTGGCGGGTGATGAGCGAGGGGGGGATATGTATAGTCCTCCTACTCGGTGATGAGCGAGGGGGGGATATGTATCGGTCAACACCCTACTCGGTGAAACAGTCCCTATATTCATGTAGTAAGACGAGAAGGTCTTCCTTTTCTTGTCCCGCCAGCTTGGCACTGATGGAGAGTAGCAAGGGTTTCTCTGCAGTCCCCATGTCGACTTGTAAGGTGGGATCGCGGACTTGAGGCGGCGTATCGTCCAAGGCAACAGGAGCTAACTGAATAACTTCCTCCTCGGTATCGGTATAGTCCACTATCTCGTCTACATATTCCATAGTGGCAACCCTGTCGTAGTCTTCGTGTTCCGCCCAATGTGAGAGGAGTCTCTCACACAAGGACTCGCCAACCTCGCGTGCTTCTTCTGAGGATGTACTAATCATTAGAAGGTTGTAGGGGATCCGCGATGGTGTGAGGACGTTGTAAGTCGTCCCTCGCCTGAGTGAGTCCCCATCGCGTTAAGTTGGAGGCCGTGACTCCATATGGGCGGCCTTTAGAATTGACGTCTTGGACTTCCAATGGGCCCAAGTCGGTATTGTAGTAGCGAGCATCATTGAAGTTGGCGGAAATGGAGAAAGGACGCGGGTCCGCTTGGATGAGGACCGCCTCGCTTTTCTCGGTATCCCAGATCATGAGTTCTTGGTGCATAGATGAAGGTATACAAAAACTCCTATGGATCCAATCGCGGCCTAGG
This sequence comes from Fragaria iinumae, assembly GCA_009720345.1. NCBI lineage: Eukaryota > Viridiplantae > Streptophyta > Magnoliopsida > Rosales > Rosaceae > Fragaria > Fragaria iinumae. The sequence continues at coordinate 12,813,134 of CM019120.1, forward strand.
ATCATGCTGTAAGATGAAGCGCACTCGGCGACAAAGATAGTATAGACCCTTGAAGCCAGTCCCACCTTGACCCGTAAGAACAACAAACCAAGAGTCCTGGAAACTTGTCCGGTGAAGTTCTTGACTGTCAAGGACGTAGTTTGGATCATCGAGCGTGGGATACCAAGGAGTCCCATAGTGCGGGTGGTGACGACATTCACTGCAGCTCCCGTGTCGACCATAACTTTGTTTATCATAATTCCTTCAACTTCAGCCGTGATATACAACGACCTCATGTGAGTGGCCATGTCCAGGGTCGGAGTGGAGAAGGTCAGAGTCAACATGCGTGTGACGCTGCTTGTGGCTTCCAATGGTGCAGCGTGTGCGGGCTCTGCCGGGACCGGACTCATCTCACTGCTGCAAGAGGGGGGGATATGTCGCAGACATTTTTGTTTTTGTCTGGAATATCCGCCGTGTTGCATGTTGTATTTGGCGGGAGAGCGTATCTCTCAGATATGAAGAACACCATCCCGACCTGAAAAGAGAATTGTTCGCGGACTGGGACCAGTGGCGTCTCAATGCTCCCGTGTTCTCCATCGAGCACGGCGAACGCATTCTCTGTGGGGCTGACTTCTTCGTTCTCAGGCCCTGCGGACACCTCAACCATGTTACAGGTGAATGATTCACCCTGTTCTTCTGTTTGGTTGTCTCGCAAGTCGATACGAGGCTCGGACTGAGTCTCCTCGTTCAGTGAATTTTCACGGAAGCATTGGGCCATGAGTTCCGTGAGGTTAGGGCTGGTGGTGCTACTTTCGACCCCTAGCGAGACGTTACTCTTTGGCTGCCGTGGTCGCCACACGGGTTTGGTCGAGGGCTATTTGTCCTGAGCTGAATGCTTATCCGCGGCTAGAGGAGCTCTGGCATTGTCCTCTACCTTAGACGGAGGATGGACTGAGATCTGAGGCTCTTGCTTGGGTTGTGGTTGGGGCGGACCCAGTCGCGATAGTTCCTTTTTAGCCTCAGGTTCCTGGCGAAGAAGCTCCCGAGGACGTGATGACCGAGGCGGCTCGCGCCTTGGCTCGGGCCGTGATGTGGCGAACAGTCTTCGCTTCACTGGGGAAGACGGTTCTCGTCTTCTTTCAGCCTCTGGCGACTGCCTACGCCTTGGTAGAGGTGGCAGGTCCCTTCGTCGTTCGGCTTCCGGTGACTGCTTGCGCCTTGGTGGAGGTAACAATTCCCTTCTTCTTTCAGGTTCTAATGAAGGCTTGTGCCGGGAGGACTGTGGATCCCTTCTCCTTTCTGGCTCTGGAGATGATCTATGCCTAACGGGGCGCGGATCCTGTCTTGGTGGTACGGTGAGGCGACAGAAGACATTCGCCTTTGGAGCGAGGTCGTCTACTACCTGCGCATAGACACGTGGAGGCATGACAGGTGGCCTTTGGAGTAGAGCGCGCAAGCCTTCAACTTCTTTCCACATCCTCTCGGGTGTTTGCACGAGCTGCGATGGTCGGATGATGCCATCATCGACCGCTTGCAAGGCACGCAGGATGCTGCCATACTTCTTCTGTAGCTTCCGCTTCTTGGATCTGCTGATGGTAACCGGCTTTCCCCTTTGCTGCGTGTACCAAATCCCTTCCTTGATCGCTGATTTGGATGTCGGGGGAATGTAGGGGTCGGTCAAGATACCTCGCCGAGGGCTTGAAGCCATGCTGTCTTGGTGTTTGCTGCCGGAGTCGGATATGTCCATCTCGCTTGAAGCTGGAGACGAAGGTATATCTTTAGTCTAGTGTGATTGGACGAAGGTTTCGAGGCGCTCGATCCTCTGTTCTAGCTCTTCACGAGTCCTTGGACTCATGGGTTGATAGTTGTTAGCTGGGGACGGTGTATCGTCCCGCATGGTAGCTTTGCCTTTATCCTTTCTTGAAAGTCGATCGGGCTGCAGTCTGGCGGCTAACTCCCTTGCTGGGTAGTGGTTCCCATTTTGGTTTTCCATAACGGTGTAGTCATTCGCCGGTCTCTTACGGTTTCGACCTGGCGGTTCGCGTTGGCCCGCGTTTGGAGATAAGTCCAAAGTTATCGCACGCTAGCCGATGCGGGGCCAGGCGATGTCAGCAACTGTGATCATGAAGCCACCTTGGTCCTTAAAGCGAATATACTTGAGATCTAGCCAGTCCTGGACTTGCTCGCGGAGCTGGTAGCAATCGCGAGTTCTGTGTCCCCAACTGTCATGGAACTTGCAGTGGACGCGGCCTTCCTTATATTCAACATAGGGTAAGGCCCTTGATACAGTGACGAGTCCGCCGCCAATAAGATCGTCTAAAACTTCGTGCGCGAGGTTGACGTTGTAAGTGTACCGGCGAGATGGCTGACGTGTGTCATCATTACCATCCTCTCGGTCTCGCTTAAGTGCTCGGCGCGGATTATCGCCCTCTGGGTGTTCGGCCAGGTCCAAAGTGACTCTCCGCTGGCCTGGCTTTGGTGCGCGACGGCGGCTGTTCTCCTCTGGATGGTCGTTCCAGTTTACTTCGACCATACCAACCACGGCGGGGAAATGATCCACATCCACCAAAGAGGCTGTGCTCTCTGGCGTCTTCATTTTCAAGGCGCCAGAGTTTAACCAAGTTTGCAGATGGTCGCGGAGTTTGACACAGTCTTTAGTGTCATGATTGTAGACGTTGTGGAAACTGCAATATTTCTTGTCCTTTAGCCCCTCCTTTGGCGGGATCTTGTGGTCCAAACATACGCACTTCACCTCGATCAAGTCATTGAAGACAAGATGGGCGGGATGTACTTGGACGTTCCTTCGTTCGCGCTTGGGCCAGTAGGGTTTAAAGCAGGGTTCTTTGGTGCCTGCACCCTCATCCAGTCTTCAATTTCAAGGACCCGTAGGTTTAGCCGGTCCTGTTTGTCCTTGAATTCGTCTAGCTTCTCCAGACTGTTCTTGATTCCAAAGAATGAAGCATTCTGCTGGTCATGCAGCATGGTATCGTGCTCGTCCAAGCGACGAGTCTGTTCATCTACTGTCGCGCGAGTGAGCGACAGGATCTCTGCATGGTGCTTCACGGTCTTCGCGTTCTGCTTCACGGTCTCCGTGTTCTGGTCCAGATCCGACCGGATTTGTTGAAGGCTACCTTCGACCAAGCCCTTAGTTTCGGTGAACTTGGCGTCGAGGTGGCCGTAATCCTCACCGAGAATGGCGAGTTTTTCATGGGTGGCCTGCAGAAGGTCTCTGTCTTGTTTGGCTTGGGCCGAGAAATCCATCATCTGACCTCGCAGGTCATTAATTGCTTGGAGGATTTGCTCCGTTGGCAGAGCAGATCCTGCGTCTTGGTTTGGCTGAGAGCCTACCATGGCGGTCTCGCTGAAGTCTGGATCACCAAACTGAGCAAGGACCTGTTCTGGAGTGAGGGAACGGCAAGCCGCGCTGTTATGGGGCTTATACCGTAGTGGTTTATGTTTAAGACAAGAAAGCTGAGGCTTTCGGTACGGCGCTTCCTCTGGTTTCCCTATGATGAATCGCTTGTACTCCCTGTCCCACTGGGCGTGCCAATGTTTTGGCCACGATCCTCAGCGCGCGGAGCAGAGGTAAATAGCGAGCAAAGAGAAGGGGGAGTGCTGCGGGCGTGCCACCTCGCTGACGAGGAAATGATGATTGTGTATGCGCTTGACTTCTTGATCAGGCGGAAGGGGTTTCCAGGTGCCACCTCAGAGGAGGAATTTACGAGCACAAGGCGATCGATACTCAAGGAGGACGCGAGCAGAGCAACAAATAGGGAGGTAAGAGAGGAATCAGGATAGAGTCCGGAGGGCTCTGAAGAAAAACCTAGGCGGCGGCGCTTAGGGTTAGGGTTTTCGAGTGGCTCGAATGATAACTGGGTTTCAGTTTGTATTGTGTTTTTTGTGTTTGTTTGAGAGAGACTTCTGTTAGGGTTCGAGCCCCCCTTATATAGAAGTTCGACTTGCGGCAGAAGAAAGATAATCATAGTTCAAGTTGGATTCCGAAACCCTAATCTCACAAGGACTTTGCTATTCCTGCGCGGGCTAAAAGAAGGTTTTTTAATTATTAAGGGCCACAAGGATTGGCCCAAAGCATATCAAAAACTGGTGAGAGTCTTCAACGATTAGTGTGGTGCATGCGGACTCCGCCTGTTGCTTCCTCGCGAAGTATTCTACGCGAGCCAGTTCGCCAGCTCGCCTCGCCTCGCCTACGCGGAGAGTCAATCTCGCCTCGCCTACGCGGACTGGCAAATAGTAATTCCGCGCGCGAACTGTGCAGTCCGCGCGAAGTTATCTCCCGCGAAGTATATTTAAGCATGCACGAAGTACGTTCCACGCGGAGTCCGTTAACACAGTCCGCGTGGTCCATTCCACGCGAAGTTCGTTCCGCGCGAGGACTGTGTTAACTCAGTCCGCGCGGCCTCACTGGCGGACCATTATTTGTAAACCCAAAGAATTTGAGCTCGCCGGTGTGATGTGGACGAAGATTTAATTAATATTTACATAGACATTTACTGTCCAGTAAAATATTAATTTAAACGTAAACAACGTCTTCCTCACGTACTGCCATGGTAGTGGTTTGATTGAGTTTTGGTGGTTAGGTTAAGGTCTAGGATCGTTTGTGTGCTCTGATACCATAAAGAAGTTTGAATGAAAGAGAAAACGGTTTCACTTCATTACTTGGCAATTGCCGATATTTACAGTATACATACAAGTTACAAACTGCTAATCCTAGCAGAAATAGGGTCCTTTACACAAAAACTGTACTAACCCCAACTCTAATCACATTAGATCTTCTAGGAACACTAGGAAACTATCTCTCTGTCCAATTACGCCCAGCTGCCTTCCCATTTCGATAGACTGCAACACAACCAGCAGATGCATCTTCATTCCTTGCTTCAATACTAGTGTGCGAACTTCGATTGCCGAAGATGCGACGTATGCGGTTTCAGATCTTCAAACTCTAATGAACAAAAGGTGATTCAAATTCAGAAACTTTAAAAGGTGAACGTTCTTCTGTAACCTCTCTCATCATCTGCTCTTCTTCCTTCGCCGTTATGCATTTATGTGGATGGGTAGTTAGATTTGGTTGAGTAAGGGTGATTATTATTTGTAGTTGTTCAACTACTGCGGATCTTATGTTTTGTTGGGCAGATTTTAATTGTTCTTGTTCATTTTTGAATTTGTTTCATGTTCTTGTTCGATTGAGCTTTCTTCCAATTAAATCGACAAACCTTCTAAATTGATAATTGATTTTGGGTTTTTTGTACTTGTTTCTTATTTCAGAAAACCCTAATGAGCTTAGTTTTTGGTTTTTGTCATACTTAATTGTAAATGGCCTAGCAGAAAATTTCCTTCGTTTGCTTTTATGTTTTCTTTTTCCTGCTTTATGACAGGGTAGCTGAGAGCTGCAAATTGTCGATGTTTCAGGCAATGGATTCGTAACTGCCAAAGCCACATTGGTATCTATCATATTTCTGCTAAACATTCCTCTTTTATAATAAACATCTTTTGGTAGCTTCTTTTGAATTAACTCCTTTATGTCCATTTTTCTATGTTGCTGGTATGCAAATAATTGATTCTTAGCTTTTGCATATGAATCCTAAGAAGGTAGGTATTTATCACCAGTTAGTTGAAGTAGAAGTGTTCCCATAGTTCATTCAGATTAGTGATGTGGTTATGGAACTTATTTGCATATATTGAAACCGAGGCTGCCTTTCTCTTTAAGTTTTTATATTTCTTTATCTGTGCACTTTATCAGAATCAATTATTGTCTTGATGTAGCAAATTTGATCAGGATCTTCTTTATTGACTAGGAAGTGGATGTAAGGTAAAGGCGAGGGTTAGTTGCGTCTATCATCTACTATTGTCTTGTGATCATTTTAGTAGTATAAAACATCATGTTCCTTGCTATGCAAGTTGTAGATTTGTATGTTATGAATGCATTTGGCTTTGACTATTCAAGTGGCGGTTACTGAAGAAAGCATCATTAGTTCTGTTTCCATATTTTGCTTTGTAGAATTGGTGTGTTTGTTCAGGTCTTTTCTATAAATTTGTGACCATTTCATTGTGTTGTAAACTTCATTTTCCTTTCGATTCAAGTAGTAGAATCTAATGTCCTGAATGAATTTGACTTTGACAGATCAAGTGGCAGTTACCGAAGAAAGCATCACCCTTGTTTGTCATATCAGATCTTTTGTTTGTTTTTCTATAATAATATTGGATTAATATCACCCTTGAAACCATCAACATCTAGACTTTGCCTTGTTATTTTCGTTATATAAGAAGAGTATGATTCTCATTGTTGCATATGCATTACTCATTCATGAAACGTTCTATACAAACCTTTGTGAGTTTGATTGTTCCTTTCTTGAGTTTTTTCTTGTCAATTGCAGATGAGAAGTGGAAGTTAATTTGTTCTGTTTGGTTCAACTGCAGAAAGAAAATAATCAGGTAATACATTCTCATTCTCTTTGTTTTCTTTCTTGATATTTCTTTACCTATTTCATTTCTTCTTAGATTCTGTTAAATCTCAATGTGCATAGCTTGTACTACTTTTGGCTATAGTTAATTTTGGGTTACTCACACAACTAGTGGATAATAAAATTCTAGCTTTGGTACACTTTCATCATGCATAGTTTGTATTACATTTGGCTGCATCAATTGTTATGTTATACATTATTATTGCAAGATGGGATGACTACATACTTTGAAAAGCTCCAACTTTGTGTACACTTTCTATTGACTCAAGAAAATATGTGAACACCAGAAATGTAATAAATTTGCTTGTCTTGTTCCTTTACCTAACGATCTGTTAGGGAACAAGGGTACATTATATCTTGAGTTCGGTTGTAAGTTTGATTTGGTAAAATTTACGGTTTGTCTATAATTTGTTGTTTACTATGTATCAGTTTGTTATATATATGTTGATATGAAATTTCAGATTACCTTTAATATTTGCAGTTCAGCTCAATACAGAGATACAATGCAATTGTTGGAAGCTGGTTTGGATGAATATATTAGCTTTGTTACTAAAATGAAGATCTGACATAAAGAGTAGAGTAATGATCAGCCTGAAGGGGAAGGGCCAATGGCCAGTAGCTTTGTTACTAAAATGAATATATTAGCTTTGTTACTAAAATGAAGATCTGACATAAAGAGTAGAGTAATGATCAGCCTGAAGGGGAAGGGCCAATGGACTATGTACCTCAACTGGTATGTTCATCATCCTTCAAGTTATATTCATAAAGGAGATATTTTGGAAGGTCTGGATACTTTTCTAATTTGAGTAGTACTGCTAGATGTGTTTAGTTATATAGACTTGTTTCTCAGTCAGATTTGTAAATATAGTGGAAAAGTACAAAAAAATTGTTGGCTGAGACAATGTATGACTTGCATAATCTTCTGATTTATGAATGTCATTTATTATTTTGATTATAAGCTATGTGTGATACCTACTGTTTGTCCAAGCTGATATGTTGAATGTATGATATTTTAAATGCTGCAAAGGACAATATCACCAGGAAATGCTATTGTATTGTATATATAGTGTTTGTTAAAAGAAATTTGAGTCCATAAAGAACAACCGGCAACGTAAGTAGAGAGTTTAAATCAAAAGAAGACATCATTTATATATAGCTCAAGCTCATTCATACGATAGACAAATGTCGCCTGAAAATGTAGAAAGCCTACACCTATATGTTGCTGTAAGGCATATTTCTCTCACTCGCAGTTATAAGGCGACATAAAGAGCTATGTCACCTCACGGTAAAAAAAAAGATATGTCGCCTTCTAGCATGTTGTTGTTTAAACTATCAGGCGACATATATACTGTGTCGCCTTATCTCAATTCAGGCGACACAAAATGAAAAAAGTCTTCTGTCGCCTGAGATTCTTATAGGCGACACAACATTTGTGTTGTCGGAGAACCTCATCAACGACATGCTAGAAGATGACACTTACGATTTTTATCAGGCGACACAACTGTAGTGTCGCCTGATGCAGGAAATGACATAGTGCCAGTGTAGCTGCACTCTAAATATTCCTATGTGACATTACCTGCGCCACTTTCCAACCCTCACCCATAGCCGGATCATCAAGATAAAACACTTGTTTCGCCATGGTGGCAAGAATAAACGGCTCATTCTCATACCATACACTATTTGATCCACTAATAACAAGCCACGATTCATAATTGTACTCCTTCGTCTGGTTGGGTAAGTATTGAACCATTTGCACTTGAACAACACGACTGGCATACCTTTGCCGTAGATTAGTTCGATGACACTGACAAGAACCCCGTAGTAGTTGAAACCTAAACCCTCAACCATGACTCCATTGTTTTGGGTGACATGGCCTTCATCTCGTTCTGACGTCACAAACTTAACACCGTTCACAAAACATCCAGCACGAACTCTGTAGCTTTGGGGTCCTCCAGCCAACAAGTGCAACTCCGGGTCGTAAGAAGCAGGAAAATGTTGTAGAATGTGCATCATCTGTAACAATTTTAAGAGCAACGTTGTTACATTATGTAACATAAAAAAACAACATATATTTAATTTATGTAACTCCAAATATATAGAGATAGAGGAGGTACCCAAATAGGGAAGTAATCAGAAAAATCTCTCTTGTGTATGGCTTCGTTACCATTCTGCCTTTCCAAATGGGACTTCAAATACCGCTCGGCTTCTTCGCGATGTTGAAGGATAGACCAATGAGCCTCTTTGATCTCAGCATTACTTAATCTTTCAGAATTACTTAGCCTGCCATACGGTTGAACATCGTTGGAAACAACTGATACATTGAATTGCTGGCTACTATCCACTCCAGATGATTCCCCTACTGTGTCTTCATCATTGAGATATGCACTGCAGTAAGTTACGCACTCAGCCTGAATGTATGCCGCTGTGATCAACCCCAGTTGCTTGCAAAACAGATATTTATTCTAGTACAATAAATATTTAAAAAATAATCATCTTAATTTGAAAGGATCGATGATTAATTAGAATAAATATGAGTGCATACCTCTCATTTGGATAGCACCAGGTATACTGTACGGGACCAGTAAGCAACACTTGTTCGGGAAGGTGGATTATGAGGTGAATCATGATGTCAAAGAAAGTTGGGGGAAAGATCCTCTCCAGCTTACATATGATGTACACAATGTCTTCTTGCAATGATCGAACATCAGACTTTTTAAGCTCTTTAGCGCATATCCTCTGAAAGAACTTTGACAAAGCCACTAACGTGTCAACCACATCACTCTGCAAATACGGTCTAATAACCACGGGAAGAAGACGTTGCAGCAAAACATGATAGTCATGAGTCTTCAACCCAGTAATCTTATTTTCCCCCATCTTAACATATCGAGCGATATTCCATGCATACCTGTGAGGATACTTAACGTCATGAAGCCACTGAAACACTTCCGCCTTCTTTTGAGGATGGACTGTGTAGCCTGCTTTCGGCATTATGGTTTTTTTTGTTTTTTTGTTCTCTACTAGCCATAGCTTAGGGCATATACCCATTTTCTTAAGATCAACACGGGCTTTGGGGGTGTCCTTGTTCTTATCTTTGAGATTCAGAATTGTTCCAAGAACGCTTTCACAAACATTCTTCTCTATGTACATGACATCCAAGTTGTGTCTGATTTTCAATGTCGACCAGTAAGGCAATTCAAATAATACACTTTTGTGCGTCCAATACTTAAACTCATCAGGCGTGGGAGGATTCAAGTCAGTTACATCTTTACTAGTGCTCAAGTATCTGAACCAGTGTTGGTTAAGCCTCTCCACAATCCACTCACTAGACCTCCTTGGGGGTTTCAGATTATGCTCCTCAGTCCCATCAAATGCCTCAGCATCCCACCGCCACTCGTGATCCTCGTCAAGATGTCTACCAGATCCCAAGAAACAAATTTTGTCGACGTGGCGACTAGAATTGACGTCATCTAAGCATACCGGGCAAGCCTTCTACCCCTTAGTTTGTTGGCCAGACAACATCCCGTAAGCTGGAAAATCACTGATAGTCCAAATAACAGCTGCTTTCATCATGAATGAAGTTTTACCATGCTTGTCAAAAGTAGGGAGTCAATTTTCCCATAACTCCTGCAGCTCGTCAATTAATGGTCTCATGTACACATCCAAACACTTTCCTGGAGAATACGGCCCTGGAACCATAAGCATAAGAAAATTATACTCCTTCATCATACACATGTTGGGAGGTAGATATAACGGAAATACTATCACAGGCCAAATGTTGTAAGACAAATTCATGTTTCCAGTAGGATTTAATCCGTCTGTTGTAGGTCCGAGTTTGACATTTCGACAGTCTCCAGCAAATTCGGGAAAAGAACGGTCAAAGTGTTTCCAAGTCTCCCTGTCTGCGGGGTGTGTGTGATTATCCAGATCTATCCTCTCCTCTCCTTGGTGCCTTGCCTGGTGCCATCTCATATGTTTGGCTGTATGTGAAGACATGTACAGACGCTACTGGACAGTAAATGTCCTTGTGAATATTAATTAAATTCTTGGTCCATGTCATACCGGCGAGCCCAAGTTTCTTTGAGTTTACAAATAATGGCCTGCCAATAAGACAACACAAACTGATTTACAAGGACTTCGCGCGGAACACATAGTTCGCGCGCGGAATGACTATTTGCCAGTCCGCGTAGGCAAGGCGAGCCAGTCCGCGTAGGCGAGGCGAGATTGACACTTCGCGTAGGCGAGGCGAGACAGTCCGCGTAGGCGAGGCGAGATTGACACTCCGCGTAGGCGAGGCTCGCTGACTCGCGTGGGAGACTTTGCGAGGAAGACACATGCGGAGTCCTCGCGCACCACATTAATCGTTGAAGACTCTTATAAGTCTTTGACATGCTTCGGGCCAATCCATGTGGCCCTTTTAATATAAAAAGCCCTTTTAAGGCTCGCGAGCTGCAATAGCCCGCGAAATAGAAGCGAGCTTCAGGAGCACGCGAGATAGCATCCTGTGACAGCCCGCGGGATGAGGATATTCCTAATTCCAGTTCGCATAGGAGTCTACAGTTGGCAGCGCGGAAGCAATGCCCTATGCGGAATGAAGTATGTGAACTGGACATGTGTCACAAGATGGTTGGTTCGCATGGACGGAACAGTGCCCTTGTGCCATTAGGGTTTCAGAGTTCGACTTGAACTATGATTATCTTTCTTCCGCCGCAAGTCGAATCACTATATAAAGGGCTTGAAGGTTTATAGAAAAGGACAACTCTCAATACAACAAAACAATCAACTACTCAACAGAAGTATACAAACCTTCGACCTAGTCGAACCTCCAACGCTCCCCGGAGCTCTGCCTTCGCTTCCTTGCTGAAGCAGCTCTCTCAAACAAACACAAAAAACACAATACAAACTGAAACCCAGTTACCCTTTGAGCTACTCGAAAACCCTAACCCAAAGTGCCGTCGCCTAGGTTTTTCTTCAGAGCCCTCCAGACTCTACCCCGATTTCTCTCTTACCTCCCTATTGTTGCTCTGCTCGCGTCCTCCGTGAGTATCGATCGCCTTGTGCTCGTAAATTCCTCCTCTGAGGTGGCACCTGGAAACCCCCTTCGTCCGATCAAGAAGTCAAGCGTGTAACACACAAACCCTTTCCTCGTCCGCGAGGTGGCACGCTCGTAGCACCCCCCTTCTCTTTGCTCGCTATTTACCTCTGCTCTGCGCACTGAGGATCGTGGCCAAAACAACTACAGACAAGGACCCAACGGGAAGTAACGAAGAACCTTCCTAGGAATGGGCCAGTTTTTCTGTTTAGATGAAGTGGAAGCTTTATACCTTGGCTCGTAGCAGTGTGGGCACTCAACTTCATCCTTGTTATCTTTGTAATACAAGATGCAGTTATTGACGCAAGCATCTATCTTCTGGTGATCAAGACCGAGGTTAGCCAACATGCTTTTTACCTGGTCGAAATTTTCCGGACAACTGTTACCTTTGGGAAGCACTTTCGTCATAAGTGCAATATCCTCATCAAAACATACGTTAGTCTTTCCCCGCTTGTTTTTGATCTTCATTTACTCCATGACGGTACCCAACACAGCATGCTCACTGCCAGGATACAATGGGGTTTGTACTTCTCGTACAAGCATGTTGTACTTATCATAATCACTGATGTAGTCAACGTGGAAGACATTAGGGAAGGTGTCAGGGGCGTTGTCATAAACAACATTTTCCTGATATCCTGAGCCGGCAAACGGGAAGGCATCGTTTAAGAGGTCCATCACAGCAAGGTCCTCGTAACTAACATTGCAAGATCCTGCCTGCTGATTATGTTGTGCTTGAATTTTTGCAAGTGTAGGCATTTGAACTTGATTTTCGCCGTGTCATGTCCATGTGGTATAACTAGGACAAATACCGTTTAGTGCCTGGTGAGAATACATGTCTTCATATGTTACTGGTTTCCGATTGAGACATTTGTTGCACGGACATATGTGAATAACTTTGTCTAGAGAACTATGTAGACGCACGAACTCAAGAAAATCAAAAATGCCTCTCATATAAAGAGGGGACCCTCTCCCTAATTGCATCTAGCTCTTGTCCATGTTGTACACTATAATAGCAGGAAACAAAAATATAGTTGTCAAAAAATCGTTAATAATAAACGGGAAATATAAATATATACTTGTAGTCGGTAGTCAGTAAACTACATTCTCCGCCCATAGACCAGTCATGAAACTTGTAGACCGACGTCCGGGCTACCTCGCCGTTGTGAAAGATCATCGGTACCACATCGGGAAGGTGCTCCTCCAAGCTCCACAAGAAGGCACCATTATAAGATAAATGCATAATTGTCCCACATCGGAAATTTATAACAAAAGGGAATCTTCCTTATCTATAAAAGGAAGGCTTCCCCTATGTAGAAAGGACTTTTGGTCTTTAGACTCAGATGCTCCCTCTCCCTCCCCTACTCCTCCCGAGCGGGATGGATGGATGCTCTTGTAACACCAAAGGCCTATTGGCCATTATAGTAGATTCAAGTGGACGTAGCCATGCCCTCCGATGGCATGGTGAACCACTATAATATTGTCTTTGTGCGTATGATTATGTTCCACTGTGGTTTCGCATAGCCTACGGGTTCTTGCAAAAACAAATTGCGCCGTCTGTGGGAAATCTTACAAAAAGCTAGTGTCTTGATGACCGAGACAAATGAAGCAGAAGTCGGGAGCAGGATAATGACGGGAGATCACAGTGGCCTCAGTGGAGATGGGACGCCGGGAAGCAATACTAGGACGGGAGGAACGGATGAGAGACGGGGATGCGCACTGGCGGCAAACAATCCTTGAAGGACCCCGGACCGGAGGACATGATAGAGAGGTTGAGAGCGGACATGGCACGAATGGAGAGAGAAAGGGCGCGGGACCGCTTAGACGCAGCTGCGCGGGAGAAAAAGCTGGAAAGAGATAATGTGACGATAATGGACGCGTTGTCGAGAAGACTGGAGAGAGACGAGGCAATTGAGCGGGCTGCCGCCACTGCCCGCGAAGCGCAGGGCGAGGGAGGAGGTTCACCAATAACACCGCCAATGGTCACCCGCAGGACGGTCGTTGTCGGGGCAAACCTATTCCCAGAAGCTATGGAAAGAGAAGGCCCACCACCGCCCCCAACGCCCGTCGAGGATGGAAGGTCGGAAACAACAGGAGTAGAGGCGGCCCTGATGGCCATGCGGGACAGTGTGGTGAACCTGACTACGAGGGTAGACGAAGCTGAGAGACGGGCGGCCCGCAACCCGCCCGGTGTGGGATTCGAAGAAAGAGGGGGACCATTCACAAGGACCATCACGCAGACCGTACGTTCTCACGCAGCAAAACCACTCAAGTTGAACTACGGGGGGGGGAAGGGGACCCGAATCTTTTCCTCGACAACTTTAAATCCTATACAAATGCAAAGGGTTATTCGAATGCTGCATACTGCAACATGTTTCAAGAGACGCTGTCGGGAGAGGCACTGAGCTGGTTCTATGAGCTCCCGGCCGGCTTGATAGACTGCTTTAGGAAGCTTGCGGACAGGTTCGTGAACCGATTCATACTGCGTACGGACGGGCAGAATACCACCCAACTATTCAAGGTAAAACAAGGGCACGCCGAGGGATTAAAGACCTTTGTAAATCGTTGGCAGGGGGCCACAGCCAAGGTCAGGAGTTTCGACAAGAAGGTGGCGGAGGAAGCCTTCGTCCAAGCCCTATTGCCCGGGAAGTTCTTATACGCAGTACGAATTGAAAACCCCCAGGGCTACGATGAGCTAATGGAAATGGCGATCAGGCATGCCCAGGCAGACCACGACACGTACGGGGATCGGCAGGCGAGCAAGAGAAAGGAAGGAAGGAGGTCCGAATCCCAAGGACAGTCGATCCAAGAAGTAAGAACCTGGGAAGGGGACCAAGAGGGACAAGCTTTCACCCCTAGCAAGAAGTTCAAGGACGGGGGCAGGAAGCAAACCAAGCCAATGGGGGGTCCATAGGGGAAAAGCAGAGGGAGCTATCGGGACAGTGGGTTTAGAACAGCAGTTCCCGAAGCCAGGGAGAGCTTCACCCCATTAACGGCAACCCCCGAGGTAGTGTGGAACGAGAACAAGGAAAGGATCCCGGGGCCAGCAGCCAGAAAGTTTCCGCCGTCCCGATTAACACGGGAGGATACCGGAAAGTACTGCGGATACCACGGAGAAGCAACGCACGCGATAAATAACTGTGTTGAGCTAAAAAAGACGATCGAGAGCCAATTGAAAGCAGGAAAGCTTCAGCAATACGTGTCAGGTCAGCGGCAAGTACCGGGGGAATCCGTGTACGGGACGATCAACACGATCCGCGGGGGAGCGCCGATAGACCAGAGGAGTAACAGAGCCAAGAAGCAATGCCCCGGTATCAGAGATGGGCGAGAGGTATACGCCTTCGGGAGCTGTAGCGCTCAAAATGTCAACATGAGGTGGAAATCTGTGAGGTTCGAAGAAGAAGAGGAGCAAGGGACCAGGCTGCCTCACGAGGATCCATTCCTGATCACTGCACAGTTGGATCATTATCTCTGTAAGAAAATTCTATTCGACACCGGGGAGTCTGTGAATGTGCTGTTCAGAAATGCCTGGCGGGCACTAAAGTGGGGGAACAGCAAGCTTACGCAGGATAATGAGCCGTTGATAAGCTTCTCCGGGGACGTGGTGCAACCTCTTGGATCTGACTATATACCTATGATCCTCGGAGGTTCAGAGGGGAACACGCTGAGATCAACGGTAGACTTCATAATAGTCGACTGTGACTCATCGTACAATGGGATACTTGGGAAACCAGCCCTGTGGAAAGTCAAGGCATTCATCGCCGGTCACATGCTGATGATGAAACTACCATCCCCAACGGGTATCGTTACCGTCCGTGGCGATCAGCTGGCTGCAAGAGGATGCTACGCTATCGACCAGGATACAGGCAGGAAAAGAGCAGAAGTATTAGCCTCCGGGAGCACGAATAAACTCATGACGGATGTTTACAAGGATCCCCGAATTAATGCTGCAACAGAAGGAACTGAATCTGAGCGACCTAGGTCAGTTGAGGAAACAGAGCTCATTTGCATCTCGGACCAGTTCCCAGCCCGAACCACGAGGTTTGGGACAGGGTTGCCGGACATCGTACGGGAGGAGCTCGTGCGTTTTCTGAAGGCCAACAGCAAAGCATTCGCCTGGTCGTACGCTGACGTGCCCGGTATCTCGGGTGATATAGTCACACACAAGTTGGGAATCCGTAAAGGCGTGCCTCCGGTGCGACAGAAGCGGAGGTCGTTCGATGTGACCAAGTATGACATCATCAAGGGCGAGGTACAGAGGCTGCTGGATATCCAGTTTATCAAGGAAGCAAAATACCCGCAATGGTTGGCCAACGTGGTCATGGTCCCCAAGAAGGCGGTAGGGCAATGGAGGATGTGCGTGGACTACACCAGTCTTAATAGGGCGTGCCCCAAAGATAGCTTCCCGTTGCCTCGAATTGATCAGCTTGTTGATTCCACCTCCGGGTTTGAAATGCTGAGCTTTATGGACGCTTACGCGGGCTACAATCAAATCATGATGGACCCAGCGGACGAGGAACATACTGCCTTCACGACCGACAAAGGAGTCTACTATTACAAGAGGATGCCGTTCGGACTAAAGAACGCGGGAGCCACCTACCAGCGCCTGATGAACAAGATGTTCACTAAGCAGCTGGGGGTCACCATGGTAGTGTACGTGGACGACATGCTAGTGAAGAGTCTCACTGCGGTCAAGCACGTTAGCGACCTGCAAGCGACTTTCGATATTATACTCGCGTACGGTATGAGGTTAAACCCGGAAAAATGCTTGTTTGGGGTCGTCAAGGGGAAGTTCTTGGGCCACGTGATTAGCCGGCAAGGGATTGAAGCAAACCCGGAGAAGGTCCAAGCTATAATGGATATGGTGGTCCCAAGATTCCGGAGCGACGTGCAGTCTCTGACGAGTAAGATAGCAGCTCTCGCTAGGTTTGTCTCCAGACTCACAAACAAGTGTGCACCGTTTTTCAAACTCCTCAAGAGCTCGCATTGCAAGCTGATCAATTGGGGGCCGGAGCAAGATGAGGCTTTTAGGAATATCAAGAAATATTTGGCATCCGTGCCAAAGCTTTCCAAACTAATTCCCTGGGAGATGCTATATCTCTATTTGGCAGCGTCTACTACGGCAGTAAGCTCGGCTTTGATCAGGAAAGATGACACCATGGAGCTACCGGTGTATTATGTAGGCAAGGGCTACACGCTAGCTGAAAGTAGGTACCCGGATTTAGAAAAGTTGGCCCTAGCACTCATCGTGACCGCCCGGAAGCTGCGGCAATACTTTCAAGCTCATTCCATCGCCCTGTTCACCAACTACCTCCTCAGGCAAGTCCTCCAGAAACCCGAGACCAGCGGGAGACTGGCCAAATGGGCGATAGAACTAGGAGAATTCGACATACACTACATGCCGAGAGTAGCCATCAAGGGGCAAGCGGCTGCGGATTTTATCTCTGAATTGACCCCCATGAAAAGAGTCGTAGAGTGCTCAGAGGCAGAGCAGGAGGATACGGAGGCTCCCCATGAAGTCCAGCCGTGTTGGAAGTTGTTTGTAGACGGCTCCGTCACTAAAGAGAAGAGCAGAGCGGGAATAATACTGGTTAGCCCGGACGGGTTCATGTACACGCATGCCCAGGAATTTCATTTCTCCGCGTCCAATAATACAGCCGAGTACGAGGCATTGATCGGGGGGCTACAGCTTGCACTAGAGATTGGGGTAAAAAGAGTCGAAGTATTCAATGAGTCGCAGCTTGTGGTGAACCAAGTCGGCGGGACATTTAAAGTTAAAGAGCCACACCTCAATTCTTATCGAGCACTCACAAAGGCACTCATGTGCTGATTCGAGTCGGCCACTATGGCCCAGATCCCTAGGAAGGAAAACAGCCATGCCGATGCTTTGGCTCGGCTTGCCACCGGTACCCGCCAGAAAAGGCACGAAAAGGTGAAGGTGGAAATCCTAAACCGGCCGAGTATCGACAAGACAATCTCAGAGATATTCGCCATCACTACCGGTCCCACAGAACCAACGTGGATGGACCCCATCATTGAGTTCATCAAAGAGGGTGTCCGCCCGGAGAAGTGGCGGCAGGCAAGAAAGTTGCAATCGAGATGCGCCAGATACACGCTGATCAACGGTAAACTGTACCGCAGGGGTTACTGCTTTCCCAACTTGAAGTGTGTCTCAGTACAAGACGGGGAAACGATCCTCCGGGACATCCATGAGGGCGTTTGCGGCAATCATTCTGGATCGAGATCCCTGTCTTTCATGGCGCTCCGTACGGGGTATTTTTGGCCCAATATGGGGAAGATGGCAGACCAAGTATCAGCAAGATGCCATAAATGCCACCAACACGCTAACGAGGTCCGTTCCCCGCCCATTGCACTCTTGATCCTGCTGTCTCCGTGGCCCTTCGCGCAGTGGGGTCTGGACTTGATCGGGCCATTTCCTACTGCTCCCGGACAGTACAAGTATGCCATAGTAGCGATGGATTACTACACAAAGGGGGTTGTAGCAGAACCGCTTCGTCGGATAACCACCGACAGCGTGATGGGGTTCCTCATGAAAAATATCTACTGCAGGTTCGGTGTCCCGGAGACTATCATAACCGACAATGGCACGCAGTTCAACAACCTAAAGCTCATCGAGTTCACCAAGGACATGGGAACCCGGATGGTGTTTGCATCGGTAGCTCACCCAAAGACCAATGGGCAAGTAGAGGCGGTCAACAAGATTGTAAAGAAACTGCTGAAGAAGAAGTTAGACGCCGCTAAAGGCTTGTGGGCAGAAACGCTCCCGGAAGTTCTGTGGGCCATCCGAACTACTGCTACAGCGTCAACGGGAGAGACGCCCTTCAGCTTGGCTTTCGGCACGGAGGCTGTCATTCCCATTGAGGTGACGGTACCAACTAGAAGAGTCCCGGGATACGACGAGCAAACCAACATGGAGGGGCTACAGTTAAACATGGATCTCATTGAGGAGAGAAGGGACAGGGCCGACATACACAACCAAGTTTACAACCAGCGCGTCGCCCGGCATTATGACTCCAAGGTTAGACCATGAGCCTTGGGTCTCGGGGATTGGGTGATGAAACGAGTGATGGCCCAACCAATGGCCCTTGATCCAACCTGGGAGGGCCCTTATGAGATAGTGGAGGAAGCCGGCCCTGCAACGTTCCTTCTAAGAGATAGGGACGGTAATGTCACCGGGCACCCGTGGAACACCGAACACCTTAGGTTCTACCCCGTTTAATTGAGGTCAGAAATTGTAAATCATGCCCACCGGGTTTGGCTAGGTCAACCCGGAAGGATGCCTTCATTTGTTTTGATAACAACTTATAGAAATGAAGAAGATCATTTTGCAACACTTGTGAAGTTAAACTTGTAACACTGGAGTAACACTGTCGGTTTAATACACCGGGTTCAAAAGGGAAAAACAAATAGAGGCAAAACACAGAATTCAAAGGCACAAAAATGAGGAGTCAACATGTGTATAACAACCGAACCTCCGGGCCGAAATCTATATTTCCCCGCGCAGGCACAAAGCTATTCCAAAACAAAATCAACAAAAATTACAGTCCAGTTGCGCTCAGTTCAACGTCCTAAACTATGTCACTCTCGCCCGAGTCGATTGTATCTTCTTCGCCCTCACTCTCGGACACATGCACCTAGACCCAGGCACATTCAGGATTGGCCTCGGAAGGACCCTCCGGGTGGATAGACTGGGAGTCTTGTGCTTCGGCCTTCTCCTGCACAGCAAGCAGATCCGCGAGCATCCGGGGTTTTTCAAGATACCCATGCACACTCCACTCCGTGAACTTCTCGGTGATAGCCTCATCCCGAGCAGACTGGAGCAGATCTTTGAGCTCCTGGGACTCCTTGAAAGCCGTAACCGCCTGCTCACAGCGCGCGGGAACCAAACTTTCCAACTCCGCCATCTCGGCTTCTTTCTCCCAAAGCCTACCCTCCAGCAGGCGATACTTTTCCACCTCCACCCTCAACGACTGCAGTTCAGCTTCGAGCTCCGGGACCCGATCAGCTTTACTCTCCACCTCCCGGACATGTTGTTCCCTCATGGCCAGCTTCTCGGCCAAGACGCGTTTCTCCCCTTCGAGAGACCCCTTCTCGGTCTGAAGATAGCTCACATGTCCATTAAGCTTGGACACCTGTTCTTTCAGTATGGCAGTGTCCTCGCTGGCATCAATGGAGTACACCGCGAACAGAGCCTACAAATAACGGCAGAAATAAGCAAGACCCCAAGAACAATTCAAAACAAAAAACAAGCGCCCCGTACGCATACCTTCATCAGGTGTTCCTGTGCTATCTTTCGGGACTCGGAGGGAGAACCTTCCTTGAATCTCACTCGATCAAGATCAATCCCCATTAGATCACCGACCATTGCACGAACGAACTTCTCGTCTGCACGACCGTACTCATCGAGAACCTGCCTAATCGGAGTCTTCGAAATCTTAGGGACTGCAGGAGCGAGTATGGACAACGAGGGAGTCGACGTAAATCCCCCGGGAGCCGCCTTATGCTTCTTCGCTTTTCGTGCGTGACTCCCGGATACGACCTTGCCGGTATCTGTCACCTGAGGCTCCTCAGCACCTTGAGTTCTCTTCGAGTGATGATGGCGCCTTTTCTTTTCACATAGAGTAATCAGCGAGACTGCGGGAGGAGGTACCGGCGGCGTCTCCTTTGACCCGTATACTTCATCAGGAACCTCAAGCACCTTTTGCTTGTCTAAGACCCGTACAGTATGCGTGTCCACGTCCACCTCGGTGCGCGACGCCAGATCCTCTTTGGTCAATAGCTTCTTCAAGAGGGCTTGATCCTTCTCCATGTCAAGCGGATGATTAGGGAGCGGAACACGCCTAGGGATTTTTCCTGCACACCAAAGAACATAATATTAATTAAGCTAAGCATAACGAGGACTTCAGATGTAAAGCGGAAATCAAGATGCACCCACCGGGTACTCTACCCATCTCGCAGTACGCGAGAACGGCCCACCGCGTCAAGTGATACGAGCTACGGTCCTCGTCGTGGGGCCAGGCAGCAAATATACGGGCAATACGCTCCCGCTCGATCGCTATCAGCGAGTAGCTCTGATCCCCAATAGCCCGGAAGTAGATAGTAACCGTGTGCCGCCTCGTTTTTCTTCGCCATGGGCCCCCCACCAAGACTACCTTCGCCCTCCACTCCTTGTTTATCGAAGAAGGGAGATCGGTGATGACTGACTCATAGTCCCGCGCAGTAAAGCCTACACACCCGGAGCTTCCCACCTTCTTCGAGTATGACAGCCTGTAGAGCGCGCGGAACTCGTTGATTGTCGGCCACCCCATGTTCGAAAGGAAATACATACAACCAAGTCCCAGAAGTTGACGCCACTGATTCGGCGGGATCTGGCCTAGAGCAAGCTGCAGCATACTCAGTATGTACTGCACACATTGGGGTAGCGGTATAGAGAACCCATTCCTGAACATGTTATCATGCACCGCTACATACTTATCTCTCGGAGCGCACGCTAGTTCTCCCAGATACAAGCCACGCATAGGGATATCGGGGGGAATGTTCCACTCCTCCCTCAACTATTCGATCTCCTCGGGAGTGAAACTGCATATGGGCTCATCGCACACCCTACCGTCCTCCAAACGGTGAAGGGCGCGAGGGATCGGGATCGGGATCGCTTCCATCACCGGGTACTCGGGGTTTGCGCTGGAAACTCCAGAATATGATTTTGCCCACTCGGCATCCCTATTAGTTTCCCGGTGCAGATACGCTTCCATCCTTTCGTCATCATCAGCAGGAGCCCGCCGAGATGAACCAGAGACGCTAGCATCGGAAGCCCTCGACTCCATTTTAACCTTATAAAAAACCTTATGGGCTATTAGATACCTACATCGCGTACCGCCGCCGGGAGGTTTTGACACCACCCATTTCAACAAGCCCAGCAAACCTAGAAACCCATAATCAAACCCAGCCACCCAAAAACACCTAGAAACCCAGAAACATCTACCAATCTACACACCCTACTAGATACTCTCAGCAAAGGGATAGAAACGCTGGAGAAAGGAAACTAACCAGACAGTGAATGCCGGAGACACACCGGAGCAGCAAAGGGATAGCACCTCGCAATCGGAAGATCGGCTGTAGCAGAGCAGCAGCACTCCCCCAGGCGTACAAATTCCTTTTCTCCTCCACGCTTCAACGGCAAGACGGGAATCGAGATAACTACGCCGAAGAGGATTGAAGACTGCAGAATGACCACAGAAGGCAGCGTTTCCTTATGTACGAAGCGGGGGAAGGGACGCCTCGTTTCCCCCCCCCCCATCGAGGCAATCCGATCAGTCGCGACCCGTCGTAGGATCCTGACACGTGCCCCACTACCGTGAAACTTCTCGAACACGACAGGTGTGACACGACTCGCATTAAATGCACATCCCTTCACCCCCTTCCCCACAGCGCCACCTGGCGGACATGCCATTAATGCCAACAACACTACCCGGTAGCACTTGCTAGTGGTAACTGAGCTCCCGGGGATTGCATAGACCCATCGGTCAAGCCACCAGGGATGCCGTCGCATCCAAAACACAACGCAAGTCCCGAACATGAACCTAAAAGAAGCATGCGTACGAACTAAGGCATGAGAGCAGAAAGCAAGGTTGAAACAACTAAGCCTTGAGAGCTGTAAGTCCCTTGTACGGCTCCGGAAACACGGGAGTTGGGCATGTCTGTATCATTCCCTTCATACGGAGAATAGTGGCCTGATAACCCACGCGGGGATAATACCCCGCGCTCGAGCAGTAACACCAGATATGGAAAGGGCTCGCTACCCTTGTCCATGAAAGTAACACCAAGATCCACCTCGCATGTAGGCATTATGCGCGGAGCGGAATCCTCAGCTCGCGTGTAGGCATTATGCGTGGAGCGGAATCCATAGCTCGCGTGTAGGAATTGTGTGCGGAGCGGAATCCCCAGCTCGCATGTACTCCTTGTATGCGGAGCGGGCTCCATAGCTCGCGTGTAATCCTTGAGCGCGGAGCGGGCTCCACAGCTCGCGTGTAGTCCTTGATCGCGGAGCGGACTCTTCAGCTCGCGTGTACTCCTTGTGCGCGGAGCGAACTCAGTTGACACTCCTTCTATGCGGAGCGGACTCCTCAGCTCGCGTGCCTCCTCAGCTCGCCTGGTGGTGTCAGCCTTTCTGCGAGAAGTGGACCCGTTCAAACATGTCCTGAGTACGAACTTGGGGGGACTATGATCGGGTACCCATTAATAATTCGGCATCCCGGACCATTTCTTCAAGTCCCCACTCAAGACGTGTCTTGAACGGGAACTTGGGAGGACTTGTAGTCGGTAGACGATAAATACCTCCCCCAACCCGTGATGCTACAAAGCCCAACATGAGGCGGATCGGACAGGCCTCATCCCGGATGCTATAGAAGTCTCGGCCGGGAGGGGGAGACTCCACAGCAATGGTATGCTTGTCCCACATTGAAGAACATTAAAAGCACAAGTCAACCCGGGGCTATAAATATAATGGTGGAGTCAACCAAAATGTTAAGAAACATCTCCTAGGATTCAATACTTCCCTACCGATTACTAACTTTATCATCGGAGAGAGAAAGTAAGAAAAGTCCCGGTCGGTCTCCTTTTGCAGACAAGAAGGAACATATCCAAGGACAGATCCAGTAAGGCAGTTTCTTCAGGGTCTACGGGATCCAGCAGAAACAATACTTAACTATTATATATATATATATAAGATATATTAATGTACGTTGTTCACACCTACAATCTTTATCTTATGCCTCCGGTTAGGGCCCTAATCTCGTTTGAGAGCACATGACATTGTGATTTCGTTTGTTGTTGGGGTGTTTCGAATTCGCGTATGTGAGAAAAGTTCGGCAGCATCTCCCTACAGTTCCCCAAGTGCACGAATATCTATATACCTAATATGCACTCGAGGAACAATAAAAGAAGATCATGTCGAAATATATATACTCACAACCCAAAACGAAACGCACTAACAACAAACAGAATCTCAATGTCATATATACTCCTAAACTGTCCAAATATGGGACAATTCAAAAACCATTTTGTTAGACACAGTCGTAACATAATGGTTCTCGAACGGGATTTCTAAAGATAACAATATATATTGATGAATGTATAAGAATATTATAATTCTTAATTATATGATTCATCATTTTAGTTTTTATCATTTGAATACAAAAATGATTTGCATGAAAACGAAAATTTGATAAATATATTATTCATATAATTATTAATTATACGAACAAAAGCTAATATATATATATATATACAAACACTCTAAAAATTATACACACACAAAAGTTAGATATATTTATATATATATACAAATTAAAAACATAATATATATTATACACACATATATACAAACATATTATACGTATATACACAGATTATACATACAAACATATTATACACACAACATATACGTACAAACATATTCAACATGTATATATACACTATCAAATGTTACATATATCATGCATGCATCAAGAAATCCAGTAATTGGACCGCCGGCAAAGTCGCCGAAAAGTTCACGGAAAATATATATGCATAAATGAAGAAATTAAGTAGATGAATTAAAGTAGTTACATACCAATTAGGAGAGAAGCAGCTAGCTCTTGAAGATCAATCAAATTTCTAAAGAAAAGCTTCCAAAACTAGATTTGGATCGGATGAATTCTTTGAGGGGAGAAGGAGTATATGTCTTTCTTTCTGCGTTCTCTTCTGGGCAGAAGGGGTATAAATGAAGTGTTTACTTAACCGACGGAATATTTTGTTGCCTAAGACAAAAGGTGTCGGAAAAAATATATTTGTTCTGCATTGTGTCAGGCAATAATTCAATTTCTTAGTCGACGGAAAAGTTCATCCCCTAAGAAAGACATATTCGTCGCCCAAGACTTACTTAGCCGACGGAACATTGTTCGTCGCCTAGGGCTAACTACTCCGACGGAACATGGTTCGTCGCCCAAAATCAGCTTTACCGACGGAACTCTTTCGTCGCCTAGGAAAATCTTAGTCGACGGAGTCTGTCGAAAGTAAACTTCTGTCGCCTAAGATTTTCTAAGCCGACGAAAATTTATTAACGGAATGTATTCGTCGCCTGTGGTTTACTAAGCCGACGGAACTTAGACGACGAATGGTGTTTCGTTGAATAGGAATATCTTAGTCGACGGAAGTCCTCGAAAATCATTTTATGTCGCCTAAGTGGATCTTAGGCGACGAATGTGGTGTCCTAAACGACGGTTGTGTTTCCGTCGATGAAGACTAACTTAGGTGACGAAATTTTTTTAATTCCGTCGGCTAAGTTGTTATTTCCTGTAGTGATACCCTGATGTAAAATTACAGTAAGAGACAATAGTTCTTACAAATCACAAATTCTTTTTCCTTTTTTTCTACGTTTTTGTTTTGGATGAACACGTACTTCACCACACACGTTGTTTATTTATTGAAAGACCAAAATACCCTGATGTATAATTACAGTAAGGGACAATAAGTTCGTACAAATCACAAATTCTTTTTTCTATTTCTTCTACGTTTTTGTTTTGGATAAACACGTACTTCATAAACCCTAACCCATAATTTATCATATTCGGTCGTTCTATGAAGTTTGAAGACACTACCATTCAACCTAGAGATGAGGTAAACATGTCTAGTTGCTCGCTTATATTTGATTTGCTTTTTTTTTTTTAATCGGCGTCAGAGGTTTTTCCAACTAATATTGGTTTGAAGGATTCTTAATCCCAAGTTTAGCGAAGTAGAGCCTGCAAATCAATTACACATTTACTAACTGAAACCAATTAAACATTCAAACATTCAAAACCTGCAAATTCGGAAAAAAAATGTAGAGTGAGAAGAGAATGTAGGGTGAACAAAGTATATTTGAGAAAATTGTAATTTATGTATTGTAAATGGGTGAACAAAGTAGAATTACAATTAAAAACTTATAAGTGATGTATGGAGAGAATGTGGGGTGAGTAAAGTGGTTTGTGGGGTGGCAATAGACGCACCTAAATCTAAGGGATAAACACTAATGTGAAAACTAGTGTCAAGGTCCCTTGATCCGGATCAATTATTAATCTATCGATTATATCGATTATTTAATAACTCGGTAATTTAATAGATTTTGTCAGTCCCAAGGTCATTAATTTATAGATGTTTAATTGTATCTAGTTTCTCCAAAAGAAAAACATTACTTAATTAATGATTCAGATTTAGTGAAATGACTCATAACGAAAGAAACACTCATATTTCAGAATAAATAGCATGGTAATTTTTGCTAGAACTTCACCATAACAACGTTTGTTTCCTGTCTTCACGTTTGGATTGTAGATGAGGCGCATTTGTTGTTATATTCTAATGCCCGATATTCAGATATCGTACTATTCAGTCATGATATAATGTAAGAAAGATATGTGGCCCAAGTATGACCGTGGGATTTCAACTGACGCTGATCAAAGCCACACTTTCCAACAATATTCTCCACCCTAGGGTGATTCGACCATCTCCAAATGGAGAGCCTATTCAGCGCACCCAGGTGCACCGCGCACTCTGAAATTTAACGGTGAGATGGCCGGGTGGGGCCGGGTGCGATGAGTGGACGGTGAAATTGGTCGGGTGCGCGGCGCACCCGGGTGCGCTGTATAATTTTCGCTCCAAATGTCTTATCATCCAAATCCCAATAGTTCTACCTTGACCACAAGCATCCAATTCTAAAATTCTATGATCTCAATCCAATAAACTGGAGTTCCTCCAAATACAAATTGGTCATATGAGACACTAATTCCCCGGTCTATACCAATTGTTATGCGGAAGCAATCAACGAGTCTCACACACATGAGTCTGATAATGTTGATGCTCCCCTCACATTAACCACCCGGTGAAAATCATGTATGATTTTTTTATACAAAATACCTTGACATTAGTGTGTGGTATATTAATTCTTTATAGTCCAAAGGATGACTTTTCACGTTTTTAATGTGGGATTTCAAGTAACTCTAATCTAAACACACTTTCCAACAAGACCAAACACACTAGCACCATTGTCATGGTAGTGACTTGCAACTAAGAGTAATCCAAAGCACAAATGTACAACCATATTGTCTGCTTTAACCTCATCAAAAAAAATATTATCTGCTTTAACCAACTAAGGTTCCAGCCATGGCTTGGCCGGAGCTTCAAATTTAAAATTTTGCTCTTACGTAAGTTGGTTGATTGACAAGAAAAATTCATTATTTTCTAGCAAAATTCATTATTTTCTAGCAAAATTCATTACACACTAGCAAAATTCATTATTTTCTATCAAACTTTGACAAGAAACTAACCTCGTCCTCTGATTCTTCAAACAAGAATCCACACAAGTACGTTGAAGAACTTAACACTCACCAGCAACAGAATTAGAGATTGTGCTTGCGACTATCAATTTGTTTTTTATTTACTTTCGATGAAGATGAGTTTTTAGGAGACAACGAGAGTGTGAGGCGCTGTGTTCTTCTTCAAGAGAGAAATGAAATCTCCTTCTGAGAGTTTTGGGGATCGGAGTTCGGCTTTTGAGTCTAAGGGCTAGTTTGGTATTGTTGTGACTTTAAAAAGAAACTACTACTACAATTCAAAAATAATTAGTTGTAAATTAAAATAGTTTTGTGTTTGGTAAATATTAGTTTTTAAAGTGTTGTCAAGGCAAAATATATTGATTTCTAGCTAGTGTTTTTAATGACAACAACTTCCAAGCGCAACCTTGAGGTTGCTTGTAAAAGATTCTGTCAGTTGCTTCTACAAGTTGTTGTCAGTTGTTTCCAAAAGCTGCGATCAGTAACCTGAAATATGTTTTTTTCTTTTTTTTAAAAAAACTTATTTTCTTTAGTTTACCAAACACTATTAAATCTGAAAGTCTAGAAAGAAGCTAATATTTTTTTTAAAAAGAGAAGCTATACAAAACGGGTCCTAAGGCATCAACTGTCTTGACTCAATTTTAGATAAACCATAAGTAACTAATGACTAGTTGTGCCCTTCTAATGAGAACCACTATATATAGAAAAAAATTTAAGAACAGTACACGAGCTTTTCTTCGCTAAGAATTAAGATTACTGAACTTTCAAAACTATCACATAAGTACATGGACTATTAAACTCAGTCCAATTCATGTACATGTCATCAACTATGCCGTTAAGAGGATGTAATTCTTGCATAAACGAAGGATAAAAATGTATTCTCATATCCAACTCACTCTTTCACCATTTTAAGTCTCTATCTCTCACGCTCATTGATGTGCTCATATTATCCTATATTCATATGTCTCATAATCTTTGTTTTTGCATTAAGTTTCCTTATTTGTGATTGATTTACGTTATTTTAGTGTTTTTGTAGGTTTGTGTCATAGAAAGAATAAAATGAGCTAAAATGCGCAAAAATAAGGATTGAAAGGCTACTGCAATCCCAAGTCCCAGAATTTGCCTGTGTAGAACATCCAACTTTGCCGAATTACTGGGAATTACTCGGATCGAATCAGACTATGATCCTTACATCATTGGAAAGCTGCAGAAGTTTACTTTATGTAGAAATTTACGGATCTCGATTTCGATACTTCTAGACTGAGTTATGATTGTTGGAATGAAGAAAGGTCAGATCAGCAAATCTGCTCGGATTTACAAGCTTTTGTGTAGAACTCAAGTTCTGTGTCACAAGACCGTCAACCCTAAAACTTCAAGGATAATAATGCAGATGAGGATTTAAGAAGTACATGTATTCCTAGTTCTACAAGAGATATCTCAAGGTTTTCCCATTCCATATGAAGAAAGGAATCTGAATCCAAGTTCTACAAAGAAATATGAAGTCAAAGATGAGCAGGAAACTTCTCTATATAAAGGAGCACGAATTTCACATGAAAAGGGAGGTCTCGGAAGCACGTTGTAGACGCCTAAAGGAGCAGAGACCATCCATCCATCCATCCACCCTTCCTTCATCCCTTTTCCATCTATTTTATGTTTTATTTAGTTATGTTCTTCTGTTAAACCTTTTCTAGGGTTAGGATGATGCTCTAGCATGATTGTTTATGTTTTTTATGATTGATTAATAGATTTATTGTTTCTTTATGATGAATTCTTAGTCACTATTTTAATTGATGTTATATGTTTGAGTTCTTTGATTGATCACCTTAGGGCTTTGCATCTAGTAAATTAGAAGATGAATTTGAGGCGTAACTGCAATATAATTCAAATTAGCTTCTTGTGATTAAGAATTGTGAATTACATTATTGTCATAACTGAAGTAATGGTTTGCATGATTCTCTTGTTTTCTAGAACGTAATGAGTCTTACATGTTAAATTTATGCCGTAACTGGATAGACTGCATGCTAGGATATACGAACTCTGCCGTACTTGGAGAGAATCATACACTTAAGGAAAACTATGGTCTAAGTGCCGTAACTGGACTTAGATACGGGAATTGACATCTAGAGAAACGAAAGAGTCTGTTAGTTGCATCAAAGCATGAATATGATTGTTAGTGGTTGATTCTGTGTAGTTAGTTTAGGTATTTCATAATTTGAATAGAACTAATAATCCTCGTGGGAATGACAACCCCTTTTCTTCCATTTACTATACTACATCCACCATGTATACTTGCAGGAATTCCATCAAGTTACGGCATAAATATAACATGTAAGACTCAATACGTTCTAGAAAATAAGAGAATCATGCAAACCATTACTTCAGTTACGACAATAATGTAATTCACAATTCTTAATCACAAGAAGCTAATTTGAATTATATTGCAGTTACGCCTCAAATTCATCTTCTAGTTTACTAGACGCAAAGCCCTAAAGTGATCAATCAAAGAACTCAAACATATAGCATCAATTAAAATAGTGACTAAGAATTCATCATAAAGAAACTATAAATCTATTAATCAATCATCAAAAACATAAACAATCATGCTAGGACATCATCCTAACCCTAGAAAAGGTTTAACAGAAGAACATAACTAAATAAAACATAAAATAGATGGAAAGGGGATGAAGGAAGGGTGGATGGATGGATGGATGGTCTCTGCTCCTTTAGGCGTCTACAACGTGCTTCCGAGACCTCCCTTTTCATGTGAAATTCGTGCTCCTTTATATAGAGAAGTTTCCTGCTCATCTTTGACTTCATATTTCCTTATAGAACTTGGATTCATACTCCTTTCTTGATATGGAATGGGAAAACCTTGAGATATCTCTTGTAGAACTAGGAATACATGTACTCCTTGAATCCTCATCTGCATTATTGTCCTTGAAGTTTTAGGGTTGACGGTCTTGTGACACAGAACTTGAGTTCTCCACAAAAGCTTGTAAATCCGAGCAGATTTGCTGATCTGACCTTTCTTCATTCAAACAATCATAACTCAGTCTAGAAGTATCGAAATCGAGATCCGTAAATTTCTACATAAAGTAAACTTCTGCAGCTTTCCAATGATGTAAGGCTCATAGTCTGATTCGATCCGAGTAATTCCCAGTAATTCGGCAAAGTTGGATGTTCTACACAGGCAAATTCTGGGACTTGGGATTGCAGTAGCCTTTCAATCCTTATTTTTGCGCATTTTAGCTCATTTTATTCTTTCTATGACACAAACCTACAAAAATACTAAAATAACGTAAATCAATCACAAATAAGGAAACTTAATGCAAAAACAAAGATTATGAGACATATGAATATAGGATAATATGAGCACATCACTCATGCCCAACCATTCTCGCCGGCGTTGTCGTCGCCGGATACAAATTTGCTCCCCACCTTATTTCCCCATCTTCATCCCCACCCATCTAAATGCATGACACATGTCATATTTTATTTAATTCATCTAACCATGGTTAACAATATAAATCTAAAATTATTTATTTAATTTAAATTTGTAAGATTGGGTATTGGGTTTTAAGGTGTAGGGTTTAGGGTTTTAAGGTTTGGGGTTTAGGGTTTGGGGTTTGGGGTTTAGGGCTTATTCTTTTATCATAATTAGCTAAACCCTAGTTAAGTAAAACCCTAAACCCTAAACCCCAAACCCTAAACCTCAAACCCTAAACCCCAAACCCTAAATCCCAAACCCCAAACCTTAAAACCTTAAACTTTAAACCCTAAATGCCCAACCTCTCAAATTTATATTAAATAAATAATTTATATTGTTAACCATGGTTAAGTGAGTTAATAAAAATGGACATGTGTCATCCATTTAAATGGGTGGGGATGAAGGTGGAGAAGTAAATGTGAGGAGCAAATTTGTATCCGTCGTTGCCTGTCTCCAAATCAATTCTCCTTCTCTCTTTTCCTTTCCCTCTAGCTCTCAAACTTTGAAAACCAAAACCAAAACCAACCATCATTCTTGTATGCATGCCCGTACCAACACATAATCAAGAAGGGCGAGCCTGCAAAGGGGTTGGGGACAGTTGTGAAAAGCTAAAGCTCTAGTGATTCGAAGTTTCTAAAGAAGACGAAGGTTAGCCAAAAAACTGGGTTTTGGGTTGATTAATTTGACGTTCCAATCAACAATATTTTTGGTCGGTATTGATTGATTCATCAATTTTATTGAAATATATTAAGTTGGTTGATTGATTGGTGTAGAAGAGGTTCTGGGTTTTTTGTTCATTGGTTGATTGAATATACATTTGGATATTTGGATTTGGTTGATCATTCATCAATTTGAGAACAAAAAAAGAGGTTCTGAGTGTTCAATCTTATTTGAAGAAGATGGGTATCTAGTAATTGAAGCTCTACAAAATCCTTCTTGAGATTCTAGGTCGTTTTGTTTCTTGTAGGGTGAGGCCTTGTGAGTAGGTGAGTTGAGAATTGAGTTACAAAATTGTAACGACTGAGCTTTCCAATGGTGAGTTGGGCCATAGCTCAGAGGTGGGGAGACATGGTGAGTCGGTAGTCGCCGGTGTGAGGGCTGGGATACTGGTGGAAAATAGAGGAGACGGATTTGACCAAAAATGAATAGAGGAGAGGAGATGGTGGGGATTTACTTTTTTTTTCTTCATGATTATAGAGACGGATTTGCCCTCAAATATGTAACAGTTAATACACAGACTAACAGAATTGTTAACGGCATATACCTATATGGGTTGGGTTCAATAGTTTATGTACTTATGTGATAGTTTCGGAAATTAAGTAACTTTAATTCTCAGTGGAGAAAACTTCATGTACTGTTTTTAAAATTTTCCCCTATATATAATGCTAGTTGAAGATTTGGAATTTATGGTTTAAAAGACTTTTTTTTTTTCGATGACATTTTAACATTTTACTTGTTCAGTTTTTTGGGTCTATATGATGAGAAGATCGTTTTTACAAATTTTCAAACAAATTGGTAATCGTTAATATATCAAACTAGATCAAATTACTAGGCGAACCAAATCTATTAAACACGAACTGTTCAACCTCATAATTAGTAAATCACATTTATGATCTGTTGAGTATGCTCCGCTAACACCGGATTAGTTTCCAACTAACTAATGGCGCGATATTCTTACCATGGTTTGTCTGTGGCATTCCTCGGGGCCCATGTGGCGCACCAAAGAAAAATACTAAAAATTGATAATCCCGAGATCATGAGTAAATTTCTGCATTAGGCCGAATAAAGATCATGTTTTGTTTTATATATATAAACGTGTGAGGTTTGCGAAAGAAAAAAAAAATGTATTAAATTTTTATTTAATTTTAAACAAGTAACCGATTTTTTCTTTCCGCGTCCATGTTAGGGCATCTCCAACAACCCTACCCAAAACTCATACTCAAACTCATTTTTTGACTCATCTAAACCCATTACTATTCAAACTCATATTTCATCTTCAACTATTATATCAAAACTCATACCCATATCCAAATTTTAATTATTTCATATAATTATTTAAGGACAAATAAATTATAATAAATCATACATAATAATGTTTCAAGTTTTTGTCTTTTGAAAATGTTATCATTTATTATAAACCGTTGAAATCAATTCACAAAATATTTATGGCCGTTAGATTAGAAATCCATTAATTATACATGAATTTGTCTTTTTAGGAATGAATTGATATGGACCTTTGATTTTAAATGAAGCAAGAGATCTCAGCCATCTGTTTTATTACCCATTTGGAGGAGAACCCACGCTGCCAACAAGTTGAACGCGTGCAAAGCGCGTTTGATGATTTCATCCCATTATTTTGTCTTGTAGGGCGCGTATTCCACAAATCTAGGTGATGGTGCGTTCGCTCAGCATCTTCAAGCACCTTCACGTGCCTCCTCCTCCGCATGGGTCCCGCGCCAACCCAAATGGGTTTCCTACTTCACAGTCGACCTAAAATGGGTCGCATCCTTAGTCGGAACCCATATTTGAGTATGGGTTTTGATGATTGGAGATCAAAATCTTTGAGTTTTGACTATGAGTATGAGTTTTGAGGGTATTGTTGGAGATGCCCTTAGCTAATCGATTTAAAACAACATGAAACTTGTTTGTAAAATGAACACGAGCACTAATGTATATATAGTCTGACAGTCCACTTCACTCTTCGCAGTTCGCACCGAAGCACCCAACCATGCCGAACGAGCCCGGACTTTCGCAGTGCCAAAAGATTTCAACAGCAGCAAAGCGAGCGGGCTAGGAGGCCACTGCCGCCACGAAGGACTCCTCAACCTCCCCATCCACCTCGGGTGCCGTCTCCACCCCCTACACCACCGCGGGTGCCATCGCCTCTGGCACCACCTCCGACAGATTCTACCGCTGGGACTGTCGTTGCACCAGTTGCCGGAGATGCTGATGTCCCGGCCTCGGCAGAGGATAAGCCACCGCCGGCGCGGTATTAGATCTAATCTGGTTCGGTTTGTGTGTTGAAATTATGTGGTGTTTACTGCTGTTGTTTTCCGTTATTCATTTGAATTTCGGTAATTGCTGCTTAGATCTAATCTTGTTCGGTTTGTGTATTGAAATTAAGTGGTGTTTGCTACTTTTTTTTTTTCGTCGATTCATTTATACTTCGGTAATTGCTGCTTATTAGTTGCTTCCAAAAGCTACGGTCAATAACCTGTAATTTTTAAAAAAAAAAAAATGATTTTTTTAGTTTACCAAACATTATTAAATCTGAAAGTCTAGATATATAAAAGGTAATTTTTTTTTTTTAAAACGAAGCTATACAAAACGGGGCCTAAGGTATCAATTGTCTTGACTCAAGTTTAGATAAACCGTTAGTAACTAATAACAAGTTGAGCCATTTTAATGAGAACCTCTATAATGCTAATTGAACATTTGTAATTTTATGGTTTAAAAGACGTTTTTTTTGTTTTCATTGACATTTTGACATCTCACCCGTTTAGTTTTTAGGTCTATATGAGAATATCACTTATACAAAAAATTTCAGTCAAATTGGTGATCGTTAATATATCAAACTAGATCAAATTACTGGGCGAACCAAATATGTTAAACACGAACCGTTGAAGCTCATAATTGGTAAATCACATTTATGATCGATCTACTGACACTGCTACAAAAATAGTTTTAATGACAGCAAATTTATGACGTTTGCACGAAAACGTCATTATATGTTCTTTCCATGACGTTTTCGGAAGCAAACATCATATGGATCTAAATTTCGTCCGACATTAATGACGTTTGTCAAATATCATTGTAGGTCTCACTATTTGATGACGTTTTTCATGTGTCATCTTTCTTATGACGATTACCAAACGTTTGAAAAATGTCGTGAATGAAAATGGGCCATGACAATTAGAAAACGTCATGGAAAATATTTTAATAGCGTTTGATAAACATTATTAAGTGACTAATTGGTACGAGTGAAAACATTCCCACTCACTGTCTTGTGACCTAGATGAATGAATTGGTGCACCTCCACATTAAACTCATTCTTGTTTGACATCTTACACTGTATGTCCGTATTTGGGGAAGAAGCTAAACGGATAGGCTTGAGTAGTCCCCACTCTTACATCAGTTCTGCGTGTATTTCAGGTGACATGGTGTTTATATCCGGACCCTTTTTCGGGCCTAAACACCAGTATCACATGCCAAACGTTACTTAAAAAAGGCTTAAATATGACCCAATACATATGAAAGCTCAAGAGTCCACACTCTTCACTTATGGGCAATATAGTAATTTGAGGGTACAAACACATCATAGCTCTATAAATAAAGGTACCTCCTCTTATAATAGTAACCTACCACTACTCCATCTTTTTCCACTTTCCTTTATCTTAGATAAGCCTGACTTGAGTGTCGGAGTGGAAGGCAAGGCAACCCCCGGTCTCCCCTCCTAACGCCTGTTCTCGTTGAGAGTCGAACCCGCTTACCAGACGGGTGCTCTAACCACTACCTTGCTGGAAATTCTTCTTTTTTGGAAATTTTCTTTTTCCGGCGATAAATTAGGGTTTAGCTCACCCACATGAGAATCAAGCTTTTTCAAGCTTCTAGGTTTCAAACACAGTGAGTTTTCAGGAGAGAGAAAGTAGATCTGACATTTTCTCTCTCTTCCAACACTAGCTTCCAACCGCCACCATGCTTCACCATCGCACTCCCCGTCCTCCGGTGAATCTATCGACGACTCTAGAAGGTGGCTCACGCGCCGGCACCCCAAAAACTCATAACTGTTATGGACACCCAAACTGGGTTTGCGAACCTTTTCTTCCTTGTTCATCCACAGAACAACACCACCACAAACTTATTAATCACATCTGCCAGGACTCAGCGTCCTGAAAAAGAGTGTTTTTGCAAGATCCCATTGTGAGCTACAGAAGCTTAACGCGTGCCTTGTCGATTGGAGTCCTCTCTTCTCGGTGACCTGCAAGTAAAGGGATGACCGGGCTATTCCGGTTTTTCCTTCTCCGATGGTAAAGTCAGTGTTCGGTAGTTGAAGTGTAATTACTAACGTAATTAATGTTACCTGATAAGCTGGCGGCTGAGCCATATTTATGGCCCAGTGTAGGTTCTCCTCTTACTTGCCAATCAATGTGGGACAAATGTCCATGCTGATGTTTCGCGCGCACACCTCTCTTATTCACTTTCTGATTGGTCCCGACCCTTGTTGCCGCTGAGGTTGGGCCCGACCCATCTTGCTCATGGTGTGCTGCCTAGATAGGCCCGAGCCATCTCCCTCATGGTGGACTGCTTGTTGGTATATGGGCTTGGGAGGTAGTTCATCTACTACCGACTACAAGTTCCCCCAAGTTCCCGTTCAAGACACGTCTTAAGTGAGGACTTGCTAAAATAAGCTCGTAGACCAGTCTGCTCCGAATGGACTCCCGGTCGTAGTCCCCCCAAGTTCGGACTCATGATGTGTTTTGAACGGGTCTT
Organism: Fragaria iinumae; assembly: GCA_009720345.1. NCBI lineage: Eukaryota > Viridiplantae > Streptophyta > Magnoliopsida > Rosales > Rosaceae > Fragaria > Fragaria iinumae. The sequence continues at coordinate 12,849,020 of CM019120.1, forward strand.
ACATTTTTTATAGACGAAGGTAGCGAGCCTTTCCATATCATGTGTTTCTACTCGAGTGACGGGGTGTTAAAGTCGCTTATGGTAGCGAGCCTTTCCATATCATGAAGCCACTTGCTCTGTGATTAGAGGGAAGATAAAGATATGGTTGCCCGACCCCATCCTCTTAGGGGAGACATATCTAGGACTTTTCTATCTCGTTGAAACTTATCTAATTTTCTTGAATTTTCCCTTGTGGTATCTCGGTGATTACTTTTCCAATCGTAGATGACAACGAGAGGATGGATGATTACTTTTCTAGGCCTTCCCAGGGAGAATCTTCATTCATGCTCCAAGATTCTGCTTCTTCAAGCCCTGAGGCGGATCTTACTATTGTTGTGGCTCCTCAGAAGGTTAACTGGGCGGACAGGGTGTATAGCGGGGTCCCGCTCACTCGAGTTGTTGGGGAAATAGCATCCGACATCGTTTAGAGGATGAAACCGTATACGGCGAGCCTACTAGTTCCATGACACCCACCGAAATAGAGCAGTTTAGGAAGGATTGGAATATCCCGCCCGAGATAATCCTTAGATGTCCCCGCGATGGAGAGTTGGCTTGCAGTCCGCGGGACAATTTTGTTGCCGTCCATGATAACATGTTTCAGAATGGCTTTTTCCTCCTGCTGCCTCATTGTGTTCAATGTTCAATATTTACTTAGCATGCTTCAGCTTGCTCTCGGGCAGATCTCTCCTAACCAATGGCGTCAACTGCTTAGGCTCTGTTGTATGTATTATCTGTCCGATATTGGCTATTCTACTGTTAACGAGTTCCGCGCCCTTTATCGCCTTACATACTCCAAGAAGCATAATTATAGTAGTTGCGTTTCTTTTTCCGCCCGTGACCTTCTCACCCCGGTGACTGACCTGCCAACTTCTATAAATAACTCCTGGCGTTCTAAATTGGTCCTGGCCGGTGGTAGATGGCAAATGAAGTGCCATTTTCTTTTTTCTTTTTCTTTTTATTAACCACATTTATGCAAGTTAACCATGAGTTAAAAATTAAAACTAAAGAATGATGTGTCATGTTTAAAACCCTTAGATTATATAAGGAGTCTGAAATTTAAAACTTTACTAACTTCACAATTTATTCACTTTAAAAAACTCGGATCCCTTTAATCAAACCCCTCGTCAAAATACTCCATCCTCCATTAGGTACCCTTTTTTATGAGTAAGAATGTAAGATTTATCTAAGAAATTGTTCTTTAATCAAGCAAATAATCTTCGCCCCCCCACATTAGATTATTGATGTTTAAGTTCCCGAGGTTTTCTTTAAGATGGATCAACTTCATACTCATATAGTATGTTAGTAACACAGGTGTGTCTCTAGAAAGAACAACACCAAGCCGCATGATGTACCCCATTCTATCCTGGATTTCTGCAACACACTTTCCATATATAATGCCATTTAAACACCTTATTAGCTGTCTGCGCCGCGCACATTATAGAAATGGCTTCCTGCTCGAAAAGGCTTGGTTAGAGTGACCTTCACCTAGATACGCCTAGCCTTTGGAATAGGAATACCAGTAGTTTATAATTTGGCACACATTTTCCTCATAAGGGCAGGTCACCAAAAGGTAACATCCACTTCATCTTGCACTACAGATCACGAGCTTTGTTTCGTTATCAATGTCCCATGAATTTTTCAAGTCTAGGTACTCATGTATCGATTTGGCTGACAGATGAGATGGCCCAAAATGAGGCTTTTGGTTCAAGCAAAACCAATGAGTATCCAACGCTACCATTATAATCAAGTACCGTTATTACACCCTGTCATGCAAGTTTCACAGAAAGAAAGCTGGTGTTCAATGATTTATAACTGCATCATCATCATCATCTCCATGGTATTAGACTTGGATTTTGGTACCCTTTTCTTTCATATACTGCTATCAGAAAGAGTTGAGCTTGTCTTAATAGACTCTCTTTGATCTTGGATTTATGCTGCAGGGTTTGGAAATTTGAACATGGGAAATGAGATGGGTAACAACAACACATCAGGTCTGAAAGGTATGGTGATTTGAAGTTTTTGAACAGTTGGATTAGTTTTTTGTTTTATTTGATTACAAGAATCATGAACAATTTACATTGCCAATCTGATGTAGACGAAGAGAACACAACAGTGGAAACTTGCAAGACATCTTTGGTAGATACTACTCATGAAAATGATACAATTGAAGAACATCAGTTAGTACCTGAAGTTGAAGGGAAAGATTTTCATGAAAAAGTTGCCAACTTAGCTTCTGATGATCCAAAGAGAACAGGAGATCCTTGCGTCAAAAACCAGACATCAAGTATAGAAGGTTAGCATATTTTCCTAGATTGGGTCATGTGTACATCTATGTTAGTGAAATTTGGCATATCCATAGAGCACCAAAATGCTGAAGTTCATCCTCTAGGTGACACTCCAAAAGTTACAATGGAATCAGCTGAAGCAGAGGAAAGAGACATTAAACTGCAACCAGATACTACACTGAATGATCCAGGACTAGAGAAGCCGATAGAGAGAAATATGGAGGAAAGTGAGCTACAAGGAACAATGCAATACCAGCTTGAGAAGCATGATTCTTTCAAGAAAGGTATGTTTATGCTAACCTCATGCTCCATGTTTCCATTGTACAATATTTTTTTTCTATATATATGTCTCATTCTTTGAACAAACTCTTGGTACTTTATTAAGTTCATTCTGTTCGAGTGTACTAATAAAAGAAACACAGAAGAAGCCACCACATTTACATGTTATTAATTAACTTCACAGAAGATGAGGAAGATGGGACAATATCCACTTCAGATGGTCTAGAACCTAAAGAAAGCATGCCAGTTGAAGCTTGCAAAGCATCATTGCTAGATAGTAATCGGGAAATTGACAGAAATGAAGAGAATCAAATAGGATCTGAAGATGAAGGAAATGATTTCTATGAAAAAGTTGCATACTTGGCTACTGATGATCAAAAGATGATAGAGGATCTCTGCATCGAAAACCTGACATCAAGTACAAAAGGTTAGCATTTCTCTAAAATGGGAATTAGTCGATATCTCTGAATTGATCAGTCTATATTTATGGATCATGGACTACTTCTATCATAAGTTTTAAGTTGTCCACAGATCTTGAAGAGGATGAGGAAGATGGGATAATATCCAGATCAGATGATCTAGAACCTAAAGAAAACGTTACAGCTGAAGCTTGCCAAACATCTTTGCTAGACAGTACTCCGAAAAATGATACAAATGAAGAAAACGAAATAGTAGCTGAAGTTGAAGAAAAAGGTTTACATGAAAAAGTTGCATACTCGGCTACTGATGATCGAGAGATGATAGAGGACCCTTGCATTGAAAACCAGACATCAAGAACAAAAGGTTAGCCTTTCTCTAATATGGGTTGATATCTGAATTAATTAGTCTATATTTGCGAATCATGGACTCCTTATACCTTAATTTTTGACTTATCCATAGAGCAAGAAGATAGTGAAGTTCCTCCTCTTGGTGAATTTCCACAAGATACAATGGAATCAACTGAAGTAAGGGAAGAAGACGGTCAAGTTCAACCAGTTATGTTATCAAGTGATTCAGGACATAAAGAGCCAATAGAGCAAAATAACAAGGAATATGTAATACAAGCAGGAACAATGCGATACCAGCTTGATAAGCAGGACTGTTTGAAGAAAGGTATGCTGTAAATGTTAAAAAAATTCATGATTATTATGTCTTAGTACAAGTAATAGTCTTTGAATGGTGTGCTTCATTACATCCTTCAATTTTATTCTGCTTCAGTATCAGTAATGTCATTGTCTATTTACATAAAGAAACCACCATGATATATTTTTATGCTATTAACTTCTGACAGATGATGAGGAAGATGGTACAATATCTGCACCACAGGATCTAGAAGCTAAAGAGTCTAAGAGTTTTGAGTCAAATCAACAGGAGTTGGTTACAATTCCTGCTGATCATGAATCTGTAGAGTTTGGAAGTGGATTATTACTAGGGAGTAAGGACTGTCTGAAGTCCTCGGAAGATCAGTCTGAAACCAAGGATGTAGAAAAAGTTGAGATTGGATTCAGCCACAAAACACTAACATCATCGTATGATCATGTTGGCTTAGAAAATAAGTGCAATGTGGATCATCCAACTGAGGTGAATTTAATTGATAACCCAAAGGCAGAACCAGAAGCCCTTCTACTGAGTAGCTCTCATCTTGAAGTTCCTGATCCTAAGGATAAATGCATAGTCCTTGAAGAAGAAATTAGACTACCAGGAAACGAGTTGGAAAATGGAGACGAAAAGCATTACACCAATCAAATCCAACCTTGTCTACCTTTAAGGTTGGAATCAGAACCTGACTGTGACAAATCAAGTGAAGCTAAAATGGTTGAGCCTACACATGAGAAGAGTGAAACGGTAATCAATCCATTACGCAACAAGGTTTGTCAAACCGAGGAGCCAAAGTTTGTTGAGGGTGGTAACCTAGTTCTCAGGCATCTCAATAATCAACATGAGGCTACTGAGGACCAGTGCTACCAGGAATCAGAACGGAAACTTGAGGTGGTTCCGGAACTTCGAATCATTTCACCAGAGCTAACCATTCAACATCTCAGCCACAAGGAAGAGGAATCAGTAGCGAACAGAACTGTTCAAGAAAGAGGGGAAAGAATAGAACTTGCCATTGAAATGGAAGAAACAGAAATAACAGAACAGGATTGTTTGCCTCCAGAAGAAAATACTGTAAATGGAAACGAGACTGTTCGAAGCAACAATGACTTTATCACAGAATTGAAGAAAGAGAATTCTAGTGATTTTCTTGCTACTGAAAATCCAACAATTGATTTTACAAGCTGGATAGCTGAAGCATTAGTCTCCATGAATAATTTGGAAGCTGAGATGCTTGGCCAACAAGTTACACAACAGAATGAAGCACATCAAGCCGAAGTAGCAGCATCAGAAGAATATAAAACTTTTGCTGAAGTTGAAACCTCACCTGTATCTGTAAGTTCCGGTTCTGAAACACAAGAAACTGTGGGGAGGTCCAGCACAGTGAGCACTGAATCTGATCCTGATAACTTGAATATTGTTCATGCTCAGATACAAAAATCCCCGAGCTTTAGCCTTGACCTCAAAAGTGAAGCAAGGACTGAAGAATCAGATAGTACTCCATTGTTGTTTCAGGATAAGGCTGAAATAGAAAGCTTACCAAGCCAGGGTGAGAAAGTGATTACATTGGAACGAAGCGAGTCAGAGGGGTCAAAGACTCCATTTCTTGGATTTCTGAAGCAAGAGGAAGAAAACAATGTTGTTGAAAAAACAATACGTGAGAACCATTCTCCTGCTGAAAATTCAATAAAGATTCTGGGTGGCTCACTTACAAAAAAAGGTACTACAACTTCATCAAAAGGTAAAGAGAAGCGCAGACACCGTCCTTATCTCTTTTCCAACTGCTTGTGTTGTGCCCCTGTGATCAATTAAAGGTCTTCTTACGATCTTGATCTTTGTTTGCTCTTTGTTTGGTTTTGGAGTTTTCTGGGAAATGTAGTTTTGATCTATTTTTGGTTGGTTATGATGTTGAGTGAGTATATAAGCTTGTGCAAGATATGAAAGTCCATTTTGTGTGTTCTTTCATATATTCCTTTCTTTCATTCTTTACTTCGTTGTCAACTGGTATTATCTTTTGTGTTGTAGTTCCAAGTCTTAATTGCATATTGTTCAGGGAATTGTGTTTCTTCTTAAAAACTTTGATCATTTGTATTCATATGAAAAATGAGGATAATAGTTTAAATTTCAAAGTTAAATACGGTACTTTCAAGTTTCTACATTCCAAACTGGCCGGTTGTTACAGCTATGAAATCACAAAGTGTTTTGGTGAGCAAAGACTGGAATAAAACATGATTCTGAAATATAATCCAAGTCAAAAGATGATGATTGACAAGGAAAGGTTGCAATGTAGTTTCTACATCCACACGGTTTCAGGATAGTATGAAAGGTTGAACTTCTAAGAAAGACATAAGAATAGGAAAATTAAGGAGGTCATTGCAAAGAAATTCAATGTGAAAGTAACAGCTTAACAGAAGTTGAAATTCTATGAAAGAATACATAAGATATCCAACCATTAATCTTTGGTCAAAGTCTGACTTGAACAAAAAGTTGGAGAAACTTCAAATCAAGTAACCCCCATCAGGGTTGGAAGATAAACTAAAATAGTTCCCAAGAAAATAGAAGGAATAATGGAATATATAGTGGATATGACGGTAGCTACCAGTTTTTTTTTTTTTTTTTTTTTTTCATTTTCCAGTTACTTCAGGAGAAACTTCAGTTACATTGGGAGCTCTGGTTTTGAATCAAAAAACACACAATGATATATTACTAGAAGGAAAAGAATACAACGGAATTGAATGAATTGAACAGATCAAAAGGGTACGTACTACTAGTCAAGCCCTGCTACACTTTTGGTCATTGACATCGTTTACATCTTTTTATTCCTTGTGGAGCAAATGAGGGTGGGATAGAATGAATCTGAATGAGGATTTTCTTCAACACGTCTGAGTACTATTGTATCATCCAATGGTCATCATCATTTTCACAAATTCGTCATAGTTTACTTGACCATCGCCGTCCAAATCGGCCTCTTTGATCATCTGCTCGACTTCTTCGTCGGTCAATTTTTCGCCTAGATTGATCATTACATGCCTCAGCTGAAAAGAGTAGGCAGCACAAACAAACATAGATTTGTAATGTGTTAAATTGTGTTTGCACTAAAAGATCAATAGGGAAAACAAGATAAAACACTGTCAACTAAAAATTGTTGATGTTCATTGCACTGGAGAGGTACAGGGAATCAAGATACGGATGGATACTCATGCATATAAAAACTTGCAGGGTTAAAAAGATGAGATTAACCCTGATTAAATATTGAGAATGATTTCACGACTATCCATGTATAACAATTTTAAACTGAGCAAAGTATTAGTGTTACTTGAAGCTACATTTGATTCCCTTATTATTTTTCTGGGTGTTATCCTTTGATTCCATGCTGGCAAAATCCTAACAATCAATGCTATGATGCTACACATTTATTGTCAGTGCAATGAAACCATCACTAATTCTGAATTGGTGATCTTATCATCTATGTTCAGTGCTCACCAGCTCAAGATAGCTTGTTCCTTCTTCATATTAATTTGATTCTTGTGGTCCAAATAAAAAGAATGTATATATCTTGTTTGCTAGCTACCGCGATTTTATACAATAATTCGTCTATCTCTCTCGTTACGTGACTCGGTAATATGAAACTTCATTAAATAAACATGATTTGAAGAGTCGGATCATGATCCAGAAAAAAGTCGGAAAATCTCTCTGGATCAGAGTTTCCATGGAAAACCATGTTGTTGTGGGGGTGATCATGCGATCTGGTGCAACACTATGAGCAAGAATTCAATTATTTCAGACAAGAAAAAGAACATGTTCTCTAATCAAAATTGACACAAAAATAGAAACATAAGCAAGTGTGTGTAAACTAATGTTTGGAAACAGACTGTTATGGCAAGTGCATCCTAATTAACTAAGGGCATATAGAGTGTAAAACCCATTTTCTATTCTATGGAATTCATGAAAGAAATTGTTTTTCTACCTCATTTGCTGATATATATCCATTCTGATCCTTGTCAAATACCTTGAAGGCCTCTTTGAGCTCCTCCTCTGCATCAGATTCCTGTAATATATACATAAAGAAACAGATTAAGGACATTTACATGAAATTTAATTAAGGTTAAGTCTGTTTATACCTTTAACTACAATTAAAAAGCCATGCATACACAAATACCTACCTTCATTTTGTTTGCCATCAGGTTCAAGAACTCGGCAAACTCTATGGTGCCATTTCCATCAGCATCAACCTCACTTATCATGTCCTGAAGTTCCTCCTCTGTTGGATTTTGATCCAGTGACCGAATAACTGTAGCCAATTCTTCTATAGTTATGCAACCTGCATATTCAACATTCATATTCAATCCCCATTTCATGAAAATGCATCTAAACAGAATGAGAATCATATAACATAAGTGAAACTACTCCTAAATACCGTTTTTATAGTTTTTCCTCTGTTTCTGGGTACACTCCTAAATCTGAGAACATGAACTATACAAGAAGAACATATACAACAGCTAGAGAATAGTACTAACCAAGAATTGAGGACATAGTAGTATGAAACTCACCGTCTCCATCCTTATCAAATAGACAAAATGCCTCTTTGAATTCAACAATCTGTTCTTCACTTAGTACCTCTGCCATGCTAAATGTTTAAATAAAAATCCCCTGAATAAAACCTCAAGAACACTCGAAACCTTACAAGAGTCACGTGAGAGAGAGAGAGAGAGAGGGAGAGGGAGAGAGAATGTTCAGTTGAGTATAGCTCAATCTTAGCTGGGTTTATGTAGTAGTCCAACAGGGTGATTGAGCAAAGTCTAGCACATTTTGTTTATCTTCTAATAAACAAACATATAGTTTTGTTTCCCATCTAGTAAAATAAGAACCGGTCAAACTTCGAGGCTCGTACGCATGACTGGAGTTTGTTGTTACAGTCATGGCTTTATTGAAAAGAAAAGAATCATATATTCAAACACGACCTTTCCCCTTTGTGTTTTCTAGTTTCTACATGGACTTTAGTTAAAAGGGTTTTGCAGGAAACAAACAATTCATTAAATTTTCCTCTTCATATATCGCCATGCTTTACTGTAAATGCTCATGAATAGTATATAATTGATCGAGAACACTAAAAAGACAGCTGTGAAGGTTTGATGTTTAGGAGACAAAGGGCATTCAAAGAGAGTATGGACGTGTAAATTGCTTCCCACATCACATTTTCAACCCCAAAAAGCACGCTGCGTTGCTTTGCTTGCACGAGGGGTGAGAGAGAGAGAGAGAGCGCTACAGATGACCAAAGAGCAAGCAGAACTGTCCTGTTACTCGTCTATCTTCTTCTTCTTCTTCTTCGTCTTTAATTTTATTCAAATAATATTTGGTATTTTCAACGCGCTTATATGGTAGCTGCAGCATGTCTTGCCCTTTAGAAGAAGAAGAAAAAGGACCAACAGGACTTCGGAAACTGCAAAGGACAAATCTCCCGATTTAACAACCAAGGGGTATAAGAATTACTCCCGAAAAGACAAACAGTACAAGGAATAACCACCTGAAAATGCACATCATATAAGAATTACTCCCTATGACTACTAAACACCTAGCTACACTACTAGATCTCCAACAATCAAAATTCACCTTCTGATAAAGCTCACTAGTTCAATACCCCACTCCCTTGGAAGCAAAGATAAATGGTAACAACCAAAGGAAAAACGAGACATTGTCCCCGATCAAAAGTAGATCGGGCTTTGGGCCATAAAGACCCAATCCAACCAAACCCACAACATCAAAGAAGTCCCACAACTTTGGACTTTTAGCTTAAGCTAAGAAACCCTAACAGGCCTGAGCCCGCTTAGGCCCACTTGATCATCTTTCTTCCCACAGCCATGATGTTTCGCCGCTGACCTGCATGCCTCCGTCGGCGATTCTAAACAACCTCCAGCATCAGGAACATAAACCTCAGCCCCTCTTTCCACATGTCCACCGCCGCTGGTATCTCCATTGGAAGGCGGTTGTCGTTTTCACCGTGCCAACCCTAAATAGGTCTACCGACGCCAACAAACAGGTCGTTTTCGCCGGCACTAGGATTGGAATCCCGACTCCACCAAGAAAATCCGGATTCGACGCCTAAAAACAAGGTTTCAACCCCTCCCATGTCGAAGCTTGTAGATGACCCAAAAGGAAGACCACCCTCCACCAGATCTACCGCCCAAAAGAGACGGCACCAGATTTAGCAAAAGAAAACACGCGTTTGCCAGCCACCCATACCACCTCGGGTCACCAATCCCACCAGGATGATTCATTCCTCCATCGAAAACACCACCCGGATCCTAGTTCTCCCAAACCGGATCAGGTGCCTCTGCATAGCCTTGGCACCGATTAGCGCTTAAGCGGGTCTAGTGGTCCCCGTGCGGGTCTAGGTGGGTCAAACCGTCCCTTGGCAGGTCAAAGTGGCCCCTTGGCGTCTCCTAGACGTGTATCGGCAGACCCTTAGCGGGTGTAGGTGGCCCCTAAGCGGGTCTAGGTGGTCCCTACGCAGGTTTATGAGGGTCAAGACGGCCCCTGGGAAGGTCAAGGCGAGTCAAAGCCCCTTGGCCGGTCAAGGCGGCCTGTTAGCGGCCCTAGGTGGGTCTCTGCAGCCCCTTAGCAATTCTAGGTTGTCCCTAAGCAGTCAAAACAGTTCCCAGGCGGGTCTAGGCTAAAGTGATGATAAATTTTTTATTGACCCTATATTCTTATTTTTTTAACCAAACATTTTCTATTAAGAAATTCATGATAAATAAGTATGTCTCAAACTAACGGAACTCAAAACCTTAGTCAGATTAGTGTATACGAGTTTCGTTTGATTTCATTTAAAATCTCTTGTATAACATACTATTTTTTTGACAAAACTGAATGTTCTTATATTTTAACCAATCCTTTTCTAGTATGAAATCATGACAAATAAGTACTTCTCGAACAGACAGAACTCGAAAATTTTAATCGGATTAACGTATACGAGTTTCGATTCATTTAAGTTAAAATCCCTTATAGCACACGATATTTCCGTCAAAATTGAATATTCTTAATTTTCAACCAAACTTTTTCTGTTATCAAATAATGATATATATGTACTTCTCGAACTGACGGAACTCGAAAACCTCAATCGGAACACAAGATTTTTTCGTCAAAATTGAATGTTCTTATATTTTAACCAAACTTTTTCTAGTATGAAATCGTGACAATTAAGTACTTCTCGAACTAACTGAACTCGAAAATCTCAATCGGATTAGTGTATACGAGTTTCGCTTGATTTCAATTAAAATCTCTTGCTATATAGCACACGATTTTTCTGTCAAAATTGAATATTCTTATTTTTCAACCAAACATTTCCTGTCTTCAAATAATGATAAATAAGTATTTCTCAAACTGACGGAACTCAAAAATCTTAATCGGATTAGTATATATGAGTTTCGCTTCATTTGAGTTTGAATCCCTTGCTATAGCACACAATTTTTTACGTTAAAATGGAATATTCTTATTTTTCAACCAAACTTTTTCTGTTATCAAATAATGATAAATAAGTACTTCTTGACCTGACGAAAGTTGAAAACCTCAATGGGATTAGCGTATACAAGTTTTGCTTGATTTCAGTTAAAATACTTTACTATAGCACACGATTTTTCCGTCAAAATTCAATGCTCTTATTTTTTAACCAAACATTTTCTAGTATGAAATCATGACAAATACATATTTCTCGAACTGACGGAACTCAAAAATCTCAATCAGATTAGTGTATACGATTTTCGCTTTAAATCGGATCTAAGGACTTTGTCTTGTGAACATCAACAAAAGATACCTACGTAGATCTTTGTTCCTCTTGGCGGGTCTCGTGAGCCACTTGGAGGGTCTCTGGAGCCGCTTGACGGGTCTAGGCTACCCCTAAGCGGGTCTCGACAGTCCCTACGCGGGTCCTAAGAAGGTATAGGCAAGTCTTGACGGCCCTAGGCGGGTCAAGGCGTCCCCTTGGTGGCCCTAAGTGCGTCTCGGCATTCCCTTAGCGGCCCTAGACGTGTATCGGCAGACCCTTTGCGAGTCAAGGCGGCCCCTAAACGGGTCTAGGTGGTCCTAACGTGGGTCTAGGAGAATTTAGGCGGTCCCTTGGCAGGTTAAGGTGGGTCAAAACAGCTCCTTGGCGGCCCTCGGCGGGTCAAGGTTGCCTATTAGCGGCCCTAGGCAGGTCTCGGCGGCCTCTTGGCGGTTCTAAGCGGGTCTAAGTGGTCCCTAACGGGTCTAGGTTGGTCAAGGAGGTCCCTTGGCAGGTCAAAACGGTCCCTTAGTAGCCCTCGGCGGGTCAAGACCGCCCCTTAGTGGGCCTAAGCAGGTCTAAGTGGCCCCTAAGCGCGTCTAGGTGGTCCCTCGTGGGTCTACGAGGGTCAAGGCGGTCCCTTGGCAGGTCAAAGCGTCCCCTTAGTAGGTCAAGCGGCCCATTAGTAGCCCTAGGCGGGTCTCGGCTCTCCCTAAGCGGGTCTAGACGATCCCTACGCAAGTCATAAGCAGGTCTAGGCGAGTCAAGGCACCCCCTTAGCGGCCTTAAGTGGGTCTCCGCAAGGGTCTTGGCGTCCCTAAGTGGGTCTCGGCAGTCCCTTGGTGGTCCGAGACGTGTATCAGAAGACCCTTGGCGAGTCTAGGCAACCCCTAAGTGGGTTTAGATGGTCCTTACGTGGGTCCAGGAGAGTTAAGGCGGTCTCGTAGTAGGTCAAGGCGTGTCAATGCGGCCTATTGGCGGGTTAAGGCGGCTCATTAGCGGCCCTAGGCTGGTTTCAGCAGCCTTGTTGAGGGTCTAGACTGTCCCTAAACGGGTCTAGGCGGTCCCTACATAGGTTCAAACAGCATTTGGACATTTTGAATAGAAGCACACTGAATGAACTGAAGAACCGTATTTCTAGGCATCATGTTGTTATTGAACCGAAAGCCATCATCTTCTGTCCACTGTTGCTGTCAAGGTTGGAAGCAATGACTTCATCTTGATTCATGACCGAGCCATCTCTACCCTCTTCTTGTTCATTATACTTCTAGCAGTAGAAATTTCGGCAGCTCCGGTGTCACGGTCCATATTTTCTAGAAAATTTCCAACTACTCTAGGCACTTTTTGGATCATCGAGTCATCTAGACATCAAAATACATCATGTTGTCCGGCTCTCAATGTTTGAAGGTTTTGTAAAAGTATAAAGATATCAAAATTCATTGCTAGCCAGGCAACGTAGATTCTACATTTAAAGCGTCATTGTTATAAAAAGGGTGAGACTCTGTGAACCCATTGCAAACATATGTGTGAAAGCTAGCATGATTTTATTGAATTAAAATGAACAAGCAGGAAGTAAAACGCAGAAGGAGAGCAAGAGTCTACATCTTGTATTTGATTGATTGTGTAAACAATACATCTCATCAGATTTATATGTACGGATCAATAGAAAATGACTAAACTAATCTTACTCTTAACAATGTGTTCCATGTTTTCCAATTTTTCCCTTGTTCGATAAAAGTTTGGCCAATAGTAGAAGAAATAAAACAGAAACTGCCCTAGCCTTTTTTTTTCTAGCTAGTGAATAACTAAACTCTTTGCTACGTACCCACCTTCACGAAGCATGAAAAGGTAGAACTCAATTTTAACTCGAAATTGTTGGCATAATATATAACCAGTCATTCTGATTGTAAATTGCAATTCCAGTTGCGTTCCAAACGGTCTTCGGCCATTAGGTGTTAGCAAACACCCAGAATGGGATGGAGATGGTGAATTAATCCATAGTTCAAAGCTCCAGGTGCTTGTGAGATTCTGATGTGACGATAGAATCATGTTACATATTAACTATAGTTGTTTGGCTGTTTTGTACTATAAATTTATATGTGTTTAACTTGTCCCATATAAATTTTACATGTTCCATTTACAATTGTATAAACTTGTTCGATATGTTTGCGGTTATTTTGTACAAGAATCTTGACAGTTGATTTAGATATATCAGTTTTAGGTCCATACATCTCTGGCACCGAAAGAAACTTAATTCGTCCTACTGATGCAACTTATCATATCAAGTGCAATTCTTTAGGAATCCTGACGAAGGCAATGGATAGCCTCCGACTCAGCAAGAAAAAGAAAACTGAAATATTATACAAGGAAAACGACATTACGGAGCAATTTAGTCACTTGACAACAGAGTTCTAACAAAGTTATGTTGTAGAGTTCCATATCCCCACCACAGTGCCTAGACTTTCACTGATTAAACTGCAGAAAATGGATGAGAATGCTACCAATCCTTTCCCATTTCTAACTTTCATTTCAGATAGGTTTTCCCTTTGGAACGATTTGATCTTTGATCCACATGTAAATGGGAACCAGCACATAGTAAGCTCCTGCAGTTGCTCCAAGAATGAGCCGGAAAAGAAACACAAATGGATTGACAGGCTTCCTCACATCCTCAACCTTTGGACCAAGCTGCACCAAAACAGATATCAATTGAATATGACAAGTGAATGCATCAAAGGGCAGGAAATATGAGCCTCCTAAGTGACCTAGTGTTTAATCCTTGAGGTACAATGTGTAAACACTCATAGCGTCAAAGGGCGTCTTCTGATTCAAATGTACTTAACTACTAACTTCGCATTAAACAGGTATTCCAACCTACTCTGGCACTAAATAGTTGTATAAAACCTCCATTCTTACACGGTATTTACTGAATATTTCTTTAGAACTGGACATTGCCTTAGACCTGCATTTTACATGCTTAAACACTAATATACTAATATGAATTAATCCGAATATAAAATAAGAGCTGTAAATATTACTTACTTTTGGATAAGCTTGAAGTTTGAATTCAAATTCTTGTTACAGTTGAAACCTTCATGGATAGAAGTGTTATAGTTATACTGCCTATATATATGTCGAACTAGTCCTTTCTTACACACAAAAGATTCTCGTTCTTAGTATACTAGGAGAATATAAGGGTGCAATAAGAAGGCTATCATGGACAATGCATTTGTTCTGTGTTCAATTTCAAAGATATGTTCATGTATTCTGCATGATTAACATTGATACACTGTTCAATCCTTATATGTAATAAACTTAAAATACAACACAATTTCATCACAAGATTTGATCTGGCATAGCCTACAGTAATGTTCCTAAATTGGTTTCAATTTAACAGGACGAGCTTTCTAGTTTCTATTCTTGTTTTTACAATGAACCACATCGACCCAGTGTCACCAACACCATCACAAGTTCTCTTTGCCACTACTGCAACCCTTACCACAATCACTAAAATGACCACTACAATGGTCATCACAAGTCCCAATGACAAACACTGCCACCCACTGCTCGCACCAGAATCAACTGCCATAATCTCCACCATTACCCAACACTCTCAAAGGAAGAGTTTTTTTTTTTTTTGGTCTGATTATCGAAGGGAGAGTATTTCCAGCTAAACTATATTGTAATAAATCACAGAACTGGTCAACTAAGTCATGCTAGCTTCTTCTTTCAAGGCATAATGACAAGAAACAAATGGATTGTTACCACCTCCTAGCGCAACAAATGGATTGTTACAAAACATTTTAGGAGAATAATAACAAGCAAGCCTCTAATAGGAATAAGTTATTGCAAGATGCTCCTTTGGATGTGGCATGCTCATCAAACACTATACCAATGATACAGATGCCATAAAAGAGCTTTCTTTTCTAATCTGAGAAAAGAGATTACTTTAAGTTTTTACCTCTTTAAGGGATAAAGAAAAATGTACCTGAAGAGGGGAATCCCCAGTTAAGGGCTTCACACCTGTCACAGAGCAACCCATAATCAGGCCATGCCGGCGAACTCCACGGTACCACTTTGGACCAATTCTTTTTAGTTTAACATCTTTGAAACCTGCCTTTTTGAACCAATCAATGTATTCTTCCTCTGTTGGGAAGAGCATCCACATGTCTGCGAAAAAACGAGACAGCCAGAAGGTCGGGTACACAGGGCCTATAAGACAGGCTTTTCCTCCTATTTTAAGTACCCTGTATGCTTCCTTGATTCCACGCTGGGGATCCGGCCAATACTCTATACTGAGGAACAAAATCATAAGAATGCATAAGATATAGAGTTACTAACATACTTGTATAAACCTAAAACATATAGTATTACAGTTTGCTTTGTATCGGAAAAGCCCTAAGAAACCCAACCATCCGAAAGCATAATACACTCCCCAATTTATTCTTTTAAAGTTAAAATATTTGCCAGGACAACTAATTTAGATTTCTTTCATTCACCTCAATGATAAATCTGAAATAAGGAAAACAGCAGCATAACAGGAATGAAAGTTTCAAAGTAAGATCAGATTCTGATTTCATATCGCAAATCTCAATCCTCACTTGCACTCCCTTCAAATGGAACTACATTACAGCAAAGCAATAGCAGCATAGATATTACCTTCCAGCAGAGACATATCTATCCGCATAATCAGTTGGGAACGGCAGATCCTCGGCATCACCTTCAATTATCTTGCAATCTTTCAAGGGCTCCTTCTCCTTAGCCTTGGCAAGCTGGTGCGGTGATTGGTCAAGAATTGTAACATTTTTGGCATCCACATGCTTCACAATCCCCAGTGTTGTGAACCCAGTTCCACCTCCAACATCCACCACTGTCATGTTCCTGTCATAAAGATCAGCCGGCTCGAGAGCGTCGTCTCTCATATCCTCAGTCCAATGCCCAGGGTTTATCACATGATCATAGACTATAGATAAGAACCTATAGAACCAAAATGCTTCTTGCTTGTGCTGTATGAACCTAGGCTGAGAAGCAGGCCTTGAGGACGAGACACTGCATATGGGTCCCATAGTTCTAGCTTTGGAATTCCTACCATAACTAACAGAACCCCTTTTGGGGAAAGACCCATATTGAAAATTCCCACCAGAACCTAACCCAGTTGGTGCTATGCCAGAAGCAAGTTTCAGATTCTGAGCTCCATAGAGCATTGAAATAGCCATGGTATGATAATAGGAAACAAAACCCACAAAATTAAACCCCTAATTTGTACTCTATCTTTCCCACTGATTACTGGAAACTAAAATCAAAGAAATGCTTCAGATAACATGGGGATTCAGAATCAGACTGAAGTGACCATACAAGCAACAACCATGGGGATTCAGATTACCCCATCACATAAATATCAAAGAAGTACAGGATTACCAAACAGAAGTGGCTTACCGACGGTTGTTCTACAAAGGGAGATAGGAAGAGAGAGTATTGATAGCCACCACAGGCTGTGGTAGTAGTTGTAGTAGTACTTGGGTCAGTGATGTAGTAGCTGTCAGACACCTTAAACGTACCGTTTTGACATCCATGTAAGACAAGGCTGGTACTTTTATTATTTCCGTCTTCTTTTACTCTTGGGGTATCAAACTAAGGAGCTTCGGAGTTATATGCTCGGAGTTGGATTTGTCTTGCAAGAAAATGTCAAGCTTACAATCTCTACTTGCAGTCATGGTTATTTAATACATCTGGAAAACTACATATTACACTCTTATTTGATGGTCAAATAATGAAGAGGAGAAATTTTGTTCAGAGATCTAAGGCACACAAGGACCAAAAAACCGGCAAATACTAGAAGAAATACTGTACTATATACTGCACTCTCATTATTCAGAAACGGGGATCAAACTATGACTACGTATATAGATTGCCTTTTGCCGCTTTCTTGGATCATGATTTATGACATCTCTGAGGCCACCTCTGATTGTCTCTTCAGGAGAAGTTCTGAAGGCAACTCCGGTGGACTGTCTGGTGACATGTCCGATGGAACTTCTGAAGGCGTCTCTGATGCAGTCTCTGAAGGTATCTCCGATGAAGTCTCAGTAGGTATCTCTGTTGAAGCCACGGGAGACATTTCGGATAAAATATCTGAAGGCATCTCTGATGAAGTCTCTGAAGGCGTCTCCGACGAAGTTTCTGAAAGCATTTCTGATGAAGTCTCTGAAGACATAAGCTCTGATGGAGTTCGAACTTCCCTGAGTTGAACTGAGTTCTCAAAGCAGTGATAGAAACCAAAGTGAGGGAATCTCTCATACCAGGTGTCTTCCTGCTCATGTGTATCCCAATGATCACCACTGCTGCTCTTCCCATACTTGTGAACCCACCCTGAACCATTGTGGCCTTCGCCCCATGTTTTGTTCCACCGCTCTCCATACTTGCCTTCCCACCATGTTTCACCCTGCTTCACACCATGGCCATTTGGATCAAAATGTTCATCCCATTTATCACCCCATTTTGACCAACCATCTCCCTCGCAGCGTTCTGCCCATTTGTCAGTGTATTTATCACTCCCACCATGTCCATCATACTTTTCACCCCACCTGCAACAGAAGGAAATAAACTGAAAACTTTGAAAATAGAACTATGTTCAACCAGAGGGAGAGTAGATTCATCGAGACATATGCACAAGTATTAGTATGTGCAAAGCAACTGCCATGTGGAAGATTTTCGGACTCCTTTTAAGATAGTTTAAGTTAATATTTGGTACCTTTCATGCCAAATATGAGCATGACCAGCATCAACCGGAGTGTTTGGATCAATTGTACACCACTTATGAGCCCACTTCTCTGCTTGGCCTGATGCATCATAATGCTCCCACCATTTCTCTTGCCATTCATCGCCTCTACCATTCTTTCCCCATTTGTCTGCAGATTTCTCCATATGCACAAGTCCACAGTTCTGCAACCGAATCAAAATTCGCAGTTCAGTTTGTCTTACAATATATGAAACATTTATATTCATAGATTAAAATAAACTATATGAAGTTGATACCATGAGACATGAATTTGGATAAACTAAAGAATATGAAACATTTATATTCACAGTGTACTATTCTTTCTCCTTTACTAAAGAATATAAAACACATTTCACTACATAAACTCTAGCAAAGTTGCTGACTTGCTGTCTAAATCCAAATGGAGAGAATGGTTCACAAATGTCGAATTAAAACTCTGGTAGCTAGAGGAACAAGAGAAATCAACGAAACTAATAGGAACAAGGAAGTCACTGAATATCAATATTCTTTTCAATAATAGTTCTGACACACAGATGTTAAGAAGTCTAGGGCTACAAATAAGCTAAAAAATGGCTAAGCATCTTATGTCAATCCGGTTGGTGAAATATAGGATTACATTTTGGGGTGTTTAACTTTTACAGAACATGAGTTGCAACTGCAAAAGGATAAAAAAAACAGCTTTATAAGATGAATCTGACCTATAGTTCTTTCACACTCCCTCTATAAAAGTCCAGAGGTTTAGCAAAGATTTTGAGAAGGAATCTAGGATTGCAATCACTATAATCCAATTATTTTTCCTGCCCCAAAGATTAAGGCTAATGAAAAGAATCCTTATATGTCAAGGAAATGTAAAAATCATGAAGCATTAGTGGCAGCTTTAGAAGCATTCCTTGATGAGATTAAATGAAAGAGAAAAAGTATAGTGAAGCCCAATAACCTGCCACATAGCTTCTTTCCAATGTTCACGCCAGACATTTCCATGTGCATCACGTCCCAATTTTTCTGAACCAAGCTCCTTGTGGCCTAACTCATCTGCAGCTTCCCAGTACTTCTCTTGCCACTCGGTAACTTGGTCGGCACTGACACCTCTGATCATTGTCCACCTGCATGTCACACCATCCGGCCTTTGCTCAACTCCAGATTCCTTCCACCACCGAGCTCCATCTGTATATACACCATATAATGACTCCTCATCCACCTTAGCAAGAGCACGAACAGCTTCTGCAGCATGTACGGAGAACTCATGTCCAAGTTCATGTTCGTCTTTTGTGGAAGTAGACTCAGCGACATCCACTTTCTCAACCTCCTTCAGTGACTGCAGAGGGGGAAGAAAAGGGTTCGACAGATTACTCTGAAGAGGAATTGAGAGAACATCCAAGGATCGCTCTTTCTCCTTCAACGGAAGACTCAAGTTTGGATTTGCCGAAGGCTTTTTCGCTGCCTGCAAGTCATCTGAACTATCAATACTTGGCGGTGTCCACGACCAAAAATCTGGACCTGGAGTCACAGCTCCTGAACTACCTTCTGACAGAGGCACAATTACACTCCCATCCTGCATTCCTATCAAAACTAAAAGAGTTCAATGTGCAATTCGAAGAAAATGCTCAAATCACCTACAAATAACAGGGAGCAATATGCAACTGAATGAATCACTCAACAAAAGTTCACAGAGACAGTAAACCAACAATCTGCAAGTACCAAAGAGGGACATGACTTATTTTGAATATTCTCTTAGAAATTTCCAGTCAAAGAAAGTCAACAGTACACAAGCTGAGCATAAATTCAATAAATCAAAAACTTCACATGTTGTTACTAAAACAGGATACCACAATCTCATTACTCTCTTTTCTTCAATAGCAGCTTTCACAATTTGACAGATGCAATCTCCAGAAATCAAATAAAGCCAAAATTTAACACTAAAAATTTCCATAATCATCATTAGCATCCAGAAATTTAAACTATCAAACTCCAAATATAATATCTAGAGCAACACAAAGTTCAAACCTTTACCTTCTTCTACAGGAGCCTCGCCGTCCGGCTCAGTCCTCAATCCACCTAACTCCGGTTCACTTTCACTCCTCACTCCACCTGAACCGGACTCCTCCTTCTTGAAGCCGCTCTCTTTCAAAAGCGCGCGAGCCGCCGCGATCGCCGCCGCGGCCCGATCAACGACCTGCATTCTCTGAATCCAATCCCTCTCCTCCTTCGAAACCTCCAGAATTTTCTCGAACTCCTGGCTCTTCTTCTCCAAATTCTCCACAATTCCCTCGCCGTCCGCCGGAGCTGAATTCTCCACGATTTTCTGGAACTCGACCGCCTTCTTCTCGCTCTCCACCGCCTTCTTCCACATTCCGAGGTACGAGTCTCCGCCTCCTACGCCATCCGAAGACGACGCCCTCAACCTCAAGCTGACTCCTCTGTTCCCGATTCTCCCAAACGGCGCCCTCCGCGGCTGCTCCGTAAGGATCGGGCATCGGTACCTGTGGCGGTGTAAGTAGAAATGGGAGGCGCGTGGAGTACAGGCGCCGAGATGAGACGACGCCATTATTGAGAGAGAGAGAGAGAGAGAGAGAGAGAGAGAGGGTTTTTGATGATCAGTGGAGGAGTGAAGAGTGGAGGAGAGGAAGTAACTGTAAGCTCAGATATTTCTTTACATTATTTTTTAAAAGGAGGGAAAAAATCATGTGTTTCGTACTTTCGTTCCGTGGAATTGAAGGAAAGCTTGTGATGCGGATTCTGTTTGGGCCAGATAATACTTTGTTTGTATTATTATTATTATGGGGACACGTGGAGGGAATTGGAGGGAGGAACGCGACGTGACCGGAAAGGGATTCTGTGTGACCCGATTAACGTGTCCCGAGACTTGCCGACTTGGATTGTAAAACAGCACAGAACCTTTGAGATTAGCTCTCTTGATCTATATGGCTTTAGGCAAGGTCTCTAAGTCACCAACCACACATGGTATGACCCAGGCTAACTAAGAGTCTAAGACAATGGTTCATCACGTATTTGAGGAAATAAATTAGTCGATTGATATAATTATGGGAAAATGCTCATTTAGTATTAATTTAAATTTCTTATTATCAATTTTAATAAATTTAATAGATATGAGCTCATTTTAATATAAAGTTTTCTTATTTGTACCTAAATACACAAATTTATATTAAAGTCATAATAAAATAATAATTTTTGTATATTTTTTAGACAATTTTACCCTCACTACTTCAACATGTATAACGAGAGAGAAAGTGAAGGAGTGAGAAGATTTTGCCGGAACCTCACCAGACTCCGATCACCAGGTCGCCGGATTCCGAACATTGGTTGCCAGAATTTCTTCGGTCGCCGGTTATTGACCCCTAGTAACTCATATTTTCTTCGGTCGCCGGATTTCGGTCACCGGTAACTCAGTTACTAACCCCAATAATCAGTTACTAACCCATAATAATCAACTTATTTCAGCTTATTGTAATAGAAAAGAAGAAATACTAGAACATAATCGAGTTATTGACCTCATTAATTAGTTACTGACCCTTAATAATTAGTTATTAACTCTTGATAATCCGGTTGCTGACCTTAAATAATCAACTTATTAAGTTGTTAATCCCCAATAATCGATTACTACCCCCTAATAATTAGTTACTAACCCTTCATAACCAGATTATCTTCCCTTAATAATCAGTTAAAACTCACAAAATGAAAAGGATAGATGAAGAGAGTATTTTTTTTAACAAAAAAGTAACCTCATAAAGAAACAAAATAGAAAACCAGTGGACAAATTCTTCAAAGAATTCACCGAGAACAAAACCACCAGAGAAACACTTCAACTTCAAAAGGTGTCATCATCATATCTGCTACCAAACTCTTCTACACCATTTCATAGGAGCTTAATAAAAAAAGAGAAGAAGTTACTTGATAACATAGATCAAAATTTCCAAACTCCCAAAACAGAGAAGAAAATCACCATGCTCGAAATTGAAAACATGCTCGTTGAGTTATAGCTATTGGAAGCCACAATCCGGCTTGCAATCGTCACGCCGTCAAGCATCTCCACCTTCCGGAGTCGCTTGTTGCTGAAAAAGTTGCATATTTCGTTTTGGTTCCTCCACCAGTCGACGATGTCGATGCGGATAGTGACGGCGACGTTTGATTTTACCGGTGAACAACCTCGTTGCAGTGTATGGCGTCGCTGCGGTGAAGGCGGGGCCGCGATGAACGATGTTGTTGTGGAGAGCGTCAATGTTTCGATTCCTCCAGTAGGAACGACGTCATGGTGCACAGAAGAGAGAGAGAGAGAGAGAGAGAGAGAGAGAGAGAGAGAGAGGTACGAGAAATCTCAGATCGGAAGAGGAAACTAGGAAAGGATGTGATATTAGTTGATGGGCAAATTTGTCTTTTTGCTCAGTTTCATTGGAATTGGGTGCTGTAAAAGATTTTCATTGGATTGGGCTCAAATTTAATAGTTTTTGTACATTTGGTCATTTTCTCTATAATTACCCTATTGGAATTTGGAAGGGAGATAGCTTCCTAAATTAACTTTTACTTCGAGGAATGGAACTATGTGAGAAAGGAAAATTGAGTACCAATGTTGATTGCCATCCTGCAGGAGCTACCTACTAAAGAAAATCCCCATCTACTATTTTACCACTTGATTACAGAGCATATGTCACAATCTCACATACTCACATGTACTACATTAGTGTCACTATTGTATCTTCCTCTAAAGGACCACATATGTTTGTTAGACGTATTGAAGAGTAATAGATCTCACATCAGAAAAGTGACAAATAAAATATAATTTATAAGTGGGTGGATCATTCCTAATTGCACCGAGGCATTTTGTGATTAAAACCCAACACCTTAAAGGTGGTTAAATTGGGACAATATCGGTGCAAGATTGATCCACGGGCCACGCTTATCGCTGTTTAATGACGAGACTTTTATTAACCAAGTTATTGTACCTGCAATAAAACTCCAATCACATTAAAACCCTTTTGTATCGCATGTAGTGTTAGACAAATAGGGATCGTTCTATCCGGGGAATCCTAGGGTATTCAATTACACAAAGTGTCACATAACAAATTGGGGGTTGAAAAACATATTAAATCCTACTGAAAATTTCTAATATAAAATAAAATAAAACCTAATTTTATTATTTACATGATCTTCATCTTTCACACAACACATCACCAAAAACTCATTTAACAAAACCAACAAAGAAACAAGGCAGCAATTTTCGACAATTATTCTAATTTCATCCTAATTCCAATTTAATTAGAGCCTTCGTGGTTATTCTAATCATGCAAAACTCCTTAATTATCTAGAACTAGCTTCGTGCATAATCCTAGACATAGTGCTAAATTTTTCAGAAACACTTCGTGTAGAAACTGAAACAAGAAACACATACGCACAATGAGTTAAATTGGAAACATATTAGGGAGTATGGCGTCACCTCATCTCCTTTCTCTATGTAAATTTTCTGTATTACTCTAGCCCTTTGAATAAACATAAGGAGAAACAACTTCGTGTATGTTTTCCCTTATATTAAATCCGGCAATTGAAACCAATACACAAGGGACAGCCATGATCAAGGTTGCCCTCATGCATCGATTTTTATGCATATGAATGCAGAAAATTAATCAAGATAAAACAAGAACTCATGTATTTTTACTGCCCTATTCCTTCACCGATTTTGTTTCATGCTATGAAGAAATAAGATAACAAATAACCAATTAGCAAATTCGGAAATCCAATATCAAATTATTACACAAAATTCCAACAACAAAAATCTGTTTACACTCCATAGACAAAGTAAAACAAATCAATAAATACATAGCCATGAGAAAGGATGAATCACACTTTGTTGAACCTTGAAGAGGCTTGACAAAGTGACGTCTTGATGGTGATGGAGGATGGTTGTGGCTTGTGAATTTACTGAATATTTTTGGGTAGGGATTTTGACAGAGTTTTGGCTAGTGAAATATGAGAGACAAAAGATGAGAGATTACAAAGTTGCCAAGCTATATATAGGGAGCAAGGGAGAGGGAGGTCGGCAGCCCTAACCTCTCCTTGAAATCCTCTACAAATTTTCTCAATTATCTTGGAATAATCTTGTATTTATCTCCTCCTTTCTTCCATTAACAATTTCGGCAGTTTTGGTCCTTGCTTCCCCTTGAAATCCTCTTGATATTTTTGGCAATTTTAATCCCTTAAAGCTTGAACTTTATCTTCCTTCTTTTCCTCCTATCTTTGCCGAATTCCACAATATTTTCTCCCTTGATTTTGGCTAATCTCCTTCCTCCATAAATCTCTCCTTATCTTCAACCGAAATCTTCTTCTCTCCAAGGTAATTCGGCAATTACTCCCCATGGTAATTCCTTTGATTTATCTCACCTATCAAAAAGAAATAATTAGGATAATGGAAGAATAAATCATTTAATAAACTTGTCCTAAAATGTTACAGAAACGACGAACAATAAAGATTCCTAATCCAAACAGGTTTCCTAGTCTACAAGGATTCCTACTCAAACTGGGACTCTTCACATTTTCAGACAATTTCTGCGTTTTATGCTTATTTCACAACCAACTCTGCCAAAGACTCCTAACATGACTCAATGACTCTATATTACAATACTAAGGGCTAAACATTGCATAAATGGGGGTAAAAACATATTAAGAACGTCGCACAATGTGCTCCTATCAACTACCCCACACTTAGCTTTTGCTAGTCCCTTAGCAAAACTACTGCCCCTAAATGATTGTCTCAGGATTTTTTAAACACATAGCTTTCAAGTTAAGCATTCAGATGTAGGCACAAAATCTCAAGTGTCATAGGCATGTTTCACAGCATGAACAAGTAAGAAGTGAGAAAATAAGCATGTCAACATGTCAAGTTAATTCAATCCTCCTCACTAGGCATACTCTCTTCTTTTCACTCATGAAATGGCAATATTCCCTCAAGTATATGCAAGAGAACAGATTGTAAGGCAACAAATAGCTTGCATATTTCATCAAATAAAAACACTTTATGAATAATATTTTCAGGAAAAACTTCATGTAACACTATGTGCACAAATGGACCAACACCATATGCTCAACTCTTGTGATTATCTCTACAAAACAAGGATTGCTCATCTTAAGAATCATTAGGATCAATATATAAGGTTAATGTTTAGGCTTAGCTAAAGGCATGGAATATCAAGGAATCACAAAGATAATCCTAATAGACTTAGCAGAAACCAACACCTCCTTGTATCACCAAGTAAAACCCAAGGGCCAAATATAATAAGCTGGGCCCAACCATCAACATGTAAATGGACAAAGGTCAAATAAACATTTTTTGGACCTTCCATTAATCATCAAACTCCTCGATCACACATAGAAGACTTATTCCATATATGTTTTTTTTTTTTTTTTTTTTTTTTTTTTTTTTTTTTTTTTTTTTTTTTTTTTCATTTTATTAAGTCTTCCACCCCACACTTATTTCATACATCATACATCACAACATCATCTCAAATAGAATTCTGCCAAGTCTATAGGACAAGGTAGAGGTAACTATACTAAGCATGGAGATAATATAGGTGATGAAGAAAAAGCTCAATGTAGGCTCAAAAGGGGTCAACTAAGGGGTCCCACTACGGGCACAAATAGGGTTACATGGCTTTTTGGCTCAAGTGGTGGTAATCCTAAAATGATCCATAAATCCTTTTCAAAATCAGAGCAGTTTATGACATATATGCTTTAACAATCACAAAAGCGAGTTCTAGTAAATTCTAGAGTCCATTAAAAGCTATGGCACATAGTTATTGAATAATCAAAGAATGATGAAGTTTTGAAAAATTTCTGCCACATTACCAATTCACACTCAAGAAGAAAGCAATTAAGCTCTAAGACTCACATAGGATGTTATGGAAACGAATCAACTCAACATGCATGCTTCACATATCATTCAAATACTCACATGTTCATACCAATCACAATATCTATGAAGCTCACAATTTAATTATTATGATCATGCAAAACAATCTTCTATGTGCTCAAAGATATAATCATCATCGACTTTAGGGGCAATAACTTAAGACTCTAACTAAAAATCCTAAAAAAAACGATTTTTTTATTTTTTAATTTATTTATTTTTTTTTTTTAATTTTTTTCTTTTTTTAACCAAAAGTGACGAAAATCAATTACATAAATCAAACACACAAAAGCATAAAAGCATGGAAACATGTATCCGTACCCCACACTTAAAAGTTACATTGTCCTCAATGTAATCTCAATAATTGTAAGTAATTTCTAAGCATAGGATAAATTCACACGTTTCACACTGATACAATTCAACCAAGAGAGTGTAGGGATTTAGACAGAGCAAACTATCGGTGATGGCTCCTCCAATGCTATGGTTGAAATGGGTTGCCTCCCATGCAGCGCTTAATTATTTATAGTCCTTTAGCCTAGACTCTTCTCATGTTCCCTTGGATCTTGGGGCGTCTCCCACATTTATCTCCTCAAGCTGCTCCTCGAAAGGCTCGTAATAAGGTTTAAGTCGATGTCCGTTCACCTTAAAAACTTTACCTGTAACATCACTTTTAATCTCTATAGCACCATGAACAAACACGTTAGTCACAATGAAAGGACCGACCCAACGTGAACGTAATTTGCCAGGAAATAATCTAAGACGAGAATGATACAATAGGACCTTTTGTCCTACGTGAAACATTTTACCCCTTAAGTGCTTGTCATGAAACACTCTCGTCTTCTCCTTGTAGATCCAAGCGGCATCGTATGCGTCATTTCTGATCTCCTCAAGCTCGCTCACTTGTAATTTCCTGTGCAATCCTGCCTCATCCAAGTCCATGTTGAACTTCTGAACCGCCCACCACGCCTTATGCTCCAACTCCACTGGTAGATGGCATGCCTTGCCATAGGTCAATCGAAAGGGAGACATTCCAATGGGTGTCTTGTATGCTGTTCTGTAGGCCCACAACGCATCGTCGAGTCTGTCGCTCCAGTCTTTCCTCGTTGGGCCCACAGTCTTCTCCAAAATCCGCTTGATTTCCCTATTCGACACCTCTGCCATGCCACTCGTCTGAGGATGATATGGTGTGGACACCTTGTGGGTGACCCCATACTTCTTGAGTAAAGCCCTGATCGTTCTGTTACAGAAATGAGAACCTCCATCGCTAATAAGCACACGTGGTACCCCAAACCTGGAAAATATGTTAGTCCTCAAGAAATCTGCAACAACCTTTGAATCATTAGTCCGCATGGCTTTTGCCTCAACCCACTTAGATACGTAATCAACAGCCAATAAGATATACAAGAATCCCTTAGAAGAGGGAAAAGGGCCCATAAAATCAATACCCCAAACATCGAAAATTTCCACAACGATAATTGGTGAAAGGGGCATTTGATCTCTAGGGCCGATATTACCTATCCTCTGGCACCTGTCACATGTCATGCAAAATGCATATGCGTCTTTGAATATGGTGGGCCAATAGAATCCGCAGTCCAGTATTTTAAGGGCTGTCCTCCTCGCTCCAAAGTGTCCTCCACACGCCTCACTATGGCAGAATTTGAGTATCGACATATGCTCTTCTTGTGGAACACAACGTCGAATGAGCTGATCACTACAATGTCTCCAAAGGTATGGATCATCCCAAATGTAGTATCTCGCCGTCTTCTTCAGTCTCGCCTTGGATGCCTGAGATAGTGTACTAGGAAAAGTCTTAGTAACTATATAATTAACAACATCCGCATACCAAGGTTCGTGTGCCTCCAATCGAAAAAGCTGCTCATCTGGAAATGACTCTTGCAAGGGTAACGTCTCCTTCTCTTGCACAATTCTGCTCAAGTGGTCCGCCACCACATTCTCGCTTCCCTTCTTATCCTTGATCTCAATGTCAAACTCTTGTAATAAGAGGATCCATCGAATCAAGCGTGGCTTTGCATCTTTTTTTTTCATCAGATATCTGAGGGCTGCATGATCAGAATAAACAATCACTTTAGAATTCAATAAATATGAACGGAATTTTTCTAAAGCAAAAATGACTGCCAACAATTCTTTTTCAGTCGTAGAGTAATTCATTTGAGCATCATTGAGGGTTCTAGAAGCATAATATATAGCACAAGGCCTCTTTTCTTTTCTCTGTCCAAGAACCGCTCCAACCGCATAGGCTGATGCATCGCACATGAGCTCAAATGGAGAACTCCAATCAGGTGGCGCCATAATGGGGGCAGATGTCAATAACTCCTTCAACGCCATAAATGCCTTCTCGCAATTCTCATCCCACACAAATGGTACGTCTTTCTGCAATAAGGTACACAAGGGCTTGGCCACCAATGAAAAGTCTTTGATGAACCTCCTATAAAAACCTGCATGGCCAAGGAACGAACGTACCTCTCTTACAGATGTAGGGGAGGGTAAGTGAAGTATAATATCAATCTTGGCCCTATCAACCTCTATACCCTTAGCAGAAATTATATGTCCTAAAACTATCCCTTGAGTTACCATAAAATGGCATTTTTCCCAATTCAACACAAGATTAGTTTCAACACATCTTTCCAAGATTAATTCCAAATTTTGTAGACATGCATCAAAATCACTACCATAAACACTAAAGTCGTCCATGAAGACTTCAATAATGTTTTCGATATAGTCAGAAAATATGGAATACATGCATCTTTGGAACGTACCTGGGGCATTACATAGCCCAAATGGCATCCGTCTGTACGCAAACGTCCCAAAAGGGCACGTAAACGTTGTCTTTTCTTGATCGTCTGGGTGGATGCATATCTGATTATAACCGCTGTACCCGTCCAAGAAACAATAGAATTCGTGCCCAGCTAGTCTTTCCAACATCTGGTCCATGAATGGAAGAGGCATGTGATCTTTTCTTGTAGTCGCATTCAACTTTCTGTAGTCAATACACATCCTATGTCCAGTCACCAACCGTTGTGGCACGAGCTCATCCTTGTCGTTCTTCACTACTGTGACTCCACTCTTCTTGGGTACGACCTGAACTGGCGATATCCACTGGCTATCCGAGATCGGATATATGACGCCACAATCAAGGAGTTTGATAACCTCCTCCTTCACAATCTTCATCATAGGGGGGTGTAAGCGCCTCTGACCCTCCCTAGTGGGCTTCGCTCCTTCTTCGAGCAAGATCCGATGGACACAAGTAGTAGGGCTGATACCCTTGATATCCGCCAACGTCCATCCAATGGCGGTCTTGTTTCTCTTAAGCACATCAATCAACTTTGCTTCCTGCTGTTCGCTCAGCTGTGATGACACAATAGCTGGTAGAGTGTCATCGTCTCCCAAGAATACGTACTTCAAATGGTTCGGAAGCACCTTCAGTTCGAATTTAGGGGCCTGTTCCACAGATGGAAGAATTTTGTTAGTGGAAATGGGAATTGACTCGAACTTGTTATACCTGACATAGGGTGTCGCCTCTAGAATGGCAACCACTTTAGCAATAGACGGCTCAAGATCAAGCCGTGCTTCCTTTGTTATCTCCTCCCCATGTTTGTCATATCCCGCCCCTAGCTCAATGGCTAATTGCTATAGATCCAAAGTTTCTAATGAAACCTGCGCAATAGAGTCAACAACGTCAATAGCATAGCATGGTTTAAGATCAGAAACCGGATACTTCATTGCTTCAAAAATGTTGAAGCCAATCACTTCACCATCAAACTCCATGGTGAGATTTCCTGCAGCAACGTCAATCTTCGTTCTTGCTGTCCTCATAAAAGGTCGCCCCAAAAGCAATTGAGTGGAATTTAGGGGGGACTCTTCCATGTGTAGGACATAAAAATCCGCTGGGAAGATCAACTGGTTCACCTGCACAAGAACATCTTCCACATACCCCTCAGGGTATTTGTTAGACCTATCAGCAAGTTGTATGATGACATTATCTCTCTTCAAAGGTCCTAAAGCTAGGGACTCATAAACATTGTAGGGCATCACATTAATTGACGCCCCTAGGTCTAGCATAACATTTTCAAAACGAGTTTGTCCTACAACACAAGGTACAGAAAAACACCCTGGGTCCTTCATTTTGGGGGGTAGCGTCCTCTGAATGACGGCGGAAACCGTCTCGTTCATGCGCACTACTTGCTCCTTCCTCGTATGCCTTCTCGTGGTGCACATCTCCTTCAGAAACTTGGCATACTTTGGAATTTGTTTGATGCATTCCAAAAGAGGGATGTTCACTTGCACCTTTCTAAACACCTCTAGCACCTCCTCATCAGATTTGTCCTTCTTGGACTTTGTGAACCTAGAGGGAAATGGTAAACACGAAGATGGGTTAGTATTAACTAAACCACTAGAGTTAGGGTTGTTTACCTTTGGTGCCTCATTTTTAGAAGTTGCTGGATCCTTCTCAAGGTCATTATCCTTGAACAAAACGTGACCTTCATCATGTAGGGTAACCTTGGCGTCAACATCCTTGCTTGCATTGCCAACATCCTCATCATCCTCCTCCCTCTCAACGATAAGGCTTTTGGAAGCCCTTCTCGTTTTAGGGACTCTTGTAGGGTCCTCCAACTTTTTACCACTCCTTGTGGTAATGGCTTGGGCTTGCTCCTTCTTTGGGTTCTTGATGACACCCCCTGGAAGCTTTCCTTGTTCACTGAACTGGCCCATGAAATCTACTACTTGGCCCATTTGGTTCTTGAGTTCGGTAATGTCCTTGGCATTAGTCTGCTGCCCCACCAACAAGGCTTGAGTGGCCGTGTTCAATTGACTTTGCCCCATAGCTAGAGATTTCAATAACTCATCATAATTAGGTGCACTAGACACACCTTGGTTCCCTTGCATTGGAGGTACATATGAGGCTTGTGGCCTTGGTTGAAGCTGCCCTTGAGGCCTAGGTTGAAACGCCATATTCCCTTGTCGTGGGCCTTGTGGTTGAACATCGGGCCTCAACACATTATCATTGTTAGCCCACCTGAAATTGGGGTGGTCACGAAAGCCTGGATTGTAAGTGTTAGAGAATGGATTGTATTGTGGCCTTGCTTGGTACCCTCCTTGGTATCCCAACGCATTGACTTCCTCATACCCTTCGTTGGCGATTTGGGGGCACTGATCTGTAGGATGTCCCTCGGTGCATACCCCACAAACTTGTGCTTTTTGTTGCTTCATTAACCGAGCCATCATATCCGAAAGCTTGTCCACCTTCTCTTCCAATGCAGGGTTGGTCCTTGTCTCATTCACTTGCCTTGACCGTTGTTGGGCTCCAAATTGCTGATTCTTCAAGGCCCTGATATCCAACAAAGCTTTGGCCTCAACGTTCCCCTTTTCTAAGAATGATCCACCGGCCGCTGAGTCTAGGAACTCCTTGTCTTGTTCACGCATCCCCTCGTAGAAATACTGTAGGAGAAGACCTTCCCTAATGCCATGTGCTGGACAAGAGGCAATGAGACTCTTGTATCGATCATAGTAATCCCCAAATGTTTCGTCGTTAGCTTGTCTGATCCCAGTGATTTGGCTCCTCAATTGAGTGACTCTAGATGCTGGGAAGTACTTGAGTAGGAACTCATTTACCATCGTGTTCCAACTAGTGATTCTTCCTGTTGGTACCTCGAAAATCCATCTCCTTGCCTTATCATCCAATGAGAATGGAAAGGCTCTCATCTTCACAAGTTGAGGGTCTGCTCCTCTAGGGCACATCGAGTCACATGTAAACTGGAAGAGCTTCAAGTGTGAGTTAGGGTCCTCCCCTGATAGGCCATGGAACTTGGGCAACTCATGTAGGAATCCGCTCCTAAGCTCAAAGTCATCTGATTTTCCGGCCGCAACTGCAGGATATGTTATGTTTGATGGCGCACCATTCTCTCCATTAACGTGCCCATTTTGCTCTCTGATTGATGCCATTGGTGGTGGAGGATCTGGTAGGTCCAAGTTCAAGGCGTGTACTGGAAATGGGCTTTGCAAAAGCTCAAACTCTGGGACTTCGTGAAACAAAGGATTAAGTTCACATGAGGCCTCTGATGGAAATGGCGATGACGGCCTTACAAAGTCACGTCCAAACAATGATGAAGTGGGAGATATGAATATATGCTCAGTGAATGGTGTGCTAGGTGATGGTTGCTCAGTTTCTCTATCTCCACAAACTCTATTCAGTCTATCTTCAATTTCTTGGGCCCAACCTTCAATTCTGGACATTCATGTACCTGAATTTGTTTGAAGAACAAGATATTAGTAAAAGAAAAAGAAAATTAATACAAGAATTATAATAAAAAAAAAAATACAACAATAAATACAAAAAAAAAAACAACAAATTCTTTTTATTTATTTTTTTTTTATTATTTTTTTTTTTATTTTTATTTTTTTTAGCAAAGAGGATAAGGAGCTCCAAATTGGCGTATTTCCAATCAAGTGTAACGTAATTGGCGTAGTTCCAATTTAATGTTTGGCGTAGTTCCAAACTAAATGCTAGTTTAACACTCTCCCTTTCGGTAACTCTTTTCGAATTATGACCAGGTAAGTGTAGGTGTGGCTTTGGTAGAGCGAGGCTCACTTAGTACACGGCACAACACCCGGGATGAAATCCCTAGCCACTTGCCTAGACATCATAATCCTACTAAGGCGCGCCTACTTGTGAAGAGAGATAAACGAATCCGTTACGAGAGTCCAGTCCAATTTACTTAGTAACATGGAAGAGGAATTCCATCCTTGGGTGTTGTCTAGCACTCAACTTTTCAGTAACTCCTCTTGAGTAAACTCAATTGGACGCGCCTACTTGTGAAGAATGCAAAAACTCGACGGTACAAGGATAAAATTCCTAATCCATTTATGGTTAGAATGTTTTATCTACACATGGATATTTGTATTTCTAAACTCTAATTTATTTTATTCACAAAACTTTAAAATTTGAGGTACGTGGAGCAGTGGAGTCAACGGTGCAATGGACTGATACAGCCCCCGGTAGTGTCATGCTTAATCCGATATACCTCAAAAGTTAAAGATATTTTATTTTGAAGCTATATAGTTATATTTACACAAAGCTATGTTCTAGCGTCTAAAGTGGGTGTTCCGGTTCAAGCTTTTTGGCTAGCTCGAGCGTGTTAAACTTTCAGAAACAGTGGTTAAGATTCACGGAGGACGAATCCACTACAGGAACCAGGCAGGACTCGTTTAGTGATCACGGAGGGATAAATCCCCCTATCGACCCCTTCACCGAGAAGAGATATCAGTCTATGATCTTGAGATCCAGTTAAACAAACCTGAGAACCATATCTATGAATAATAACATGCCCCCTACTTGTAAAACAAACTACGGGTCACTAGTCAACGACAAGTGTTGATCGAAACCGCCCTCAACCCCAAGTGACCTTAGCAAGGTACAAATGGAGGGTTAAGGTTAAGATCAACAAAAGCGACTTCATCCTCCACGGTACACTTTAGAAACTACAATAAACTTTATGAAAATAAAACTTTAACTTCCTAGAAATTTAGCTAAGTTTACAAATATACCATATAATGTAACACATAATTTACGAAAATGAAATCAAAAATCCTATAAAACTATACCATATATGAAAACTATAAAATTACATAACCAATTACAATTATACACATCCAAATATACAAAGTAACAAAGTAACACTTCATGAATCGAAATTTATAGAATTCCCCGGCAACGGCGCCAAAAATTGACGAGACTTTTATTAACCAAGTTATTGTACCTGCAATAAAACTCCAATCACATTAAAACCCTTTTGTATCGCATGTAGTGTTAGACAAATAGGGATCGTTCTATCCGGGGAATCCTAGGGTATTCAATTACACAAAGTGTCACATAACAAATTGGGGGTTGAAAAACATATTAAATCCTACTGAAAATTTCTAATATAAAATAAAATAAAACCTAATTTTATTATTTACATGATCTTCATCTTTCACACAACACATCACCAAAAACTCATTTAACAAAACCAACAAAGAAACAAGGCAGCAATTTTCGACAATTATTCTAATTTCATCCTAATTCCAATTTAATTAGAGCCTTCGTGGTTATTCTAATCATGCAAAACTCCTTAATTATCTAGAACTAGCTTCGTGCATAATCCTAGACATAGTGCTAAATTTTTCAGAAACACTTCGTGTAGAAACTGAAACAAGAAACACATACGCACAATGAGTTAAATTGGAAACATATTAGGGAGTATGGCGTCACCTCATCTCCTTTCTCTATGTAAATTTTCTGTATTACTCTAGCCCTTTGAATAAACATAAGGAGAAACAACTTCGTGTATGTTTTCCCTTATATTAAATCCGGCAATTGAAACCAATACACAAGGGACAGCCATGATCAAGGTTGCCCTCATGCATCGATTTTTATGCATATGAATGCAGAAAATTAATCAAGATAAAACAAGAACTCATGTATTTTTACTGCCCTATTCCTTCACCGATTTTGTTTCATGCTATGAAGAAATAAGATAACAAATAACCAATTAGCAAATTCGGAAATCCAATATCAAATTATTACACAAAATTCCAACAACAAAAATCTGTTTACACTCCATAGACAAAGTAAAACAAATCAATAAATACATAGCCATGAGAAAGGATGAATCACACTTTGTTGAACCTTGAAGAGGCTTGACAAAGTGACGTCTTGATGGTGATGGAGGATGGTTGTGGCTTGTGAATTTACTGAATATTTTTGGGTAGGGATTTTGACAGAGTTTTGGCTAGTGAAATATGAGAGACAAAAGATGAGAGATTACAAAGTTGCCAAGCTATATATAGGGAGCAAGGGAGAGGGAGGTCGGCAGCCCTAACCTCTCCTTGAAATCCTCTACAAATTTTCTCAATTATCTTGGAATAATCTTGTATTTATCTCCTCCTTTCTTCCATTAACAATTTCGGCAGTTTTGGTCCTTGCTTCCCCTTGAAATCCTCTTGATATTTTTGGCAATTTTAATCCCTTAAAGCTTGAACTTTATCTTCCTTCTTTTCCTCCTATCTTTGCCGAATTCCACAATATTTTCTCCCTTGATTTTGGCTAATCTCCTTCCTCCATAAATCTCTCCTTATCTTCAACCGAAATCTTCTTCTCTCCAAGGTAATTCGGCAATTACTCCCCATGGTAATTCCTTTGATTTATCTCACCTATCAAAAAGAAATAATTAGGATAATGGAAGAATAAATCATTTAATAAACTTGTCCTAAAATGTTACAGAAACGACGAACAATAAAGATTCCTAATCCAAACAGGTTTCCTAGTCTACAAGGATTCCTACTCAAACTGGGACTCTTCACATTTTCAGACAATTTCTGCGTTTTATGCTTATTTCACAACCAACTCTGCCAAAGACTCCTAACATGACTCAATGACTCTATATTACAATACTAAGGGCTAAACATTGCATAAATGGGGGTAAAAACATATTAAGAACGTCGCACAATGTGCTCCTATCATTTAACATGGTATCAGAGCGGGTCCCTCTCCAATTACTTCTTCAATTCTCATGGGCCCAATTTGGGTTCCTACTCTCGCCTAGTCCGGGCTTCTTATCTCGTCATCGGAAAGTTCCGATTGGATTGTCACCAAGTGTCCCTTGGTTTGTTCCGTCCCAATTCATTCCACGTGCAGACCTTGAGTCAGGTTGCACGTGAGGGGGCATGTTGGACATATTAGAGAGTAATAGATCTCACATCAGAAAAGAGACAAATAAAATATAATTTATAAGTGGGTGGATCATTCCTAATTGCATCGAGCCCTTTTGTGATTAAAACTCAACATATTAAAGGTGGTTAAGTTGAGACAATATCGGTGCAACATTGATCCACGGACCACGCTTGTTGCTGTTTAACAGGCCTACCAAACCCTTATATATTAAACTAGTCCGATCTATATCTTTCTTATTAAAATAGCTAAGCTAGCTATTGATCATAATTTATAGTCTAACCAACCACACAAACACTTGTACATATATATGTATAATCGATATGATATGATATGATTGCTTTGCTTAGCCCATATCCTCAAGGCAAAGCAGTATATTATATGATCTTGATTAGTACTAGTGCATTGTTCTATTGTTAAGAATAATGCTAGGTGAACCACATTTTAGGGAACCACCTAGAGAGCATCTTATGTGGCAATGTGGCATTGCCACTTCATCAAAGCCTAAGTTCAACTTTTTATATTTTTATATTTTCTTAATTACAAAATTCATTTTTCTTTTTTCACTTTCATGATTTTATCTTGTAACCCAATTTTTTTTTCCCTTCTTCTCTCTGATATGATCTTTGCCGTCTTCATCTCTGTCAGACGTCCAACTTCTAATCTCTTCTCTCCCAATTGCAATAGCACTACATGCATAATGATCTTGAACTGATCACATTATGATAGTGGATTTAGGAGGACGTTGGGGCAGTTAATGGGTCTGGTGAAGCAAACAAGGGCAATTCAGCAGGTCTCATTGGAGACCATTATCATGATATATAATTTGATGCTCTCCCATGCATTAGGGGAAACTTGGACATGAGAGAAGTCCCAGAGTTAGTGCACAATGGTCAGGGGGAAGAGATAAGTGCTCACTATCAATTATATATTAACCCCTCTCAATGAACAATTGAATTCAACATGAAATTGAGGTTTCTCATTTGACAAATCATAATGACATTGATATCAAAGGGAAATGCTAGCCGACATGTTGATCAATTGAAGAGAGATAAGAAGCTGGTTGAGAAAGAGAGACAGGAGGAGAGATTAGAAGTCGGACGTCTGACGCAGATGAAGACGAAGACGAAGACGGCAAAGATCATATCAAAGAAAAGAAGGGGGGGGGGGGGGAAATAAGGTTATAAGATAAAATCATGAAAGTGAAAAAAGAAAACTGAATTTTGTAATTAAGAAAATATAAATATATAAATTTAAGCTTTGATAAAGTGGCAATGCCACATAAGGTGGTCTCTAGGTGGTTTCCTAAAAGGTGGTTCACCTAGCATTACTCTATTGCAACAACTTGATGTTCTTCACTGTTGTTTTTATGAAAGAGTGCGGCTATAAGGACCTCCGAGAGGGGGGGGGAAATCATAAAAGTGAAAAAAGAAAAATGAATTTTGTAATTAAGAAAATATAAATATATAAAGAGTTGAACTTTAAGCTTTGATAAAGTGGCAATGCCACATAAGTTGTCACATAAGGTGGTCTCTAGGTGGTTTCCTAAAAGGTGGTTCACCTAGCATTACTCTATTGAAACAACTTGATGTTCTTCACTGTTGTTTTTATGAAAGAGTGCG
Source organism: Fragaria iinumae (assembly GCA_009720345.1). Classification (NCBI taxonomy): domain Eukaryota; kingdom Viridiplantae; phylum Streptophyta; class Magnoliopsida; order Rosales; family Rosaceae; genus Fragaria; species Fragaria iinumae. The sequence goes on from CM019120.1 coordinate 12,886,486, forward strand.
GCTATAGGGACCTCTAAATTTGCTCAGTATACCTCTCATTCTCTCTATAGCTCCCTTTTACTTTTCAATATAAGCATTTTGTCACTATACCTCATTTCAAATTCCTAACATAACCTTAGTTATTTATTGACATATATTTCAATTGATAACTTATATTTTAACTCTTATTTACTTAATAGACCTCTCATTCATTTTTTTTTTACCTTTTTGTTTTAGAACATCCATTATCCCTACCTTCATTTTTTAATTTTTTTTTTCACGCAAGAAAATGTTTTATCATGAACTATTCTATATATCTTTTTAACTTTTGTTTTTCTCTTTTGTACGTGTTATGTTTTCTCTATTTTTTTTTATTTTGAATAATTTGATATCTATTTTATACCTCATAATAAATTATTTTAATAAATATATATTTTCTATAATCAATACATATATATATATATATATATATTGCAAAAATATTTATGCACCTTGCAAGTATATGCGTTCAACATGTATGATAATATAAAATTTTATGTCACATGATTGATATTTGATCATTGTTTTAGCTCTTATGAACTATATACATATATATATATATATATATATTATATATGCATTAATAAAAAGAAATTAGAAAACGAAAATATATATGGAAAATAATAAAGAATGTAATCAATTATTATTGAATTGGAAAGTCTAGAGAGAATAAATATAATATTTCCTTTTGTATAATTATTGTTCTTAATAGTCATTGTGTATGAGGATATATATGTCATTTAATAATTTACAATAGAGTGAGGTCTATTGAGCAAATTTGGAGATCCCAATAGCCGCACTCTTTATGAAATTTTCCCATTATAAATTAAAATTTAGGAAATTCATGTGTATAATATGCGATTTTTTTATAATAACTGATCACATAATTAACAAGTGAAATGAACATGAGTTACCATTTGTATGAAATAAACACTAGTTTTTCTAATCGGTATACATTCCATGTAATAAGATCTTGCTTGATAACCTAACCTTGACCTTGCTTACAAGAAGCAACTAATGTAAGGATTCCAACCCTCCATCATACATAGAAGTCATTACTGCAAACCGTAAGGAGTACTGAATGATGCAAAGTTGCAAGCACACAAGGATAATAGCTTCTTTGCTTGACATTGTCAACAGATCAGATGGCATATAGCACCTCTTGTGTATCATCTGCGATGAGAAGGTGCATCATCTCAGTATTTAAGGTTATAAGAAAGCGATACATCTGTTTGCATTTATCAATTACAACAAAGTTGTTGCCTCAAATTATAAATTTTCTCTTAGCCTTTGTTTAAATGATAGATGATGATTGATGAGGACATAAAGTTGCTTGGTAAGGAAAGCTATAGATGAAATGATGGCATTGTCTTTGTCCACCCAACACCAGAACCCATCTATTTGGACTATTCCGGATTATATTCTTCTGCTGGGACTTCTTTCTTATTTTTCCAGTTTTCTGAGGCAAAAGCTGTACTGAGCAAATTGCTCTGATACTGTTTCCTTTTTTTATTTGTTGTATTACTCTTGATGATGAGGTTTGGTTTACTATTTTACAATAATTGAATAATTAATTAACTGCTTCATTCTGATGTTTAGCTTATGGTTTTTGAAGGGGTCCAGAAATGATAATGTTGAATGTTCATGGGGTGTATAACCGGGTTTTAATGTAAGATCAGTGAGATGCCAAAATAGAGATCAACAAGGATCATACCCATAACATAATTAATTTCTTGATATGTCTCTAATGCCTATGATCGATAAATATATATATATATATATATATATATATATATATATATGTATATTTGATTAAAAATACATCTTCAACTCTTTCACCTCATCAAACTCCTTTAATTGATAGCTAGTTTGGCTAGAGTTTTTGACATTAAGACTGGTTTTTATGTATATGAAGTTTTGAACTCTCCACCATCATTTAGGAATGGGAGATTGGAACTACTTGAGAGTTTGGAACTGTAAGAAGTACAATGACAGTGTTCAATGCGGATCGTAGGTTGTGAAATAATCCCTATAATGACAGGAAAGTTTACCAGAGGATAGACTGCAGCATTACAAGTTTTAACTGATGAATTGTTATGTTTTGAATTTTGATAGCCTGTGAGGGGTAAAATGTAGGTTTACACTTTCACTCTTATATGTCTATCACATAACTATTGGTTATATTTTTGTGGTGTAGCAGAGTGTCATCAGATTGAAAGGTCACAATTGCCGGTGTAGAAGGTTTCCTAAGAGTTTTCAGTCACCTCGAAACTTTTTCAATTATGCAGTGGAGTGGGGGCAAGTTGAATTATGAAGTTTTAGAGTATGATAGTTCGAGCCCACCTCTTTGTGATTTGCACTGAAGAAAAAACTAGCTGAAAGCGAAGTTCATTAGCATATTGTGACCATGTCATTGAAATCCTTGGCCTGCTTTGCTTTTAGCAAACGCAGCACTCCACATTAAGGTTTTGAATAGGTCTCCTTTTCTTCACTGAAATATAGTGCTTTAACAAGTCCTTTGAATAATTAAACGAGAGAAGAACAAGAAAGAGTGGACAAAAGGAGCCTCTGTAGCTGTCTCCCAATGCAGATGCAACAGTTTGAAAAGCTTCGAGTAGCTCCAAGTTGTTATGCACTGTTTCTGTTAGGCCTGCAACACCACACATATTCCATGTAAAAGCAAAACTGCTTCTTGTCCATAATTGAAGGTTGCATATGAGTTAGATTACTTCATATTCATTAATAATGCATAATGTTTCTTGGACGTGCTGTGTACCTATTGTCTCTAAGACTTGCTAGTTACTACACATGTAATCGGTACACATAAAATTTTGATTGTCGAAGTTAGATTGATCGAACTAGTCAGATCGATCGAACACCAGCTAGATAGTTTTGAAAGATCACATCAATGCGTGGCTCAATGGTTTTTTCTGCCGATACTGGTCAGATTGACCAAACACTAGCTAGATAGTTTTGTTTGAACAAAAGTTTCTGGCTGGTCAGCACTAGCGGAGATACAATTGTTCTGTGACTTCTGTCTTCGTGGTAGGGTTGAATCTGTATCAAGCACAGTAGTTTCACAAGCTGAAAGACTTGATGCTAATGGCTGCTAGCCTGTTCGATCAATACCCTTCCCTTACCCACTCTGCCCCTTTCTCTGGTACTGCGAAAAACGTCCTCAAAGTGCCAAATGAAGTGGTGAGAGCTCCTCAGGGCAGCTCAACATGGAGATGATATACTCTTGCAGCAGCTCTTTCGCAGCATTTTGAGTCGAAGTTGGTGAGCGCGCACCACAGCGATCATTACCACTATGAGAAGCCTAGTGAGCTAGAACAATTTTTTTTCACTAGCTACATATGGTATCAGCAACTGAAAATGGTTTGTCGTTGACAAAATCAAGCAACAAAACCTGTATGCTAGAATGATTTGCCAAATGATCCGTGTCATGATCAAGCACATTTGTAGAACGTACCCGTGGTGGAGGAGACGGACCAAGGTGTTTTGAACCATATGCATATATATATATATATATATATACTACTATTGCGGGAATGAAACGCAGCATAGCTAGCAGACTGACAACTTGATATCTCTGTGCCCGAGAGAGAGGCAGAAAAACCATGTCAAGACCAGCATTGCTGCCCTGCAGATTCTTCATACCTACTTTCCATCACTACAAACAGATTCGTCTCTCGTCGGCGTAAGATACAGCAAGTCAATTAGTGGGTCATCATACGGAGTGAAGCTACAACCTTCTTAGTATGCATTGTTGTGAAGAGGATTTGAGACATGCCTCTCTATGGATATATGGCTCTAAAGTCCTCTTTAGGTATTTGCCGACCTTGCCTACCATATAAAAATGCAATCCCTGCTGAAAGAAAATCCCAGGAAACAATGCCATCTTTTCTAGGTAAACGTAAATCTATCATACTGTTTTAAACTGTAGATTACTATTCTCACACCTCTCGACTTAGTAGTTGGTAAATCTATCTAGCTAGTTTAGGGAATGGGTAAAGCATGATGAATAGGTAGAATGAAATCTTCCGTTCTTATCAATTGGTTAACGAGATTAGACCTGTGTGCTCCATTACTTATGTGAAGAAGTCAATCAGTTTTGTATGTATCGTATGGAGAGGGAGTGTAATCCAAAGAGCGAGACAAAATATGACTGAAACCAAGCAAAGTGGAGACAAAGAGCACCAGAATACATAAAACACTATAGTAACTTCAAAATGGATCTATCATTGTTGATGAACGATCAAATCTCATAAAAATGTCAAAACAGTAACATTAACTTGAACCAGGTAATACAATAGTTCGGATAAATTATTGTGTTTTGACAAACCATAAAAGCATCTTTGTGTCTAAAGGATCTCTTCATATTACTCTTAACACAGCAAATTAATGTTACAACTAGCAAGTACTGTGAGCAAAGCAGGCAGCTCAAGTGGCATAAACCCCTCCAAACTATGGTGAGAATTAAAAACAGGGTACCCGGGAGGTAAGGTAAATAACTTGCGACTGAACTGTTCCCAGACTGACCCGCTTTTCTTCCACCGTAAACAAATTGTAGTAACGATAGCAACAAATATAGCAGTTCGACAGATAACACAATCAAGTAAGATCAAGAAGAGGTTTGGAATCTAACCGATTCAGTATTCACGGAACATTCATAACTTGAATGGACTGCAATATGTCTGAGACAGCAATGACAAGGTCACCTGATTTGATCAGATTCTTGGCCTTCAGCAGCGAGAAGGTCTTGTGAAGGTTGCTATCCATATCATCAGAAAAAGTCACACGAAATGGTATCAGCCCCCACTGTAGGTTTAAACGTCTCCGTACAGATGTTGTGTTAGTGAAAGCAAAGATTGGGCAATCAGGCCTGCAACGCGACAGGAGAGATGCCATGTGGCCTGTCTTTGTAAAGATGAAAAGAGCATCCACTTCTAAAGTATTTGCTGCAAAATGACAATTTACATCAAGATAAGGTTCCACATGCAAGTATACAATGGCAAGAAATTTTGATTTTTCTCTTCCAAGGATCTGAAGAAGAATGAGATTTAACAGCAATGGTCAATTAATTGACAAGTCAGGCCTTTGAAATGCATTAGCAACAGGTCCCTAAGTGGAGCTAGTGATGAGTAAGGCTATCAAAGAATAATGACTTCAGACAAGCCAAATGACAAAACAAAAGAAGAAAAAGGGCACAATTCAACATTGCACATGAATTTATTCATAACAGTAAACTAATTTTTTCTTTATGCAATATCAAGATATGCTACGATTGAAAGGAGAACATCATTGTATATAAATTTAAAAATTTACACAAGTAACAATAATAGGAGAATACATGCAGTAGTGGACTGAAAATCTCATACAGCAAAATTATACATGAGGAGGAAACAAAGACATGCAAGAATGGAACGTGCTTCTAGACAACTAGGCTTGATGCATTAACCTCTATATAACAGGAAATTTTTCAGTAATAAACCATGGGTACCAAACGGACAAACTACATATGAATGATTCTGAATTATCAAATGAGCATTCGAAGTTTATTTCATGTGTGTGGGTTTTGTCATTTTCTTGAATATGTTCCATAATCCTTCCACATTAAAGTTGTAAAATCAACAGAATCATTAAATTTTGGTGCAAAATCCATTCTAGCAGAAAACAAGACTTCTTATTGAGACAATTAATGCACATCTACTGCAAGTATGTTATGTGATATATGCAACCAACTCAGGCAGCTTCATACCACAGAACAATAAAGTACTTACCAACTGGACAAGTCCTTCAGCTGAATCACAGACATATTTACCAAAGCTAATAATAGATATTAAATAATGCTTACCCATCTTGGCAGCAGAAATACAAAGCTCCTCCGATATACTATCTGAAAATGATGATCCAACAGCTGGGAGTAACATAGGTTCATGACATTTCTCTTCCCTCCACCACCTCTCGATCCTCAAACTAACACTTCTGAGAACAGCTAATGATTTCTCTGGGAACTGGCCCATAGCTGACTCACCAGAAAGCATCAGAGCATCAGCTCGCTGCCTCACTGCTTCAGAAACATCAGTTATTATAAGAAACATCACATAATTAGCAAGTCCCGAGACTTGCCGACTTGGATTGAAAAACAGCACAAAAACCTTTGAGATTAGCTCTCTTGATCTATATGGCTTTAGGGCTTTAGGCAAAGGAGCTTTAGGAGCAGCAATGAGGTTAAGTCTCTAAGTCACTAACCACACATGGTATGATCCAGGCTAACTAAGAGTCTAAGTCTCTAAGACAATGGTTCATCACGTATTTGAGGAAAGAAATTAGTCGATTGATATAATTACCCTATTCGAAGGGAGATAGCTTCCCAAATTAACTTTTATTTGGAGGAGAAGTAAATTAATTGCGTAACCAATATCTATACAAAGTAATAACAGGACTAATAATAAAATTACGCCGTTAAATAACGAGTATTTATGTAGTCTACCTATCGTGTGATGAAGATGCTAAACAACTCGTATCTATAGAGTATTAATAACTGGTCTTTATGTACACTAACAATCATGCGAGGAAGATGTCAAGCATAAGTATTTGCGAAGAACTTTAATGAGAGTACTAATTAATAACATTGCAGTGACAATTTCATTAGTATTTATTGCGTGACGAATATGCGCGCCACAAATAAGATTGCGCCGCCAAATAAGTAGTATTTATGTAATCCAATAATGACGAAGATGCCAAACATTGCGTCGTCAAATAACTAGTAGTATCTAGTCCGGCAATCACGTGCATACACACACATATATGAACAAAACCAGCTGTTGCTTTCCCAGCTAGTTAAACATAACTATCGACGGTTATTTTCGTCATGGGAAAGCAACAACTGGTTTTGTTTATAGAGATGGTAAAAAGAATCCTTTAGTTGTTGCTAACAAATATTAGAGCTATTTTTGTTCTTGTGGCTGAAGCAACTACTCTATGTGATCGAAGGGTCACATATTGTTTGTCTACATCAATCAACACTCCAATGTTGTGATTAAAGATGAATCCAAGATCCTTATTGGGACTATATGACCAGCAAATGTTCCATTACTACGCCAATTTTGCCTTCAGACGAGCGGCAATGCCCGTCGTCTGATTACTTTTTTGCGTGTCGTCTATCGAGCTGCCATCTGATAACGATTCAGTCGACATGCATAATCTGTCGTCTGAGGAAGGTTATACGACATACTGTATGTCGTCTTTATGAATCCAGGTTCGTAACACAAAAAATGAATCTGTCGTTAGAAATCGTTACAACGACAATTCTCTGTCGTTGAAAGAAGAATTAATCAGCAAATGATTTCATTCGTCTGTCGTCTCAAATTTATTCTAACGTCACTTATATGACGTCGGAATGACTTTTTTATCTATCATCTTAATTTATCTGTCGTCTGTATTCTAGTACTACTATGTTTTTCTGTCATTAAAATAGTTTAAAACCTCAGACGACATACACTATTGTCTTCTTTTACTTTAAGACGACATATAAAAGTCGTTTAAAAGATGTAAGACATCAAAGTTCATGGGATATCTGTTGTCTGATTTTGATTTGAAGGTCACCAAAGCATTTGCACAAACTAATTTAGAAATCTAAATTCATTCTCATTGCCAAAACCAACAATATTTACAAATAGTTATTTGTCTAAGTAGACATATAAGCTATAACACCAATAAGTTATTATTCTAAAATGACCTACAATACATATTTGCAAGTTCAAAGTCACCTATTTCCTTGACCAAAACTATAACATCTACTAGAGTGCATAAAGTAATGGTGTACTCTGATACGTCCTTCTTCATAACCAAACTCAATATCCACCATTTACCCAAGTGTCTCCTGCCAAAACACTGAAGATACAAAGCTTTAGTAAGTTTTTTCTTACAAAAACACATAAACCAAATATAAACTAACATCAGTAACATGAAGTAATTAATAAATAGCCACGGAAACCAAATACTTAGTTCAATGATCAGTGCATAGAATGACACAAGATGCACGGTAGTAATAACAGTATAACTTCTAGTCTTACTCTTGGTGAAGGTTCCCTGCATTAGTACACACAACACACAGAAGATGGAACAATATAAAAGATGAAATACTAAGCATACAAAGAAAAGATGCAATACTAAGCATATTTTGTTTGACAAGATACATCCCAATACATCTAGATCATCTAATTTGAGGTCAGACTAGACTTAAACATCTAGTCCTGGAAGAAAGGTAACTTGTATGCCATCTCACCAGATCATTTAATCTACATAAAAGAACAAACTAATTGGCTTAACAACCAATATGCAAACGTACGTCCTATGTACTAGTTGGTCATAACCCTTCAAATTTCTCCTCTACTTTCCAGATTAAAAAGTACTACTGGTGTGCGAAATTCAGAACGAAGAAACTTTGCCTTTGTCATTTCACCGCTATAGTCCCCATGTATGGATCAACTAGTTGGACACATTCCAATTAACCTGATGGCTCAACTTAGACACTTCAGAAAGAACGCAGAGAAAAACCCACTTCAAATCAATAATACCCACTTCAAAACCGAAACGAAACCAAAATAAAACCTAACCCCCTGAAATACAAAAACCCCCAAAAATTCTGAAAATCCCTAAAACTCCAAAACTAATAAAATCAATCTTGCTAAACATAGGTTTTCAAAATCCAAAACGCTTACCTTGCAAATAGCACAGAACACATAGTACTGCATCTTATAGCTACGGCAGAGTGTACCCTACACATCACAAAAACACAAAATCACTTAGCTACTCATTCACACATCCAAATCCAACATCTAAATCACAATTTCAGATACAAATCAATACGAAACTGAAAAAGCTTACGCTCATAAACACAAGCCTCCTGGACATCTCTCACCGCATCTTGCTTCACGATGTTCCTCACCAAAACACTCAAATCAAAATCCAGTCCGCATCAATTTCACATGCTTACAGCTAAATATGTTATATAGATGCATAACTTTAGTAAGTTGTACTTAAAGAACACAGAAACCAAATATAAACTAACATACAGTTGAATGAATTGCCACAAAAGCTAACATACACCAAGAAAACACTTGCCACATCAAACCATTTATTACAATACATTACGAGACAAAATTTCTCACATGTAGAGTTTTATGACCAACCTGAAAACCGAAAGGAGTAAGTGTTCTGTTGTAAGCACCCGAACGAGCAACTCCAGAAGCAAAAAGATGAGGAGCATGTGTCAGTAGGTTTGCAGTCATGAACGCCCCATATGAATGTCCCCCAACAACAATTTTCTTTGGATGAGCCACCTTCATATGGGTAACCCGGTCAACAGAAAAATCAGTTCAAGTTTTAAGGCCAAAAGCATGTAAATAAAATTCATATTTTGCAATTATGAAGAAGCTTACTCCACGTCTAATGACTTCCTCCACAGTAGCCTTGGCACTTGCAACTAATTGCTCCACATACCTGGTCAAAATGTACAACACATTATTCAAGCACAAATTGCAAATCATTCAAGCGTGTCAAGGTATTTTGTATTAGGATCGTGATTAGTCTCGATTTAAACGCTACTCGAGATTAATCTCAATTCAAGCTACATAAGCTTAACGGAGCATGGCCTAATAATCAAATAATGTGTGATACCTAAAACCAAGATCCTCTGCTGGGAACTGAAGCTGGAGACTCTTTCCTTCTTCAAATATGCGTCTCAGATTAGCAAGCCTTAATGCTCCAAGTGGGTTGTTTTCATTCAAAAGAGTTTCTGACAACTGTGCACGACCTAAAGTGAAAATACCATCCAAAATTGCGCTCTGAACTCCAGATGGTAAAATGGATACAACCCCTTTATCTATTAGTCGATGTAATGCAAACAATAAAACGTAATGTAATAGCTGCATTGTACTGCATCATTTATATGGGGAATTGTCTCTAATAAATAGGAATATACATCCAAAAAGATTATGATAGATTAATTTACCCGAGTTTGCAATTGTTGGATCAAGACCAAGTGCACCAGGAACAGCCATGGCTGCTTTGAAGTTACCTTCACAGCTGAAAGCACAACAGCACAGTTAGCATGCTGTAGTCATGGGGTAACTCGCTCTACTATATTTTCAGCTTCACGGGCATCAGCTGCCTTGTATCTAGAAAGAGCGTCCAGTATGAATACTTGTCCCCACCTGGACACATGTTACACAATCAGTTAGAGAAACAACTGCAAAGCATTTCGATAAAAGATGAAACAGAGCAACAATCATTCAAGTACACATAGATGATCCAAAGTAAAGGTGTTCAAAACACATATAGCTGAATAAGTGATACTAAAGTACACATACTCTGTGCATTCATTCAAGGCAGTAAGGAGCTTTGTCAGAGTGTGACTGGTCATCTCAAAGATGGGTCTATTACTATTCTCTTGAATTTCAGCAAGCGCAGCCACATCATTTGCTACAACCATAGGATTATTATCAGAAATCAAATCCTTGAGAGATTCCAGGAATCCCCTATCCTCAACTAACTCGGCATTTATGTCATAAAGTTTGGCGACACATATGGCTGCTGTCTTGCGAACATATGGATCACAAAAATAACTATTGAATAGTCATGCAAGTAGAGCAATTTCCATTTAACCATAACTAATACAAAATACCTTGGGACTGAAATCTTCAAGGTTTAGGTATAAACACTATTACCACTTACCACGAGCCATCCAGAGCAGGGCCGATGTTGGACCTATCCCAGCAAATTCATTAAGAGAACCACGAACTTGTCTGGTAGCATCTTTACTTTTGAATTCTCCAGGTTAAGACCAAAACAAACATGGAAGAGGGCCTTCAAACCATATTGATTTTGAAACGGGAAATATTTAAAGACAAAATCACAAAAATCCCCGCACCCCCAATCCAACAAAACTCAATATCAACAAGCAAAACCCCAATCCCAAAACCCTAAACCAACGCAGCAAAACCCCAATCCAACGAAACCCTAAATCAACCCAGCGAAACCCCAATTCAACATAACATTAAATCAACTTCGATATAGAATTTCGCATGGAACTTACCAAGGAATAAAAATTTCTCATAATCTACGGCGGTGGATGGAGGGTGAGAGACGAGCTATTCATCTTTCAGAACGAAAGTAGAGAGTTGAGATCGAAAGTGGTCGTTGAGAGAATGAGTTTGAGTTTTCTAGCTGAGACAGTTGAGAGAATTGAATGAGTGAGGCTAGGTATCGGGGAAGTTGAGAATGAGAGAAAGGTTTTAAGTGTCAAAAATTATCCATACAGTTACCCCAAAAAAAAAACACGGGTCAGACACGTTTATCTTTTTCAAAGTACGACAGTTTTTTGTCGTCTTAAAATGTCCATATTAATTGTCAAATTTTCTTATTTTTAAGACGACAGATAATTATCGTCTCATGAACACACTAATTTTTACTGTTTACCCGTTGCAATATTCAGACGACAGATTTTTAAATGTCTGTCGTAAAAATTTATCAGACGACAGTAAAAACGACTTCTGTCCTCTGATACATGTCGTCTGATTGCAAAATTGGCGTAGTGATTCCTTGATGGATTCAGACGTTAGTTCATTTGACAGCTCCATAGCTATCTTCGGTTGTGTGCCGACATGTGCATCTTGAAGCCAATTTTGTGACTGATAGAATTAGCTAATTTAGCTCATGGCTCTCATAATCCATATGTTTGGTTTAACAACATTTCCCTCTCTATGTCTTGAGCGTTCTATTTAGATCTATTGGGAAGAGGAGTAGAAAGAGGTCTTGTTTCATAGTTTTGTTTCTTTATTACATAGTTTTGTTGGCATGAATCGTTTTTCGTTACTCTATCACCAACCCTTTCCGTTAGTTCTTTGATTGTGTTTATGAAAATTGAAGAACACTATGTAATAATTGAAAGGTGCTTACTACTAGTGATTTATTAATGTCATACAACTTTGGTGAATGTCAAAAAAAAAAAAAATCACAACCAGATGCATATCATTGGAACCTAGTCAAAACTTACTTAATACATTTGCTAAGTTATTCAATCTGAAATAAAAGAAAATGTAATCACATTACTAAGCTAAAAGAAAATGTAGTAATTAAAAGATGCATAATATTGGTAAGAAAATTTGACCGTAGATTCTATTTTTGTCATATGCAGTTCATGCACTCAGTCATGAAGGTTTCTGTAAATAAGTAAGTAAATATGGCATCATTAATAATATGATGCTAGCAATTTGAAGTTTTGTGTTTAAAATGAGAGTTCCATATATAATTGTCAAAGTGTGGTCATTGTTGTCTCTTGTCCAGATGTTATACTTAATACCACCTTTCAATTTAGGTAAAAAACATAAAGGCAAACGCGAGTACCTACGATGGTGAATGCATACCATCTTCAATGGAAATCAAGTAACTTCTTGCTATATAATCTGCTAAAGGAGCCTTATCTCTTCCCTTTAAAATCTGCACTCATTCTCAAAACCTATCACAGCATCCATTTGTTGCATTTCGATCAGGCTCTCTCTAGCTCTCTAAAAAAAATAAAAAAATAAAAAATTACCTATATCTCTGTCTCTCTCTAAATATGCCATCCTCAAGCTCCTCGAATTCTTCAGCATGGTCGGAGCCATCACCGAACAGTAGCACTACATCTGCATTGATCACCACACCACCCTCGCTTCTGTCGCCATCATCGTATGAGTCGGGAATGTCATCAGTATCCCAATTTGAAATAAAGAGTTCAACGAAGCTATTTGATTTAGAAAACTTCGTAGACGACTTTCCACCGACGCAAATAATAGACTACCGTGAGATACAAAGAAACCAAGGGATTTATTCATCTTCTTCTTCAAAGGAGTTGGTTATATATAAACCGGAGAGACAACACCTTGAAAACCTGCAAGAGCGACTCGAGAAAGTTGTCAAGAATGTTGTTTATGTAAGATTGTCTACCTTATTAGAAATCTGGTATTAATTACATTAATTTATCATAGTAACTTTACATAAACTTTAACCAACTGCTTTTATGCAGAAAGAGGTGAAAATGTTATTGTCACAGGCAAAGGGGGAGAAAATGAAAGAACAACAGTCTGAGCATGACAGTGAAACTAGCATGGTGATTTTTCATTTCTTTTCTAGTTATAATGTTATACATCTACATCTATTTTCATTTTACTTGTATATATTTTCTAATCTATGATAAAAACAAATATCTTGACCAATTTGCTATTCATTTAGAAGGAAGAGGCCACTGATTCGACGAATGAAGACCGTAAACAGATGATACTAACAGTAGAGAATGCTCAGGTCGACCATGAGGGACCTAAAATATTAGACACGGTGATTCATCATTTTTCATAGATGATAGCTTTTACAAGAATAGCAGAATTATCCTTAACCAATTGCATCATATTCGCTTCCTTTCAACAGGACTTAACCATGACTCAGAGGCAAACTCGAACAACGACCACCAAGCTAGTGGCCTACATTTCGGATGTGTCATTTGAAATACCTGAAGATTTTAAAGTTGACAATGACACTGTAAACGAGGTATATGATATATAGTTTTTGGTTTACAACATTATATTTCTTGGAGCGGATTCTACGCACCAAGCTGCACTTGCACCATTAATGTGAAATACCTCAAATCGCCGTATGCGAAAATCGAATAAAGACTAGAGACTCTAAATTCATTCTTTTCATTTTTATTTTTGATCTAATCAAATTAAACGTCCATAATAAGACTTAGGACTATTTTTTTGAAAACATTTATGACTATTTTTTTTGGGTTTGAATTTTGTTAACAGTATTAGAATACATGCATATCAAAATATTACATATTAGTTGTTCGGTTCACTTGCACCTTGGTGCGTAGAAGAATTTTCGTATATTTCTTCACTTATGAGTAAGCATTAGGAGGTTTGTGTAAATATGGATCTCATGTTGTGTTTGTTGGGTTGATGCATGCAGTTTGTGCCTAAGGATGAAGTCCTTAGGGAAATTACTGCACAAAGTTACAAAAAGTATAGTTTTATTGATAGACTTCATGGATGGGATATGGAATGTAGGATGAGACTAAGTGGCGGCCAACAATTTGATAAGGTAATTTTTCATTAATTTGATTTAACGAATATTAATATCTTGGAAACGTCATATGGTTGAAATTGATCGAAGATAGTTTATCCATGATTGATTCAAGAAGCCTAACATTAAAGTTTTACTTAAAATTGTTTCATGCAGTATTTCACGCACTTGCAGTCGAAAATTATTATGAGATCAATCTGTGAAATTATGAGGTTTATCCTTTATGAGGTGAACCCAAAACAGTTGAAAGAAGCCAACCGAAAATGCAAAGCGGTAGAATTAGGAGAGTGAAATTTACACTCTCAAATTACGAACCACAGTCCCTTTGTTTAACTTATTAGTTTTCCTTTTAATTGCTTTTCGTTTTCCAGCAATACCCTCATTGATATACTGTAATGCTGCATATATATCTTATCTTTGTCTCCCCCTTTTAAACTTCTGATGTGTATTTCTTTCAAGGTTTTTACATTGAGTTGGGCTTATTGTAAGATCTTCTGATTTAATTATTAAGACTCAATTCGAAGAGTTCATTGTAAAGACTGATGTACAATGAAGCTTTTATGTTAATTGCTTTAAGTTTTTAGTAAAGACTCAATTATTAACTGTTTGTAAAGACTGATGTACAATGAAGCTTTTATGTTAATTGCTTTAAGTTTTTAGTAAAGACTCAATTATTAACTGTTTTTATGTTTGTGGTCATTGTAATCTTGTTATTCTAGCTTTCGTTTTAATAAATGATTTATTACTTTAAAAAAAAAAAAACCTCAGTTATTAACTGCTTTTATGTTCCTCATTCACAAATATTTCTATGACAATGGCTTTAATTTTCAAAAAGAAAAATTAAAATATAAAACTACATTGTCTTTACCTTTTTTGAGAAGAAATAATTGCATTGATAAGCAATTTAGATAAGTACATCAGCTCTAAGTACATTGGCCTTACCTTGGCGAAATTTGGTTGATTAAGATGACATCAATGGGTACAATACTGCAATTATTTGGAAATTCACAAGATTTGTTAGTGAGGGTTATCTTTCAGTCCAGTAGTTATATTGTTCGGGACACTGTTGTGATTTCTGAGAGAGAGAGAGAGAGAGATCAACTGAAGTGATCAGCTTCAAGAGTCTACAAACTGGTAAACCCTAATGGCTCTCTGCAGCCTCTCCCGTTTTCTAAACCCTCGCCGTCTTGGCCGGGGTCTCCCAAGGCGAACGACGACGCCGACTCCAAACCGGATGGCCCGGACCCTTTCGGCATCAAGCCCTCTGGAGGCATATCTCGACCTGTCGTGGTCAAGCAATCGCAACCTGCAACCCCAATATGAGGAATCTCAGTTCGTCATATCCCCCCCCCCCCCCCACTTCATGACTCTCAACAACTGGTCAGATGTTTTCAGGTCGAGCCCGACCCCAAAGAGCGCGACTTAAAGCTTCGTGGTCTTTCAAATCCGAAGAAATGAAGGTCGGATCCGAAGGGATGACGATGGCGGTGCTCTCGCTTGACCTAACACATCAGATTTCTGCTATGGAAGCCAAATGGCAAATCCGGATCGGTTTTTCTCTTGGTCTGATTGAATGGAGGAGAGAGGCAGAGGTCATGTGGATGACCGATCTCAGTTTTGAAAGCCAAATCGCATGGCGGCGGTTGGGGCCAACCGATGCTCTGTTGCTTTAGATTCGAACTCAAGCAAGAAGACCTCACTTCTCCGTACTGGTGACCGTAAGTGTTAGAGAAGGAAGACTGCCGGAATGGGGTTTGGTGCCCAGAGCAATCTACCAACCCAAATCATTTTGTGGGCTGAATCCATGTCAATTGCCCAAATCTGCTCAAAGATTGTGGGTGTCCAAAGCAGTAGTGCAATCTTGGTTTTAGGCCCACTTATGGACCCAATCAATGGACTCTAACCCTAATGGGTTTCGTATCTGGGAGCAAGGGGATTTTGATTTTCCTACTGAATTATCTGAAGTAGTATCAAAAGATAATTCAAACGTATGAGTGCATTGATAGCTTGACAGATTGTGCAAGCTAGATACAGCGAGATGGTTTTATATGACTTGGAGTACCGTAATTGAGCGTCTTAGCTCTGGTTTTATGTCTCTAGTATCTTGTATGTAACTAGTTTTATCCTTTGCTAAGCTCACAATAAGTGAGCTAAATGTCTAACATAATTGCACTATTGTGATCTTTGTGGTCATTGTAACCTCACCATTATGGCTTCTGTTTTATATAAATGATTTATTACTTTCAATTGATAAGCAATTTAGATAAGTTCATCAGCTTTAAGTACATTGGCTTTACCTTGGCGAAATTTGGTTGATTAAGATGACATCAATAGGTACAATACTGCAATTATTTGGAAATTCACAAGAACTGTTAGTGAGGGTTATCTTTCAGTCCAGTAATTAAATTGTTCGGGATACTGTTGTGATTTCTGTGAGAGAGAGAGAGATCAGCTGAAGTGATCAGCTTCAAGAGTCTTTTGATAAATCAACAGAAAACTGAGACATAGTAAATAAAAGGGGGTGCAGTTTGTAATTTGAAGAGTGTATATTCACTCCTGTATACTTACTGGTAAGTTCTACCATACAGGAATCTATTATACGGTCATTGCTGAATTGAAAATTAATACTAAGAACTGTACTTTTCATTTGCATGTTCCTTATATAAGCAATTGTTGTTCTCTATATATAGGATCCATCTGATGAGATCGAGCGCACAAACTACATTGAAAAATAACTGCCCGCCAAGAATGTCTCATAAAAGCGTCGTCGGTGATTTTGAAGAAAAGGAGGAGTTCTACATGGAGTTGTTTTTTATGTGTATCGAGGAGTAACCTGAAGCACGTAATTGCGGTAGAGGTGCCATTATGAACATAGTACAATATAATTGTAATTTTTAAGTACAACTTTCTATTATAAGTTATCTAATTAGGGTATTTTTATTAAGGGATTCATTTTGATAATCAGTTGTCGAAAACCGCTAGGCTCCAAAACCCTAAAACCACCTTTTCTCGTCTGGGCCGCCGGCCATACTTTGTCATCCATTGCTCAAAGGTTTGGGAAATGTTGATGGAATTGATTCCATACGTTGAGCGGGATGTAGCCTGGCATGGGGTATCGTCAAATTATCCCACAAAACTGAGGGATAATATGGCAGTAATCACAAGGTTTCTGTCCAAAACCATTGATATTCACCAAGAACTATGTATACTAATTGTAGCTAAGTGCTAAATAGCAAGCTGTTGAAAGAAGGATGAATACGGTTCCGTTTATATAGAAGGTTCAGCATTTGATGAGAAAGTGAATAAAAGGACCCAAATAATTTTTCTCTTGAATGTAAATCTTCTACTTGGATATGTAGTGCTTAATTTTTTCCACTTCTGATACGGAGTCGTGGCAACATCAAAAGATAATTAAATATAATCTAAATTAAGATATCTCTGTTAACTTAATCTCTATCAACTAACCATCACTTTAGTAGGTGTCTATTTCATTCTGATACATACTAATTCAAAGGTTAATTCATGACTTTATTTGGTTGGCCCTTTTGGTTTTTCCAATTTTGAAAGAAACTTCAATATTTCAATCAATAGATGAGTATTTGGATGAGTTCCCAGCAACTACACTGTCTACATCTGTTATAGCACTTCCAAATGACTCAGAAATCCTTTGTGTTAACTCCGTTAACCCTTAAGATTTTCAAATTTCAAAACCTAATAGTAGATTTTCCCTACCGATACAACCTACATATATGAGCTGCAAGATATAGTTGCCCTCCCTATGTATCTCGTCGATCTAAACTTTAAAAAAAAAAAAAAAAAAAAAAAAAAAAAATCATGACGATGTGTACTATGTGCCTCCTGTCTCCTTTGGCTCTCCTCCTTCCTCTGATTGCAGCTGCCGGAAATCCATCTTTAGGTGTTTGGAAACCCATAAAGGATATCAAAGACATGCATGTGAAACAGATTGGCGAGTGGGCGGTCTCAGAGTACAACCTGCAGCAATCCCACAATGCGAAGAGATTGGTCTTCCAGAGCGTGGTTCAGGGCCAGAAACAAGTTGTAGCTAGAATGAATTATGAGCTTGTAATTAAGGTCAAAGACGGATCCTCCACTGTGAATTATGAGGGCTTAGTCTATGAAAAGCCTAGGGAGAATTTTAGAAAATCGGTCTCATTTCATGAAGTTAGAAACTAGCATTTGGGGAATGGATTAATGATGTCAATTTGTACTTCAAGTCTATCAATCTTTGTATAATAAAGAAATTAAGATCGAGGATAATAGCATTGGAAGTTGCATAAAGGGCATGATATTCAACATTCGCCTGATTATAATTATCTATGATTTTTCCTGTTATTTCAGGAGTAACGTACATGAAGACTTCGAGAAATGACAATCATGCTAGTTGCAAAACTAATACAAATAAAAAATTGACAAGTTTTGAGAACTAGATCGGTTGTGGATATATTACCAACGATAGTTGTTTTGCTTTTTTATCTTATTTGTTCCAAAATACATCATATAGTTGTTTTTCATCTTGTCTTATGTTTTTTCTTTTTCCTTTTTTTGAAATGTATCTCGTCTTGTATTACTGTTATTAACAAGTATGGTGAAAGGACCGGATTCTCTCACCATTAAGCCATCTACCGTAGCATATAGGTCAAATTTTATTAGCTTACAAAAAACCGCATATATTGATGCTAGAGAAAAAATCACAAACAATGTTCCAACTTTAGGTTAATCATAAGAGAGAAGACTGAAGGCTCGAATCACTCACTTCACGTACCCAAGAAAGCGGTTTAGTCAAACACCCCAGATCACATAGATTCTCGTTGAACACTCACTACCTTCTCATTCTACCAGCATTTGTCAACATAACCTAATCCGGGCATCGCTCTCGCAATAATCTGCGACAGTAGTCTCATCTCTTTCATTTTGCTTACGGCATTCCGAATCTAACCAGGCCCATTCAACAACCCAAGGACGGAGACGAACTTGAAGAGAGGTTTTTCGCTAACAGAGAGAGAGGTTAGTCGATCTGGGGTGGAGCAGACGAGAGAGAACTAATAAAAGAAAATTAAAATCACCCAAGGGCATTTGAGGAAGATAGAATATAGTTGAAAGAAATTATTGTCCATGCTAGTGAGTTAACGAACGATTTGGACGGAGTGAGACTGAATGGATTAATTGGTCAAAAATTAAGTGTACGAGGAGTGATCGGTTAAAATTGAAAAGGAGTGATCGGTTAAAATTGAAAATGAGAGTTTCAGATATTATTATAAAATTGTGGTCTCTTTTGTTTCTTCTTCAAATGTCATACCTGAAACCATCTTTCAGTTTAGACAATAAAATGGATATGAACGCATGCACCTACTTGGCGAATGCATATCACATTCGATGGAAACTAGGTAATTCTTTCTATCTAACACTGTAGCCTTTAAAACCTGCGGTCATTCTCAAAACCTCCCAATATTTTGTTCATAAATAATTAAATATGACACAATTACTAAGTTAATACTAACCATTCGAATTTCGAATTCAAAATGGAAGTTTCAGATATTATTATAAAATTGTGGTCTCTTTTGTTTCTTCTTCAAATGTAATATCTCAAACCACCTTTCAGTTTAGGCAATAAAATGAATACGAACGCATGCACCTACTTGGCGAATGCATATCACCTTCGATAGAAACTAGGTAATTCTTTTTATCTAACACTGGAGCCTTTGAAACCTGCGGTCATTCTCAACACCTCTCAATATTTGGTTCATAAATAATTAGATATGACATAATTACTAAGTTAATACTAGTCATTCGAATTTCAAATTCAAAATAGGAGTTTCAGATATTATTATAAAATTTTGGTCTCTTTTGTTTCTTTTTCAAATGTCATACCTGAAACCACCTTTCAGTTTAGGCAATAAAATGGATACGAACGCATGCACCTACTTGGTGAATCCATATCACCTTCGATGGAAACTAGGTAATTCTTTCTATCTAACACTGGAGCTTTTATTTTATTCATAAATAATAAAATATGACACCATTACTAAGTTAATACTAGCTATTCAAATTTCGAATTCAAAATGGGAGTTTCAAATATTATTATAAAATTGTGGTTTCTTTTGTTTTTTCTTCAAATGTTATATCTGAAACCGTCTTTCAGTTTAGGTAATAAAACGAATACGAACGCATGCACCTACTTGGCGAATGCATATCACCTTCGATGGAAACTAGGTAATTCTTTCTATCTAACACTGGAGCCTTTAAAACCTATGATCATTCTCAAAACCTCTCACAACATCATTATGTGACTTTTGGACTAGTGTCTCTTTTGTTCTCCATAACATGCAACCAAAACTCTCTCTCACTCTCACTCTCTTCTCTCTCTCTCTCTCTGAATATGTCATTTTCAAGCTCCTCGTTTACTACAGAGCCATGGTGGAAGGACTGCCGCCATTATCGACTAGTAACACTACAACTACATCAATTGGCTCACCACGCACATTTAAGATTGTACTGTCGTCATCCTCAAATGAGCCGCCAATGTCACCAGTACCCCAATTTCAAATACAGAGTTCTTTGAACCAATCCATTTTAGACCTCTAGAACGACTCCCCACCGACGCAAATAGTGGACTACCATGACGTACAACGCCACCAAGAGATCAATCCATCTCCTAATTCTTCAAAGACACTGACTCTATATAAACTGGGACACAACCTCTTCAACCTATTACATGTTTTCAAGAGGTTGTGTCTTTGGTTTATATAGAGCTAGTTTCTTTAAAGAAAGAGATTGATAAATCTCTTGGTGACAGTGTACGTCATTGTAGTCGACTATTTACGTTGGTGGGAAGTCGTTATGGAAGTCTAAATCGGATTGTTGGTTCGAAGAACTCTGTATTTGAGATTGAGGTGGTACTGATGACATCGACAGTACAACCTCAGATGTGTGCGGTGAGGCAATTGATGTAGTTGCAGTGTTACTAGTTGATATTGGCTCCCAACTAGAGGTGGCAAACGGGCCGTCCCAGCCCGGCTCGGCCCATGACGGACCACTTCTTAACGGGTTTAGACTTGAGCCGGCACATTTACTCAAATGTAAGGCCCGACCTGGCCCAAGCCCATAATGTGGTGGGCCGTGCTCGGGCCGTGCCGGGCTCGTTTCATGCCGAAAATTGAAAATAGTTGAGGTGAATGTCCTATACCACCGGTTTTACTCTCATAATCTCAACTTTTAATCATACATGATACGATTACAAACCAAAACTAATTCACACAATCTATTGATCATTTTTTTTCTTTGTCAACAAACTAAAGAAATAAGTGATAAATGCTCATTTTTCACAATTAATAAATTTTTAAGCAAAAACTTTTTATGTGTTTAGGGGAATCCAAATTCATACTCAAATAAATAAGTATTAGTATATAATATAAGTTTATTGTTCACACTCAAAACTAAGTTTATTATTTATAAATATGTTATCTTCGTATTAGAAATGGAAAAAAAAATTATATTTTATAGCAGGCCGGGCTGTGGGCCTCAAATTATAGTGCTCGGGCCGAGCCGGGCCGGGCCTATGGGGTCATTTTTTTAGGCCCAACCCGACCCATTAGAATAACGTACTTGGGCCGGGCCGGGCCGTTAACGGGGTTGGGCTGTGCTGGACCGCTTTTAAACGTGTCGTGCCTATGCCGTGCTCATGCTTTATGGCCCGTTTGCCACCTATACTCCCAGCAATCCTCCTACCATGGCTCTGTAGCAAAATGAGGAGCTTGAAGATGACAAATTGAGAGAGAAAGAGAGAGAGAGAGAGAGAGAGAGAGAGAGAGAGAGAGAGAGAGAGAGAGAGAGAGAGAGAGAGAGAGAGAGTTTATTTTTTTGTAGAGAACAAAGATAACATAGTCCAAAAGCCACAAAATGATGCACTGATATGTTTTCAGAATTACCGTAGGTTTAAAGGCTCCAATGTTATATAAAAAGAATTACCTAGTTTCCATCAAAGTTTCCATCGAAAGTGATATGCATCCGCCAAGTAGGTGCATGTGTTCGTATCCGTTTTGTTGCCTAAACTGAAAGGTGGTGTCAGGTATAACATTTAAAGAAGACACAAAAAAAGACCACAATTGTATATAATATCTGAAAATCCCATTTTGAATCCGAAATTCTAATAGCTAGTATTAACTTAGTAATGGTGTCATATTTAATTATTTATTAAATCATTTGCACAAACCTTCATGACTGCGTGCATGAATTACAAATGACAAAAATGGAACCTATTGTCACATCCCAGTGGTGTCCCTCTTTTAATTACTACATTTCCTACCATTATATATCGTAGTTTACCAAATGTGATTTCATTTTCTTTTATTGCAATTTCTCAATTAATGTATTAGGTAAATCTTTAATCGTAAGCACCTTTCAATTATTACATATAGGCCCGAATTGGTATTGAGTTTTCGGAATTCAAATCACTTATAATCACCATTTTGAATAGATTTTTTGTTTGATAAAATCTTAAAACCTGCTTATCTAAAACTTTTTAGTTTAAATAACCACGATTTTAAAAAGCAGGTTAGATGTTACTTATTTAAAACTGAGTTTTTTAAAAATTGAGTTTTTAAAACCACAATACCAAACTAAACAAAATTTTTATTCAACCGAAAGTAAAAGCAGATGCCCTTTTTGTTCAAGTTCCTTTTGTAATAGCCAACAGTCCAACAATACACCAAATTTGAGTTGGAGAAATAAAAATATTTGAGGTGAACAAAAAGAAATACGAACGAAAAGAGGAATGATATTTTTCTACTCACAAAACCTATCGTTCTCTCCTCCCTAGCCGTCTGCTAGGGTTTTGAGCCCGACCAAACCTTTTTCATTGTTTTTCAATGGAGACCAAAGCAGGCTTTACCCTGCTAATCCTCTCCGCGTTAGCTTTCCTCTTGGATGGCTTTAGTGGAGTTTTTCTTTATTTGGATTTGATCTCTGGTGGATCTGTGGTGACCTTCGACAATGGCGATGGAGACGACATGGCAATCTCAATCTGCTTGAGGTGTCTTCCCCCTCACTCTGTTTGCTTTGAAAAGGGTGGGATGAGAGTTTTTTATGGTGGGGATGGCAGCTTGGATCGCCAGCCCTCATATAATACAAGCTTCGATCTCTCTTCTTTTGCTTATGGTGGTGGTGAAACAGTTAAGATCGATGAAATCTTGAAGAAAGAGGAGGCTCCGAGTTTGGCTACGACGGCGACGTTCGTCTCTGTTGGTGATGACGTCGGTAAGACGGTGGCTAGGGCAACAGCTCCTTTGGATTTAGGCTTGAATGGGCTGAGCTTGGATCAGCTAGGGTTTAACTTGTTTGGGCCTTGGCTGATGTTTGGGCTTGAGCTCCTAATTTAGAATGAGTTTTGGTCCAGATAACTAGTGATTTTCGCAGAGTCTTGATAGTTTTCTCCGAAACCTAGTTTCACCTGTAAAATAATTGTGTTTAATCGCTACAAGATGGTTGTACTTAGGATTTCAAAGCTTATGCTTTATGTAGTATGAGACTTGCAATTCTGCAAGACGATGTTTTCTGACGACCCTACAAGGGTACGTCGTCTTTATACTGCTTGCTCTGATTTAAATGGAATGACCTTTTGATCAAAAAAAAATAATACGAACGAGGAATCTACATATATATATTTTTCCTTTAAATCGATCAATATTAAATTTAGTATACAATAATACTGTTTAACATCCACGGTCATCGGTTTTCACCTTTCATGATTGATGAATCGAAAGTTCTTCTATGCACCAAGGTGCAAGTGAACCAATAGCTATAATTTAATCTCAACCGTTTATTTGATCTAGTTATATAAAGACATTAACATCGATACTAACACCATTAAGTGACATTAACAGCAATATTAACACTGTTAAAACAGTAAGAAACCAAAAAATAATAATCAAACATGGTAAAAACAAAAAAAGAGGTGAATATTTTGCTAATCAAATTAAACCAAAGTTATGATTTTTCAAAGTTGAGGGTCTGCAGTAGGAAATTCTGCAGATCAGTATTTCTTAGTTTTCGACCCAGCTGCCTTTTTACTGAAATTTGTGCATTTCAGTTGAGTATTTCAAGTTGGTGTCTTCATGAAAGTTAGAGTACACATCTTAATATCATTTCTGAGTTGAAATCTGTTGAAAAGGATTTCTGTAGATTAAGTTAAGAATTTTTGAAGTTGAAGTTCTGCATCAGGAAAATTTCTGCAAATCAGTTTTCCAAGTTTTGGACCAACTAACCTTTCTATTATAACCTGTAAATTTTTGTTCGGTATTTGCAGTTAGTGTTGTCACAAAAGTTTTAGTAGACATCTGCACGATCATTTCAGTACTGAAATCTCTCGAAAATGTTTTTTGTACATTAAGTTATGAATTTCTGAAGTTGAGTCTGCATTAAGAAATACTGCATTGTTACTATTTTACTGTTTGTTCCTTTTGATTTCAGTGGTCTTTTCATTCAAACTTGTTTAGATTCATCACAAACTGAACGTAGACATTCTTAAACTTTTCAGTATAACTTACAAACACCATTTCCAGACTATAGCTGAGACACATTTGTTATATGTTCCAGACTATAGTTGAGACACATTTGTTATATGTTGCACTAGTTGAACATGCTGGATTGCATTTATGGGGACAGTAAGTTCAGACTAGCAAATAAGTTGTTTGCCTTTGGAACCCTTCCCTTCAAGGCTAATGGAACTGGACCTCGACAGAAGAACGATTTTGACTGCGGTGTTTATGTCATTAGGAATATGCAAAAATATGGTACCGATTGGGCTGCTAAGGTAAACCAATTCTACCAAATTGAATTCATCAGTTTGTATTAGGATAACAATGCAGTACAATTCGGAGAATGAACGCGCAAGTTTGGTGGTGGAGTGTCTGAGGCATCCTAAGAACGAGGTGGTGGAGTTGCATGTGAGAGTGGACAGATGCTTAGCTCGCAACACCGGGAAGTAGAGAACAGAAGCCTTTACCTTTGCTGATTCCCTAGTTGTTTTGATAATTACCTTAAAATGGTATATTTTGTACTGGACTACGGCTATATATTTCCTAGTTTGAATTGTTGAAATGTCGTAACTCGTAACTTACCTTTGTTATGGATTGAATATCCATATGAACATATTTTGTGAAAGGAGAGTTGGTGAATTTTGTGAACTGGGGTGTGAATGGCTTGGATATTTCTTGTGAATGGCCAATCTTAATTACTTCAAGTCTCAATTTAAACAAAGGTATACAAATTTATTAAAGAGAATCAAGTCTCTACTGTACATGTTTTGTTAGAAGTAAATGGTTCTTGTGCATACTTTGAAGAAGTTCCAGCAATTTCTAATTCCATAGCAATGTCCAAAAGCCATACAAAAGAAACAAACAAGGAGCAACAACAACAAAAATCAAATGTATTTGATGATCGACCATTCCAGAATTTCTGTTTGTAAACTGCACCAAGGTGCAAGTGATCTCCACCGCTGACCAAAATAGCCTGGGAACTCCTGCAAACCATCACCACTACAGCAGATATGTCATAAACCAGTATTTAAGAAAGCAGCAGAAGAAACAAGAAAATAGGAGCACGTAAAGCAAGATATATTAACCATGAAAACCAGTTAAATTAAAACTCTTGGGGATGATGATGATATATGGACTGCAACAATCCCCCTCCAAATCTTCATCACCATCAGACCAGTCAGATTCATCAAGTCCACATCCATTACCTGAACATACTTACCATCACCCAAAAGACTATTGCGTGGTTTTCTGACTTCCAAATATGTTTTGTTAACCCTTATGACTACAAGTTGCATATGCTGTTGCATATATCTGAGAAGGGTAACTGCCTTGATATATATATATACCTGTATCCCAGAGCTCATTGCATTGAATTGCTCCCAGGACTTCGGAATCTGACCTTCACAGGAAATTAGCAAAAGAAACAATATATCCTTTTCACTTTGTTCATTTTGTTTTCTCAATACCTGCAAAATACAAACTATTTCTGCAACATCTAGAACAAAAGAATCAGTGATCTGCACTATCACATAATCCAAGTATATGATATATATTTTTTTTGGAAAGGCTTTCAACTTCCAGATTTGTAAAAATTTAATTGTATCACCAACATTAGTTGTATAACAATTAGCTAAAGAAATTGCAGGCACAATCTATAATTTTATCCATGTAAAACAATGGCAGCTTTATAGCCGCTAGTTGCCAGTAAATCATATTTATATACATCCTGGTGTCCAGGAACTAAACTCCATGAAAAGTTCAGTTGAAAACACTTTTCCTACTTCAACCACACAGAAACTGAAAGCAGTATATCTGTACTCACTGAAAAGTTCAGAGGAAAACACTTGTCCTACTTCAGCCACATAGAAATTGAGAGCAGTGAAGCAATTAGAAATATATCTATACTCTTTTGATACACCACTAAATGCATCAGACTTCAATAACTTCAATCCTTGGCATTTCCTGCTGCATATCAGTACTAAAATGTAGTTCCACAAAAAGAACTATACAATTAGTAAACAAGTAACAAAGAGTGTCCAACACTAATACAGTTAAGGTGAAAAATTGGACCATAATCAAACACTTTCCACTGTAATCATGGGTGAGTTCTTCATTTACAAACACGTTAGAAGATTACCAAACAGTTGGAGACATTACCAAAACTCTTCTTGACAGATAAAAATGATACATAGGACTTGAAATTGATCCCTTAAAAAAAATTAAACTCTACCACTGTCAACATACCTCTGAACACCAGCCTCCTAGCGGTTCACCTTCCCATCCAATTCAACTATATGGAAGAAACTACATAGCTTTCCGTTATATGATAACAAAAATCTTCATTATGGAAAATCTGTAACTTGAGCGCATGTCTCCATTCTATACAGTATTATATAACTATATAACCCAGTGACCACACTTGACCATTATACGTCAACACATGCATTAAAAACCAACCACTACATTTATATACAGCCACACACAGAAGTGTATATATATATATATATATATATATATATATATATATATATATATATATATATATATATATAGCCATTCTCAGCTGCGGACGTCCGCACCAATGGTTTTGGTGCGGATTTTTATTTTTGCACCATTTTTCGATCGAATTTCCTCATCTCCACCGTCTAGTATCTAGATAATATTGTGTAAATCATCTCTGCAAAATTTCAGCCAATTTAGTAATTGTTAAGGCCCTCAAAATGACGTCTTTCTGTTACAAACATGAACGGTTCATGTTTGACAAAATTCAGTCCGTCCATTGGTTTTTCGAGTTTGAGGGCCTTAACGATTACCAAATTGGCTAAAATTTTGCAGAGATGATCTACACAATATTATCTAGATACTAGACGGTGCAGATGAGGAAATTCTATCGAAAAGTGGTGCAAAAATAAAAATCAGCACCAAAACCATTGGTGCGGACGTCCGCAGCTGAGAAAAATCATATATATATATTCATATATAAAAGATTATCGTTCAGATTAAACTAAATCAATTCTTCATTCTCCATGATTTTAAGAAGAACTGAATTACAGAACTTAACCAAAGTAGAGAAGTTATTTCCAAAACCAGAATCTGAAACACAAAGACATAGCCAAACCTGTTTGACTGCAATTCTCGATCGGAAAAGATTTGTAGAGCAATTTGTAGTCGGTGCAGATTTTACGATGAGAGAAATCGAAGCCCTAGCCGGATTCGGATACCGCGTGGGTTTTTGAGGTTTGAATCGGAGACTTCGAATCTCTTCGTCGGTGCCGCCGTCGTGGGATTAGGCTAGAGAGCAAGAATGGATTTTTTTTTTTTTTCGTCTGCATCTGACTAACCAACGGAATCGCTTCGTCTTACCAACGCTGCTAACAGACGTTAAACCCACCATGATGCATTGAATCCGCTCCGTTGATGAATATGGCTATTTGTGTTCTAATGTTGTCAAATTCAAAGTTTCAAATGCGTAGAATGCGTGTCTCACTGTTGTTCTCCATTTTATCTTATTAGATTAAGAAATAATGTCAATTTGGTATTAATTATTGGGACTGGTTGCCCATTCCAATGAAAAACGTTTTTCATTGCACATTTCAATTATTCTTACCAAAATTACTTTTCTATCCCTAATCTAGCTATCTGATCTTATCCCTCCACCTCTCATTCAAGATCTACTCTCTCTCTCTCTCTCTCTCTCTCTCTCTCTCTCTCTCTCTCTCTCTCTCTCTCTCTGCCATCGTCCTCTGATCCAGGTTTGCTCCGACCTCCAGCAGCAACCGCACGCACGCACGCTTCCGACGAACATAAGAGTAGTGCGGTCGTCAGAGTCGCGTTGTCGTCGTCTGATCCGTCAACGTCGTCGTCGTCCTGGACCTGACCGGCAAACTTCGTCGTTTCAGCCGGATCTGGGACTTCGTCACCGCCTCATCCTCCTCCTCGCCTCGCCGATCCAAACCGCAGGATCTGAGACTTCGTCACCGCCTCTCTCTCTCTCTCTCTCTCTCTCTCTCTCTCTCTCTTTGTGGCTGCCTCGACGTCGATGCCGACGACGCCTCAAGGACGAGGACGACGCACCGGCGAGGAGCCCGACGAGGATCATGGGGTCGAGCCACCTCCGGCATCTTGAGCTATTGGAAGAGGATTGCACCCCCGGCCAGGCTAGGGATTTGAAGGTAGGATATGATCCTTCTTTGATATTGTTGGTAAATTGTGGTTGTTATCGGTTTGGAGGTTAAATTGGTGTTGTGGTTGGAGAAGGAGAGAAGGTGAGAAGAGTAGCTGCCGTGATTTCACTTTGGATGCAGAGAAATGGTGCAAGGGAGTAGATCCAGTGAGTGAGGGTGCATGGTAAGAGAGTATATCCAATTACTGGGGGTTAGTAATTTTTCTGGCTTGGAAATTACTGAGGGTCAGAAATATTTTTTTTTTTGGTTTCGTTTTGGTTAGGAATTGTCTTCTTCTATTTTCTTTGTTTTTCTGTGTTTTGACAGATTATTGAGGTCAGTACAGAAGTCAATAGAAAATTACTCGGAGTCAGTAATTTTTCATTTGGTTTCGTTTTGGTTGGGAATTGCCTTCTTCTTCTATTTTTTTTGTTTTTTTTTGTGTTTTAACAGATTATTGGGGTCAATACAAAGGTTAATAGAAAATTATTGGGGGTCAGTAATTTTTCTTTTGGTTTCGTTTTGGTTGGAAATTGCCTTCTTCTTCGGTTTTATGTGCTTTGACAGATTATTAGGGATCAATACAGAGGTTAATAGTTGATTAATAGGGGTCAGTAAGTTTACTACCTCCTAGTAAAATCTCAGTAGAAGTTTACTGCCCCCAGTAAAACAGTTTTCATCATTACTGCCCCTCAATAACGTTTTATTGACCTCAGTAAAAGTTTACTGCCCTCCAGTAAAATCTCAGTAGAAGTTTATTGGCCCCCAGTAAAACATTTTTCATCATTACTGCCCCTTAATTAAACTTCAGCGATTGTGCAGTATACTTTCGGCAAGGTCCGGTGATATTTAAAAAAAAAAATCAGGCGAGATTTCCGATGACCGGTGAGATTTTAAAAATATCCGGCGAAATTCCGGTTTACTGGGGTCTGGCGACCGGTGACCGGAGTCCGTGGACCGATCACCGAAGTCTGACAAAGTCCTCTCTATCTCTAAATGTGTATAAGACTTAAAAGTGTCTCAAAAATATTATTTTATTATGAATTTAATAAAGATTTGTGTATTTGGGCACAAATAAGCTAATCTCTCATTCAATTGGGGTCAAAAGTCTTATTGTCATTGAAATGGGGTTTGACTTTATTTTTTTTGTACAAATGGACATTTTCCCTTAGATTAATACTGTAATGATAAACACCAAATCTAGGGGCATTCATAAATCCTAGACTGCTTCACCGTTAACCAACTGCATGGCTATATTAAAGTTAGCTTTACAAGCTGTAGTTTATGCAATTTGGCGCGAGAGAAATAACCGCAGGTTTCTTAATGAGAGTCTTCCTCCCGTTGTTGTGTTCAAAGGAATTGTGGAGTCCCTTCGCCTCTGCTTATTGTCTTGGAAGATCCTTCATACTCCTTTTTAACACTAACATTTTTCATGAATGGAGACTAGCTTTTTAGTTTTCTGTGTTTTCTCTTAGAGGTGTTGTTTTTTTCTCCTAGGTTTGTTTTTCCTCTCTATGGAGGGTGTTGCTTTGTTAGCTTTAGCTTTATAGCTTATGATCTTGTTGTTCCTTGACTTGTTTTTAGCTTGGGTTCTTCTAGATATTCATTCATTTACCAAAAATAAAAAAAATAACGCCTACCCCTTAGTCTCTTTCCACCACCACGACCTCAACTCCCTATGTACCTCATCGATCAATACTTAAAAAAAAGGATCCAGATCCTCTCCTGAGCCACTATTTTACCTAACCTTCTAAGCTTTTTCTAAGATGACAACACGTGAAAAAGTTTGATCTAATGGCTAAAATTCTTGTTTTCATTCTTAGCCACACTTTGTCTCTCCCTTCTCTTTTCCTTCGCTGTTTACTTCTCTTCCTTCATGTTCTCTCTTTGGTTCTTCTCAGCCACACACAATTGTGCAGGTTGCAATTGGTTGTGGATGAGGACTGACTCAGGTGGTGAGTGGGGGACGAGTTAAATTCCCATTTGGAGGAGAATTACTGTGAAAACCAGGGCAAGAAAGGTTAGGAACCCAAGAGTTTACTACTTGAGAACTCCATCTCTTTGGTCTCACTGGCTAGAATTTTGGGTTCGATCACTTTCTGCCATTTTTGAATCTCCCTTATGAGACACTAGACAAGATTTTAAATTTTTTTACATTAGTTTCTGGTTACTTTGGCCCTTTTATCCGGGCTTGTTCTTTATTCCTTGAATGTCTTTTTTTTTTCCTGGGTTGCGGTGACGAATTGGAAGTCTATAGGGTGGTCTTGTTCAATTATATGAGCTCGATTGCTTTGGAGCCATGGCCGATCTGAGAAAGAGAAAAAGGGGTAAGAGAATTTGAGATGATCCATGATATGAAATTAAGCTGACGATTTGAGATTGTGAATAAACATCAACATGGAATTCAAAGTGGGTGCTTGCATGCCTCTGACTATTTGAGGCCGACTCCCAGCAACCAGAAAAATGAAGAGAGAAGAGAAGAGAGAGTCCCAGAAGTGTAGAAGTGCAGAACAAAAGAGAAAAACAAACAAAAAATAAAGAAAGACAAGCTTAGCTTAATTGTTGACTATTGGATTACAATACGCTATGTGTCTTCATCAAATTAAAAGGTTAGGCAAGAATGTAGCTAAGGAGATGATCCTCTCCCAAAAAAAAATAAAATCAGGATGATGCGTACTATGTGCCTGCTCTTTGCTCCTCTAGCTCTCCTCCTCTGATTACAGCTGTCGGAGATTCATCTCTAGGTGTTTGGAAACCCATAAAGGATATAAATGACATGCATGTCAAAGAGATCGGCGAATGGGCGGTCTCGGAGTACAGCCTGCAACACTCCCACAGCGCGAAGAAGTTGGTCTTACAAAGCGTGGTTCAGTGCCAGAAACAAGTCGTAGCTGGAATGAATTATGAGCTTGTCATTAGGGTCAAAGACAGGTGCTCCACTGTGAATTATGAGGGCTTAGTCTATGAGAAGCCTTGGGGAATGTTAGAAAATTGGTCTCCTTTCATGAAGTCAGAAAATAGTATTTGGGAAATGTATTAAGGATGTCAATTCGTACTTCAAGTCTATTAGTGTTTGTATAATAAAGAAATTAAGATCGAGGATGGTAACATTAGAAGTTGCAAAAAGGACATGATATTCAAAATTCGCCTGATTATAATTGTTTATGATCTTTCCTGTTATTTCAGGAGTAACGTATATGAAAACTTCGGGAAATGACATTCATGCTAGTTGCAATACTAATACAA
Organism: Fragaria iinumae; assembly: GCA_009720345.1. Classification (NCBI taxonomy): domain Eukaryota; kingdom Viridiplantae; phylum Streptophyta; class Magnoliopsida; order Rosales; family Rosaceae; genus Fragaria; species Fragaria iinumae. Next base: position 12,918,593 of record CM019120.1, read on the forward strand.
ATAAAAAATTGACAAGTTTTGAGAACTAGATCGGTTGTGGATATATTACCAACAATATTTGTTTTGCTCTTTTATCTTCTTTTTAAAAAAAAATAAAAAATCATATAGTCGTTTTTCATCTTGTCTTATGTTTTTTCTTTTTTCTTTTTCCTTCTTTTGGAATGTATCTTGTCTTGTATTATTGTTATTCACAAGTATGGTGAAAGGACCAGATTCTCTCACCATTAAGCCATCTACCGTAGCATATAGGTCAAATTTTTCAGCTTACAAAAATCCGCATATATTGATACTAGAGAAAAAATCTCAAAGAGTATTCCAACTTTAGGCTAATTGTTATTAGTCACTTGGTGTATGTTTGGATGGGGAAGAACAGGGTTCCGCGGCCACGATGAGGTGGCCTGGTGGCTCTGGCATGGGTTCTAGATCTCGATCTAGCCATAGAAGGTGGGTGACTGGGCTGATCATTTTACTAGTCATTGTTACGTTTGATTTCGGTTGTGGTACATCACTAGAGATCGGATACTGGCGGGCGGTAATGGTCTCGGCGGTGGAAAGGTGACAAGGATGCAACTGCTGACGTGGGCCAGAGAAGTTGGGCTAACTGACCAACTTGCGACTTTGGGCCTCTGGGTCCTTGTTGGGATTCTGATGGTGTTTTTTTTGAAGTTTTTTTTTATTAATTTACTGTTTTTTACCTTCTTAGTTTCAGTTTGGCTAGTGTATGAAATAAGTCAATATTTTATGGCTGATGGAGGGCTACGTCCTAGTAGGTGTTCCTTTTGGTTTTTGTTTTATTGTTTTTAATTTATTGGTTTTGGAAACTGGTGGGCTATGTCTTGGAAAATGCACGCAGCATGCCATATTTGTCCTAATAACGCCACGAGTTCCTTACTTTGTTAAATGACAGCTTCCTAATAGTAAGATGAAACTAAAGATTATTGGTTATACCCAGTGACATCATAGCCGGAATGCTGATACCCATTGTAACTTATGGCTTTGTATGAGCAATAATTTTTTGGTATGTCGCCAAAATTGTAAAGCAAATGGAGTAACCAATGATGCACTCTTTGCTAAATGATACTTGTTAGAATACATAAATTTTGTAGACATGCCTAATATTATTTTATGATGTTCTAACAGTATGGGGTTTTTTTGAACTCAAAGACAATTTTGTCATTAATACTAAAGTAGAGAATAGAATACGAATCGATCCGTAGCCATGCGTACAGAGGACAAGTAAGATCATCTGATTTGTATGAGAGTTGCATCATTTTTACAAATTTCGGCTCACAATGAGCCTATAATCTAATAGCATATAGATCATAGACAATTGTTTCTAACAAACTAAAAGCAAGAAAATAAAAGCTCCCCCATGTGAAAAGCGTGGACCAAGAGCAATTGTTCTGAAATAAGCAAAAACAACTGAAATTGCAGAAAAGGAAATAGAAAAAAAGACTTCAAAGAACCTCCTTACCCTTCAAGCTAGGGCTTCGGGAAGGAGTCGAATCTTCCTGATTGGCATCTCTTTTGGGTTTCTGGAGCCGACATGACATCCCCGCTTCTTCTTTTGACCTTCAGTTGCAACCGATGCCATCTTAACTGGTTCATGGGTGATGGTAGGAGGCTTCTCTTCCTCTTGCATCTTCTTCTGACACATTATGTTCCGTGAACCCATAGGGCGTCTTCTCTTCTTTTTGGGAGGAGCAAAGACACAATCTGAGAGTTCGATAACCTTCGAGTTAGTGAAGGCCAAGGAGGCAGCATATGCTTGACTAGGGTTTTGAATACCCAAAGAGGATGATGATGCTAGCATATTGGCTATGCTAGGGTTTTTTCCAATATATGGCGATGGAGTGGTGGAAAACTTGCTCTTCGATCCTTTCGAAGAGGGTGAGAGATCAAGGTTTGGGTGCGAAGAGGCCATGAGAATGATTGAAAACAAGGAGAACCGATGAAAGATGGAGCTTTTTGGGTTTGGTGGCCGTGCTCTGGGAGAGAGAGAACGGCTTAGGGTTTTAGGGTTTAGGTGCGGCTAGAATAATTTTCTGTTTCTTTCATAGTTAGTTGAAATCCACACCTAACAGTATGGAGGTTTAGACACAATGTCTCCCTTTTATATTCTGAGGTTTATTAATGGTTATGACATGAAGGCTGCCCGTTTTAGCCCTTATACTAAAAAAAAGCTATTTCTATTAACACACCTATTTTTGCTATTAACACACCTAATCTATTTTCTTATTCATATATTTTTATTTTATTTACAAATTTGTCACTTGAATTTGATTGATGATTAGGTCTCATCATATAAGGGTGTGTTAATAGCAAAAAATAGTTTGTTAATAACTCGCCCAAAAAAATAGCTAATGGTTATGAAATCCTACGATAGAGCGTGACGAAAATTCAAAAGACCGTTAAATTGATTTTAACGTCCAGAATTCAAAATATTTAGACATCAATATCAACAACCTCAACCAAAAATTTCAATCCAATTCGCCAAAGATTTTAAAAGCTTTTATTTCCAAGTCCACAACAGGAAGTGTTGGGTACGTAGGTGCACGCATATACATATATACTTCAGATGAAGATGGGTTTTTTATTTTTTATTTATTTATTTTTTTTAACACAGATCCATTATATATAATACATCTAGCCTTTGCTCAAGCATAAAATATAAGACAAGAATGTCACAAAACATATATACATAACCGTAAAGATTCAACGTACGAAGCTTTGATTCACAAAACAATGGAACTGCACGTCGGAAGTTGTGTGTTGTACCGGATTTGTAGAAAATGCTGACTGAGAAATGGAACGACTTTACATGCAACTTCTATTGCAACACACTGATATATATAATGCCCGTGGCCAAACCCCACAACTATGTCTATGTGTACAAGTTTCTATATTTGTTTCCTTTCTACTACGAAACTTTTGGTTACAATTGGCCGCCTGGGCCTGTGTGCGGTGGAATAATCTCAGGGCCAGGAGGCGGTGGAGGCACTATATCCGGTAGCTGCTGCGGTGGTTTGTTAGGTCCTGGAATCTGGATATCTGGAAAAGGAAGTGGCACATCCGGAACAGGAGGTGGCGTCAAAGGAGGTACTGGAAAATCTGGACTCGGGTTCGGGCCCGGTTCAGGTGGAGGGTAAGGGCTGACTTCAGGTGGAGTAGTATTTGGAATGTCAACTTCTGGAGACGTAGAGATCCCAGGTACTTCAGGTGGAACATCAGGCCTATCCGAACCCGGCACCGGAGGAGAAAACTCAGGCGGGCTTCGAGTTGGGTACTCGTTAAGGGAGCTGGATAATCGAGCATGGACTAAAATCTGAGGTCGAGTAGGAAAGATAGGGTTCTTGAGTGACAGATACAATGGAGTAGTAGTGGAGCCAGTGCTTGTTTTGGATACTGAGCAAAATGAATTAATGGTTCGTTTGACGAGTGTGGATGAGATTGCAGAGATGGACGACATTGTTGTAACCTTACAAAACCTTTGGAAGCTGAAGACGCTGAAGTTACATGTAATTTGTAAATAATGGGGAAGGCATGTCGGTCATGACTGATGTATGGAGGTGGCATTTGGCAACGTGACAGATGGAGATCGAAGGGATGTGTATGTCATGCAGTGAGAAGGAGTGAAGGATACTCACAAGTGATTTGAATCTGGAGGACTGGACACGTAACATGTACGCAACAAGGTAAGACATTTTATATATATTCATCTCACGATCTGTGTAAGGTTTGGTTACAAATATAAGTATTTGATTAACCAAGCAAATTATGAACGAATGCAAAGATCAATGTGGTGGCGATCGACTTGAGAATAATATAGATTTACAAGAAAACAATTGGCCCAATTTATACAAGTGATCATTGCTTGATCTTGCGACTACTACAAATTGTGACAGACATGCATGCATTAAGAACATTGCTAACACTACTGGCAAAAAATCATCTCACACTAATTTAATTCACACAGATTGTTTATAAGGCACTGATGTCTATGCGAAACACAAATTGGAACAGAAAAAACCGTGTGAGATCGATAATCAAAGTTAGACCCACAAAAAGTTATGTAATAAAATAGTAACAGAAATCTGTGCGAAAAAAACAATAATCACGAATGTTTATGTGAAAGCTAAAATATTTTAATATCTATGCACACAGTTTACTGTGTGAATCTTGAACATAATTCTCACTGAATATCATTTATAAATCAATCACGTTTGTGGATATGTGATGGGCCCCACGATAACTATTCGCATGGACTTTTTTATCTGTGTGTGTTGAGCATTAGCCCCCCTTCCGAAGAGCACGAAAAGGCAATTCATGAGTGTAGCGTGACTAATAGCTTTCTCACACTGATATCTGTGTGAAGTTTCATTTTGCTAGTAAAGCTTCATTTTGCTAGTAGTGTAACTCTTTTGAGTGAGTCTGTTTTAACTTTTAAGCACATCTCCAGGAAAGCAAAGATGGTACGTAGCGCCAACGTCTTAACCCCCAACCTTCAAACTTTTACGAAATAGAAAATCGTTTTTCGAACCAAGGACAAAAAACCATTTTGATAACCCAACTCTAATAGTCCAATTACTACAAACACCGACCAAAAGGTCATTAAGCTCCATAAGCTGGAGCGAACTTAGCTAACTTATGAACCATAGTATTAGACTCCTTGAAGAAAGATGGCATAAATGATAAGCAACACCTAATATCCTCCATGATCCAAACAGGATCCATACTATCCATACTTTTCGAGGCAATTAATCACCATCCTCAGACGGTCAACTTCAAACACTACCGGTGTCATATGATGAGCCTCAGGCTCAGCCTCCACCGTCTCCAGTGAATGATGAAGTTTAAAACACACAGTCCTCAAATATATAATAGAGGCCTTATACTGAATCCCTTACCACTACTACTCCACAGCAACGAGACTACGAGAGGACTGATCAAAGGCACCGTCTATATTTTCCATCAACCAACCTAACTACCGGCGGTGGGATCCAAAGCTGAAGCCGACGACCACCACCACATCTCAATGGTTGCACTGATTTCAGAAGTATCACATGCTCATAGGTCCGAGTTTGGTTAAAAGGACTTCTCAGGGAACGAGCTTTATCCACCCAAAGTTGTTGGTTACGTTCCCTTCCACCGTGACCATAACTCAATCATGAGAAGAGAGAAATGGTCTTTACTTTAAACCTTCAGAGCAAGAGATCATCCGGTCTAACAAAGACATAGCTAGGTTGCACCACATAGACGACCAATTTCTGAAGGAGTATAATGAAGTCCTTCACAAAAACAAAAGTATATGTTAACATGTTCAGTAGTTCCATCCCCCGACTTGAAAAACAAACAACTATTCTCAAAGTAAAATCAACCTCAAGTGAGAAGTAGTAGGTAAAATTTCAGAACGTACAGGCACGCCACGAACATGTATTTATTTCTAGAACTAATTTCAGTTTACCCCCATCAATTTTGGTTCATCATCATGTTAGTCCATTTTCTTTCAATTTCATCAAAAACACCTCTCGACTTCCAATTTTCATCAGCCGTGTCCAAACATTTGTTTTCTATCTAATTCTCCCGTCATGTGATGACGTGGCATTTTGATCATCGTGTTAGTCCATTTTCTTTCAATTTCATCAAAAACACCCCTCGACTTCCAATTTTCATCAGCCGTGTCCAAACATTCGTTTTCCATCTAATTATCCCGTCATGTGATGACGTGGCATTAAGAAGAAAACCAAATTTGAAGTCGCTAGGCCCACAGAAAAAGGCAAAATAGACAAATTGCATTTAATCCCACCAAAATCACTAAGGTTTGGAGGTTGTGATAGAAATAGAGATGTGTATCGATGTGAGGGAAAAACGGTCAGATATGTTATTTACGGAATTTGACTTTCTTCTTGATGCCTCGTCATCACTTGACGGAGGAATTGGATGAAGAACGGAGGTTTGGACACGGCTGATGAAAATTGAGAGTCGAGGGGTGTTTTTGATGAAATTGAAAGAATAATTACTAACATGATGATCAACATAAAGTTAATGGGGGTAAACTGAAATTAGTTTTTATTTCTATCTTATTTAAGGTACCAACAAACTAAACGGGAGCAGATTCTATGCACGAATGTGCACTTGCACCATTAATGTGTAAGTGCTCAAATTACTGTATGGGAAGATCGAATGAAGATTAGAGACCCTAAATTCCTTACTTTCAATTTCATTTTTGATCCGATCGAATTAAACGCTCATAATAAGAGTATATCTTTTTTGACCTAGTGTTCTCACCTCCTTAATTGGAAACACTTACACACTACTTTTTATTTATTTATTTTGTTAACGGTAATAATATATATGCATGAAATACGACGTAGATAGCCGAATCAAAATATTGCATATTAGTTGCTCGGTTCACTTGCACCTTGGTGCATAGGAGAATTTTTGGACTTATATGCACTTTTTGTAGAGTAGCGACCTTTCAGATCGATCATAGTGCCAAAGTAATCTATCACTTCCAAGCACAATGACTTGGTAATAAAGAAGAAACTCAACATCTTCGATCGGGTTCAAAATGTTCTTCAGTTGCATATTCCAAGTTCTATCATTTAAAATAATGTCACTAACCTTAGAGCACAAGTTACTCCTAGAGAGAGGCAAAAAATCACAAGGTCGAGGAACCCACTGATACTCCCATGCATCCACGGAAACACCATTACCAATTTTCCATCTCATTTCGTTATATTCGTTATTGTTTAAGGAAAATACTTTTCTGTCCTTCTGTTATGTGTTGTCACCTAATCGTTTCCTTATTAGAATAGATTACAGTATTGATAGATGTTCTAGATCCTTCGGGAGACTCTATGTAATGCCTATAAATAGGTCTTTCTATCAATAAATGAGTAGACTGTTATTCTCGTTATATGTTCTCCTTCAACACGTTATCAGCCCGTTGTTCTAACTCTGTGTCCATAGTCAAAAGAAAACCCTAACCCTAGAAAACTAAAACCCAATATCGGCCGACGAAACTTTTAGTACTTGGCCGAACCCGAAAACCATCATATAGCCCTTGTTCCCATTATTCCAAAGTTGCCGGCCTCACCCCAAGAACCGGCCGGAACAGTACCGAACCGGTCACCAGAATACCAGAACCTTCTGTCTCACTAACGTCGCCGGTTCAAGCTCTTCCCGGAGTCCAATCGCCTTCAAATTTTGTCACCAGTAGCGCGTCGTTGTCAGGGTTCTTGTATCAAATTTCACTGCAAGAACCGGTCCAGAAGTGGTGAACCGCTCAACAGACCGACGGTAACGAATAAGAAGAAGAAGGAAAAAGTTCTCAAAACCCTAACATCGCAACGCCACAATTGCGCGCCTCCGTACATGCCGTGTTAGGCGGTCTTCTAATACATCTTGTCAACAACAAATCCCCAAGGTTCCAAGCACTTTCACGCTCGTCTCCGAAAGCAAATTCTCCGGCAATCAAAACGAGGTAATTTTTTCTAAAAGTTGCTCCTTTCGAGTTTTTAATTTCATAGTCGGACTTCCTAGCCTTCTTCTCCATCCCACCTTTCCTTATAACGTGGGACGATATTGAGGGATTGGGACCCCTCATATCAAGTTTGATTAGTGACGGCTTTGTCACGGTACAACTCAAAAAAAAAAAAAAAAAACAAAGGGAAGAAATCGATTGTGACGGTTTAACAGTCACGGTTTTTCGCATCGATATTGTGACCAATACATCTGGGCTCACGTTCTAATTCCATATACTTGATTTTAGTATTCGAATTCTCGATACTAACTACTCTACCTTGTCTTTTGTAGATGACCGAGCCATCTAGGCCAGAGTTCGAAATCCTTGATGCTCAAGGAAAAGAGTATCATAGGTGGGTGTCGGACGTGACTCACACGTTTGTCGGTAAACGATACACCACCACAATTTTCCCTTCGGATGTTTCCAATACTCCTTCTCCTAGTTTGGAGACCAAAGCTCAAGCCCTCATGTTTTTGAGGCGTCATATCCACCCAATTATGAGGAAGCAGTATTTGAAAAAAAAGGATCCCAGGATTTATGGGACGTTCTAAAACAACGCTTCAACAATGTACATGACGTACAACTCCCAGAATTGACTGCGCGATGGGAAACCATTCGTTTGCTGGATTTTGCCAAAGTTGAGGACTACAAACAAGCTATGTTGGACCTCCAGGCAGAGCTTAGTTTTTATGGAGTCGATAAATCCAAGCTAGACATGATCGAGAAGACCTTGAACACCTTTCCCTCCTCCATGAGCTTACTTGCTCATCAATACCGCCTTGAGTATGAAAACGAAAGAGTTAAGACTTTCAGTGACCTCATGAATATACTTCAGAAAAAAGAAAGGCATCATGAGATTATTCTCAACAACAATGCAAGGCCAGTTGGGACCAAGAAAATCCCTGAAACTTATCAGGCTAGTGGTGGGAGAGCTTCAAGGCAAAAGAAAACTAATCGGGCCGCACCTTATACACGTAGGCAATTTGCCCCACGTGGGGGCGGCAAAAGGAACCAGCAACGCGGTCCAAACCGCAGCCTCACATGGAAGAGGGACGGCGGCGCCACCGCCAACAACCAAGGAGGGGCCGGTCCGGCCCTGGCTCTAGTAGAGGTGGAAATCCTCCACCTAACTCTGTCAAACACGGTCGATTTTCTTGCTTCAAATGCGGTTCAACTATGCATATGCACAAACAATGTCTTGCAAGCAAGGAAATTCAAGATATCTACAAGAGGCATAAGCAGTATTTGGCTCAAGAGGCTAATTTTACTGATGGAGATTATGAGATGGATAACGGAGACGCAGAGCTCACCATCAATCTCACTATAGCAGATTTTGAGACCAAGAAGAGTGTCTCTTCAGAGAGTGTTGAAACTCCGGATTTTGATTAGTCTATATGTTAGACGGTTCTTCTGCTATGTTATTCAAGTGTTTTTTGTTTGGCAATGGCCATGTTTTAAGACTTTGGTTTTTCTTAGTCGTTTTGGAATTAGAACATCCTTGATGTATTAAGTTGACATTAATAAAATTTCTCTTAGTTTTCTGGTTTCAAGAATGGTTAAGAATTTTATTTCCCTTAATAATGCATGAATGGTTCGAATTGCAAAAGCTACTTTGCGCAAACAGCAATCTGTCCGCCAACTTCGTACGAGCTTTGTGAACAACTCAGGACGAACTAGAATGTGAGTGAGATATGTCTGGAAAGCTCTATGAGTCTAGTTTGCAGATCTTCTCATGGTTCGTCCATATCTATTTCTATAACGAAGTTATGACCATTTTAGTGAGCAAATGTCATTCTGCACGGAAAATCTTATACACTCAATAAGGGATCACAACTTGATCACAATTCCCTGAAATTCCTCTATGTTATTTAGAGTGTTCGCCATGTCTTGAGTTCAAGACTAATTGATTTACATTCTTTTGTAGATGTCTCGCGGCAAAATTGAGTGTTTGGCTGACAGTGGGACTACCCACACTATTCTGCGGAATAGACAATTGTTTACGGATTTTGTGCCTTACAAATCCTCAGTGACAACCATGATTGGTTCATCGCCGGTTATACAAGGGCGAGGTATTGCACAATTCTTGTTGCCAAATGGCACAAAGATTCATGTCATTGATGCCTTATACGCGCCAAAGGCCAATCGAACCTTGCTAAGTTTTAAGGACATTTGCGCCAATGGTTTCCATTTGGAAACTCATCGTAAGAATGATAAACAGTTTTTGTGTATTACCTCTAATGAATGTGGCCGTAAGCGCATTTAGAGAAACTTCTGAGTCAAAGTAGTGGTTTATATCTTACTACAGTTCAGATTATTGAATCCTATGCAGTTGCTCGTAACTTTTGCGAATCTGACTCATATAAGCTTTGACATGATCGTCTGGGACATCCTGGACGTGATATGATGATCCGTATTCTTAAAAATTCACACGGTCATCCGTTTTTCAGAGCACAGAGGCATATGGGAACACACATAGCCACCGAAAATGGTGGCAGTGCCGTGAGCACTACTCATGGTCAGGGCTCAGCCTTAATGCCGTCCCAAATGCTGTCACAGCCTTCACAGGCTTCTGTGCCGCATGGTTCCACTCCTGATGCCTCCATGGCAATCTCCAATGCTCACCACTCGTTTTGCAAAGCTTGTTCATTAGCAAAGTTGCAGGCACGACCCTCTTTTGTTGTAGACACAAAACAAACCATTCCATTCTTACAGAGGATCCAAGGTGATATTTGTGGACCTATCAAACCAGAATGCGGACCATTTCGATACTTTATGGTTCTGGTTAATGCATCGACGCGTTGGTCACACGTCGCTTTGCTATCCACAAGGAATGCTGCATTTGCTAAACTCCTGGCTCAAATTATAAAACTCAGGGCTCACCACCCTGACCATCCGATCATGTCTATTCGATTGGATAATGCAGGAGAGTTTACATCAAAATCTTTTGATGATTATTGCATGTCTATTGGGATTGATGTTGAACATCCCGTTCCCCATGTTCATTCACAGAACGGTCTTGCAGAATCAACAATCAAGCGATTACAGCTTGTGGCTCGGGCTTTGGTGATGCGCACCAATCTACCCGTCTCTGCATGGGGTTATGCAATTTTACATGCAGCTGTACTTATTCGTTTCAGACCCACCGCCAACCAACCATTTAGTGCGTACCAGTTGGTAACTGGATATGAGCCTGACATTTCACATTTATGCATATTTGGTTGCGCGGTCTATGTGCCTATTACGCCTCCACTGCGTACTAAAATGGGTCCTCAGAGACGATTGGGTATATATGTTGGCTTTGAAGCACCAACGATTGTCCGCTATTTAGAACCTTTGACATGAGATATTTTTACTGCAAGATTTACAGATTGTCACTTTGATGAGACATACTTCCCGTCGTTAGGGGGAGAAAGGAACGGTAATGTTCCGGTTGAACGACAGGAATTGTCGTGATCTGTCCCCACTATGTCTCATTATGATCCCCGCACATCTCAGAGCAAGATTGAAGTGCAAAGAATTCTTGATCTTCAGAAAGTTGCAGATTCGATGCCTGACTCCTTTACTGATATCGCGAAAGTGATGAGATCAACTATCCCTGCTGCAAACGTTCCTGCAAGGTTGGAAGTCTCGAAAACTGGGCAAGTTAATGCCACACCCGGGCTAGGCACCACCGGCGTACCTGATGCCCATGGTGGAGGGGTAGCTACGGCCTCGGCTCTCACCCGGAAGAGGGGGAGACCAAAGAAAGGTTCAATCGATGTCTTGCCGCGAAAAAAGCAAGACATCAAGGCACAAAATGATCCGCTCATCATCAATACTGTGAATCCATCACATGAGATTGTCTCTGACTATAGCTATGTCCATGAATCGATATTGAAACCTCTGGGGGACGCCTCATAATCAATGTTGATGTCAGAGAACAAAGAAATCTCGTTAAATTACACAAGTGCGCGCGTTCTTATGGATAGGTCTTCCATGTTTATTGATGATGCTTTTGCTTATTCCGTCGCTCAAGAGATTATTGACGACGATGAAATAGAACCTCGCTCTGTTGCAGAATGTCAACGTAGAGCAGATTGACCGAAATGGAAAGATGCAATCCATGCTGAACTAGACTCCCTATCCAAAAGGCAAGTTTTTGGTCCGGTTGTGCCATGCCCACCAAATGTTAAGCTTGTTGGACATAAATGGGTCTTTGTTCGAAAGCGTAATGAGAAGAATGAAGTCATGCGATATAAAGCTAGACTTGTGGCGCAAGGATTCTCGCAACGCCTTGGTATTGATTATGAGGAGACGTATTCTCCTGTTATGGACGTCATTACTTTTCGCTACTTTGTCAGTTTAGTAGTGTCCGAAAAAATGAATATGCAGCTTATGGATGTGGTTACCACATATCTCTATGGGGATCTTGATACAGAGATATTTATGAAAGTGTCTGACAGCCTTTCGTTGCCCAATTCAAGTGACTCTAAACCACGGAGTACTTATGCCATCAGATTAAGGCGTTCACTATATGGATTGAAACAATCCGGACGAATGTGGTATACTCGTCTAAGTGATTACTTGATTAGGAAGGGATACAAGAACGATGATTTGTGCCCATGCGTGTTCATAAAAAGAACAAGTTCCGGATTTGCAATTGTAGCAGTCTATGTTGATGATATGAATATCATCAGAAATCTCAATGAGATCAATGATCCGAGTTTAAGATGAAAGATCTTGGGAAGACTCGATTTTGCCTAGGCATTGAACTAGAGCATCGAGGGACTGGAATCTTAATACACCAGTCGGCTTATGTCCAAAAGATGCTCAGGCGATTCAATATGGACAAAGCACATCCTCTTGGCACTCCCATGATTACCCGAAGTCTGGATATTAAAAAGAATCCGTTCCGTCCGAAAGATGACGATGAAGAGATCCTGGGAGCTGAAACTCTATATCTTAGTGCGATTGGAGCTCTGTTATATTTGGCTCAGTGCACTCGACCAGACATTGCATTCTCTGTGAACTTGTTAGCTAGATTTAGCTCTGCGCCAACGCATCGTCATTGGAATGGTGTTAAGCACATCTTCAGGTATTTGAAGGGTTCCATTGACTTAGGCCTGTTCTTTCCCTACAGTGAAGCAAGAGAGAAAAAGATCCTGTCTGGGATCGGTGGATCACAGCCCTCGGCCTCCCACCAAGAGACTGTGTCCGACGCCGCCATAGTCGCGATTCATGCGCATGATAGACTAGCCCCTATCCTGAAACACCGAATAATGTGTTAGTTGGATTTGCTGATGCTGGGTATCTCTCTGACCCACATAAAGGACATTCCCAAACTGGATATGTGTTTACAATTGGGAATACGGCGATATCTTGGAGATCAACCAAGCAAACCCTTAATGCTACTTCCTCGAATCATGCTGAGATTATTGCACTACATGAAGCAGTTAAAGAATGTGTTTGACTTCGGTCTGTAGTGTCTCATATTCGGGAGTCTAGTGGATTACCATCTACTACGGCTGAACCAACTTGCATCTATGAGGATAATGCGGCTTGCATTGAACATATGAAGTTAGGTTACATTAAGGGTGATAATACTAAACATATCTCGCCGAAATTCTTTTACAATCAGCACCAGCAACAGTTTTTGAATATCCATGTGAACCAGGTGAGTTCTGAGGATAATGTAGCAGATTTGTTCACCAAGTCTCTACCTAAATCTACCTTTGAGAAACATGTGAAGAGCATTGGCATGCGTCGTTTATCTGAACTCCAAGATTGAGTTACCAATTAGGGGGAGTCGTTATGTAGACATTAGGGGGAGTCTACATCACATGTTATCTTCAATTGTAGTTGGTGCGTTGTGCTCTTTTTCCCTTCATCCAAGTCTTTTGTTTTGCCCACGAGGTTTTTGTTTTACTTGGCAAGGTTTTTAACGAGTCAACATCTCATGCACTATGTCGTATTAGGCACGCGACACAAGGGGGAGTGTTTAAGGAAAATATTTTCTTGTCCTTCTGTTATGTGTCTTGACCTAATCGTTTTCTTATTAGAATAGATTACAGTATTGATAGATGTTCTAGATCTTTCGGGAGACTCTATGTAATGCCTATAAATAGGCCTTTCTATCAATAAATGAGTAGACTGTTATTCTTGTTATATGTTCTCCTTCAACAGTTATATCATAATTCTCAAGACTCAAAATTCCCTTCAAGCAAGCGGATGAGGCAATCAAATTAGGTGCTGCCCAAACGTCAGAATGGGGAAAACGCTGAGCTTTGTATGATTGTTTGGTTATCTTTTGTTTGGAGAGTGATGCAGAACCATATAGATTCGTAATATTTGATATTTCGTTATTGAGATAGTTTTAAGGAATTATTTTATAATTATTAGGATTTACGTTTAAGTAGTTTACCTTTTTAACTTCAACATACTTATTCTCCAACTATTGTAAACTATATAAACCCATCCACACCGATCCCCACTACCCATCTCTTATTCCCCCATTAAAGGACAAAACCAAATTAAAAGGAAATGGGAAAGAAGACAAAAAGGAGTTTCATGTAGTTTTTTTTTTCTGGGAAACCACCGAAACCGCCGACAAAACCCCAACACCGTGCTCACCACCATCCCCACCTGCCAAGCCCGCCTTCTACACTTCATTTGACCTCGAAAATCTCCAAGCCACCTTCGACCTCAACAGCCTCTACTACTCCTCCCACTCTCTCCTCCGCCACCGACGCTGTCGAGGACCTCTAGACCCTCGTCTCCGTCCAAAATGAGAGAGAGAGAGAGAGAGAGAGATTGTATGGAGGAAGAAGATGTCAGAGATAAACTCGGGTAGATGGGTCTGCATATTGTGTTTTAATGTGTATGCGTTTGATTCTATTAGATCGTTTCATTTAAGATCTAACGGTTGAGAAGAGATCATCATTTTCTGTCCTGTAAAACTCGTTCCGCAGGTGAGCGGGTCTGTCGTTCCCCAATATAAAAGGCTTGTTAATTTTGGGCTCGACAGCATCGTTTCTCTTCTCTATTTCAGACAGACATGGAATGAACATTTTATTTGATTAGTGGGAGCGGATTCTACATACTGAGGTACTTGCACCACAAATGTACAAGTCACGACAACTAGAGCTACGAAGATAGAATGAAGACTAGAAACTCTAAATTTCTTCATGTGGTTTTTATTTTTGATCTGATCAAACTAAACGTCCCTAATAAGAGAACATATTATTCAACCTCGGGTTCGCACCTCCTGTGTTGGAAACACTTGGACCATTTTTTAAGTTTCAATTTTGTAACTATCGTTAGTATGATAGTGGCATGTGGATGACTGGATCAAATATTACATATTGGTTGCTCGGTTCACTTGCATCTTAGTGCGTAGAAGAATTTTTATTGATTACTTGCCAATGAAAAGTTTTAATTGTTGTTTTGGTTGCACAATGGAATATGAACCATTTTTTTTATCAAACAAACAACTAAAACGCAACAACAAGTTTGTCACATCCCGGTTCTTAAATTAAATTGCGGTTATTTACTTTTGGTATTACTTTGGTCTTTTACCATTTTGAGTAACCGTTTACTATCAAAGGACCTTAGAGTTAACTTTTTGTAGTAAAATTATTTTGGGAAAATTTCTTTAAGGAAGTCGTAGAGGACGTTAATAAGAATTCGTGGACATGATATACGTTAAAATTGAAGTTAGCATGTAAAAGTTATCAGATAAAAGGGTAAACTTTAGTTGGTAAAAAGGGTAAATTTTTATTAGGCTTTATTTTTGGGTGTTAAGGTGTTGGACCGGGTGGAAAAGGCCCATTTACTTTTTCTCTCTCTCTCTCTCTCTCTCTCTCTCTCTCTCTCTCTCTCTCTCTCCTTTCCCGCGAGCTCTCCCAACCCCACCAGAATCTCCACCTCCAATTGCAGCCATCCGGCTAGCACAGACCGCCGCATCGGTCCCAATCGGTCGGCCAACGTCTCATCTCTCTTCCTGGACCGGTGGAAACCACTCCAGCGCCGTGGTGAGGGAGCAATCTCACTCGGAAGCCCCGACTGTGCAGTGGGAGTCTCGTCGCTGGAACTCGCTCCTCTGGCCACTATCACCGGTGATTTTGGTCTCATTTGGAAGTGCTCTCTATGTGTAGCAATCCTTTAGAAGGTAATTAACCAATTCAAAGTATATAAGGAGGATTTTCGGATGGAAATTCTAGGGTTTTAGAATTGGGATTTTTGGTTGTTTTGCTTCGATTACCCTAGTTAAACTTGAAATTGGACTTTGTGTTAGTTAAGGAAGTTGTTGTGCGTGTTGAGAGGAATATTGTGTCAAATTTTGGGGGGCATTGGAGGTCGCCGAAGTTAGGCTGCCGGCCGTCGTTACCTGCGGAGAAGACGGCGGCACCGCCTCTTAGGGGTAGTTTTACATGTTTTTGAGTTTGTTTTAATGAGAGGAGTTTAATGATGTGAAGTTTGGAATTTTTTGAGGATTTTTGGTTAGGTTTGAGATTTTTCAAAGATTGAGGATTTTGGCGGTTGTTAGAATAAAAATCCGGCCGTTGAATAAGTATGAATTAAACTCTAAAAAGTTGTTTTATGGTTATCGATGATTGTGGTGAAGTTTAGGCCTTAATAGATTAAAAGTGGAGCAGTTGGGTAGGGGAAAAGAATTTTTAGGCCCTTTTTTATTTCGGAATTTTTATTAAAGTATTAATCTGGTCTTGAGATTTAATATTATTTATTGTTCAGGATGTGAGGAGGATTGTGTGGAGGAGGCCTCGGATCGTCGGCAGGCATAGTCGAGCACTGTGAGTGGACTTTTGATTTTAATATCATGCATGCGCTAAAGTTTCCTTAAATTCAATGGCATATTAGAGTTTTATTATTTTCTTTGGAATAATGAGTTCAATTTGTTTTCTGGAACTCTTGCTAATTTTATTTGACATGTGGCACATGTCAAGTGATTTATATTATTACAAAATCTGCCATTATTACGTAATATTTCTAAGTACAGTTGGGAATTGTATTATGCGCTATTGATTTATATTATTTTTGGGAAAGTGTTATTCTTATTATTTTATTATTTTACTTCACCATAAAAGGGTTGATATATAATCATTTTTGCTAGCTAGACATTATTAGCGGTCCTCACCATAGGTGAGTAGAGCGCTTAGCGTGAGACACTATTATAGCCTAGGAGGCACTGATCGGTTTATATTTATTGTTAGTTACCCTTTATTAGCGGTCCTCACCATAGGTGAGTATAACATTTAGTGTGGGATGCTATTAGAGCCTGCGAGGCTTCGACCCTAGCCTGGGAGGCTCATCGTTATGGTAAAACCTCTTCCTCATTTTTATGATTTATTGGAACCAATGAGATTGGTTCATCACTCTTATCCATAAATATTTTTTGAAAAAATTTTCAAAAGTGGCATGTATAAATATTTTCTCAACGTAAAATTTGGGAAAGCATAACTTTGATTTCATTGCTCCATATTTAAGTCAATATTATTGTTAATTATTTTTGTTCACTCACTCTAACGTTTTAAATGCTTCTCTCCTGGGCCTTTCGTTTTTAAATTCCCAGTCTGCAGAGTTCGGTTCGGCGAGTGTAGGAGGCGAGTCATATTTTCCACCTCATCCAGTTTTCACTCGTAGGTTACCAGTTTAACCTACTTGTATATTTTCTCGTTTCCTTCAATTAGTTGCTCTAATAACCATGGGATGTTGTATTAATTTATGATTATGTTTGTTAAGAGCTTATGACTCAATTTAGGAGTGATTTGAAAGATTTCACTATGCCAGATAATGCGTCACACGACGGGGAAAACGCGTTGTCTGATAAAGGTCAAATTCGTTGTTAATCTGATCAATGTCTGATCAACATGTAACACAATGGTGAAAAAGAGCTTGTCTGATCAACTTACTCACAACGCTATAATAAAAACAATTGTGTGACTCTCGGTAGATATCATCGACAGCTGCCGACACATGTCGAGCTGCTTCTCGGCAGCTGTCGACATATGTTGATGAATTATGCCGAGAATCACACAATAGTTTTTTGTAGAATATTGTTGTGTGATTCTCGGTAGATATTATCAACAGATGCCGAGCTGCTTCTCGTTAGCTGTCGATGATATCTGCCGAGAATCACACAACAGCTTTTCCAGTGAAAACCCTTGTGTGATTGTCAACTCACACAACTGTTTCCTTTCAAGAGTTGTTGTGTGAATATCGACAAATTTCATCGACATATGTCGAGATCATTCCACATTGCATCGACAAATTTCATCGACAACATCTGTCGACATTCACACAAAAGTTTTCTTCCTCTAAACTATTGTGTGAGGTTATCTTCATACAATGGGTTTTCTCGATTTCATGGTTGTTTGATTGTTAAAGAGTAGACATAATTTTTGCTAATAGACATTGTGTGAATAGATACTCACACAACGTTACATTAGAGAAGAATTGTTGTATAATCATTTTCATGAGACAACGTTGGATTGCCATTAATGTGTTGTATGTCCTACTAATTTACCAAATAAACAATAGCAACTAAATCACATTTAAATCATCAAAATCTGACCAAAAGGATCCAAACCATTGCTTTAAATGGGAATTTAGAATCATGCCCTATTATCCATACAAGAAATTAAAATACAAAGTTGTACATGATACATAGTTTGCATGAATCCACTTATATTGATCATCAAATAACTTGAATTGCAAAATGAAAGCTCACTTCTGCACGTTTTTCAGTCCAGCAATCCATGCTCATATAATTGATAGCCTCCTTAACCTGTGATATAACACCAAAAAAATAGCCTAAAGAAACCACAGGTCTAACATCCACAATGTACTACTAGTATTCAATTGAACATACCTACATAATTCAAAGCTAGTTTCTCTTGCTGCTACATATATACCTCGATCCACATCATCCATAAAAAGTAACCTGTAAAAAAACCACAAGTCCAGCATCCTCCATAATCACTGTATTATTACTACTATCTTTAAAACACATAATTCGAAGCATAGTGCTGCATTTATAACTCAACTGCTATATATACTTGCATGCTTAAAAAAAAGGAGCTATCAAATAGCAATAGGTATTCAGTGGTATTAACTCCTATCTAAATTCTGAGGAAAGAAAAAAGTTACAAACTATACTAGGATTCAAAATAGTAAGCAAATGTTCCTTGTACAATTCGGTTTGAAACATTTTTTCATGTTCTTACATTAGACAAGTTTGATCTAAATTTTAGTTCCCTTAGGTCATTGTTCCAAATATAAACATATGCACCATAGTCAGTCTTAACACCAAATTTTTTAAGACTAAGTCACAGCAGTAGCTAAGCTTCTATTTATGGGCTTATTCCAGAGAGAACACAAATCAGAAGTATTGATAAGAACATGCAAAAGTGATGCTTGTCAAGAATGGAACCCTTCCTGCACTTTTAGAACTGAAAGTACAAGATTTATGCATAGATAAACTTGACAAAGATTAATGACAGAAATAAGAGTGTAAAGGATCCCAAATCCATTGTTTTATAACAATGAGCTGCAAATCTGAGAAATTTTCAGGAAACAGGTAGTAAGAAAGAAAAATTCACCAACAATTGACCTTTCAATATTTTCGTGGGAAAATTTCCAGAATCAAAAGAGACAAGCAAAGGAACAATGTCCCAAAATTTTAAGCCGTTTGGAATTCAAATGTATAGTCAGATAGGGATCCAAAGTGGCTGAAAATGCAGTAAACTTTACTAAGATTCTAAAACACTGTGTGAACTTCAAAATAGCACAAGTTTCTTAAATCAACTCCGTTTTGCTTGAAACCAAGTTTAAAACGATCATTGACGAGTCTATTTTTAACTGTTAAAAACTGAGATTAAAAGAAAAAGTATAAGCTTTTCGAAAATCTTGGAAAAGCCCACTGGTCTCAGCTTGGCGGTGTCTTTGAGACATACTATCAAACATGTGGTGTGCACTATGTATCATTGCTCTATTTCTAATCTAAGCATTCTAAAGAACCTACCGTAGACATGTAAAATTTAACGATAATAATAAGTTGTTGAATAAACCAAGTAAATACGTGGCTTGTGAGTCAACAACATTGGAAAGCCGTCGGAAATAACACGTGGCAATGTGGAAATGGTCGGCCGACAACAAAACCTCAAATCCCGATTGAAATCAATTATCAAGTGTCGATTGATGATCAGATATCAATTAATCGGACATCCCCAAAAATAACTGGTGATGGTTCGCCAACGGTCAGGCGAGCTAGAGAGTAGACTTCGCGAGGCGAACTGAACTTCGTGAGGCAAAAAGACTTCGCCAGGTGAACTAGACTTCACTTCGCGTAGACTTAAACAATGGCGAGGCGAACTAGACTTCACTTCGCGTAGACGTAAACAATGGCGAGGCGATCTAGACTTCACTTCACGTAGACTTAAATAGTGGCGAGGTGAAATGACTTCGCGTAGACGTAAACAGTGGCGAGGCGAACTAGACTTCACTTCGCGTAGACATAAACAGTGGCGAGGCGAAATGACTCCGCGCGCATGTACATGAAGGCGAGGTGAAATGACTCCGCGCGCGTAGATTGGCATAAAGGCAAGGCGAGATGGCCCCACGTTGGGAAATTCGCGAAGTAGCTAGACGACAGAGTTCGCATGCATGCAGGGATGTACGTCCAAGATAAGTCATCCGCGAAATAGGATTAGAAATCACCGTTCGCTTGGAAATCAAGCCTCCTCGCGGGATACTTTCCATGTCCGTGAGATAGCTCGCCCCTTACTAAAGATCTCGCCCAAAACAGGACATTCAATCCAAAGCGATCTGGGCATATCTAAATCTCAAGATTTGATTGATTTGACTATGTTAAAATCGGCAAGTAGATCAATCAGTCAAGATTCATTTTATTCGATTAAGGAAATATTATTGATTCAGAATCTTCATTACTTGCCTTAAGTGGAGGCATGTTAATACTATAAATACCCCCTCTCATACCAAGAGGAGGGGAGCGAAAACCCAGAGGAAGATAAACAGAAGCAGCGAACTAGAGAGAGAGAAATCCCTCTGCGAGCTCAGAAGTCTCCCCTAAACCCTTGAAGAACTATCAAGCTCCCCAGATAGCCAGTTCTTCACTAAACCCTTGGAGAACTATCAAGCTCCCTAGGTAGCCAGTTCTTCACTAAACCTAAATCCAAATCACAAATACTTGTTACGTGATCAATCCGCGTAATCCTCAAGAACAAGTGCTTGTCACCCTTGATTTAAACCTATATTCGGAGATAGAATCAGAAGAGTTCACAAAGATTGTAACCCGCATTCACATTTAATTAAATTAAATTATTGTTTGTACACGTGTTGTTCTGTTATTTGTTGCAGATATTTTCGTGTTTACAAAATTGGCACGCCCGGTGGGATAACTTTGCCTCTCATCTCCTTCTCCGCAAGATTCCCAAATCCGCTCGAAGTAATGGCCTCCAAGAGTACTCAAGCCATCTCGACGAAGAAGTCTAAACCAATGACCGCGAGGTCAAACAGCGAGCCCTCTGGTCATGTCACCCGTAGCATGGCGAGGAATCAACCCACAACATTTGTGGCTTTGCCTTCCAACCCTCGCAAACCAGTCATCACCTTGGCGAATCTCGCGAGCAAGCATGCCTCGCGAGGTGAAGACAAGCGCGCCTCGCGAAGTGAAGAGGAGGAAACTCCAAACAAATCAAGGGAGTGATCATTCTCACCTGCCACGGATGATGAATCAAGCACGGCTTCATACGATGGAAGTCCAAATGGTGATGAAGACAACACGTATGACCTGCCAACAGACTATTCATCACAACCTATCCCTATGCAAGTCATGGTGACAGGCGCATCCACCATTGAAGAGCAAATAGCTAATCTGATGGGAGCGGTTGAGAAGCTCACCAAGACGGTGGAAGAAAAAGACATGCAGATCACCGAGCTCTACAGCAGGCTTGAAGGTCAAAATGAAGAAAAGAAGGACAAAGTAGGCGAGAGCTCCAAGAACATTGACAAAGACGATGATGGCTCGCTTGGATCTATGTCCTTTCAACAATTGCAAGACATCATCACCAACTCCATCAGAGCTCAATATAGAGGTCCTTCTCGTGATTCTCTCACCTACTCAAAACCCTACACCAAAAGAATTAATGGACTGAGGATGCCGTTGGGGTACCAGCCGCCAAAGTTCTAGCAATTCGAAAGAAAGGGCAATCCAAAGCAACATGTTGCTCACTTCATCGAAACCTGCAATAACGCCGGGACGGAGGGTGACCACCTTGTCAAGCAATTCATTCGCTCTTTGAAAGGCAATGCCTTTGAGTGGTACACGAACTTAGAGCCCGAGTCCATTGACAATTGGGACCAAATGGAACGTGAATTCTTAAACCGCTTCTATAGTACAAGGCGAACTATAGGCATGATGGAACTCACCAACACAAAACAATGGAGAGACAAACCAGCGATTGACTTTATCAACAGATGGTGCTCGCTCAGCCTCGATTGTAAAGACCGTTTGTCGGAGACGTCTGCGGTAGAGATGTGCATCCAAGGCATGCATTTTGATTTGTTGTACATTCTCCAAGGTATCAAGCCTCGATCCTTTGAAGAATTAGCTACGCGAGCCCATGATATGGAGTTGAGCATAGCTAGCCACAAGGGTAAGAAGGAGTTTGTCAATGATCAACGAAAAGATAAAGCTTTCAGTAGCAAAGTTGACAAGGTCGTGAAAAGATCTACAAAGGAGTCGATGACTGTAAGTGTTGCTCCAATCAAAATCTCCACACGAGACAAGAAGGAGATTAAGAGAGTAGAACCGACTCAAGCCTACGGGAGAAAGAAGCATCCATTGACTGAGTGGGAGAAAGAAGCATCCATTTGCTTGAGAACAAAGTGATAGAACTTCCGGAGTGTAAACGTCCAGAAGAAATGCATCGGGTCAATGATCCGAAGTATTGCAAGTTTCATCGCCTCGTTAGCCACCCAGTTGAGAAATGTTTTGTTTTGAAGGATTTGATCATGAAGCTTGCCAAACAAGGAAGAATCGAGTTGGATGTCGACGAGGTTGTTGCGGTCAATTGCACTACCATTTCATTTGGGTCTTTTGAACCGGTTCAAGTACCTTCCATGCCAATGAAGGCGCCATGCCATTACTCGAAAGAGACGGGCGATGATAAGCATTTAGAAGGAGTCAAGCCAATCCAGCAAATAAACCTCGCTCCTAAAGCCGCTCCATGCGATGATGGCGAGGGATGGATACTTGTCACTCGACGAAAAACGCGCAAAGGTGTGTTGTCAAGTCCACCACTCTTGCAGCCAGATCATAAACGACCACATGTGAGTCGTCAATGCCTCGGGAAGAATGAGACAAGATGTATAAAGGAGAGATTCGCTCCTTGTTTACAAAAGTCCCTCAATCAAACTCCGCCAGCAAGGTGCATGCCTAAGATGCGAATGAGTTTGAGAGCTAATTCAATGACAACAAGCTTTGAAGGTGATTCCAAAGATGCTGAGAAGGTTGAAGAAACTAAGGTGTTAAGACAATTGCAAGACTTACCTCCAAAATCTAGCCTCCCCAATCTGTCACGGCTTTCCAAATCAGCAAGACGTGCGTTAATCCAGTTGTTGCTTGATGAGGACCAGCATTCTTCGAACATCAATGAGTGTGTGGCATGCATAGCATGTTGTGATGCCATTCATTTCACGGATGAAGATTTGCAATTGGGTTCAAAACCACACAATCGACCTCTTTTTGTGACAGGTTACATGCAAGAGCAAAAGTTAAACCGCATGCTTGTAGATGGAGGGTCTGCTGTGAACATTATGCCAAAATCAATAATGTCTCGACTCGGCATCAATATCGACGAGTTATCTAAAAGTCGTCTCATGATCCAGGGTTTTAACCAAGGAGAGCAAAGAGCGATAGGCATGATTCGACTAGACATGGTTATTGGCGAATTAGAGTCACACACTTTGTTCCACGTGATCGATGCAAAGACTTCATACAACATATTGTTGGGGCGACCATGGATTCATGAAAATGATGTCGTACCTTCAACTCTGCATCAATGCTTCAAATTCTATCGCGGAGGTGTGAAAACAGTGATAGGTGATACCAAGCCATTCACCAAAGCTGAGTCTTACTTCACAGATTCCAAGTTCTATTCAGATGAGGAATCGGTACCAGAAGTTCTTCCGGTTAAATCACCCTCAATAGGGAAGGCTACAATAGTGACAAAGAAAGAAGTTGAAGCGAAAGGCAAGGGAAATGAAGAGTCACACAAGCCTCCAACCAAAACTGTGACATCAGACAAGTCTAGTCCAATTATCCCAATTCTTCGATATGTGCCAAAGTCCAAGTGCAAAGAAGGAGAGTCTTTGTTTGCAGGATCAAAGCGGCAAGTGAGTCCTCGGAAGTTGAGTGAAGAGGACTTAAAATTATTGAAGGAAGCATCAATATTGCCATTGACAAATTTAAACGACCAAACTCCTACCAAGCAACCGTTGAAGGGATTTGTCAAACCAACCCGAGGAAGGGTAGAGCACAGACTTTTACCCGAGAAAAGAACAAATGAAGGGTTTGACCCCAATGCTTACAAATTGTTGGCAATGGCTGGATTCGACTTCGGTTCGTCGAGTAGAGAGGATGATCAAGCCGTCAGTAAGAAAGCTCATGAGCTCAATGAGTTTCAAAAGAAGCTAAGAGAACAAGGAAAAACAAGTGATTCAGTTAAAACGGGTCTTGGTTTTGTCCCAAACAAGCCAATCAAAATCTCAAGCAGAAAGAAAACGGAGAAGGCAAGCATGCAGTACATAAGCGTCGAAGAAGTAGAAGATGGGATTCCACAAATCCAATCTGTTTCTCGCACTTCAGCGTTCGATCGCATCTGCCCAAGTTCTCAAATTACTTCTACTAAATCAACAGGCAGAGTTTTGGTGTTTGAACGTGTTGAAAAGTCAACAAGTCGAAGCTCCATCTTCAATTGTCTTGACACCGCAGCTACACGAACTTCTATGTTCAAAAGGTTGTCATCATCAAATAAACAAAAAAAGTCAACTCCTCGAAAGTCGGCACTTGAAAGGATCCAAGCTCCTAAAGGACAACAAGATAGAAAAAGAAAAGAAGTTGGCCAATCGGAAAATAAAGAAATCCAAAGTCTCATCCCATCACGCATGAAAAGATGTTGTGTGCTAGAGGTGAATTCGACTGACCAGCTTAAAGTGAGGCAACATACCTTCATACTCACCGGTCAAGATAAAGAAGGCGATGATGCTAGCGGCGATGAGGATTATGTTATTCAATGTGTTTATCACATCACAGTAGCAGAGGTGGAAGCATATGAAGAGGATGACCATGAAGGCTTCGAATATGAAGTAGAGGCAGCTCATCCAAAGCTTGAAGATGGGGTGAAATCCACGGTCGATGAACTTAAGAAACTCAATATGGGGACGGAAGAAGACCCAAGACCGATATTTGTAAGCGCGTCGTTAAGCTCCCAAGAGGAGAAGGAGTACTATGACCTGTTGCTTGAATACAGGGACGTTTTCGCTTGGACCTACACGGAAATGCCCGGTCTTGATCCTAAAGTGGTAGTTCATCGACTAGCTGTTAAACCAGAGGCTCGACCCATCAAACAGCTGACACGACGTTTTCGAACAGAGGTACAAACTCAAATTGAAGAAGAGGTTGATAGGTTGATCGCTGCAGGCTTCATCAGAGAGGTCCAATATCCCAAGTGGATCGTAAACATTGTCCCAGTTGAAAAGAAGAATGGACAAATGCGTGTGTGTAGACTTTCGCGACTTGAATGATGCATGTCCAAAAGATGACTTTCCTTTGCCTATCATCGAACTCATGGCGGATGTAACCACAGGTCATGAAGCTTTGTTTTTCATGGATGGATCGTCTGGTTATAACCAAATAAAGATGGCGCTAGAAGACGAGAAGTTAACTGCATTTCGCACTCCCAAAGGCATTTACTGTTACAAAGTCATGCCATTTGGAATAAAGAATGCCGGTGCAACATACCAACGTGCCATGCAGAAAGTCTTTGGAGACATGCTTCACAAGTACATTGAATGCTATGTTGATGATTTGGTTGTCAAGTCAAGAAAAAGGATTGATCACTTGCAACACTTACAAAAAGTGTTCGATAGGTTACGCGAGTACCAACTCAAAATGAACCCATTGATGTGTGCTTTTGGTGTGAGTTCAGGCAAGTTCCTTGGATTCATTATCAAGCATCGGGGTATTGAAGTAGATCAATCGAAGATTAAGGCCATTCAAGAAATGCCAGAACCAACAAATTTAAAAGAATTAAGAAGCCTCCAAGGAAAACTCACGTTTATCAGGCGGTTCATCTCAAATCTCGCAGGTCGATGTCAACCTTTCAGTCGACTCATGAAGTAGAATGTGCCTTTCGTGTGGGATGACACGTGTCACAATGCTTTCGAAAGCATTAAAACATACTTGGCTAATGCTCTGGTGTTGGGTGCACCCATTCCTAGAAAACCTCTTACCCTTTACATTGCAGCTCAAGAAAGATCACTTGGAGCGCTTCTAGCCCAAGAAAATGAGGAAAAAAGGGAGATGGCCTTATACTATTTAAGTCGAACTCTCACAGGAGCAGAATTAAATTATTCTCCAATAGAGAAGACATGTCTCGCTCTCATCTTTTCCATCCAAAAGTTGAGGCATTATATGCAAGCTTACACGGTGCATCTAGTAGCCCGAGCTGACCCTGTCAAATTTATCATGTCTAAACCAGTCTTATCAGGACGAATGGCAAAGTGGGCTTTCCTCCTCAATCAACATGACATCGTCTATGTTCCTGCCAAGGCAGTCAAAGGCCAAGTTGTGGCTGACTTTCTAGCGGATCACCCAATCCCTGCCGATTGGGAAATTTTAGATGACTTGCTGGATGAGGAAGTCTTTCTTGCAGAAATTCTCCCCACTTGGAAGATGTTCTTTGACGGATCTTCAAGAGTAGACAGAGCAGGGGCCGGTGTCGTCTTTGTCACCCCACAAAAGCAAATATTGCCATATGCCTTCACTCTCGGCGAATTGTGTTCCAACAATGTTGCGGAATACCAAGCCCTCATCTTGGGGTTGCAAACGGCCTTAGAAATGCAAATTGCACTTCTAGAAGTGTACGGGGATTCAAAGTTGGTAATTAATCAGCTTCTAACTAATTACGAAGTCAGGAAAGAGGATTTGCTTCCTTATTTCCGTCTCGCTACACAACTCTTGACGGGTTTCGATGTTGTTACACTAGAACATGTGCCAAGGAAAGAAAACTAGATGGTGGATGCCTTGGCCAACCTAGCAGCAACTTTGGCATTATCAAATGATGAAATTGTGGACCTTTCAATTTGCCAACGATGGGTTGTCTCAACAGGAAATGTCCCATTATGCGAAAATTCCAATGTGGTCTCAGTCTATGTTATCGAAGTCAAAAATTGGAGGCATCCTTTGATCGACTACATTGAGCATAGCAAGCTACCTGACGATCTAAAACAGCGAACGGATATCAAACGAAGAGCCCTGCGTTTTTTCTACTACACGGAGACTCTTTATCGACGATCATTTGACGGGTTACTCCTTAGGTGTTTGGGAAAAGAAGAGGCGTCCAAAGCCATGGAAGAGGTCCATTCCAGAATATGTGGAGCTCATCAATGAAGCCCTAAATTACATTTTCAAGTAAGGCGAATGGGTTACTACTGGCCCACGATGGTCAAGGATTGCATGGAGTACGCACAGAAATGTCAAGCTTGTCAATTCCACACAAACTTTATCCATCAACCGCCTGAGCTATTGCATCCTACGATCGCTTCTCACCCGTTTGATGCCTGGGGGATAGACGTTGTGAGACCCATAAATCCGAAATCTTCCGGAGGCCACATGTACATTTTGGCAGCCACGGATTCCTTCTCAAAGTGGTCAGAGGTGGTACCGCTCAAAGAGATAAAGAAAGAAACCGTTGTAGACATCATCAAGACATGCATCATCCAGCGATATGGTTTGCCACGTTGCATCATTACAGATAACGCCAAGTACTTCTCAAATAGTGCTATGCAAAAACTTAGCGAAAAGTATCACTTCAAGCTACACTTTTCGTCGATGTACAATGCACCAGCTAATGGTTTGGCGGAGGCATTTAATAAAACGCTCTGCAACATCTTGAAGAAGACCGTCGGCAAGTCACAAAGAGATTGGCATGAGAAGATGGGCGAAGCATTGTGGGCATATAGAACGACATATCGAACTGCCACAAATGCTACACCTTATTCCCTGGTGTATGGTGTTGAAGCCGTCTTGCCATTAGAGAAGCAAATTCCCTCATTAAGGATTGCTTTGCAAGAAGGCCTCACAAATGAAAAAAATATCAAGCTACGACTTCAAGAGTTGGAAGCTTTAGACGAGAAGAGGCTTGATGCGTAACAACATCTAGAATGCTACCAAGCCCGGATGTCGCGTGCCTTCAACAAAGGAGTTCGCCCTTGATCCTTTCAAATTGGTGATTTGGTCCTTGCCGTGCGCAGACCCATCATCATGATACACAAGACCGGTCCCAAGTTCAAATCAAAGTGGGATGACCCTTATGTCATCAGCGAAATCTACACCAATGGAACTTATAAAATCGTGGCTGAAGATGGTTTGAGAATTGGCCCAATCAACGGCAAGTTCTTGAAGAAATACTATGCCTGAAACAAGTAAAGATTGCTCCTTGTCCGCACGAGCATAAACTGCGAATGACAAATAAAGGCTCCTTGTCTGCACGAGCATAAACTGCGAATGACAAATAAATGCTCCTTGTCCGCACGAGCATAAACTGCGAATGACAAATAAAGGCTCCTTGTCTGCACGAGCTTAAACTGCAAATGACAAAAATGCTCTTAGCCTGCATGAGCCTAAACTGCACAAGGCAATCAAACAAAAATCTCAAAAAAAAAAAACGAGAGTTCTAAATCCTCATCCTTGAACTACGTTATGACTTGATTCTTTCTTTGGAAGGATACGTAGGCAGCTTGAGAATTATATTCTTGAGTTCAGTCACATCAAAAGAAAAATCTCTTTTATTGCATAATGAGTTCTATTGTCAAAATGACTTACTACATGCGCAAAAAAAAGAGAGAATAAATCATAAGTTACTAAAGATGATAAGCCTTTCACGTCCAAGATAGGCCTTTGAAGCTGTTGCGTTGCTTTTCAAAATTATCTCGGAACCTCTTTGCTTCCTCAAGTTCTTCAACAGTCAACTCTAGAGTTTCTTTGATTTGGACTTTATGCTTCTCTAAATCGGCAAGCCTTTTGTCATGAAGTAGAAGGCTCGCATCTAGGGAGGCTATCTCCTGCTCCAACCTCTGCTGCTTCTCCTTCAAGTTCTCCAAGGACTCAATCACAACTTGACGTTGACCAAGATCAGTTTGACGAAGCTCGATCGACTTGGCAATTTCAACCTCCATATGAGGCAGACGTTGATCATATGTGCCTGGAGTAACTTTATGAGCGCATACAAGCCTTGCCGCATTGTATTGAGTAGCACAAGTCATCAAGCTTCCTCCCTTGTCTTTTACCGGCGAAGGATCAAACCCATAACAGTGAAGTTCGGCCACCATCTCGTCAAGATCTTTCTTTCTAGAGAGAATGGTTCTTGATGAGTGCTTAGTGATGACGTCTTCAATTTGTTCACAAATTAGAGTGGCGGCGTGCACACGAATCTTTCGGAGCCCTTGGTTAGTGTCCATAACATCAACTTCACCGCGGGTGACTTCAGAGAATGCCATATTGCTTAAAAGCCTCGGAGGATTCACCAAAGTATCTTCACGATTAACTTGTTGTGATTCATTTTGCTCGCATACATTGTCTTCATGAAAAGAGTTGGTCTTCATTGGTGATGTTGAAAGGAGGCAAACCTCTTTCGAACAAGCTTCATCTTCAAAAGGTGGGAGTCCTTCTATCTGAAAACAAGAAGGTAAAGAAAATGAGTTCAGATCATGCATATAATGTTAAGAAAAAGATGCATGGTGATAGTGGCGAACATACCTCAACACGATTAGGAGTTTGTTGCGAGGGACCCGGGATGTCGCCAAGAAAATTGCTGTTACGGAGAAACTCATCGTCGGGATTGAAATAAACAGAGCCAAGGTCGGGTTCAATCCTTCAACGCTTAAAGTTCACATCCTTAGAACTGTTGCTACTTCCACTAAGTCTTTTTGCTTGAATGTTGGTCCCCTTTAATTTAAGGTGACTCCTTGCGAGTTGATGATCAGTTGAATCCCCATGACCTTTTAAAGCTTGGTGCGGTTCATTCAAAGAGTTTCTGCTTGGGGGCAACGCCTTGACAGACGATGCGTGAGGATTATTGTCAAGTTCAATCTCGCGGGGAACCACTCTTTGGCGAGATGGCACCTTGTGGGGAACTACTCTTTGGCGAGACGGCATCTCGCAAGACACCATTCTCTGTCGAGACGACATCTCGCAAGGTACCACTCTCTGACGAGATGGCATCTCACGGGGAACAACCTTCTGTCGAGACGGTATTTCACGGGGAATCACTTTCTGGCAGGGCAGTACCGCGCGAGCAGCGATCTTGTCTTCCTGCGCATTTAGAAGCTGGTGTGGCGACCCAACAATAGGCATTGTCGCTGTAGTCATCTTGGGCACAGAACAATATACTTTACACCACCATTCAACATAATCACGAGTCACCATGTACTCTTTTAGAGCGCTCTCAGGCGGTAACATCACTGTGCTCCCTGTCTCACGTTTAGTAAAGCTTTCCCAATGCCAGTACGTCAAGGATAATGCGCCTGTCCGAATGTCCTTTTGAAGGCTTCCTGGCACATCTTGAACATAGCCGAACTGACGGCTGAAACGGTAAGGACTGTAGGGTTGAATGACTCGCCGGTTGCCTTGCCTAAGAGTAAGAAATGCAGATCGAAGGTAGGTGAGGTAGACAATGTCTGAATGGTTAACATTTGCACGATCAACTATCATTTTGCGTTCTTTAGAGACTACGGCTAAGATGTCCATCTCTACATTGCCACATGCGTTGAATAAAGAACGAGCTTGTGTGTCTCCAAAGTGCTTGACCGAAAATGCCCCTGAAAAGTGAACCATGCGTGGTTTAAAGTTGTCAGGAAGAGGAGAATAAAAATGGGTGCCGAAATACTCTGCTAACCACGTATACACATAGTGAAAGGGCAGTGTAGCCGAACAATTCCCTGGGTCTTTGGAAGCGGAAATCTCGTTCAAGCCTTGATAAATATTGGCCAACACAGGTATAATGCGGTGAGGCGAGCTAGAGAGTAGACTTCGCGAGCCGAACTGAACTTCGTGAGGCAAGAAGACTTTGCCAGGCGAACAAGACTTCGCAACGCAAAATAAACTTTGCTAGGCGAACAAGACTTCGCGAGGCAAAATAGACTTCGCAAGGCAAACTAAACTTCGCTAGGCGAACAAGACTTTGCAAAGCGAACTAGACTTCGCGAGGCGAACAAGACTCCGCCAGGCGAACTAGACTTCGCTTCGCGTAGACTTAAACAGTGGCGAGGTGAAATGACTTCGTGTAGAGATAAACGAAGGCGAGGTGAAATGGACTTCGTGTAGACGTAAACAGTGGCGAGGCGAAATGACTCCGAGCACATGTCCATGAAGGCGAGGCGAAATGACTCCGAGCACATGTCCATGAAGGCGAGGCGAAATAACTCCGAGCGCATGTCTATGAAGGCGAGGTGAAATGACTCCGCGCGCATGTACATGAAGGCGAGGTGAAATGACTCCGCGCGCATGTACACGAAGGCGTGGCGAGATGGCTCCGCGCGCATGTACACGAAGGCGTGGCGAGATGGCTCCGCGTGCATGTACACGAAGGCGAGGCGAGATGGCTCCGCGCGCGTAGATTCACATAAAGGCAAGGCGAGATGGCCCCACGTAGGGACATTCGCGAAGTAGCTAGACGACAGAGTTCGCATGCATGCAGGGATGTACGTCCAAGATAAGTCGTCCGCGAAATGAGATTAGAAATCACCGTTCGCTTAGAAATCAAGCCTCCTCGCGGGATACTTTCCATGTCCGCGAGATAGCTCGCCGCTTGCTAAGGATCTTGATCAAAATAGGACATTCAATCCAAAGCGATCTGGGCATATCTAAATCTTAAGATTTGATTGATTTGATTATGTTAAAATCAGCAAGTAAATCAATCAGTCAAGATTCATTGATTCGATTAAGGAAATATTATTGATTCAGAATCTTCATTACTTGCCTTAAGTGGAGGCATGTTAACACTATAAATACCCCCTCTCATACCGAGAGGGGGGGCATAAACAGAAGCAGTGAACTAGAGAGAGAGAAATCCCTCTGCGAGCTCAGAAGTCTCCCCTAAATCCTTGAAGACCTATCAAGCTCCCCAGATAGCCAGTTCTTCACTAAACCTAAATCCAAATCCGAAATACTTGTTACGTGATCAACCTGCGTAACCCTCAAGAACAAGTGCTTGTCACCCTTGAGTTAAATCTGTATTCGGAGATAGAATCAGAGGAGTTCACAAAGATTGTAACCCGCATTCGCATTTGATTAAATTAAATTATTCTTTGTACACGTGTTGTTCTGTTATTTGTTGCAAATATTTTCGTGTTTACAAAGTGGAGGCATGTTAACACTATAAATACCCCTTCTCATACCAAGAGAGGGGGGGGGAGCAAAAACAAGGCAGCGAACTAGAGAGAGAGAAATCCCTCTACGAGCTCAGAAGTCTCCCCAAAACCCTTGAAGAACTATCAAGCTCCCTAAACAGCCAGTTCTTCACCAAATCCAAATCCAAAACCCTTGAAGAACTATCAAGCTCCTTAAACAGCCAGTTCTTCACTAAACCCAAATCCAAATCCCAAATACTAGTTACGTGATCAATCCGCGTAACCCTCAAGAATAAGTGCTTGTCACCCTTGAGTTAAACCTATATTCGGAGATAGAATCAGAGGAGTTCACAAAGATTGTAACCCGCATTCGCATTGATTAAATTAAATTATTCTTTGTACACGTGTTATTCTGTTATTTGTTGTAGATATTTTCTTGTTTACAAAGATCTCATAATTGAAATCGATTTTCGGAAAACATGTTATGAGTATTCTATGTTTTAATTTAAATTGATCGCATGCTTGCTTTTTGGATTGTTAAAGAAATTGGGAAAATATTAAATATTTTCGTTATTATAATTTTCATTGTTTTTTGTAAGATTATTTTTGTCGACTCACCATAACGTAGTTTTCTGAAATGCTTTCCTTTGAGCTCTTCCGTTTTAAATGTTCAGTCTGCAGATTGTGGTTCGGTTTAGTAGGAGTTGAGGCATAGTACACTTCCGCTGCCACACATTTTGTTAGGTTACCTGTTAACCTATTGTATCTATATCGGTCCCTTTCTTTAGAATGCTCTGAACCATTAGACCTGTCTAGTCTTTTCGGGATTGTATTTTAATTTCTGAAGTTTATGAAACTACCTATGTTGAGTTGTGGATTTATTGTGGAGTTGTGTTATTATGGGGAGCACGGTGGCTCCAGGAGTTAAGGTTGGATTTTGATTATAGAAGTGTTTTGGGATTTTGATTAGGTAAGGGTTGTCCATTTTCAAGGAAGGTTATACTGATTTTTCGGTATAATCTCCTATGGAGGTGGTCCTCACAGGATTTACTCTGGATTTCAGGGTGAAATTCGGGGTGGGTTCTGACATTTAGATACAACTGCTTTTAAATGTAACATTCAGGTTGCTTATAAAAGCTGCTGTTAGTGACCTGTAACTTAAAAAAAAAAAACTGTTTTTTCTTTTATTTATCAAACACTATAAAATCTAAAAGTTCGGATAGAAGCTGATTTTTTTAAAAACGAAGTTGTACCAAAAGTAGGCCTAAGACTATTTGAACAGAGAAGGAACTTGTTTGAAGGGTTCTATTGCTTTCACCGGTCCAAAAAAGAAAAAGAAAAAGGGAAAATGGGAATACCAAACTTCAAGATGTCATTGTACCAGATATAGAACATCTAATATTAATCTACAAAGCTAGGGTTGCATTGGTGCTTCAACATGCTACATCTGATCTAATAAGTGGGGTAAACGATGTAACTTCAGTATATTTAACACCTTCCATTTCAAGCTCTTCTCCTTGAGTCTCCTTGCACTCATAGCCAAGGATTGTATATGCCGTTAGTGAAATCATCCTGTTCAAGGACAAAGAGTTCAAGAGGAGCAATGGAATTACTATTTGACTTCCTGAAAATGCGGTATTGCCCATCTTCTTCAAACCATAGACCACAGCGACAGAGAATGCTCCGGAAAGAATATTCAGGCAAAAGCCTCGTAGCTTAGATCGTCTGATAAGCTGTCCGGTCTTCCCTAGTGCATCAATGCCCCATTTTTTCTCAAGTACTGAAACATTGAGTGCTAGATTCCAAACAACCACAAGATAAGCTTGGAAAAGAACAGATACCATTAGTACCATTATAGAGAAACTAGGTAGTGTGAACTTAGGACTGGAAAGCACAACCAAATGAACCAGAAATGCTATGAGAAATACAAAATAGCCTAGATGAAGCAGCATTATGTAAAACCAAGTGACAAACGGTCTTTTAAACAATTTCACTAGTGATAGGAGTTCCTTGACAGATATGTTTTTACCACAGAATGTTACCCCTGATGCTAAGACTAATGAGGCTGCGAAAAATATCGAGGTAAAGGAGAATGCTAAAATGAAAATCCCCTCTAGTCCCATGACTAATCGGAGGTCAACTTTCAAACAAGTTATTAGCTCCGTAACTTCGGGGCTAGTGGAGTCTGTCACGATTAGGAAGCTTGCCTTGAAGAATAAGTCAGTGACTGATGGTGTAGTTGAGATGATATTCATCAATAAGAGAATAGAACTAAGAAATATCATGAGTATGGTGATTGAGGACATGAGTTTCCCATATTTCAATATAAGATTCGGAGCTTCCCTAAAAATTCCCACGGAACCCAAAAGCTTATAAAACTTTAGTGGGAAAGGACTGAAATTGTTATGAGGTTTAGCATTTGAGTCCATCATCATTGTGATGTTAAATTTAGAGACTTACACTCAATTCTTGCTCTTAAACTCTCAAATACACAGTGACATGAAGGAATTACAAAGACTGATAATTGTTTCAATCGATCTGACATAAAGCACCATGGTTCGTTCCTTATATATAGGTAACTAAAAACATGAAATACATGAAAATGGTGTCAAAAACAAGGAATCTGGGGGTCCAAAACAAGGGGGTGGTGAGATAAACAATGTGCATTCATGGGAAAATCTAAAAAGAAGTCTCCTTAACAATAAAAAGTTTCTCCTGATTGTCTGAATACAAATACACAATGCACAGTGTCAGCTTGGAGATCTCATTTTTGGATGAGTATGTGTTGAGATATAAATATCACATCGGGAATATGAGACCTTACCTGTGGGTTTATAAGGGTTTGGGCCTCTCCATTCATTGTCAATTGGTTTTGGATGTCACCCAAATGGTATCAGAGCGAGTTACCCACGTCCACGTGTGAAACCTAATAGCCATACGAACTCCACGTCACTCACCCAAATGTTATCCACGTGTTAGGTTTGAAGATTCGCCACACATGTGCTGACATGTTGAGATATAAATTCCACATCAGAGAATTGAGACCTTGCCTGTGGGTTTAAAAAGGGTTTGGGTCATTCCATCCATTGCCAATTAGTTTTGGATGTGAACACCATATTACTTTATCAGTATGACCCATAAATAATGCTAGATATGGTAAATGTATTAGCGGCCGAGGTTGGCATTTTGTGTTCTATCTAAGTTCTGCTTTTAGAGTGATCCATTTCTTTTGAGTACCAGCTGCATCTCACCTTATATAGCGGCTAATATAGCATTAATGTAATACCCCGGAAATTTAATATTAGTTTTTAATATTATTTGAGAATTTTCAAGTTAGAAATTAGTGTGTTTTGAGATTGAAGGAAGAGCGGAAGAGTTCGGTTGCATAATTTACCGAAGCGGTTTTATGGTTTTGAAGGGTCAAGAGTTGACTTTTTAATCTGTTGGGTTTCTCAAGAAACTTCCTTCACAGAAGTTGTAGAGCACGACGATACAAGTTCGTAGACACATGGCACGCGTAAATCAGATGTCGTATGAGGAAGTTATGGTCATCAGAAGTTCGTGGCTTTATGGTTTTTTTTTTTTTTGGGTTAAATAAGGAAGTTAAGGGTTCCATTCTCCGGAACCCATTCTCTCTCTCTCTTTCTTCTCTCTCGCGATACATTCGGTATCAAAGTCCTCCAGCCGACCCGACCCGAACCCGCCAACCCGACCCAGTTTTTCCGGCCAACTCCGACCGACTCAGACGGCGGCACCGGTCTGGTTTTCTTCCTCTCTTCGGCGTGATCCATCCTGTGTAGGTGGGTGAGGACGACTCGAGCTAGATTGGGAGAACCGAATGTCACAACGGAGGGTGGCGGACCCGACTTCAAGCCGAGTGATTTCCGGCTGTGTACGACGGCGACTAGAGGTGAGGTTGCCCTTTCCTTGAAGCATTCTTCCTTCCAAGCACGTTTCAAGCTGCCATTCACCTCGTTTTGAGGTCTAGAGGTCGGTTTGAGGCCGCCTTGGCAGCTGGTTTTGTTGTGGATAATTTTGGTCGAATTGGTTCAAACGTCAGGTATGAAAGATGCTCCTCTCTCTGCAATCTACAAGTTTGATGTTTTGAGTTTGCCCAAATTCGAACGTTTTAGGGTGGTGCGTGGGGCCCACATGCCGCCGTCTGTGGTGGCATGTGGCGGCGCGTTCGGCAGGGGTTGGGAGGTTAGGAGTAACTGTTAGCTTGTGCTTATCGATATGAGCACATTGACATGTCATGAGGTTATGTTTGATCAAGTTTTGCATCCTAGGTTTAAGACTAAGTTGTTGAATCGTGAGAGGTTGTTAAGCCTTGGTGTTTGAGCTTTGAAAATCTTGTTAACCTTTTTCAATAGGTTGGTTGAGGGTTTCTATGACCTTGGGAGGTCTCGGAAGAAGGTTGCCCCTTTTTGGGCATATCTTGGAGTTAGGCTTGTTAAGGATGCTTTGTTCTTTTATTGATGTGGTTATTAAAGTTATTATTTATGTAATTTTAGGTGACTTGTGAAGTGAGGTTGGGATTGGTTCTTGTGTTTTGTTGAAGACGCAGCGGGATTTTTGAGGTGAGTAAAATCTCACCAAGGTTCACTTTGTGACCTATTTAATTATGGCTATTATGATGATGATATGATGATATGATGATGATGACGATTATAATGTTGATGATTTTAGTGATGATAATGTTGATGAAAATGTTGGTGATTATGTCATTATGATAATGATCATGGTAATTATATGATGATGATTAGATGATGATCATGGTAATTATATGATGATGATTAAATGATGATCATGGTGATTATATGATGATGATGTTGATGATTTTAGTGATGATAATGTTGATGAAAATGTTGGTGATTATGTGATGATGATAATGATCATGGTAATTATATGATGATGATTAGATGATGATCATGGTAATTATATGATGATGATTAAATGATGATTATGGTGATTATATGATGATGATGATGATTATGATGATTAAATGATGATGATTATGATGATTTAATGATGACGATGATGTTTTGATTTAAAAATTATATTTATCTTTTGTTTGTTTTAAAATATATGAGCTTGATCGCCAACGGCTCATGGTAAGTGAAAACAAGTTTTCTTTTAAAAATATAATCTTTCAAATGGACTTTTGTTCATGTTGGTGCCTTAGTGGTGAATGTGTGCTTTTGTTGTGAATTGGTGCCTTAGTGGTGATAATGTGTCTTAGTTGTGAATGTGTGCCTGAGTGGTGATTGTGTGCATTCGTTGTTGAATGATGCCTTAGTGGTGATTGTATTGTATTAGTTGTAGATGTGGTGCCTTAGTGGTGATTGTATTGCATTAGTTGTGGATGTGGTGCCTTAGTGGTAATTGTATGCATTAGTTGTGGATGTGTGTGCCTTAATGGTGATTATGTGTATTAGATTAGGAGCCTTCGTGGTGGACCGGGAACCAAACTTTGGCCGGGTGATTGGTTACGGTCAGTATAGAGCTCTAGTCTGTCTGTTGGTACTTCATGGGGGATGACTAAGTGTTGACGAACCCATGAGTACGCGTTTGTTTGGTTACTTATGGGGGATGACTAAGTGTTGGCGAACTCATAAGTAAGAGTAGAGAAAATGATTGTGTGATGTTCTTATGTGTTGTCATTTAAATTCTTTGCTTTGAGTATCACCTGAACTATGCTTGTCCGCAAGAGATTCTTTAATCTTAATGGTATGATTTTTAATGGAATTCCTGAACTACGCTTTTTTGCAGGATTTCATTTATGATTTGAGTGATTGTGAATTGTTGTGTTCCTTAATTATTACTTTTGAATTCTCTTGTTTTTCAGTGATTCTTGAACTAAGCTGCTAATGCAGGAATTATCAGTTTTATCTTTTGTTCATGTGTTTTACTTTGTTGGTAGAAGTATTTAGTTATTTTGGGATTTACTCATACGGGCTTTTTAGCTTACCGGGTTTGTTGTTTTACAACCCGGTGCACCATTTCCTGGTGTAGGGGTTAGACCTACAGGTGTTGATCAACAGGGTTGAGGCGGAGACATAGTGGCAGGATTGTAGTTTCTATGCATTTTATGTTATTGTGTTATGACTGTTGTTTTAAGCTCATGTGAGCGACTTAATTATTATTAGACTTTTGAAGTTAATGTAATTTAGTAGGTTTAATGTTTAACTCGAATTACGAGTTTGTTGACTTGTACACTTCCAGTATTGTTGTTAGTTTGGAAGTTGTTGAGCAGGTTTTGGGATTTTAAGACCCAAATTTTTGAAAAATTATTCTTCAAAAATTGGGGTATGACAATTAACCATGTCATTTGATGAAATTCTTTGATATGTTGAGTTTTGTGCTATATCAGCTGCCACATAATGGTACCTGAATAGATGGTTCTCCAGACATTACTCAATACCCCTTGATATGTTCAGTAAGTGATTATTGTTATGCATAAGCCACACTTTTTCAACAATCTCTACCTGGCGTGATTCGAGCCATCTCCAAATCTCACGATCCAAGTCTCAATAGCTCAACCGCAATCAGAAGCATCCAATTCCAAATTTTATGATCTCAATCCAAGTAGGAGCTCCACCAAATTGCAACTTGATCGTATCAGACACCAAGTCCCAAGCATCATCTGGGCTTTGATACCATTTGTTATGCGAAAGCGGCCGACAGGCCCTGAGAGTCCCACACACACAGGTCCAGAAATGTCGATATTGTCCCCAGTTTAACCACCCAGATGCGAAATAGGTATGAGGTTTTTACACAAAAGGCCTCGACATTAATGTGTGTGGTACCATTCCTTATAACCCAAGGATAAATTTTCACCTTTCAGATGTGGGATTCCAAAGGACTCTTAATCTAAGCCACACTTTTCCAACATGAACCTGACAAATTCTAAGCCTTCTATATCCCTTGCAGTTCGGTAATGTCTCCATAATCCGAGTCACACATATCGATTACCAAAGTGAATCCGGCCGGAACCATGCATGTGTTTAACTAAAACTCTAGTACCTTAAGATCCAAAAAAAGTTTGATTTTAAAGTTGACTCTAGAATATGTACGTATATAGCTGGTATTGCCGGCGACAGGGGTGTTGATAATGTTGAACAAGCGTCCATGAAGGCCGGAAATATCTCTTTCAAGCATTTCTTATTCTATGAATATATGGTAGTTAACTTCAATGTTTCTGTTTGTTTACTTCTATGCCAAGAAAATAAGACAATATTAGTAAGTCCACTGAACGCGTAGTGCTTGATTCATGATGGTTACTGACTTACTGTGAAAATGACGGAGTTGCAGCGTAGGAATAAGAGAGGAATTAATAGGGAAACCACAATTCTGGGAAAAGGGACAGAGGACTTCGTCAATCCTCTAGCATTTGAAGGTTTCAACTGTTTCTTAACTTGCCAATTATTGTTATTAAACGGAACAAAGGTGATGTATTTCTATCTCCATTGTATGGAAAATTGTTTGATGTAATATAACAGATGTGGTGCATAGTCAAGAGACCAATCCTACAGATTAGTTGTGGTTTTCGGAATTGAAAAAACACATAGTAAACCATATTTATTTAAGATCATAGCAAGAACTGACCATATTAATACAGCAAGAACTGCAGATGTGTGTTTACAAACTTACAGAAACGAAAAAAATACAGTATATTACAAAAGAGTGACCTTTCTCATCACACTGCATCTTCATTGATAAGAGGGGTAGCAGAAGAGGTAACCTTGGTATATTCCGAGCTTTCATGCAGTTCAAGCTCTTCACCATGAGTCGCCTTGGACTCGTAGTACAGGACTGTGTATGCCATTCGCGAAACCATAGTTACGAGGCAAAGGATAGAATTGAAGAGGACCAATGGAACAATCACTGCTTTTACTGGCATAGCTTTGGCGGCAGTCCTATGTAAAACAAATAAGACCAACGAGGAGGTAGCTATAACAATATTGAGAAAAAACCCTCGTAGCTTTGATCCCTTAATGAGCTGTCCAGCTTTCCCAAGTGCCTCAATTCCACATTTTTCTTCTAGTATTGAAACAACTAGTGCTAAGTTCCACACAACGGCTAGATAAGTTCGGAAAACTAGAGCTAGAATGCATGCGACTATAGTGAAAGCCGATATGGTGAGCTCAAGATTGAAAATCAGCACTAAAGGAAGAACAAATGCAAAGAGAAACGAAAAATAGCCTAGATCAATCAGTGTTATGTAAAACCATGTAACAAGTGGTCTTTTCAATGACTTCAGTGCCTTCGGTAGAAGTTCCTTGATGGACAAGTCCTTTCCACAGTATGACACTGCTGATGCTAAGATTGAGGCTGTTGCGAAAAACAACGAGGTAAAAGAGGTCACCAAAATGATAATCCATTGTACTCCAAGAAATAATCGGAAGTCGAACTTGGCAGCAGTTAGAAGATGGCCAAATTCAGTGCCTCTGGGACTCGTAGCTGCCAGGAAGCTTGCCTTGATTTCAAAATCGGTGACTATTGGTTTGAGGGAGTATAAATTAATCACCAAGAGGAAAGAACTAACAAGGATTATGAGAAGGGTGATGGAGGACATGGCCTTCCCATTTCGGAAGAAAAGTTTGTGTGATTCCCTTAGGAGTCCAAGGAAATCCAAAAGCATGTTAAACTTCATCAAAAGAAAGAGGATTGATAGTCTTAAGAAATTCTAAATGTTTTTGCTTTTGCAAAAGCTGCATAGCTGCGTAGCCTATTTATATTATGTTTCCTTAATTTTCAGATGAGTATGTCTATTCTAATTTGTCAAAAAGACTAGGTCTACTCTATTATTTCTTGCTTGATTTGTACGCATAGAAACGTCAACAGACTTTATTCTTGAGGAATTGAGCTGGGAAGCCAACAACAACATGATTGTTGACTTGGCCAATTCCCTTGGAAATTTCATCCAAATTCAAGCACAGATGATAAACCCAGTCCACAAGGACCATAATTAAGTTCATAGCAGAAAGAAGACCTGGCTAGTAATGGCATTAAAACATAAAGACAACTAGCAAGACCTTTAAATGTTTGTACCTTAGACCAAATTTTAATTTTTTTAATTTTTTATTTTTTATTTTTTTTTAAGAAACATGGAGGCAGAGAAGGAGTCCGCTTTAAAGAAAAGAGAGCAGCTACGGCTATAGGCATAACAACTCATCTCTAAGAACTAAAGGTAACAAATTGGCTCAGCTTCAAAGGAAATAAATTTTTTCTTTTTGTTTTTCACGGGAAGACCGCAAAATTTGTTAAAAACAGGCGAAATCAGAGGTACTAGCTACATTTAACCAGGAAAATAGTTACTAAAAAAACAGTTAAACCTCAATAATTGTTGCAGGATATTCGACATGTGTGTGTCTTAGTCTAATGCTAGTGAAAGAAAGAATCCCAATTTCGTATAGTGATAGGATGTCACATCCCGGTTCTTAAGTTAATTTACGGTTAGTTACTTTTGTGTTACTTTGACCTTTTACCGTTTTGAGTAATCGTTTACTGTTAAAGACCCTAGAGTTGACTTTTTGTAGAAAAATTATTTTGGAAAAATTTCTTTAAGGAAGTCGTAGAGGACATTAATACGAATCAGTGGACATGCTATACGCTAAAATCAGAGTTGGTATGTAAAAATTATGGTGTAAAAACTAAAGTTACTATTTTTGTTCGGTGGGATAAAAGGGTCCAAAGGTTGAAAGTCAAAAAGTAAAAATCAGAAAACTCACCCCCATTTTCTCTCTCCTCTCTCCCGTGCTTGACCCGCTCAGTCGAGCCGGCTTTCCACCGTCGAATCGCCGCCATCCAGCAGAGTTGGGCCACAAACTTGGGCGCGTTTTGACACCTAGACCTTCCTCTCTTCGTCTCTATTGGTTGCTGGCCTCGTCACACCGCCATGAAGGAGATATGACGCCGAGAAGATACGACTGCGCATGACAGAGTTTTCGCAGGAACTCTCTCCTCCGGGCACCATAGCCGGAGTTTCTTATCCCGTTTGGAAGGTCTCATCCCGGGAAGCAAACCCTTAAAAGGATTTGACCTAACTCGAGTTAGGTAAGGAGAATCAAAGGTTTGAAATTCTAGGGTTCTTGAATTGGGGTTTTTCTATTTTGATTCGATTGGTATGTTTCGGCTTGAAATTGTTCAATGTGGTAGTTATGAAAATCGTTTAGAATGTTGAGAGGAAGATTGTGTCAAAATTTGGTAGTCATCGGAGGTGGTCGGATTTTGGGTGGCCGGCCGCCGCTGCCAGCAGAGCAGACGGCGGTGCCGCCTCTTTTGGGTTGTTTTTCAAGCTGATTAGGTAGAGTATGATGAGAGGAGTCCATTGATGTTAAGTTTGTGAATTTAGGTTGAAGTTTGGGAATTTTCAAGTTGGTTTTGCCGGTAGGAAATTTAAGAAGATCAAACCTTTGGATTTCCTTGGTATCTATTCTAGAATTTCAGAATTGATGAATTAAGGTTGTGGTGGAGTTTGGTGTGAATCCGGTAAGCTTAACCCTAGTAATGGTAGTGGGTTAAGCGGAAGAGATTTGGGTGTTTATATTTAAGTATTTATTTTCCGGAATTAAAGTTTGGTCCTAAGCATCGTTTTTTGTGCCAGGATATGAGGAGACCTCACTTGAGTGGCGATTCAGATTTCGTCGGGCTTATGCCTAAATTTGTGAGTGGACATTTAGTTTTTAATAAATATGCATGCAAGATTTTATAATTTGTCATTTTCTATTCCGAGCATATATTATAACTTCGGCTTATGAAATGATCTTGGAAATTATTTGAGTTTGATGCATGGATTAATTGTTGGTCATGATTTATGGATTTGAACTCGGATCATTAATTTGGTATTTGAGTTTGGGTATCATTTATGATTTCCGGATTTAATTATTATA
Organism: Fragaria iinumae; assembly: GCA_009720345.1. Classification (NCBI taxonomy): domain Eukaryota; kingdom Viridiplantae; phylum Streptophyta; class Magnoliopsida; order Rosales; family Rosaceae; genus Fragaria; species Fragaria iinumae. The sequence continues at coordinate 12,961,664 of CM019120.1, forward strand.
GGCTTTATTGTCACTACTACAAATATAGCTATTAATGACACTTTAACAATGGCGTTTTTATGTAAAACGTCATCTAAAGTATATTTGATGGCATTTTTTTGCAAAAACGTCATTAAATTTTGGTAACCAAATATGTGCGTTATTTTTACGGCATTTTTCAAACGCCATTAAAAGTTTTGAATATTAATGGCGTTTTACAAATGCCATTGAATTGTATGACCATTTGGAAGACATTCTTTAATGGCGTTTCCAAACGCGGTCACATGTCATTACTATCTATAGCGTTTTTGAACGAAAAATGGGCTGCCATGCCTAAATTTTTTCAATGTGGCGCCCTTTTTTGGCGACCTTGGCGTGTTTGGAGCCCAAAGTTCTTTTTTTTCGGTCGAATTTGGAGCCCAGAAACTAGTGTTTTACTTCTTACTCAATTTTCTTTCTCTTCTCTACTCTGTCTATCTCTCACAGCTGCCTGTTTCTTTCTCTTCTATCTCTTTCTTTTCCTGTCGATTACCTCCGCCTTCCCCGATTTCCTTCGCCTTCCGGTTACGACGGTCGCCACCTTCTTCTCCAGTTCTTCTCGAGGTACAAGGTTAGGGTTTGAAATTGGGTATTAATTTAGGGATTTGGCTTGCAGTATTGATTTGTGAGTTTGAAATTATGTATTAAATTAAGGGTTTTCTCTCTCAGTACCACTTGGGTGTGGCAAATAAGATTCGCTTGTTATCTGCAAATTTACAATCCTACTGTTATTTCTTGCTTTACATAAGCATCCCAACCTTACAAATGTCTATCCATTGACTACCATTTATCAGATAGAGAATTATTGTCGTGTTTGTGTGTGTAGTTTCATATTTGTATCACTTCTAGTTGGATTGCTGATGGATTGTGATGTCAAGTTTGATTTGTTTTGGTTTTTTGGATAGGCAGAGCTTCCGTTGGTCGGAAATGTTGCGCCGGATTTTGAGGCCGAGGCTGTATTTGACTAGGAATTCATCAACGTGCGGAATCTAATCGAAATTATTGTCTCTTGAATTCATATCTACTTTATTTCAGTATTTCTTGAAACTGAAAAGATTTGCAATTTCAGGTTAAGCTGTCCGACTACATTGGGAAGAAATATGTGATTCTGTTTTTCTATTCATTGGATTTCACATTTGTTTGCCCGACAGGTTTGTTTCGACTCAATCTTACAGAGTTTCAGTTTTTTAATGGAGATTTCGGACGATGAGTATAACTTCTGTGTTTTTTTTTTTTCAAAGGTTACTGCTTTCAACCACCGTCATGGTGAGTTTGAGGCACTCAACACAGAAGTCTTGGGTGTTTCAGTAGACAATGTGGTAAGTTGATTTTCTACTTCGTCTATCTCTATAATGTGCATTGGAAAGCTGATTGCATACTAGGCAAATCTCATAGTTCATTTTCATGCTAATATGTGTTTTCGCTTATTCTCATCTTGAACACTATAATAGTAAAGTATCAAGAAACTTTACTATTAATTTTTTTTTTTCAGTATAGTAGTTTTCTGTTGATAACTATGATTATTTAAGTTGTTAACCTTTTCAGGTTATTGTGCTCGCTAGTGGTGTTGATACCTCTGCAAACTGTGTTTGTTGATGGTGTTCACAGGTACTTTTCAAACTGAATTGTAGTTATTCTTAGAGAAGTCTTGTGTTATATATATTATAGCTATTCTTTCTGGATTTCTGTTATTTCTATTTATACCATTTATTGAATAGCAGTTTCTTAAGTACATATCTTGTTCTGGGTTTGAAAATGTTGGAGCATACTTATGTGATGTGATTTGGTTGTCTAATATATAGTTTGAAAATGTTGGAGCATACTTATGTGATGTGATTTGGTTGTCTAATATATATAGTTTTGGATTAGTTGTTAATTGTTTGATAGTTGAATTTGAATTTTCAAATTTTATTAGGTAAGGAGATCCGAGATTTGTTTGTCATTTAGGATGGATAAAAGCTAGATAACCTTAGATAAAAATAGTGATGAGTACCAAGAAGGGGTTAAACGATTTGTCTTAAATTCCAAGCGATATGCAAGGAATCCTGAAATGATTATTTGTCCTTGCGCAATTTGTCACAACCTTAGCCCACAAACTTATGACGACTTAGAGATACATTTGCTGCGCTATGGCGTTGATCCTGATTATGATATTTGGTGTGCACACGGTGAAGACACGGGTCTATCTATACGAGTTGTAGATGAAAGTTCAAATCATATTGATGTGGACTATGAACTTCCAGAAGTGCTTCAGATGTATAAAGATGCACACTACCCCTTTTCTGATGGAGCAGGAAGTTCAAACCCTGTAAGCATAGAGGAAGAGTACAAAAAGAAAGTAGAGGAGGCTGAAGTTCCTCTATATCCTGGGTGTAAGAAGAAGTACACAAAATTATCAGCCACCCTCATATTGTACAAATTCAAAGCTGATAATGGCCTTGCTACTGAAGCATTTGATGAATTACTTGAAGTTTTCAAAGACATGCTTCCAAATGTTAATACTTTTCCTGAATCTGACTACACAATAAAAAAATTCTTGAAAGAATTTGATTTGGGGTATGAGAAGATTGATGCATGCATCAATGATTGTTGCCTGTTTAGAGGTGAAAAGAAGAAGAACATGCAGAACTGCCCCGAGTGTAATGCTTCAAGGTGGTATGTCAATCCACGGACCAATGAGATAAATAAAGGAGTGCCTGCAAAGGTTTTGCGTTATTTCCCTATAATTCCTAAGATTCAGAGGATGTTTCTTTCAACAAGTAATAGTGAGCTGTTGACTTGACACTCTACTCGTCACAGTCAAGATGGCATGATGCGCCATCTAGTTGACTCAATTCAATGGCGCACTGGTTATCAGAAGTGGCCAAGCTTTGCTTCTTAGCCACAAAACTTGAGATTTGGACTAGCCACTGATGGGTTTAATCCTTATAAAAATCTAAGTTCAACACACAGTATCTGGCCTATGATTTTAGTCATCTACAATCTGTCACCTAATGTTTGCATGTCACAAGAAAATTTGATGCTAAGTCTGTTAGCGTGAGTCATGAAGTTAATTTAGGAATGTAAATTAATTTTTTTATTGCTTTTCTATTCTATATGTGTAGTACATGTAGTACATAGTACGTAGGGTTTGTACATCTTGTATCTCTTTATATAGCCTCTTCTGTGAGATGAATATATTATCAGAAAATTTATTCTCTAAACCTCGTTATATTTGACTTGGTATCAGAGCAAAGATCCGGAAGGACTTTGTCTCTTTGTTTCCGCTGCAATTCTTCGTCTGGCGTTGGTTCTCTGTCAGACTATTCTTTCAATAAAACCCATTGTTAGGGTTTAACTGTCGACGTTTTTCCGACTTCAAGGTTCGTGTTCTAAAGAGTAGCAGCCACCATCGGGTTCTACTAGACCAGGACTGCCATCGTCTGCCCTAAGACTGTCACCGACCCCAGAAGCCGTCGTCTTCCATCTCCGCCCAGAAGACGTCGTCCTGTCCAGTCCGACTTGCCATCTCTGCCCAGAAGACGTCCGTCCGGTCTAGTCCAACGTCCGGCCTGATCCGCATCAGTCCAGACGCAGCAGACGCTGTCCAGTTGACCCAGAAGACGTTGCATCTCCGTCGTCGTCTCGACCCAAACGTGACGACGCAGACGACGCAGCCGACAAGCATTCTTCGACCCGGTTCTGTTTCTTGCTCAACCCGACCTGGTTCGTTAGTTGTGACCCGACCCGGTTTCAGTTGTTGTTGACTGGCAGTGCAAGTGCACTGACAGTGCAAGTGCACCCAAAGCAGGTTTTCTCATCCTTGCTTTATTGTGGTATATTGTTGTCACTGCATAAACTATTGATTTGGCATTTGTGTTACAATGGGTTCTGGAGAAGAAAGTTCTCAGGTCAATGATGTTCAGAAGTTTGAAGTATCAGTCAAGAATTCTGAAAAGTGGTTCCTTTGGGGGGACCAAACTCAATGGAACCAATTTCCGAAAATGGAAGAAAATCATGACGGCTCATCTCCGAGGGATGCACAAGATGGGACATGTAACTGGGGTGATTGAGGTCCCTAGTGCAAGTAATGTTGCTGCTTACACTAAGTGGGAAGATGATGATGGTCTTGTGATGTCAGTTTTGTACAAGGCCATGAATAAGGAAATAGTTGACCTGGTGGAGCAATGTGATACTGCGCAGGCAATTTGGAAGACATTGGAAGATTTATATACTAATGAGTCTAACTTCATACAGGTTCATGAGTTGATGTGTACTGCTGCAGCAATGCAACAGAATGGGCAGCCAGTGGCGCAGTATTTCACCAAGTTGAAGAACATTTGGGCTGAAATTGATGTGAAGCGTCCTTGCAAGATCAAGAATCAAGAGGATCTTGTTTGGTACCTGAAGGAAAAGGAGCTTGAGCGAGTTCATCACTTCTTGAGAGGCCTTGATGCAAACCATAACAGTGCCAAATGAGAGCTGCTCAGAATGACAGAACCTCCTAGCTTGACTACAGCTTTCACATATATCCGTAAGGATGAGTCTCAGCAGGAAAGCCTTACTCAAGCACAACTTGAAGTCTCCAGTCTCACTATTCAGGCAAGAGCACCAGCACCACTCCTTCAGCAATCAAGTTCCGTTCCACTCCACAGGCAAGGACCACCACCAGGCTTTGGGAATCAACCTCGTTCTCCTTGCTCTTACTGCAATGGTGACCATGCTTGTGAATCTTGTTGGAAGTTGTACCCGCATCTTAGGCCTAAAAGGCCTACATATCGTCCCAAGGCGAAAGCAGCTATCCAGTTGGTCCAGGAACCAGACATCTATAGGGTGGTTGGATGTGATCATCATACAGCAGGAGGTGCCACACCCTCAGCATCTGTCGCTAGTCGTGGCAAGATAGGTATGGCCTTAAATATTTCTAACTTTGTTGGTGGTGATACATGGATTATTGATTCAGGTGCTTCCGATCATATGACTTATGACAAATCTTTTTTTAATGAATTATCATCTCCACCTGTACCTTATGTTACTAATGCCAACGGTGAGGCCTTCCCTGTTTTAGGAAACGGGTCAGTTTGTATCACTCCCACAGTAGTGCTAAAAAATGTGCTATATGTACCTGCTTTATCCCATCATTTGATATCTGTCCCACAGTTGAATGTTGAATCCAAATGCTCTGTGACCTTTTTACCTATGTATGTGATTTTTCAGGATCTTCTCACTGGGGAGTTACTAGGTCGGGGGTATCTGAGGGGCAGGTTGTTTCATCTGGATCAGACGTACGTAGGGGAGAAACCAGGAGCACAGTCCCGGACGGCTTTAATGTCCAATTCTGACAAGCTAAGTGAAGTTTGGTTATGGCACCGTCACTTAGGGCATCCATCTTTTAGTGTTATGAAAAAATCCATGCCTTCTTTGTTTATTGGTGTGGATGAGTCAGTCTTACATTGTGAAACATGTGTTTTGGGCAAGAGTCATCGCTCAACTTATTCATCTCGTATTTCTAATAAAAGTGTCATTCCTTTTGAATTAATTCATTCTGATGTTTGGGGACCTTCAAAGGAATCCACTGTGTCTGGTATGCGATACTATGTGTCATTTATTGATGATTGTACACGTCTTAGTTAGGTTGTTCTTCTTAAAACTAAGGATGAGGTTTTTCCGGCTTTTCAAGCCTTCCTTTCTGAAGTCCAAACGCAATACAATGCCCAAATTAGAATTCGTCGCTTTGATAATGGGGGGGGGAATATGTCAATCGTGTCTTTCAGTCTTTCTTACAAACACATGGGATTATCCACCAGAAAACGTGCCCTTACACACCTGAACAAAATGGGGTATCTGAAAGAAAAAATCGTCATTTACTTGATATGGCTCGTTGTATTCTCTTTAGTGCCCATTGTCCCAAGAATCTATGGGGTGATGCTATCTCCGCATCTACCCATCTCATTAATCGTCTTCCTTCTACTGTCCTCCAAGGAAAAGTACCATTTGAGGTACTAGCTTCTTATGTCTCTTTATCTTCCTTTCATAATCTCCCAGCTCGTGTTTTTGGTTGTGTTGCATTTGTTCATATCCCAAAGAGTCAAAGGTCAAGTAAATTGGATGCCCGGGCGATTAAGTGTGTGTTTGTTGGCTATGGGGGCCATCAGAAAGGGTACAAGTGTTATCATCCACCAACTAGGAAGTATTATATCACTATGGATGTTACTTTCTTTGAGGATATGAGCTATTACACCTCTTCTGATACTGCTCTTCAGGGGGAGAACTCATATTTTGAAGAGTTGTATCATGGAGAGGGGGAGACAGGTCATTCAGTTGAGGTTACAGATACATCAGAGGTTCAGGGACAAGAAGATGACAGACAGGCACCACCAGATGATTGTGGTATAATTGCTCCAGAGATTCAAGAGTCAGACACTGCAAGCGTTCCTGCTGCAACCGTTACTGCCCCTCCTTCCTTGCCTGATGTTACTAATACCCCTGACTTATGTCTCCCTGGTATAGAAGATCTTCCATCTGAGGTTAGTAATTCTATTGGGGTTAATACTAGTGATGCTAATAGTAGACAATATGTGTTACCAAATAGGTCTACTCGGGGTAAACCAGCAAAAAAGTATGAACCTACCCTTCAAGCCAAAACTAAGTATCCTGTGACAAATTTTATGTCTACCAAGAGATTGTCTAAGTCATATGAATCATTTGTGAATCAAATATCTGCTGTATCAGTACCTAACAAAGTACAAGATGCATTAGGAGATCCAAAGTGGAGAAAAGCAATGGATGAGGAAATGGAAGCATTACAGAAGAACAATACTTGGGAGCTTGTATCTCCACCACATGGAAAGAAGGCTGTGGGATGTCGCTGGGTGTTTACAGTGAAGCATAATTCAGATGGGTCAGTGAGTCGATATAAAGCACGTCTGGTAGCAAAGGGATTCACCCAGACATATGGCATTGACTATGATGAGACATTTGCACCAGTTGCAAAGATGAACATTATTCGGGTATTGCTCTCTCTTGCTACTAACTTAAACTGACCTCTTAAACAGTTTGATGTCAAGAATGCTTTTCTTCATGGAGAACTTATAGAGGAAGTGTATATGGATTTGCCACCTGGATATAAAACTGCTCCTTCAGATAACTTTGTGTGCAGATTGAGAAAATCTTTGTATGGTCTTAAACAATCACCTCGTGCTTGGTTTGGAAAGTTTTCACAGTTCATGAGGAAGATTGGTTATAAGCAGAGTAACTCAGACCACACATTGTTTCTCAGACATCAACAAGGGAAGGTAACAATTCTGATCATATATGTTGATGATATGATTGTTATTGGTAATGATACTGTTGAGATGGATAGATTGCAAAAACAGCTAGCCACAAAGTTTGAGATGAAGGACTTAGGTACACTCAAGTACTTCTTGGGCATTGAGGTAGCCAGGGGGAGTGAAGGCATCTATCTGTGTCAGAGGAAGTATATACTTGATCTATTAACAGAGACAGGTATGTTGGATTGTACTCCAATTGATACTCCTATTGAGCAGAATCATCGATTACATCTTTCCTACCACCTATCAATGGAGGCCACCTTCTCTTCCCTCCCACTTCTTCCTCTCTCAATCACCATCGTCTCTCTGCAGTTCCCACTCCCCACAAGTAAATTCTGCTCTCTAACTGTCTTTCTTTTCGCCCTATTTCTCCAATTCTCCAATCTTCTTCATGTTCTTTTGCTGACCCAATTCTCCTTAAACAAACATAACCATGTCATTTTAAGGATGAAACTCGCATACCCACATCTTATTTATGCTCTAATAAGTAGACTTGTCTCTTGGTTTCTATAGTTTGTCCACTTTCTGTTTCGAATGGAACTGTACATTTTCCAGTAATGATGTTTCCTCTACCGTTTTCATTTGTGCTGAACAAATTATCACGAATCAAAATTTAAATGCCGTGAGAACAGAGTGGAAGAGAACAGTGCATTTGTTCTTCCTCTTGTTTTTCGTCATCTCAATAATATTGGCAATTGACTAAGCGACCAGTGTTTTGTTATGTTGCATTTCATGTGTTACACTGTACGGTTTGTTCCTTCTGGTTTATGTTTCTTAAGATTCTATTATGAATAATTGGATGGCATCGCAAGAGTGATGTTAAGGTTGAAAAAGGTTGGTTAGTTGAAGCCAACGAAGCTCAGAATTAGAAAGAATTTAAGTGATGATCAAATGTGAAATGTTTCCCTTTTTTGTTGGTATGTGGCAATTACAGTACTGCATTTATCCCTGTGCTTTTAGTGTTTTTCCGAGTTCATATCCTCTTTAACATAAGAGACAGAGAGATGGGCAGGTGGGAGGTTTGTCCTAGTGTTCAAGTTTAGCCTTGTTTCAGTACTTTTTTGCTACTAAAACTAACAAAGTTAGGGGATACTAGATAAACCAAAAGAATGGAAATTGATTATCTGTAGTCACCAGGATCGCCTTGTTCATCACTGGTTGGGTATCTGACTCAGCACTCTTAATTAGTGAAGTTATAGCTTTATTGCTGTCTCTTAAGTGATTTAGGATTATATTGCTAAGTTGCTAGCATGATTCTCTTTAACAAATATTTTAAAAATTGCTTGCTTTTACAGGTGGGGATGGAAGAAATACCAAGGTGGAAACATAGTTGCTTACAGAACCAATGGCCACGCCCTTCAAATGTTGCCCAATCCTAATGTATGCTCCCAAGGATTCCACATGTATAACACCAATATATTTGGTTTGAATATGGTCAAAGATTTTTTAGGTATGTAGTTGGTAGTTCAATCAATTAGTGTTGGTATCAATTAGTGTTACTTGCAAGCGCACGAATCAGTTGTAGTACATAGATGCAAGAACGAGGTCGAACCCACAGGGAATGTATGAAAATAGGAAAAACTAATCGAATCAAATTAATTTAACACTAACCTAGTGAATGAAAGTTAATGGTGAAGTAGCTAAGACAAATAAAATAGATAAAAGATTACTTTGATGACGAAGTAACTAAGGCATCAGATTCCACCACATTACTTAATAAGTCTCTTAATATTACCTATCAATTACCGAATTAGGAGTAGCAATCTAGAAATCAATCTACTGTTTTCTCAAGATTTAACAATGAAGCACAAATGAAATATATCTAAAGTAGACTCTTCTTCGCTTCTGAATTATGAACACCAAAGCATCACATGTACACAAACTTATTGAAACTACAAAAGATCAAAGTGTTTACAAAGCATCAAATGTGAAACAAGCTCATTTGAATGACAAGAGATCAAAAGATTTCATATTAAATATTTTACAAAGCCAAGCATGGATTAATAAAAGTGACTTCCAAACTACCAAAAATGCATGACATTAGAGGTGAAAGGAACAAAGATTTTATTAGTGCATTTTGAAGCAAGAGTCATAGGCATGAATAACATAATTAATTATGGAAATCGATAGATAATTAAGAGAAACTTATTTCATAATGTGGTTTCCTCCTTAACCTTAGTTAAGGAAATTAGCAACACATAGTACAAATTGAAAACATGCTTAAAACAATACAAAACATCATAGGAAAAATAGCTAAAGAAAGGGAAGAACAAGAGCAACAATATGTCTCTCAATCTCCACTCTCTCCCCCCTCTCCTCATTCACTTGAAGCAACATCTATTTATAGGGCAACAATGATCTTCATTCAACTTCATCTTCATGTGAAAATGACTCTCCATCTTTCAAACTTCTCAAGCTTGATAGCTAAAGTCTCCATCCATAAATGCTTCCATACATAGCTTCCTTCTCTCATTTTTCATGTGAATGAAGAGAAGTTACGTACACAATCTTTGAACAATTGAAGATTTAGTTCCTAGAATCATGCTTGCTTGCTTCTTGCCTCCTTGTTTCATGGTATATGTCCTTGGAAATTCTTCATACTCTCTTCCGTTTGTATCAATGCATCTATATACCTATGAATCAAACAAGAAAAACTGAATTCAACAATGTATGCCATGGTAATATTTTCACACATCACACCTAATGCATGAGAAAATAATCCACCAATTTAACACATGCATATATGCATACATGCTACTAGAATAAGACGAACATGTGTTGCAATTATTCACTTAATTAAAGAAAAAAGACTCATGTTAAAACAAAGGCTCAATTTACTATATGAAAATAAGTAAATTTCTTCCATAACTTTAACATTTTATTTATTTAGACAAAACATCTATAAGAACACAAAAACAAACTAATTAAAACAAGTAACTAACACATATAAATTAGGGATAATAATATGATATAAAATATGCTCATCAATCACCCCACACGTTGTTGATTTATTAAATGACTAATATACCATAATGTAAAATTACAGCAATGGACAATAAGTTATTACAAATTACAAATTTTTTTTATAGATAAACACGTACTTCATAAACCTTAACCCAAAATTTATCATATTCGATCTTTCTATGAAGTCTAAAGAAGACACTAGCATTCAACTGAGGTGAATTGTTTATATTTTTTTTCTTTTTTTTTTCTTTGTTGATGCTTCATCTATCTCCTTACTAATTAATTATTTCTCATATCGATTTTGTATGTAAATTTTCTTTTCTAGTCACTCACTTATATATATATTTGATTTGTTTTTTTTTTCATTGGCGTCAGAGCTTTTTCCAAGTACAGTTTACAGACATTGTGTCACACCCCAATTTTCGAAAGATAATTTTCAAAAATTTTGGCATAATCTAACTTCAAATATAAATATCCTAATCTGTTTCAACAATAAACCCAAATAACTAGAATTCAATAGCGGAAAAGTAATATCATACAACCCATCACTGAGTTAAATATTACACTTCCTTGTTTACATGAATTTGCAACATGAGAACATGAGAACAATCTCATGAGTTTAATATTTTCTACCCGATTAACAAAACTATACAAAGTACAGCAAAAGCCAAAAAGAACCATGCCTCAACCTCCGCCTCAACCCTGCTGATCCTCACATGTAGGTCTAACCCCTACACTAATAATTGGTGCACCAAGATTGTAAAATAACAAACCCGGTAAGCTAAAAAGCCCGTATAAGTAAACTAAAAAATAACACAACATTTATCACATCCAACATTCCACAAAAGAGATTTGATCAATAATTAAAAACCACAAATCCAACACATTACCAAAGAAATGTACCCATGAGTCCCAGATATTTAATAAATATCTCTCATGACCTACAACAACAAATTGTGTACCTATGGGTCTCAGATACTATAAAGTATCTCTCATGACCTACACTGACAAACGGACTAGAGCGCTATTTCTAACCGTAACCAATCACCCGGCCAAAGGCTTGGAACCCGGTTTGACTGTCCAATATCAAAACACAAAATAATAAATAGCATCTTAACCGTAACCAATCACCCGCTAAAAGGCTTGGAACCCGGTTTGGCTATTTATCCAACAATCACAATATCACAACATCATCATCAACAACACAAAATCACATCATAAGATTATATCTTTCACAAGGATATAATTATATGAATAATATATATTATTCCACAAGAATAACTTATCAATAATCAATAGAATTATGATCACAAGAACCTCAAAATAAACATATAAGAAAAGCTTGTTTTATCTTACCTATGAGCTGTTGGCGATCAAGCTTATATATTTTAAAACAAATAATATCATAGTATTAATTTTATCAACAAATGATCATAATAAGATTTGGTCCTAAAATGAACCTTGGTGAGATTTACTCACCTAGAAATCCGGCTGCAAAGCCCCCAACACAACGAAGGCAAACCAATCACAAAATCACAAATCACCTAAAATCACACAATTAAAAATACTAAAGGATAACACAATACCTTTAAACTAACCCTTAGCTCAAGGGAGAACAACTTCCCAAAGTCGTTGAACTCAACGACACAATTTTCACTGCCTCAAATCTTCAAAACCTAAACTCAAACTCCACCAAACCAAAACAAATAAACCTAAGTCCTAACATGCAAACCTTACTCAAAACCTAGCCATACTACCTCTCAACAAGCTCACAGCAGCAAGGACTAGCTAATCACAGGAAACTAAGGTAATAACTCTGTCGAACGCGCCGCCACAAGCAGCGGCGAGTGAGCCCCACGCGCCACCCCAAGACTTCCGAATTAGGAGAAACTCACAACATGAAACTTGTAGATTGAAGAATGGTGAACAACTTTAATACCTGAGGTTTTAACTGGTTCGGCCAGGATCGGCCGGAAAACACCCTGAAACTTCAACCCGGAAACAAAAACCAAACCTGCAAAACCGGCGCCCAAACTTGGTTTTCAGGTCACCAAAGACGTATAAACATCACCAGAGGAAGGAGAGGAGCAAGACTCACCTAACTCTCACCGGAAACGCTGTCGAAATCGCCAGTTTTCCGACGATACTGCAGCAGCTCTGCCGCTCTGTGGCGGCTTCCAGACGGCGCGACGGCGAGCGGGACTGCTCCAGAAATGGAGAGGGCGGCTGTGGGAGTTGAACAGGACCGGTGGTGTCCGGTTTGGTGGCCGGATGAGGGAGGACTCGGCCGGAGAAAAAAAGAGTGCGGGAGGAGGTCGGGTGCGTCGGGAGAGGGAGGAGAGAGAAAGTGTCACCGAATTTAGGTTTCCAAAAATAACTCCCCCACATTTTTCTACTTATACAGTTTCCAAACCCGGAAACTAACTTCCTCTGATCATAACTTTCTCATATTACCTCTGTTTCAGGCGTGCCACATGTCTACGAACTCGTATCGACAAACTCTACAACTTTCAAGAAGGAAGTTTTCGAAGATAACTTACAGAAAATAAAGTCAACTTTTGGGCCTCTTAAAAATCAAAGCACCTTAAAAATTACTCCCGAATCTTCAACTTCGCATAAACTAAAGAATTTCCATAAATAATCCTTCATTAATTATGGAAATAATACAAGGAAAATAATATGAAAATCTAGGGTATTACACATTGTGCATCTTGATATTAACGGATACCAATGAGTTGTTAAATTTGAGAGTTTTTTCTTGTTCTTTAATTGAGATTTATACTTTATTGTGATTTTTATTGTTCAATTTGTGATTCCACTTACCCAAATGATATTAATCTTATGGTTTTGTTCTTATTTTTGGAGTTCAATGGCTATTGAAAGAGGCTGATATTGTGTATGTTGCAAATTGGTGAATAAAGTAAATTTAAAATTAAAAAATATATAGGCGGTGTGAGAAGAGATCGAATGTAGGGTGAACAAAAAAAATATGAAATTGAAAAAAAATATATGTAGGGTCAAAAAAGAATTTAGTTTGAACAAAACAAAAATGAGAAAAATGTATTTTAGGTATTGTAAAAGGGTGAACAAAGCAGACTTACAATTAAAAATATATAAGTGGAGTGTGAAGAGAACGTGAGGTGAATAAAATAGTTTGTGGGGTGGCAATAGACACACCTTTTATGTAATTAAAAAGGATATCAAACAACGTGTTATTTTAAGTTACATTAATGTCCACTTTTACTATATATACGACAAACATAAAACGGTATGCACAGACATCGACCGTTTGTTACCAGCAATGAGCGGTTGATTGTTAACCGTTAACTGTTTAAAGTTATAAACTATCACTACTAAATTGTAGGACCAAAAAGTATAATTGTAAACTGAATATAATATTGATCGGTGTAAAGGAAAACAATAGATGGAGATTTCTCGTTCTTATTTCTTTTTCTTCACCTCAAGGATTTTTATTTCTAAAACTCGAACTATTACAAGTGGGACTTCAACAAAAAGGCCATCGACCTTTACTTTCAATAAAAACTGAAGTTATAGTGAAAATTGAAGGGACTATACGTAAAAATTGAAATGTGCTTAAGATTAATGATTTAGTAATGTCTGAAGGACTTTAGTCAAGGTCAAAGAAAATCACACCAAGATGCATACCATAAGAACCTGTTTTGAAAATTACGTTATACATTTGCAAGTTAATTATTGAGGAATTGCAATAAAAGAAAATGTAATCGCATATGGTAAATTACAATATACAATGGTAGGAAATTATTAACTAAAAGATGGACAACACTGGTAAGAAAATGTGACAGTAGGTTCTATTTTTGCCAATTGTTATTCATGCACGCAGCCAGGAAGGTTTGTGCAAATAAGTCAATAAATAATTAAATATGATACCATTACTAATTCAATACTTGCCATTAGAATTTCGAAATTTAAAATGCGAGTTTTCTAAATATTATTATAAAATTGTGGTCTTTTTTGCCTCTTATTCAAATGTTAATATCTAAACCACATTTTGGTTTAGGCAATAAAATGAATACGAACGCATGCACCTACTTGGCGAATGCATATCACCTTCGATGGAAACTAGTGTTTGGGCCCAATTTCATATTGGTTATCCTATGAGTAAATTAGCCCACGGACCGATACCCGCGTTCCAAATATCTTTATTTCTTTCCTTGTTACATTGGGTAATTACCGGCAGAAGATTTGTAGGATATCTAGAAGATATGTCGTTAGAAGGCTCGGTTAGGAAAGTATCTTCCTAGTCAGAAGCTGGACACATTCTTTATAGACAAGTACTTGCGCAAGAAAGACGTTGAGTATGAAGGAGTTAACCCACCTACAGAAGGAACTTCAGGTGCTAAAGTTCCTACTATGAAACCAGCAGGAACGATAGTCGTCAAAGTGGTTCCACCAAGTAACAAGGGAGATGGTGGAAACCAGTTCGAGCAAGTTAATGAGCCAGTCGTTCAAGCTGGAGCACAGCGATTGGCCGCGAACGTTGTTGCACAGCCTGCAGCCGCGAATGGTATAGTATGGCTAGAAGATATCCAGGGAATATACGACCGTGCACTGCAGCAGCTTAAAGTTGAGTTCAAGACCGAGTTGAGGGAGCCTGGGGTGAACCTTACCTACCAGACTCCATACCCAGACTATGTGGTAGGTGCTGATTGGCCACAAAATTACAGAAGCATTCACTTTACTCCCTTTTCAGGGGAGGGATCTGAAGATGCTGCAACCCATATTTCGAGGTTCCAAAGTGAATGCGGTCCCTATGGGAACGATCCTTTGTTGAAACTGAGGGTGTTCGATTCATCTTTGGTAGGGTCAGCGCTCACTTGGTATACAAAATTAGTGCTTGGGTCCATTCCTGACTGGGCCACTATGGAGCGAATGTTTAGAATGACCTTTGGTACAGTCGAGCCGGAGGTCGACCTTTCCTCTTTCACTTCAATGTACCAGTAACCTAGAGAATCTCTAGTTGAGTTCCTTAAGAGGTTCAAGGTCCAACATACCAAGTGCAGGTCTCCTTTGTAGGAGGAGGATGTCGTTCGTATCGCAATTAAGGGTTTGGAGCCAAGGCAAAAGCTCAAACATCATGACGGACAGTTTGCCAGCATGGCTGATTTGATGAACAAGGTTGGGAGCTACCAGATAGTTCTAAACGACATGGATGAAAGGCAAAATACATCCAGCGGTACATACACTCCTAGAACGTTGAAGCCAAGATTTGGGCCCAACCGACATAGAACTGTGGGAGCCATCTATTCGCATGTGGACCCATATTACCCTGCATCGGTTGCTCATCGGTACAGTATGGACTATGATGACGAGGAGGAAGTGGCTGCTTTGGAACTAGTTAGCAAGAAGCCTGCTAGGTCTCAAAGTTTGAGGATCGATCACCCAGAGTCCAGTGAAGATCTCCGCAACGGCGTTTACTAAGCCACAGTTTTCGTCGTACACTTATGATGCGAACAAGGCTCATGACGTGTTGGATGATTTTTTCAGGCAGAAGCTTATAAAACATGACTTTGGACAACTTCCAACACCAGAACAGCTGAAAGGGAAAAAAAACTGCAAATATCATAATATGTGGAATCACAACACCGCTGACTGTGTTAAATTGAAGGATCAAATCCAGGTTTGGATCAATGAAGGGGTCATGACTTTGGATGAGGAGAAAACGGTGTCAGTGGTGGATGAGAATCCTTTCCCTACAGTGGCCATGGTGGACGTGATCCCAGCACCGAGAAACAAAGCTAAGTCTAAGTACGAGTTCTACACATATAATGCAGACTTGGCTCATGTTTTGTTGGATGAGTTAATTCAGGCGAACCTACTCAACATCCTTTGGGGGGCATATTGCAGAAGAACAATTGGCAGGTAAAACATATTGCAAATTTCATAATGCACGGAGCCATGATACTTCTGAGTGTGTGCAGCTCAAAGACCAGGTGCAACAATGGCTCAACGAAGGGTGCTTGGTTATAGAGGAGGGCTATACGAAAGGACCACCAGAAGTGAGTTTTCATATAGCAATGGTGGATATTGTCTGGAAGAAGAAGTCTGACCGGAAAGCAGTGGAGGAATCAGACAAAGACATCGATGCTGGAGAGCGGCTTAAAAAGGGCAAGCAGGAAACTGTTCCAGAAGCTTCGAGAGTATTATTATGCTCTAGGTGCAAAGTCGAATGTGGGATCCCAGTTTCCTACAATGCATTTGAGACAGCGGTCAAGGTAGTTGAAGGAAAAGACAGGCATTCGCCGCTAGAACACTATCAGCCCGCCAGCCCTACTGAGTCGTTGAAACAAGCAAAGGTTGGATTCAGGTTCCGCGAATCCAACTTGTACAAAAGAAATGCAAAAGCAAGGACATCAACATTTGGACTTACACTAGAGGTTCAAAAGGATATCTTGACGAAGCCCTATATCCCTCCAGCGTCAAGGAACATAATCAAGGATGACACCTGGTACATCAAGGAGAAGGGTAAAACTGTTGAGATCAGCCATACTAAGATCAGGAATATGCAGAAGAGGTATGGCAGAGCAAAGAGAAAGCTGACAGCTTTAGAGCAGGGTTTGATTAAACCTGAAGACCTGAGTCAGACACCGGAACAGCAGGGAAGGACAATCGACATACTCACTGTTAAACTCTATGCACCATTAAAGAGAAACAGGGGGTAGAACCAATCATACCTCCTAGCACTACTACAAATATAGCTATTAATGATACTTTAACAATGGCGTTTTTATGTAAAACGTCATCTAAAGTATATTTGATGGCAATTTTTTGCAAAAATGTCATTAAATTTTGGTAACCAAATATGTGCGTTATTTTTACGGCGTTTTTCAAACGCCATTAAAAGTTTTGAATATTAATGGTGTTTTACAAATGCCATTGAATTGTATGACCATTTGGAAGACATTCTTTAATGGCGTTTCCAAACGCGGTCACATGTCATTACTATCTATGGCGTTTTTGAACGAAAAATGGGTTGCCATGCCTAAATTTTTTCAATGTGGCACCCTTTTTTGGCTACCTTGGCGCGTTTGGAGCCCAAAGTTCTTTTTTTTTTCGGTTGAATTTGGAGCCCATAAACTAGTGTTTTACTTCTTACTCAATTTTCTTTCTCTTCTCTACTATGTCTATCTCTCACAGCTGCCTGTTTCTTTCTCTTCTCTCTCTTTCTTTTCCTGTCGATTACCTCCGCCTTCCCCGATTTCCTTCGCCTTCCGGTTACGACGGTCGCCACCTTCTTCTCCAATTCTTCTTGAGGTACAAGGTTAGGGTTTGAAATTGGTTATTAATTTAGGGATTTGGCCTGCAGTATTGATTTGTGAGTTTGAAATTATGTATTAAATTAAGGGTTTTCTCTCTCAGTATCACTTGGGTGTGGCAAATAAGATTCGCTTGTTATCTGCAAATTTACAATCCTACTGTTATTTCTTGCTTTACATAAGCATCCCAACCTTACGAATGTCTATCCATTGACTACCATTTATCAGATAGAGAATTATTGCCGTGTTTGTGTGTGTAGTTTCATATTTGTATCCCTTCTAGTTGGATTGCTGATGGATTGTGATGTCAAGTTTGATTTGTTTTGGTTTTTTGGATAGGCAGAGCTTCCGTTGGTCGGAAACGTCGTGCCGGATTTTGAGACCGAGGCTGTATTTGACTAGGAATTCATCAACGCGCGGAATCTAATCGAAATTATTGTCTCTTGAATTCATATCTACTCTATTTCAGGATTTGTTGAAACTGAAATGATTTGCAATTTCAGGTTAAGCTGTCCGACTACATTGGGAAGAAATATGTGATTCTGTTTTTCTATTCATTGGATTTCACATTTGTTTGCCCGACAGGTTTGTTTCGACTCAATCTTACAGAGTTTCAGTTTTTTAATGGAGATTTCGGACGATGAGTCTAACTTCAATGTTTTTTTTTTTTTTCAAAGGTTACTGCTTTCAACCACCGTCATGGTGAGTTTGAGGCACTCAACACAGAAATCTTGGGTGTTTCAGTAGACAGTGTAGTAAGTTGATTTTTTGCTTCGTCTATCTCTATAATGTGCATTGGAAAGCTGATTGCATACTAGGCAAATCTCATAGTTCATTTTCATGCTAATATGTGTTTTTGCTTATTCTCATCTTGAACACTATAATAGTAAAGTATCAAGAAACTTTACTATTAATTTTTTTTCTTCAGTATAGTAGTTTTCTATTGATAACTATGATTATTTATGTTGTTTACCTTTTCAGGTTATTGTGCTCGCTGGTGGTGTTGATACCTCTGCAAACTGTGTTTGTTGGTGGTGTTCACAGGTACTTTTCATACTAAATTGTAGTTATTCTTAGAGAAGTCTTGTGTTATATATATTGTAGCTATTCTTTCTGGATTTCTGTTATTTCTATTTATACCATTTATTGAATAGTAGTTTTTTAAGTACATATCTTGTTCTGGGTTTGAAAATGTTGGAGCATACTTATGTGATGTGATTTGGTTGTCTAATATATATATAGTTTTGGATTAGTTGTTAATTGTTTGATAGTTGAATTTGAATTTTTAAATTTTATTAGGTAAGGAGATCCGAGATTTGTTTGTCATTTAGCATGGATAAAAGCTGGATAACCTTAGATAAAAATAGTGATGAGTACCGAGAAGGGGTTAAACAATTTGTCTTAAATTCCAAGCGATATGCAAGAGGAAGAGTACAAAAAGAAAGTAGAGGAGGCTGAAGTTCCTCTATATCCTGGGTGTAAGAAGAAGTACACAAAATTATCAGCCACCCTCATATTGTACAAATTCAAAGCTGATAATGGCCTTGCTACTGAAGCATTTGATGAATTGCTTGAAGTTTTCAAAGACATGCTTCCAGATGTTAATACTTTTCCTGAATCTGACTACACAATAAAAAAATTCTTGAAATAATTTGATTTGGGGTATGAGAAGATTGATGCATGCATCAATGATTGTTGCCTATTTAGAGGTGAAAAGAAGAACATGCAGAACTGCCCCAAGTGTAATGCTTCAAGGTGGTATGTCAATCCACGGACCAATGAGATAAATAAAGGAGTGCCTGCAAAGGTTTTGCATTATTTCCCTATAATTCCTAGGATTCAGAGGATGTTTCTTTCAGCAAGTAATAGTGAGCTGTTGACTTGGCACTCTACTCATCACAGTCAAGATGGCATGATGCGCCATCCAGTTGACTCAATTCAATGGCGCACTGTTGATCAGAAGTGGCCAAGCTTTGCTTCTGAGCCACGAAACTTGAGATTTGGACTAGCCACTGATGGGTTTAATCCTTATAAAAATCTAAGTTCAACACACAGTATCTGGCTTGTGATTTTAGTCATCTACAATTTGCCACCTAATGTTTGCATGTCACAAGAAAATTTGATGCTAAGTCTACTCATTCCTGGCCCCAAACAACCAAGGAATGACATAGACGTGTATTTGGAGCCATTGATAGATGACTTAAAGGAGCTGTGGAGTAATGGGGTGGAGATATATGATGCATACAAGAGGGCGATCTTCAACCTGAAAGCTATCTTGTTGTGGACAATAAATGACTTTCCAGCTTATGGTAATCTAGCTGGTCTAACTACAAAAGGGGAGTTTGCATGTCTTGTGTGTGGTCCTGAGACATTTTCCAAATGGTTACATCTTGCAAATAAGACTGTGTATATGTGTCATAGAATATTTCTTGCCCAAAACCACGCTTTCCGCTCTAAGTATAAGTGGTTTGATGGAACGAAGGAAAGAAGGAGACGACCAAAGATATTTACTGGATTGGCTGTTGTACGTGCTGCACATGGATTCAAAAATAAATTTGGCAAGAAAAAAGAGAACAGAAAAAAGGAATATAAGAAAGGAGACCAGTCTAAATTGTTGAAAAAGAAGTCAATATTTTTTGACTTGCCATATTGGGAGGTTAGTAGGTTTATTATGTTGTTTGCTGGTTATGCATTTATATCTGTTTGTATGTTATTTTAGCTATTTTTCATGACCTAAATGTAAGTTTGATGAATTATAGGTACTTCATTTACGTCACAATTTGGACGTCATGCATATTGAAAAGAATGTGTGTGAAAATGTGTTAGCAACTATATTAGATGTCAATGGTAAATCGAAAATTGACAATGAGTCTCGTAGAGATCTTGAGTTACTAGAACTGATGGAAGATGTGCCAGAGGATGAAAAACATGATAAATTAGAGCTAAGTGACTGCAAAATATACAAAATTGGAGAAAATATTAGCTTCCAAACTTGGAATAAACTTGGAGGATGATGATGATGCAAGTGGGGCAGATGCACCTGTAATTTCCAAGGTAAATGTTCATGTTTATGTGTCTTTCCAATTTATAAGTTGTAGTGTCATATCGGGATGCTTATAGTTTCCCTTAATTACATAGAATAAAGTCCAATGTGATGGAAGTGCAACTCGAGAGGCTACTACAATTCCAATGGTATGAGTAATTGTGTTTGCTTAATACTATATTCGTCTATAATTCAACCAGTATGTGGTATTAACTATGTCATGTAACTATGATTTATATTTTGTAGTCTGGACAAGGAAGCACCCAGCAACATTCAATTAATGACAAGTGTAAGTTGCTAAACTGGAATGGCAATGGTGATGTAGTGGCAAGAGGTTCCCTCTCAGCAATAGATCTAAAATCTACAATGCACGGGTACACACTTGGACCTGATTGTTATAGGGTTTCCATTGAAGATGTATTTGTGGAAAGAGCAGAATTTTATCGCTCTGAGCCTGAATTTGCGAACCTTGAGGATGCACGTGGCAGCACAATTGCTTGGCCAATCACGTACATTGTCTTTGATGATTGAATATGAGGTAAATTATATCTATTCCCATCCATATGATTTTAGTGTAAGGGTTTAACTTGTTTGCTGGAACCATGAGGCAATGGGTCTTATTCATGTGATTTTGTGTATGGTGGACAGTTTGGTGGGTTTGGAGGCTTGTGGCAGTTTGCAATATTGCAATAGGCTTTTGGCAAATTGCAAGAGGCTTTTGGCATGAAGATTAGGTTTAGTACATTTTGGCTATTGGCATGATGTGGAGCATGCTAGTCCATCTCATTTTATATTAGTGAACTTTCATTTATTGTGTTTGTGATATGCGATGATCTTATTATTATAGACCCTGCATTTGTAAGTTATGAGAATGGTGTATTGTGTAAGATTTATATTTGGGTATATGTTATGTGTTGGATATAAATTTTTGTATGGATTCGGGAGTAATGAGCTTTGATTCATATTTGTAAATGCATGAATGATTTTGTTATTGTCCAGATTAAATGTGAATTTTTTTTTATATATATACATAACATTACATGATGTTTTACAAACGCTATGGTATAGATCTAATGGCATTTTAAAAACACAATGGATGCACCTTTATGGCGTTTTGAAAATGCCATGAAAATGAATTTATGGCGTTTCTGAAACGCCATTAAATATTTTTTCCATGACGTTTCTGAAACGCCATTAAATCTTTTTTCCATGACGTGTGGAAAACGCCATGGAATCTAGTTTTCATGGCGTTTGTAAAACGTCATGGAAAAAATATTTAATGGCGTTTCAGAAACGTCATAAAACCATTTTCAAAAGCACGGCGTCACTATAGACGGCGTTACGGGACGGCGTTCAAAAACATCATGAAATGTCTTTTATGGCGTTTTTCAAACGCCGTAGATGTGTATATGTGTAGTAGTGTAGAGAAAGTGCTTTCAAGAGATTGTCTAGTACGCCAGGTTCCCCAAAAAGGAAGTTTGTGCTGGAAAGATTAGGCTCGGTATATGTAGATAGGTCCACACCTTCTACTTCAAAAACCAAAGCTGTTGCTACAGAGCCTAAAGCGAAACCAATTAAGTCAGATCCTACACCTAAAAGGGGGTGCAGGAAAAGAGGCTCCATTGGAGACACAAATTGACTCAACCTAGTACTGAGGTTGTTTTAAATCAGCAAGTGAAAGAGCCTATACCTGAGGCTAAAAATGACAACACAATGGATACATCGTTGGTTACAGCCATGGTCCAGACCTTCACCGAAATTAATGCAACACCAGTTGTGCATAATGAACCAAAGCTGGCTATAGATGAAGATATCTCCACAGATGAAGAGGAGGGAGAAGTGCAAATGCATTGCAACATGGTTTATGTCATTTCTTCTAAATATGCTTTGCAAAAGTCAAGGGCGGTATGTTCTGTCACTAAGACCCGAGAAACAGTAAACGAGGCAACTTCAGAACTGGAGAAGATCCCAGTAGATTCAACAACAGGTTCGTTAGGGAGTGGACCTCCAGAGATCACGGACGCCATGCGAGAATGGTACATGATGTTTTTGAGACCTTCGCCTGCAATGATGGAGCACCTCCGCCCTCTGTATGTCACGGCAGATATCGATGGCATGAAAGTCAGCAAGATCTTGGTAGATGTTGGAGCTGCAGTGAGTATCATGACAGTACGAACGATGACCATGCTTGGCATAAAGAAATTATTTATGATTGAGACAGTTATGACTGTCAAGAACTTCGCTGGTGGAGTTACAATGACCTTGGGAATTCTTATGGTTAGACTAAAGGTAGGACCTTCAAACATTATACAGGGTTTCTTCGTAACTGACTGTACTGCTCCATACAGTTGTATTCTGGGCAGAGATTGGATCCACAGAGCTGCTTGTGTGACTTCGCCAATGCATCAAGAGTTGCTTATGTGGGATCAGAATACCCGACACGCGGAGTTGGTTAAAGCTGACCCTAAGCCGTTCTCTGTATCTGCAAATGAGATAGGTGCAGATTACTATAGCAGCGATTTGCATCCTTTGACAGTGGTCGGCATCGACCAAAGTGGAAAACTGATTGGTGGGGTTACGTCCACCGAGTTAGCACAATGGGGACTCTCTCAGGTCAAATTCGATACATCCAGACCTGGCCTCATGGTGCCAAACCCACCCCAGTGATCAATGTTAACACACTTAGAAGGAGAGGAGTTGCAAGCGTTCGAGTTTCTGCATCAGCGTTTGATTGTACATATGGAAGAAAGGGAAGCTTACGAACGGCTAGCAACTATTGAATGTTGATGTGTTTTAAAATGTTACTCGCAAGCGCACGAATCAGTTGCAGCACAGATATGCAAGAGCGAGGTCGAACCCACAGGGAATGTATGAAAATAGGAAAAACTAATCGAATCTAAATTAATTTAACACTAACCTAGTTGAATGAAAGTTGATGGTGAAGTAGCTAAGACAAATAAAATAGATAAAAGATTACCTTGATGACGAAGTAACTAAGGCATCGGATTCCACCACATTACTTGATAAGTCTCTAAATATTATCTACTAATTCCCCGAATTAGGAGTAGCAATCTAGAAATCAATCTACTGCTTTCTCAAGATTTAACAATGAAGCACACATGAAATATATTTAAAGTAGACTCTTCTTCGCTTCTTAATTATGAGCATCAAAGCATCACATGTACACAAACTTATTGAAACTACAAAAGATCAAAGTGTTTACAAAGCATCAAATGTGAAACAAGCTCATTTGAATGACAAGAGATCAAAGGAGTTCATATTAAATATTTTACAAAGCCAAGCATGGATTAATAAAACTGACTTCCAAACTACCAAAAATGCATGACATTAGAGGTGAAAAGAACAAGGATTTTATTAATGCATTTTGAAGCAAGAGTCATAGGCATGGATAACATAACTATGGGAATTGTAGATAATTAAAAGAAACTTATTTCATAATGTGGTTTCCTCCTTAACCTTAGTTAAGGAAATTAGCTAGACATAGTACAAATTGAAAACATATTTAAAACAATACAAAACATCATACAAAAAGTAGCTAAAGAAAGAGAAGAACTAAGAGCAACAATGTGTCTCTAATTCTCTACTCTCTCCTCCTCTCCTCTCATTCACTTGAAGCAACATCTATTTATAGGGCAACAATGATCTTCATTCAACTTCATCTCCATGTGAAAATGACTCTTCATCTTTCAAACTTCTCAAGCTTGATAGCTAAAGTCTCCATCCATAAATGCTTCCATACATAGCTTCCTTCTCTCATTTTTCATGTGAATGAAGAGAAGTTACGTACACAATCTTTGAACAATTGAAGATTTAGTTCCTAGAATCATGCTTGCATGCTTCTTGCCTCCTTGTTTCATGGTATATGTCCTTGGAATTCTTCATACTCTCTTCCGTTTGTATCAATGCATTTATATACCTATGAAGCAAAAGTGAATTCAACAATGGATGCCATGGTAATATTTTTACACATCACACCTAATGCATGAGAAAATAACCCACCAATTTAACACATGCATATATGCATACATGCTACTAGAACAAGACGAACATGTGTTGCAATTATTCACTTAATTAAAGAAAAAAGACTCATGTTAAAACAAAGACTCAATTTACTATATGAAAATAAGTAAATTGCTTCCATAACTTTAACATTTTATTTATTTAGACAAAACATATATAAGAACACAAAAACAAACTAATTAAACAAGTAACTAACACATAAATTAGGGATAATAATATGATATAAAATGTGCTCATCAAATGTGTACCTGAAGATGTGTTGGAAGTGGTCGATGAAGAAGAGGAAGTTATCTTACCAGCTCCGGCTGCACTAGATGACACTCCACCTCAAGTTAAAGATCTAGTAGAGAAAGTCAACCTGGGAACTGAAAAGGAGCCGATAAAAATTGGACTTAGTAAATTGTTAGAACCCGAGCAACGACAGGAGCTCATTGCATTGCTCTTAGAGTTTAAAGACTGTTTTGCAGAGAAATATGAAAATATTTCAGGTTTGTCACCCGAATTAATTTGTCACCGTTTGCCTACCACGCCAAGGGAAAAGCCGGTACAACAGGAACCGCGGTGAATGAAGACTGAAACATCAGACGCCGTGAAAGAGGAAGTGGAGAAGATGTTCAAGTCCGGTATCATCATAGTAGCCAAGTATAATGAATGGTTGTCCAACATAGTTCTTGTTCGTAAGAAGAATGGTAAGATTCGGGTCTGTGTGGATTATAAAGATTTGAACAAAGCTACTCCAAAAGATGTCTACCCTATGCATGTGGCGGATATGCTCATTGATGTTGTCGCTGAACACGAGATATTTTCTTTAATGGATGACACTGTTGGCTACCATCAAATCCCAGTTGCTGAAGCGGACAGACACAAAACAGCGTTCCGGTGTCCAGCTTTCATAGGAGCTTTTGAGTACGTGGTAATGCCTTTCGGTCTGAAGAATGCCGGAGCCACATATCAATGAGCCATGAACCTGATTTTCCATGACATTCTTGGTAAGATTTTAGAGGTTTATATCGATGAAGTGGTGGTCAAGTCAAAAATCAAACAAGACCATATTGCAGATCTTAGGAAAGTGTTTGAACGCATGCGAACACACAGACTTCGAATGAACCCTGTCAAATGTGTGTTTGGGGTACAGGCAGGGGACTTTTTGGGTTTTGTCGTCCATCAGAGAGGCATCGAGGTGCCTGGGGACAAAGCCAAAGCTGTTATCAATGCGCCTACTCCTAAGACCAAGAAGGAATTACAAGAACTATTAGGCAAGATTAACTTCCTTAAGAGATTCATTTCAAACTCAGTTGGGAACGTTAAGTCGTTCTCTTCTTTGCTAAAGCTACAGGGTGGTAAGGAATTTGTCTGGGAACCATGCTGTCACACCCTAATTTTCGAAAGAGAATTTTCAAAAATTTTGGCATGATCTAACTTAAAATATTAACATCCCAACCTGTTCCAACTACAACAACAACAACATCGAATACATAATAGAATTTCCCACAAAAACTATCTCTGAATTAAGATTACACTTCCTTGTTTACATAACATGCAAAACAAGAACATGAGAACAATATCATGATTTTAATACAGTCTACTCAATTCTAAAACTATACAGAGTCTGACAAAAATAGGGAGAACCCTGCCACTACGCCTCCGCCTCAACCCTGCTAATCCTCACCTGCAGGTCTAACCCCTACACCAAGAATTGGTGCACCGGGATTGTAGAATAACAAACCCGGTAAGCTAAAAAACCCGTATGAGTAAACTCAAAAATAACTCCACATTTAACACATCCAACATGCCACAAGTGAAATTTGATCAATAATTAAAAATCACACATTACCAAGAAATGTACCCATGAGTCCCAGATATTTAATAAATACCCCTCA
The DNA here is from genome assembly GCA_009720345.1 of Fragaria iinumae. Lineage (NCBI taxonomy): Eukaryota > Viridiplantae > Streptophyta > Magnoliopsida > Rosales > Rosaceae > Fragaria > Fragaria iinumae. The sequence continues at coordinate 12,988,215 of CM019120.1, forward strand.
TGACCTACAACAATAATATGTGTACCTATGAGTCCCAGATACCATCAAGTATCTCCCATGACCTACACCGACAGGCGGACTAGAGCTCTATTCCTAACCGTAACCAATCACCCGGCCAAAGGCTTGGAACCCAGTTTGACTGTCTAATAAAAATCACAAAATAAAATTACATCATAACCGTAACCAATCACCCAGTTAAGGGCTTGGAACCCAGTTTGAATTATTTTGATCAACAAATCAATATCTCACCACATCATCATCAACAACACATGATTCATATTATAAATTATATCTTTCACAAGGATATAATTATATGCACATTTTTTATTATTTCACAAGAATAACTATCAAAACTCAGTAAAATTATGATCACAATAACATCAAAAATAGGCGTATGAGGAAAACTGGTTTTAATCTTACCTATGAGCCGTTGACGATCAAGCTCATATATTTTAAACAACAAAACATAATATTATTTTTCTTCATTTATTTATTTATAATCATCATAATCATCATCAAAATCATTAACAAAAATCAATCATCATAATAATTATCATCATCATAATCATTATCATCATCATCATCCTCCTCATCAAAATCAATCATCATAATCCTCATCATCAAAATCAATCATCATAATCATCCTCATAGCAATTATCATCAACAAACGACCATAATTAAACTTGGTTCAAAAGTGAACCTTGATGAGATTTACTCACCTAAATACTCCCGCTGCGTCTTCACAAAAACGCAAGAGCCAAGCTAACCACAACCTCACAAACCACCTAAAATTACACAATTAAAACCTTAGTAAAAACACAACAAGGATCAAAGTATCCTTAACTTAAAGGTTGCCCAAAGAAGGGCAATCCTTCCTCCAAGACCTCCCAAGGTCATCGGACACTCAACAACAATCACACTACCCCCAAGACCAATTTTTTTCCAAGTTTCCGACCTAACAAACACTTAGAACCAACTTAGTACCTACAATGCAAAACCTAATCAAAACTCAATCTTCACACACCAACAACACACTAACATCAACAAGGACTAGCTAACACAGCAAACAAGGCCTCTACCCTGCCCGGAAGTGCTCCCACGCGCCGCCACTTGTGGCGGCGAGTGAGCTTCACGCGCCTCCACCAAACTTCAAAATTTGGGGAAACTCAAAACATGAAACTTGTAGATTAAAGCATGGTGAACAACTTTAATACCTGAGGTTTCAACCGATTCTGACCGGAACCTGCCGGAAAACACCCCGCAAACCAACCGGGAAAACAAAATCCAAACATACAAAACCGGCCCCAAAACTTGATTTCTAGATCACCAAAGGGGTAAGAACATCTCTAGAAGAGAGAGGAGAGCAAGACTCACCTAAACTTGGCCGAAATCGGCGTCAAAATCGCCGACTTTCCGGCGGAACAGCAGCAGCTCCGCCGCTTCGTGGCGGCCTCCAGGCGGCGCGACGGCGAGCAAGGCCGCCCCAGCAGTGGAGAGGAGACTCGTGCCGACCCAACGAAACCGACGGCGTCCAATTTGGTGGCCGGAGGAGAGAGAAATCAGTTGGAGAAGAGAGAGTGAGAGAGAGGGTCGGGAGAGAGAGAAGGAAAAACTGATATTTGGGTTTCCAAATAACTCCCCCTCAATTTTTCTACTTATAAACTTTCCAAACCCGGATACTAACTTCCTCTGACCATAACTTCTTCATCCGACGTCCGTTTCATGCGTGCCATATGTCTACGAACTCGTATTGACGAGCTCTACAACTTTCATGAAGAAAGTTTTCGCAAAATACTTACTGAAAATAAAGTCAACTTTTTGGTCCCTTAAACGTCAAAACACCTTAAAATAAACTCCCGACTTCAACTACGCTCAACCCAAAAATAAATTTCCATAAATAATCCTTCATTAAATATGGGAATAATATAAGGAAAATGGTATGAAAATCTAGGGTATTACACATGCCATCAAGAAGCTTTCGACAGAATAAAGGAGTATCTGGTGACCCCTCCTGTCCTCATTCCTCCTAAGCCCGGTGTCCCTTTAAAGCTCTATATCTCAGCTTCTAAGAGTTCCATTGCAGGCCTTCTGGCTCAAGACGATACTAACCAAGAGGGTAGAACCATCTAGCGCGCCATCTACTATTTGAGTAGGACCCTTTTGGATGTTGAGACCAGGTATTCGCCCATTGAGGTTGTGTTTAGCTTTGTACTTCGCGGGATGTAAACTCCGGCATTACATGCTTTCTTTTATAACTGTGGTAGTAGCTCAAACCAACCTAGTCATATATATGTCAACAAGGCCTATTCTTCTAGGCTGCATTGGTAAGTGGATGTTCGCTTTGTCAAAATTTTCTTTACAGTATACACCATTTCGAGCACAGACCGGTCAAGCGGTTTCCGACCTTCTACTGCACCATCCTATTGTTGAGGATCATTATTTTCGAGGTTTGGAAATTGGGGCTGTCTATCTGTAATACCCTAGATTTTCATATTATTTTCCTTGTATAATTCCCATAATTAATGAATGATTATTTATGGTAAATTCTCTAGTTTGTGTCAAGTTGAAGTTTCGGGAGTAATTATTTATGGAAATTCTCTAATTCTCTAGTTTGGGCGATTTCGGCGGCATTTCCGGTAAGAGTTAGGTGAGTCTTGATCATCTCCTTCCTCTGGTGATGTTTATACATGTTTGGTGACCTGAAAACCAAGTTTGAGCGCCGGTTTTGCAGGTTTGGTTTTTGATTTCGTTTTAGAGTTTCGGGGTGTTTTCTAGCCAATCCCAGCCGAACTAGTCAAAACCTCAGGTATTAAAGTTGTTCACCATGTTTCAATCTACAAGTTTCATGTTGTGAGTTTCTCCTAACTCGGAAGTTTTGGGGTGGCGCATGGGGCTCACTCGCCGCCGCTTGTGGCGGCGCGTCCGGCTGAGTTGTGGCCTTAGTTTCCTGTGGTTAGCTAGTCCTTACTGCTATGAGCTTGTGAGAGGTAGTATGGGAGATACTTTATGGTATCTAGGACCCATGGGTACACAATTTGTTGTTGTAGGCCATGAGAGGTATTTATTAAATATCTGGGACTCATTGGTACATTTCTTTGGATTTATGGTTTTTAATTATTGATCAAATCTCTCTTGTGGAATGTTGGTTGTGATAAATGTTGTGTTATTTTTGAGTTTACTCATACGTGCTTTTTAGCTTACCGGGTTTGTTATTTTACAATCCCGGTGCACCAATTATTGGTGTAGGGGTTAGACTTGAAGGTGAGGATTAGTAGGGTTGAGGCGGAGGCTTAGTGGCAAGGTTCTTTTTGGCTTTTGTTGTACTCTGTATAGTTTTGTTAATCGGGTAGAAAATATTAAACCGATGAGATTGTTCTCATGTTCTCGTGTTACAAGTTTATGTAAATAAGGAAGTGTAATATTTAACTCAATGATGGGTTGTATGATATTACTTTTCCGCTATTGAGTTCTAGTTGTTTTGATTTGTTATTGAAACAGGTTGGGATATTTATATTTTAAGTCAGATCATGCCAAAATTTTTGAAAATTATCTTTCGAAAATTGGGGTGTGACAGTTTAGTATCATAGCGTAGGTTTACATATTTGGTGAAAATCAATACTTCGGAGTGATGGCCCGACTGCAGCAGATCACCATCATAAGCTCTTCGGTATTGATATGTCATTGGGTATGTGAAGGTAGGTGTCGCCTCTAGGTCATTAGGATGTCAGAGTAGAGAATACTCTGTTAGTGGGATTTCGAATCTTGTGTTCCATCTTGAGTTAGTGCCTTGGTTAAGAATTGTTGTATTAGACTTATACTTTGATTTAAGTTTTATGCATAAATTAACCAAGGTTTACTTGCTCCTTAGGTGATGGATCCTCCGCGAGGAAGAGCTAGAGGCCGAGGTAGGGCCAGAGGCAGAGGTAGGGCTCCACCTGTGGATGATTTCTTTGAGGAGAAAATGATGTTGGAGATGCCGGTGCCAGATGTGGTAGATGATCATCTACGTCTGGCCAAGCTGGCTCAGGGTATCATCAGGTTAGGAGCGCCTTCCTTTCTGGGAGGTACGGACTACCTTGTGGCTGATCATTGGATAGAGGGCATCGAGACATACTTCACCATGATCACGTGTAGGGAGATTGAGAAGATGCGTATTGCCACATTTCTTCTCAAGGATGAGACACGGGTATGGTGGAGCGGGGTAGAGAGAGCTAGAGATGTGACCACCTTGACTTGGGAAGGGTTTGTTCAGCTCTTTCGGGAGAAGTATTTTCCTGATACTGTGAGGGAGCAGTTGGAGCTTGAGTTCATAGCTCTAGTGTAGGGCTTGATGAGTGTCAGGGATTATGAGGCTTGGTTTTCTTAGCTATTTCGTTTTGCTAGAGAGATGGATGCAGTAGATTTGTCATGGAAGTTCGTGCGAGGTTTGAGGCATGAGCTCCGGAAGGCTGTGATTTCCCACCGATTTGCTACTCTAGCAGAAGCGGTTGAGAGTGCCCTTGCAGTTGAGCAGGAAGAGGCCATGCATGAGACTGAGAGGCAGAGAGATGTTCAAGGGAAGGGCAAGGCCCTGGCAGGGAGTAGCAGTTCAGGGGACCACAGAGGTGGTTATGGGAAGAGGCAGCGGTTTCATCAGCTGGCTCCAGCTAGAGCAGCAGCTGCACCTTTTAGGGTTCCACCTTTTAGGCAGGCAGCACCCTTCAAGTGTTTTAATTGTGGTGAGCTGGGCCACTACTCTTCGGCCTGCAAGAAGCCCAGGAGACAGGGATGCTTCACTTGTAGGGAAGGCAGGCTATTTTGCTAGGGATTGCACCCGACCTCAGGCTGGAGGGCAGGGTAGTCAGCAGAGGCCGTTACTTCCAGCACCAGCCAGAGTGTATGCCATTGGTCAGCGTGGTGCAGGAGTGGAAGGTACCATTCTTGTTTATGATTTGCTTGCTACAGTTTTGTTTGATACGGGGGCAACCCATTCTTTCATATCTAGCTCGGTGGTGAGGGCATTAGGCTTGACTCCGACACCGCTTACTAGATCATTGTGTGTTTCATCGCCTCTCGGTGTTTCTATCGAGCTTGGCACCTTGTGTGGTAGTTGCCCTTTAGTGATTAGTGGGAGAGAGTTCCTTGCATCTCTGATTGTGATTCCAGATCGCTCCTATGATGTGATTTTGGGAGTGGATTGGCTAAGGCCAAACCAAGCTGTGATTGACTGTTTTGATATGGTGGTGTCATTTCACATTCCTGGATAGCAGAGCTTTCGCTATCGTTGTCATAGATCGGACACGACCATGTGGGAAGGAGTGTTAGCTCACATAGAGGCTACAGGTAGTACCGTGGGTATTGCGGATATTGCAGTAGTCTCTGAGTTTAGTGATGTGTTCCAAGAGATTCCAGGGTTACCTCCTAAGAGGGTAGTAGAGTTTGCTATAGATGTGGTACCAGGTACTTCACCGGTATCAAAGACTCCTTATCAGATGGGGAGAATTGAACTTCAGGAGTTGAAGGTTCAGATTGAGGGTCTTCTCGAGCAGGGGTTCATTAGACATAGCACCTCGCCTTGGGGTGCACCAGTGTTGTTTGTGAGGAAGAAGGATGATACACTCCAGTTGTGTGTGGACTATCGGTAGTTAAACAAGGTGACCATCAAGAATAGGTATCCCTTGCCTAGGATTGATGATTTGTTTGATCAGCTTAGAGGTGCTACGGTATTCTCTAAGATTGACCTGAGGTCCGGGTATCACCAGTTGAGGGTGAAGGAGGAAGATATTCCGAAGACCGCTCTCAGGACTAGATATGGGCATTATGAGTTTTTTGTTATGCCATTGGGTCTAACCAATGCGCCTGCTGCTTTTATGGATTTGATGAACCGCATTTTCAGTCCTTATCTGGATGTGTTTGTGGTAGTATTTGTGGATGATATTTTGATTTACTCCAAGACTTTGGAGGATCATGATAGGCATCTACGGATTGTACTACAGGTTCTTAGGGAGGCCAAGCTATATGGTAAGTTTGAGAAGTGTGAGTTTTGGAAGGAAGATGTCAAGTTCCTTGGTCACGTGGTGTCAAAGGAGGGGATTTCGGTGGATCCCTCTAAGGTGGAGGCAGTGTTGAATTGGAGTCGTCCCACTACTCCTACAGAGATTCGTAGTTTCCTTGGGTTGGCAAGATACTACCGGAGATTTATTGAGGGATTTTTTCTAGTATTGCCTCTTCCTTGACCAAGTTGACAAAGAAGAATGCCAAGTTTGTGTGGACCGATGAGTGTGAGAAGGCATTTGAGGAGTTGAAGACTAGGTTGACTACCGCCCCAGTGTTGGTCATTCCTAGTAGTAGTGTTGATTTTGTCGTCTATAGCGATGCATCTCATCGGGGTTTGGGCTGTGTGTTGATGAAGCTTGGCGGTGTTATGGCATATGGTTCTAGACAGTTGAAGGTTCATGAGAAGAATTACCCCACTCATGACCTAGAGCTAGCTGCAGTAGTATTTGCCTTGAAGATTTGGAGGCATTACTTGTATGGAGAGAAGTTCGAGCTCTTTTCTGATCATAAGAGTTTGAAGTATTTATTCTCTCATAAAGATTTGAACATGAGGCAAAGGAGGTGGATGGAGCTCCTTAAGGACTATGACTTCACATTGGAGTATCACCCTGGGAAAGCCAATGTAGTGGCGGATGCATTGAGCAGGAAGCCTAGGGGTATAGTCGCCTCTATCATGGTGCAGGAGTGGCTCATGTTGGAGACTGCATCTGAGTTTGGTATTTTGCCATCAGGCAGGGAGCAGGGGATTTTCCTTTGAAGCGCATATGTGCAACCCACCTTGATTTCCAGGATCATTCAAGGCCAAGCACATGACGAGTTCTTGCGTGCAAAGCTGGCGGAGTTAGTAATGGACTAGTTGGAAGATTGTCCTTCCGAGTGGTCGGTTGGGTTAGATGGTGGTTTGAGGTTTAGATTGAGATTGTGTGTTCCAGACATTATTGATCTCAAAGGGGAGATCCTTTGGGAGGCACATCGATCTCGTTATAAGGTGCACCCAGGGAGTACCAAGATGTATAAATATTTGCGTAGGCAGTTTTGGTGGAATGGGATGAAGAAGGGTATAGCAGAGTATGTGTCCAAGTGCCTCACTTGTCAGCAGGTGAAGGCAGAGCATCAGAGGCCTGAAGGTATGTTGAAGCCATTACCTATTCCTACTTGGAAGTGGGAGCATATCTCTATGGACTTTGTGACTGGACTACCTAAATCCAAGCATGGACATGATGCTATATGGGTAATTGTTGACTGATTGACGAAGTCAGCACATTTCCTTCCAGTGTCAATGACATACACAGTTGATGCCTTGTGCAAGTTGTATGTGAAGGAAATAGTGAGACTTCATGGAGTGCCTACTTCGATTGTTTCTGATCGAGACCCCCGATTCACTTCAAAGTTTTTGGGTGGATTTCAGAAAGCCATGGGTACTAACTTAAACATGAGTACAGCATTTTACCCTCAGACTGAGCGGGTGAATCAGATGTTAGAAGATATGCTGAGGGCTTGTGTCATGGACTTCAAGGGAAGTTGGGAGGATCACCTCCAATTGATTGAGTTTGCCTACAACAATTGTTATCACTCTAGTGGCATGGCACCATATGAGGCACTCTATGGTAGGCCGTGTAGATCTCCTATTTGCGGGGCAGAGGTGGGTGATAGTGAGTTGTTGGGTCCTGATATTGTTCAAGAGACTACTGAGAAGGTCTTTATTATTCGAGATAGGATCCGAACGGCACAAAGCAGGCAAAATAGATATGCCGACTTGAAGAGGAGGCAAGTTGAGTTTGATGTTGGGGATCATGTATTCTTGAAGGTCTCACCTACAAAAGGGGTAATGAGATTTGGTAAGAAGGGAAATTGTCTCCCAGGTATGTAGGGCCTTTTGAGATTTTGGAAAGAGTATGAGATTTGGCTTATCGGCTTGCCTTACCTCCTGTCATGTCCGGTGTACACAATGTGTTTCATGTGTCCTTGTTAAGGAAGTATATTCCAAATGCATCACATGTGATTGACTATAGAACTATCAAGGTGAATGCGGATGCAACCTTTGTTGTTGAACTGGTTCGAATCTTGGATAGATCAACCAAGAGGCTTCGAAGGAAGGAAGTCGAATTGGTTAAGGTGTGTTGGAGTCACCATGATGAGAATGATGCATCTTGGGAGTTAGAGTCAGACATGAGGGCTAAGTACCCTAGGTTGTTTTTGGGTTAGTATTTTTAAATTTCAGGGCGAAATTCCTTTAAGCGGGGTAGATTGTAATACCCTAGATTTTCATATTATTTTCCTTGTATAATTCTCATAATTAATGAAGGATTATTTATGGAAATTCTCTAGTTTGTGCGAAGTTGAAGTTTCGGGAGTAATTTTTAAGGTACTTTGACTTTTAAGAGGCCAAAAGTTGACTTTATTTTCCGTAAGTTATCTTCGAAAACTTCCTTCTTGAAAGTTGTAGAGTTTGTCGATACGAGTTCGTAGACATGCGGCACGCCTGAAACGGTGGTAGTATGAGAAAGTTATGATCAGAGGAAGTTAGTTTCCGAGTTTGGAAACTGTATAAGTAGAAAAATGAGGGGGAGTTATTTTTGGAAACCTAAATTCGGGACACTCACTTTCTCTCTCCTCCCTCTCCTGACCTCCTCCCGCTCTCCTTTCTTCTCCGGCTCGGTTCTCCACCGTCAGGCCACCAAATCGGACGCCACCGGTCCCGTTCGGTCCGCACGGACCTCTTCTCCATTTCTGGAGCAGTCCCGCTCACCGTCGCGCCACCTGGAAGCCACCACGGAGCGGCGGAGAGTCTACGGTATTGCTGGAAAACCGGCGATTTCGGTGGCGTTTCCGGTGAGAGTTAGATGAGTCTTGATCCTCTCCTTCCTCTGGTGATGTTTATACGTGTTTGGTGACCTGAAAACCAAGTTTGGGTGTTTTCCGGCGATCTCGGCCGAACCAATCAAAACCTCAGGTATTAAAGTTGTTCACCATGCTTCAATCTACAAGTTTCATGTTGTGAGTTTCTCCTAATTCGGAAGTTTTGGGGTGGCGCGTGGGGCTCACTCGCCGCCGCTTGTGGCAGCACGTCCGGCTGAGTTGTGGCCTTAGTTTCCTGTGGTTAGCTAGTCCTTGCTGCTGTGAGCTTGTGAGAGGTAGTATGGCTAAGTTTTGAGCAAGGTTTGCATGTTAGGACTTAGGTTTATTTGTTTTGGCTTGGTGGAGTTTGAGTTTAGGTTTTGAAGATTTGAGACAGCTCTATTGTGTCGTTAAGTTCAACGACTTTGGGAAGTTGTCCTTCCTTGAGCTAAGGGTTAGTTTAAGGGTGTTGTGTTATCCTTTAGTATTTTGGTTTCTAAGGTTTTTAATTATGTGATTTTAGGTGATTTGTGATTTTGTGATTGGCTTGCCTTCGTTGTGTTGGGGGTTTTGCAGCGGGATTTCTAGGTGAGTAAATCTCACTAAGGTTCACTTTTGAACCAAATTTTATTATGGTCATATGATGATGATAATGATTATGATGTTAAAATTTATACTATGTTATTAATTGTTTTCAAATATATGAGCTTGATCGCCAACAGCTCATAGGTAAGATAAAACAAGCTTTTCTTATATGTTTATTTTGAGGTTCTTGTGATCATAATCTATTGATTATGGATAAGTTATTCTTGTGGAATAATATATATTGTTCATATAATTATATCCTTGTGAAGGATATAATCGTATGATGTGATCTTGTGTTGTTGATGATGATGTTGTGATTGTTGGATAAATAGCCAAACCGGGTTCCAAGCCTTTAATCGGGTGATTAGTTACGGTTAAGATGCTATTTATTATTTTGTATTTTGATATTGGACAGTCAAACCGGGTTCCAAGTCTTTGGCCGGGTGATTGGTTACGGTTAGGAATATAGCTCTAGTCTGTCTGTCAGTGTAGGTCATGGGAGATACTTTATGGTATTTGGGACCCATGGGTACACAATTTGTTGTTATAGGTCATGAGAGGTATTTATTAAATATCTGGGACTCATGGGTACATTTCTTTGCATTTATGGTTTTTAATTATTGATTAAATCTCTCTTGTGGAATGTTGGTTGTGATAAATGTTGTGTTATTTTTTAGTTTACTCATACGGGCTTTTTAGCTTACCGGGTTTGTTATTTTACAATCCCGGTGCACCAATTATTGGTGTAGGGGTTAGACCTGCAGGTGAGGATCAGCAGGGTTGAGGCGGAGGCTTAGTTGCAGGGTTCTTTTTGGCTTTTGTTGTACTCTGTATATTTTTGTTAATCGGGTAGAAAATATTAAACTCATGAGATTGTTTTCATGTTCTTGTGTTGCAAGTTTATGTAAATAAGGAAGTGTAATATTTAACTCAGTGATGGGTTGTATGATATTACTTTTCCGCTATTGAGTTCTAGTTGTTTGGATTTGTTATTGAAACAGGTTGGGATATTTATATTTTAAGTCAGATCATGCCAAAAAATTTGAAAATTATCTTTCGAAAATTGGGGTGTGACACTATCTTCAACCTTGGATTTTGTACTTTGATGGTTCCAGTACTGACAAACTATCCAGAGCCGACATTTCTTTGGTCAGTCCATCTGGAGGTAGATATTCCTATTCGTTTCAGTTGGAGTGGAGGTGTACAAACAACCAAGCAAAGTATGAAGCTGTAATTATCGGACTAGAGATGTTACTCGACCTCGACACCCAAGATGTTGACATACTGGGTGATTCTTTGTTGGTCATCAATCAATTACGAGGCAAATTCCAATGTGTTAGTTTCACTTTAGTTCCCTTCCTGGAAAGAGCCTTAGAGTTGTTGGACAGGTCTGCTACTGTGTCTCTGGAACACATCCCTCGCGAACGGAATTTTGCAGCCAACAAACTTGCTCAAATTGCAACCGAAGTTAGTTTGGCTGATGGCGTTCGCTAGCGTATATTGAAAGTTGAAAAGCGTACCCTACCTTCGTTTATGACCAGGAAGGAGAACAATGACGAATGGTTAGTTGCAACAGTTGATACGTTGGATGTGGATTGGAGACAACCCATTATGGATTATTTGATTAACCCATCTACTGTAACCGATAAGCGGATCAGGTTCCTTGCCCTCAATTACGTGTTGAAGGGCGGTGAGTTATTGCGAAAGGGAGAAAATGGCGTTGACTTCTTATGTGTCTACGGCACTAAGGTCAAGCGGATTATGCGCGAAGTCCATTTGGGAGTATGTGGGTCACATCAGGCTGGTCCTAAGATGCGTTGGCTCATTCACCGGCTCATTTGCTGGCTCATTCCCCGACATGGTTTTTATTGGCCTAGTGTGAGGGTTCTTTTTGATTGAAAGGTAACTAGGCCAATATTTACCCAAATATTTGGATTACTGAGTTAATCTTGTGTGTGATTCAAAGACGAAAGAAGCTTGTAGCGTGAGCCGGCGTGGGAGCTAAAGGCACACTGCGGTGATGAAAATTAGATTGAGTTTTAGGGTTAGATTTCTGGGAAGGATATGGGTTTCAAGGATGGAGATTGAAGGATGGCTGGAGAGGGGGTTTTGGCTTGGAGGCTTGAAAGGCATGAATGCTTGAGTGTTTGGGGATTTTTCTGGGTTGTTGCTTGTTTTTGTTTACAACTCCCAAACCTCCCTTTTTATAGAGCCGAATTGGTGGGTTTTGCCATGCACTGCAATGCTTCATTCTGCTGGGTAAAAGATTTCCCCTTCTCAAGCACATGATCTCAACCCTAAAAAATTGGAAAAGAGAAGCATGTTTTGGAAGATGGGAGAAGTGGCTTATTGCAGGCATGTTGCAAGGATGGCTGCAGAGACATAAAAACGGGAATTAGGTCGACTGAGTGACTTTAAGCCCATGACTTTGTCAATTAAGGATGAGGGAGCTGCTTTGGAATCAGTGACAGGCCTTCTTCTTCCTAGGATTGGAAAGAAAAAAGAGTTTCTCCGTTGTGTAAAGCTGCCATTCTCTGCTATTAGGCTGCTGCGGGGAGAGAAAGTCAGAGAAAAGATCGAGAAGAAGAAAAAGTGAACATTTGGGCCTTTTCTCTATACATAAAAGAAGTTTGGGCTTTTAGGGGAGTTGATATTGGGCTTTTAGGGGAGTTGATATTGGGCTTTTGGATAAATGGTTTTGGGAATAGATAGCCCAATTCTCTTGTATTCACCGATTCATCATCAATATAGGTCGTTGAGCTTGAATTTCGGGCCCAAAACCGAAATTATCAACAACGTTAAACCGACGAACGAGCGTCATGTGCCTCCGTAACCTTCCACACCACACCCACTTTCTACAATCCCCAAAGATGCGTGGATGTGGCTTGAGTCCACATCAATGGGCATATTTGCTTGGCGTGGCAAAGTGTCAATGGGCATAAGATTATAGGATTTTGCATGAATTGCATAACAAATTGTCGCGTGGCAAAGTACATGATTTTTTGGGTATCAACACCTACTATCCTCAAAGATTGTATCAGTTTTGCCAAGGGATGCTTAGAGTGCCAAGTACATGGTCCAGTTCAGCATATCCCCAACATCCCTATGCAACCTATCATCATGCCTTGGCCGGGTCGCGGCTGGGCTCTTGACTTTGTTGGTGTTATTCATCCATACTCCTCCCAACAACATAAGTTTATTCTAGTGGGAACTGATTTCTTTACCAAGTGGGTGGAAGCAGAGCCTGTCAAGGAAGCTTCAACGAAAACTGTTTGCCAATTTATTTTCAGAAACATCATTTGCCGATACGGTATTCCAGAATGTTTAGTGGCGGAGAGGGGGCAGCTTTCATGGCTGACGAAACTCAGGAGTTTCTCAGTGATTATGGGATCAAGTTCTTACATTTTACCCCTTATTATGCTCAATCCAATGGTCAAGCAAAGGTCAGCAACAAGATCATCTTGTCCATTTTGAAGCGAATGCTGGCAGACAACCCACGTGATTGGCACAATGAGTTAGACAACACACTCTGGGCATATAGGACCTCCAAACGGACTCATACTGGCGCAACACCCTATGCACTGATGTTTGGCCATGATCTTGTACTTCCACTCAAAATTAATGTGCAATCATTGCGAGTCCGAAAACAACATCAATTACTTGGAGATGATTATGTACAAGCAATGTGGCAACAACACGAGGGCTTGGATCTCCAGCGAATGGTTGCTTTGGACCATCTTGTGGTTGAGAAGAAAAAGGTAGCTCGGATTTATGACAAGTGTACTCGAGGGCGTAGTTTTGGGGTTGGAGATTTAGTCTGGAAAGTTATACTTCCCCTCGGTGAGAAGCTTCATGGTCGAGGCAAATGGTCCCCTAAGTGGGAAGGTCCTTTTGTGATTGATCAGATTTACGGCAACGGCGCTTACAGACTTAGGGATGTTGATGCCGACATTCACTGAAACCCTATCAATGGACGTTACCTTAAGAAGTACTTCCCCAACGTTTGAGAATTTGATGATCCACCTCCGGCGATCGCGACTGGGGGGCAAGATTCGACCATTTAGAGTTCAACCATTGTTTACTCTTTGAACCATATCCTAGGTTCTATATTCGCCACATGGTTGAACTGGGGGGCAACACTCTATACATATTCTTGTAGCGAATTTTCGAAACTTGAAGGGTTTTGATTTACTTTACTCATTCTTTACAAATCGATTCCTGCGGTTTTAATTGTTTCTTCTGTTTTTTGTTTTGTGACAAACATAATGAGATACATATAGTTGCATATTGAAATTTGGAACAACAAAGTGTTCAGAAAATAAATTTATTATTTGGCTTTGTGGCCATAAACTTTACATAGTACAAAGAACCAGAAAGTGGTTCTTATACCATACCTACCCTATTTTCTAATACTATTTGGTCTTCTCATCTAACGTCGTTGCCAGTTTCTTGCTTCCCCATGATGACTCCCTAATTCACCGAGGTGGATATCTGGCATCTCCTGCAGCAGGAGGTCATTCCAAAAGAAAACACCTCTCCAACCATGGTGATGGTCAGATTGGTGTTTCCCATTATCCTCCTATGCACTCCCTGACAAGAATCAAGCATAGAGGCATCCATCTTTCTTGCCAGGTCGTACCAGAAGGACCACCCAAGGGTAAATCTTGAGACTTAACCCGGGTTCAAGGTTAGATCTTGAGACTTAAGGGTTTCTATTGGAAACTAAGGAAATCTGGGGGAAAGAATTTCAAGGAAAGGAAGAATATGAAAGAAGAAGAAGCCATTGCGTTTGGTTTTTGCAGAAAGAGCCTAACCCTCCTTCCTTTAAATAGAGGGATATGCATGGGTGTACGTGGTTTGAAACGTTGCGCGATGATTAAGGCTGAGTAAACGTTGCAGTTTTCAAAACTGTTATATTAGTCAGTTGTGCAGGCGCGAGAGGATCAAGGTGATATGGTTGCCTTTTCAGATATCAGTCATAACTGTAGTTAATGATTTAGGCTTGGGCCTGGATTTGTTGACTAAGCTATTCAGGGTTTGAAAATAACAGACTGGGCTTAAAGAAAGAAATTTTTATAAATAGATAAAGCCCATTAAAGGCCCATGGTTTATATACTCATACAAGTTTGCCTAGAAGATGGATGTCAAGCAAGGTACGCTTCAGGTCAGTCCAGCTGGCTTCAGTGTCATCCTTAGCCTTTTTGGTCACTTGAGCAGCAGCAAGAGTCGCTTCATTGAGTTTCTGGAGCTCTAGGATCTTGGTTTTAACAGCTTGAACATGTTGAGTCTTCCTCTGCCTAGCAGCTTCAATTTTAGCTTTTATATATGCTCGCTGTTTTTCTAAGGATTTGATCTCAGCATCAATTCCAGTGAGGATGCAACTGCGCTGAGAGCCAAGTTGTTCCTTTTCACTCCGAAAATTTTCCTCCAAGTTTGCTTGCTTGTAGAGGCATTCGCTGGTAACTTGTTCTTTCAAGCGTCGGTATATAGTTGAGGATTTAATTATGTTCTTGGATCAGGACGTGAGGAAGCTGGAGCAGAAGAGGCTTCAAACCGACTTCAGGCTTAGGCCTAATTTGTGAGTGGACTCTTGGTTTAAATAATGTGCATGCAATTGTTTATGTGGTTGGACCATTGGACGTCATTTTTATTTGACGATTTTACTCATTGTGGTGAGTTACCGAAAATGGGATTTTCGGTAAATTATAATATATTTTTAAGGAGAGTATGTATATAAATGCTAGCTAGCAATATGTGTCTATCCACCTTAATGACATAGTATATAACTGCATTATGGTGTGACGTGAGCATTGGACGCAAGAGTAGTAGCCTTATATGAGTGTTTAATTCATATAGGGGGTATGAACACATATTTATACACCTGTCACCTTAATGGCGTAGTGTATCACCGCATTAAGGCGTGACGTGAGCGTTGGACGCGACCATAGTAGCCATATATAGATTATTATTAATTTATATAGGGAGTATGGGCGAGTGTAAATACATACATATTTTGATATATAGTTTTGAGCTGTAGAGGCTCGATATTTATGAGATAAGAGAATTATCGTTTGAGACATGCATTCGTTTTCTTTGAATTAAAAATTGGGAAAGCATAAATGTTGAAAAATATTTTCTTTATTTATTTTTGTCCACTCACTCTAATTTTTGCGAATGTTTTTCCCCTGGGCTCTTCGTTTTAAAAATGTTCACTCTGCAGAGTTCGGGTTAGTACGAGTAGGAGACGACGAGGCATAGTTACCCATTTCTCAGCCACATTTCACCAGTAGGTTACCTGTTTAACCTACTAGAGTATTTTCCGGCTCCTCTAGTGTTTAGTAGCTCTGAATACTCTTTGGGGTTTATCGTATAATTTTTCTGGTGGTGTGCTAAGACTTATGTTTTATTTTAGAATATACGAAGTTTGTAATTGTTATATTCTCATTTTCGTATAATTGTGGGTTGATTTGGAGGATGCTCAATAATATTTAGGAAAGTAACACTTTAGTTTTCTAGGTTAGGGTTGTCCATTTACTTAGCTTATCGGTAAATTTTCCTTGGAGGTGGTCCCCGCAAGACTTACTTCGGGTTTCAGGGTGAAATTCGGGGTGGGTCTTGACAGTTGATATCAGAGCCTTAGGTTTCATTTCTTACCTCCTTAGTACTATCATATTTGCCTAAGAAACACGTAGTTCCTATAGAGTGGTAATCCGACCGCCGCGGATTCACTAGCATTTTATGTTTTGGATGCTATGTGTTATTGGGTATGTGTGATAGTTCTATTAGTCTTGTGTACAGACTACTAAATATCTTTTTCTTCAGGTAACTATGCCTCCTAGACGTCGACCCCGTGAGGCTACCTCGACCAACGCAAATGAGGGTGATAAGATTAGAGGATTAGTTGGTTCCATTGGGGACATGCTGAGAGGTGTCTTGGAGACAGTTCACCACCCTCGATCTGTGAAAAAGAAAGATGTTTTTGATGCAGGGGAAATTGAGTTTAAGTGTAACAGTCCGGCCCAGTCCATTGAGATATTGTCCGCTTTGGGCCCAACGACCCTCACGGTTTTGCTCTTGAGGTTTCACCCCAAAACGCGTCTCTCAATGTAAGGTGCTAGCTCTGCACATATAAGCATAGCAACTTGTCTCCCCCGGGCGATGTGGGACGGATGCACCTACTAGCTTGCTTGCCTAGTCAGGTCATCACAATCCACCCCCCTTTAGGGCCCGACGTCCGTGTGGGCACACTTCCGGCCGGGGACAAGCTCTGATACCAAATGTAACAATCCGGCCCAGTCCATTGAGATATTGTCCGCTTTGGGCCCAACGACCCTCACGGTTTTGCTCTTGAGGTTTCACCCCAAAACGCGTCTCAATGTAAGGTGCTAGCTCTGCACATATAAGCATAGCAACTTGTCTCCCCCGGACGATGTGGGACGGATGCACCTACTAGCTTGCTTGCCTAGTCAGGTCATCACAATCCACTCTCCTTAGGGCCCTAAAGGGGGGTGGATTGTGATGACCTGACTAGGCAAGCAAGCTAGTAGGTGCATCCGTCCCACATCGCCCGGGGGAGACAAGTTGTTATGCTTATATGTGCAGAGCTAGCACCTTACATTGAGACGCGTTTTGGGGTGAAACCTCAAGAGCAAAACCATGAGGGTCGTTGGGCCCAAAGCGGACAATATCTCAATGGACTGGGCCGGACTGTTACATTAAGGGTGCTAAGGGACCCCTTGATGCATATACTTGGGTAAATAAGATGGAAAATGCTTTTGAGAGCACTGATCTACCGGAAGAAAAGAAAGTGAAGATGGCAGTGACTTTTTGGGATGATTCAGCTCATCATTGGTGGACTCTCGCTTGTAGAAATATTGGTGGTGCTCAGAATATGACTTGGGAGCAGTTTAAGACGCTCTTCTTAAGTCAATATTTCAGTCATGCTCATCGTACCAGGATTCAGTCGGATTTTCTGAACATGAAGAAGAGGGATGATGAGGGTGTCATAGAGTTTGAGCAAAGGTTCACTACTTTGAGTTATCATGTGCCATATCTGGTTCCTGATGAGAGGACCAGGATTGATATGTTCATTGGGGCACTTGATGGAGTGTATGCAGATAAGATGATAGGTGTTATCTACCCGGCCTTTCTTGATGCAGTTAGTGCAGCTATGGCCATTGAGACCATGAGGACGCATGGTGTACGGTCCCGTGATTATAGTGGCCCCAGTCAGGGTCCATTCAAGAAGGCTACTTCATCATCCGCTTCAGGGTCTTCAACTGGTAGTGGCAGTAGTGGTGGATCCAGTTCTAGTTCTCGGTTCAGGGCTAGAGGATGTAACAGAAGACCTTTCCAGAGCCAGTTGGGTAGGCAACAGACTGATCAGTTTGGTTCTGGGGGCAGTTTCCAAGGTGGGACATCGGGTGGTCAGACTTTTTCTTTTGGTCAGCAGCAGTTTTCTGGGTGCTTTGAGTGTGATAGTCTGGACCATTTCAAGAGACATTGTCCCTTATTGGCTCAGAGGACCACCCCCACTCCTACTTAGCCAGCCGGTCAGTCTTCAGCCAGAGGCTCCAGTAGTGGTACTCATGACAGTTCAGCAGCCAGGGGTGGCTCTCAGCAAGGTAGCGGTCAACGTGGACGTCCCATGACTCGTGCTAGACTTCATGCTATGACTCAGCAGGAGGGTCGTACTTCTCCAGATGTCATCATTGATACGTTATTAATTTTTGGTCAGCCAACTTTTATATTAATTGATCCCGGAGCCACGCATTCATTTATGTCTAGTAGATTTGCCTTCCATGCCAATGTGCCATCATCGTCTCTTCCAAGCGAGTGGCATGTGTCTCTACCCTCCGGTGAGGTGATGAGAATAAATTGGGTGTATAGTGGTTGTGAGGTATTGGTGGAAGGAACTAAGTTTAAGGCGGATCAAATCCCTTTAGATATTGTGGAGTTTGATGTGATCTTGGGAATGGACTTTTTAGAGGCTTATAGACCTATGGTAGATTGTTTCCGAAAAGAAGTGGTGCTTCAAAGTTCAGATGGATTTGAGGTTGCATTTCAAGGAGAAAGAGATGTTATTTCGAGTTGCTTGATATCAGCTATTACTGCTAGGAAATTGTTAAATAAAGGCTGTCAAGCATATTTAGCTCACATTGTGGATACAAGTATGGGAATGTTGGGAGTAGAGGATATTCCTGTAGTAAGAGAGTTTCCAGATGTTTTTCTCGAGGAGTTTCCTGGTTTGCCTCCTATAAGGGAGATAGATTTTTCTATCGAGTTACTTCCCGAAACTATGCCTATCTCACAAGCACCTTACAGAATGGCTCCAGCATAATTGAAAGAGTTAAAGACTCAACTGCATGAGTTGGTAGATAAGGGTTTTATTCGGCCTAGCAGGTCTCCATGGGGTGCTCCGGTGTTGTTTGTTAAGAAGAAAGATGGCACCATGAGACTATGCCTTGATTATAGGAAGCTAAATCAAGTCACGGTGAAGAATAAATATCCGTTACCCCGTATTGATGATTTATTTGATTAGTTGAGGGGTGTTTCTATTTTCTCAAAAATTTACTTGAGATCTGGTTATCATCAGTTGCAGATCGGAGAGAATGATATAGCCAAGACTGCTTTTCGATCACGCTATGGTCATTATGAGTTTGTGGTGATGCCTTTTGGACTTACTAATGCACCCGCTGCGGTCATGGATATCATGAATAGGGTGTTTAGTCCATATCTTGACCGCTTCGTGATCGTATTCATAGATGACATTTTGGTTTACTCAAGAAGTAAAAAGGAGCATGCCAAACATCTAAGAATGATATTGCGGACTTTGAGAAATGCTCAGTTGTATGCCAAGTTCAGCAAGTGTGAATTTTGGCTGGATAAAATGGGGTTCTTAGGTCATGTAGTTTCAGCTGAAGGTGTTAGTGTGGATCCCCAAAAGGTGGAAGCAGTGTCAAATTGGAGAAGACCCACCACTGTGACGGAGATTCGTAGTTTCTTAGGATTAGCAGGCTATTATCGACGCTTTGTGCAAGACTTTTCAAAGATTACTGCTCCACTTACAAAATTGACCAAGAAGGGAGTTAAATTCGAATAGTCAGATCAGTGTGAGCAAAGTTGTCAAGAATTAAAGAATCGCCTGACTAGTGCTCCTGTTTTAACACTTCCGGATGATAGTGGGGAGTATGTGGTTTATTGTGATGCTTCTAAACGAGGTTTAGGCGGGGTATTGATGCAGCATGATCGAGTTATTTCCTACGCTACGAGGCAATTGAAGCCGCATGAGGTGAATTATCCCACTCATGATTTAGAGCTTGCAGCAGTAGTTTTTACTCTCAAGTTGTGAAGACATTATCTTTATGGAGCCAAGTGTCAAATTTTTACCGATCACAAGAGTCTTCGATATGTGTTCACTCAAAGAGAGTTAAATATGAGGCAGAGAAGCTGGATGGAATTAATCAATGATTATGATTGCACTATTGAGTATCATCTTGGAAAAGCTAATGTGGCAGCTGACGCTCTTAGTCGAAATCCCACCATATCTTTGTCTCACCTGAGGATGGTTAGAGTTCCACTTCTTTTTGAGTTGCAAGCTATAGGGTTGGATTTAGCGGTGGATGAAGTGGGTGCCTTGGTAGCTAGTTTCCATGTGAGGCCAGTTTTGGTTGATAAAGTGCGGGAGGCGCAGTATCATGATCCTTCCATTGTTCGGTTGATTGAAAGAGCAGCAAATAGAGCCGCCGTGGATTTTTCGGTAAGAAGAGATGGAACTTTATTGTTCAAAAATAGACTTTGTATTCCAAAGAGGAATCAAGAGTTAAAGATAGAGATAATGGAGGAAGCTCATAGTTCTGCATATGCTGCTCATCCGGGTAGTACAAAGATGTATCGGATTTTGAAGGATTATTATTGGTGGCCAAACATGAAGAGGGAAATAGCAGCTTTTGTAAGTAGGTGTTTGATCTGTCAGCAAGTGAAAGCTGAAAGGCAGAAACCTTCAGGATTGCTTGAGTCGTTGCCTATTCCAGTGTGGAAGTGGGACCACATCACCATAAATTTTGTTTTCAGTTTATCTCGTACCCGTGAGGGGCATGACGGTATTTGGGTGATTGTGGATATACTCACCAAATCTGCACATTTCTTGCCGGTAGGAAAGAAGTATACACTCGATAAATTGGCTGAACTTTATGTGAATGAGATTGTGAGACTTCATGGTGTACCCGAATCAATAGTGTCAGATCGGGATCCTAGATTTGCTTCTAAATTCTGAGGAGCTCTTTAGGCAGCTTTAGGTACCCGACTACACTTTAGCACTGCTTTTCATCCTCAGACTGATGGGCAATCAGAGAGAGTATTAGGGAGTATGGGCGAGTAGCCCTATATAGATTATTAGGGAGTAGCCCTATATAGATTATTATTAATTTATATAGGGAGTATGGGCGAGTGTAAATACATACATATTTTGATATATAGTTTTGAGCTGTAGAGGCTCGATATTTATGAGATAAGAGAATTATTGTTTGAGACATGCATTCGTTTTCTTTGAATTAAAAATTGGGAAAGCATAAATGTTGAAAAATATTTTCTTTATTTATTTTTGTCCACTCACTCTAATTTTTGCGAATGTTTTTCCCCTGGGCTCTTCGTTTTAAAAATGTTCACTCTGCAGAGTTCGGGTTAGTACGAGTAGGAGACAACGAGGCATAGTTACCCATTTCTCAGCCACATTTCATCAGTAGGTTACCTGTTTAACCTACTAGAGTATTTTCCGGCTCCTCTAGTGTTTAGTAGCTCTGAATACTCTTTGGGGTTTATCGTATAATTTTTCTGGTGGTGTGCTAAGACTTATATTTTATTTTAGAATATACGAAGTTTGTAATTGTTATATTCTCATTTTCATATAATTGTGGGTTGATTTGGAGGATGCTCAATAATATTTAGGAAAGTAACACTTTAGTTTTCTAGGTTAGAGTTGTACATTTTCAAGGGAGGTTTACCTAGCTTATCGGTAAATTTTCCTTGGAGGTGGTCCCCGCAAGACTTACTTCGAGTTTCAGGGTGAAATTCAGGGTGGGTCTTGACATCTTTCCTGGTTCAATTAGAGATTCGATCGCCTTGGTATGCAAGTCATTCGCGAACCCTAGCCGCTCAGTTCCCTATATAAGGAGGTTAAGACGAATGAGAGCCCCCCCCCCCCCCCCCGACAATTCAACAAAACTGCATCACTGCAAATTTGACACCTCCCCAGGAGCACCCAATCTACCAAAAAGCCTCTCCAGGGAGCACCACCAAAGCCTCATCGCGAGCAAATCCCGCTTCACTCACCAACCTCATCCTGAGCAAAAAGTCCACCCCCAGTCCATAAAGTCTCATCGCGAACACCAGTCCATCCCATTGTTAAGGAGCAATCCTTAGCAAATATCTTTACTTTTATCGTATTTTATTACTGAGTAAATCCTAAGGGTCCGTCCTAGGTCATTGTGAAGAACCCTAGCAACAAAACTGACTGTTTCTGCTCACATCTGCTTGAAGAGAAGTCAAGAGAAGCGCGACAACAAGACAAGATCAAGACATGCACACTTCCTCAAGGTGTTGGCATGCTCGCACCAGACGGTTGTTCGAATGACCTAAAAATCTGACCCGAACAACTAGGTAATTCTTTCTATCCAACCCTTTAAAACCTGCGGTCATTCTCAAAACCTATCATTGTATCATTATGTGCCTCTAGACTAAGCTCTCTTTTGTTCTCTACAACAACCAATAAAACTCTCTCTCTCTCTCTCTCTCTCTCTCTCTCTCTCTCTCTCTCTCTCTCTCTCTCTCTCTCTCTCTCTCTCTCTCTCTCTCTCTCTCTCTCTAAATATGTCATCTCCAAGCTCCTCACTTGCTTCATCAGCATGGTGGGAGGAGGAGGAGGACTGCTGGGAGCCAATATCAACTAGTAACACTGCAACTGCATCACTTGCCTCACCGCGCACATCTGAGGCTATACTGTCGACGCCATCCTCAAATGAGTCAGCGATGCCGCCAGTACCTCAATCTCAAATACAGAGTTCTTCGAACCAGCAATCCGATTTAGACTTCCATAACGACTTCCCACCAACGCAAATAGTCGACTACAGTGACGTACAACGTCACCAAGAGATATGTCCATCTCCTTCTCCAAAGAAACTGGCTCAATGTGAACCGGAGACACAACCTCTTGAAAACATGCAAAAACAGCTCGAAAAAATCGTCTACGATGTTGTTCGTGTAAGAATGACTATCTTATAGAAATGATCACATAATATTTCATTTTAACTTTACATAAACTACATAACTAGTTGCTTTTTATGCAGAAAGAGGTGGATAATCTAGTGAAACAAGCAGATGAGGAGAAAACGAGACAACAACAGCATGAGCATGATAACGGAAAGACTAGCATGGTGATTTTTCATTTTTTCAGAGTTAGGATGTTATATATCTACTTTTAATTTTAATATTTTAGATCTGATTCTTTATATCTTATCCAATTTGTTATTCATTTAGAAATGATAATAGTGTAGCACAGAAATGCTTAGGTTTACCATGAGAGCCCTAAAATATATAGCCCAAACCGTGATTATTCATTTTTCAAAGATGATAACTTTTATTTTGTTTTGATCAAAACCTTGCATGTTGAGTCAGCCGGATACTTGAACCATTAACCGATAGCTTCCGATTTGCTTTGCTTTTTAATCTACGTACAGGAATCTACCATCACCACAAAGCAAGATCAACCGTCCTCCAAGACGATGGCATATATTCCAAATATTTCCTTTCGGATACCAGAAAGCTTTAAGATTGACAATGATAAAGTGAATGAGAGATGGGGGATTACACAAACTTTTCGATTATATTTTTGAATCTCCACTGTTCAGTTTGTTGGTCCTTATATATAGATCAATTCTGTAAATTTTCAGCCAATTTGGTGATCGTTTAGGTGTCGAACAAGATTAAATCAATGAACGAACCAAATCTGTCAAACATGAACCGCTCATGCTTATAATTATAAATCGTAGTTTTGAATGCATTAACGATTACCAAAATTTCTGAAAATTTGCATAAGTGATCTACTCATATAGAACTACATATTGAACAGTGGAGATGTGATTTTGTGATCGAAAAGTTGGTGTAATCCTCCATCCCTCATATATGTCAAAAAAATGGATCTCTTAATGGAATGGCGTAATCCTACATCTCTCATATATGTAAGAAAAAAGGATTATTTTTTTTACATATATGAGGGATGTAGGATTACGCCATTCCACTAAGGGGTATATATATATAGGACCCTTCCATTAAGGGATCCTTTTTTTTACATATATGAGGGATGTAGGATTACACCAACTTTTCGATTATATTTTTGAATCTCCACCGTTTAGTTTGTTAGTCCTTATATATAGATCAATTTTGCAAATTTTCAGCCAATTTGGTGATCGTTAAGGTGTCGAACAAGATTAAATCAATGAACGAACCAAATCTGCCAAACCTGAACCATTTATGCTTTTAATTATAAATCGTAGTTTTGAATGCCGTAACGATCACCAAAATTTCTGAAAATTTACATAAGTGATCTACTCATATAGAACTACATATTGAACGGTGGAGATATGATTTTGTGATCAAAAAGTTAGTGTAATACTTCATCCCTCATATATGTCAAAAAAATGGATCCCTTAGTAGAATGGTCATGTATGTATGTATGTATATATGTATGTATGTATGTGTATGTATATATATATTATATATATATATATATATATATTTATTTATTTATTTATTTATTTTGGTATTTTACAACATTAAAGCCCTTCACATATGAATAAGCATTCAGAGATCTGTGTGGATCTCAAGTTGTGTTTGTTGGGCGAATACTTGCAGTTCGTGCCTAAAAAAAGTATAGTTTGTTGGATAGACTCCATGGATGGAATATGGAGTGTAGAATGAGACTAAATGGCCAGGAACAATTCGAAAAGGTAAATTTTTTCATTAATTTGAATCAACGAATATTAATATCTTGGAGACTTTAATTATTTGGTTGAAACTTATCGAAGATAATACGTTTACTAACACTACCAGAAATCTGGCCAACAGCTACTATATTTATACACTTTCACAATTTTAGTGACATAACCCCATTATTCTTCCAACTCCTATTTTAGTTGACAATAAATGGGTGTATGACCCATATATGTTGATTAATTGGTGTGTATTGAAGGTCACCAACATCACTCAGTTTTTTACTCTCTAAGTTTCTAGTCCTCTACGGCTCCACCTATGCCTCATGCCCTCATTTATATAATTAACACATAATCTTCACTCAACCTTATCTCTCTCTCAGTCGCTCCATCAAGAATAGCTTTTTTTATTTGTTCTCTTTACTCAGCCTTATCTCTCGCCATCTTTCTCAGTCTAGCTTTTTCTTCAAATTTTCACAAACCCAGCAAATCAAACTAGATCAGATGCTTGCAAGGTGAGTAAACACTCTAACTTTTAATTCATGGTTACTTCTCTGTGCTTTTATTTTTTGGCTAAAAGAGATTCTGACTTGTCTAAAATTCCGATGAGGTCAAGATAACATGCCGGCGACAAGCAAATTGAAGATGGAAATGTCGAAATATAGGATTGAAGAAGAAGCTTATCAAGGACATCAGGTTTGTCGCTTGTTGCAGAATTGTGTGCTTGATTGATTTATTGAGTTTTGTGTAATATTACTTGATTTTTTGCAGAACAAGGAAGATAAAGTAATGGTCGAGGACGTGGAGGACAAGGACGATGAGAATGATGATAATTGGCCGGATTCGAAACAAGTGATTTCTGGTGGTTTTATGCCTGGGAATATGATTTTGGATTAAAACCTTCACAATCGTGTTCTTGTTATACTGGATATACTACATCGGCTGCTTGAAACTGGGTTTACTTATTTGGTGGTTTTATGCCGGCATCTTTACCAGAATACCAGAAACCGGGTTTGAACATCTTTACCAGAATACCAGTTGCTGGTTTGATCAGTAGATGAAATAAACTAACAATTTAATTCAAACCCAAATGGGTTCAGTGATATAGATAAGATACAGGCTTGACTATTCAACCATATAGCAAGTCACCATTGAAGCAAACAGTACCCATAAACTGAGACACCAAAAAAATGAAAGTGACCTCATGAACTGAGCCACGCCAGCAATGGCAACTATTGATGCTTTTGGTGAGAGAGGCCGTGGCCAAACCTTTTGCCTACCATTCATTGGTGTCGAACACCCCAATTCACACCATTGTTAAAGGTGTTTGTTGCCCAGATTTGTGGTAGTGTAATGATTGATTCAAAAACCCTAGCATTAAAGTTTCACTTAAATTTTTTCATGCAGTATTTCAAGCATATACAATCAAAGCTCATCATGAGATCCATTCCGGAGATTTTGAGGTTTATCCTCTATGAGGTAAACCCTAAACAATTGAAGGGAGTCAATAAACGCAAAGCAACAAACGCATCGGTGAGTTATACCATGCAGGTTAATATTATACATGTTGTTGAATTTGATGGTGTTTTCGGCGTATTGAAAACGTCATGAATTGTTTTTTAACGGCATTAAGAGACGGCGTAAAAAAACGTTATAAAATGGTTTTCATGACGTTTTTCAAACGTCATAGATGCCCTTCTGTGTAGTAGTGACAGTCACAGTTGAATTGGAAATACTACATAGGAACTATATTTAAATTTGCATATTCACCATATACGCAATTGTTGTTCTCTACAGAATCCAGCTGATGATGAGAAGTTGTACGTGGAGCTGTGGTTACGTGTAGCCTGGAGTAACTTGCAGAACGGCACTACAGTTGCGGTGCCACCATTTGAAGGTATATTTTTCGCTTAATTTTGTTCATATTATTTTATGTTGATGTTCGATTTAAAAGATACTCTTGTTTGATTATACAACCTTCTCTAACAGAATGGAAAAAATCAAAAGCTGCGTAAAAGAAGGGTAAAACTACAGCAAGCAAACCTGACGTTGGCACATCAAATATAGATGCTGAAGCTGCAAGCGCCTTGATTAAACTAGCCGGATGAAAAGTTGGGTGACAATGAGCCAAAAATCTTGTAATGATATATCTAGTCTTGGCGTTTTGATTTGGAAAGTCTATAAACCATGAGCTCTAACATTGTACTTGGTTGCTAGCGCTAACCAATATAATAAGTCTAGGTACAATGAAGTTTTGATCGAACTGAGGTTCTTACTGTCTTGTAAGAAAACATTTCTTGAAACCTAAAAGAGGAAAAATAATTTTTTTCTCCGAGAAAATAATTTTCTATCTAGAGGAATACAAGAATGAGAAATTTTATTAACACATTCCTAAATACTAGATACACATCTCATACTTAGTACACCACCTGTTAACATTATTGTTTTAACATTTTACTACATACACATCCTCAAGCTTCCTCAAATACCCTTATTAACAATACACAACCTATTTACTAAATATACATCCATTTTCTAAATCTGCTACTTAATTCATTCAAATCAATGAGATTTTCTCAAATGGTTTCATCTGTTCTCGAACTGTTTACCTCATTGACATCTTTCTCGAAGGTTTCACATTGTTAAGATCTCCCTAAAAGAGTTTTACTTCATTGATATATTTCTTAACTAGATCTTCTTTCATGGGTTTTCCTTTACAACATTTCTTTTCAAGGAGTCTTTTATTCATAACTAATTTCAAGAATTTTTGCACCCACTAAATTAAAAAAAACATGACAGTACATCCCCAAAGTAGTTAACGAAACTTTCAACATAAGAATGTTCAATCCAGTGTAATACTAAATTAATCATCGATTATTGAGAATCATTGCAAAAATATTCATATGTAGTGTCAAAATATTTAATAATCAGTTCAAGCTTAAAATCAAAAAGTGATAGAAGTACAATATATTAGTTTCGAACAATTAATCATTGCTAAGATGAATTGCACTGTAGAGGAGAAGAAATTATATTTGTTTATTTAGTTTTGATATTAATGTCTTTTATGGTAATTTTACGTACCTACAAATTCTTATATAATTTGTATGAAAAAAGATATGTATATCTAGTATTTAGGGATCTATTAATAAAATTTCTCTACAAGAGTACAATCTCATGTAAATAAGGAAAAATAATCATATTCATAATCTAATAAGCAAGTCTAAAAAACGTACATTATTTATTCGACTAGATAACATATTCACTAGATTGTCAAAGCAAACAAATTAGGTTTGATTTTATTTCAGGTCTTTGTAATAAGGGGTTCAGACTCAATGTCCCATATTTATATTCGACATGTCTTCTTTGAAGAAAAGAAAAAACCTTAATTGGAATTCATCTTTTGTTTATTTTTGACTTTGATACTGTACAAAGATTTGGTTAGCAAATTTAATTTTCAAAAACAAACATGAGGTGTAAAGAGTATGAGAAGTCAAGTGAGAAACTACGAATGTATCACTAGAAGAACATATTAGAGTAAACATTAACACTTTCTCCTTCCTGATCTCTTTGTATCCTATTTCCTTGAGTAGTTTCATATTGAAAAATCGTCATTTTACTCAAATTTGGCCCCTAAACTTGTTTAGAACATGCTCCAACACCACAAGGGTAACAAGTGCAAAGACAGTGAATGACAGTACACT
Source organism: Fragaria iinumae (assembly GCA_009720345.1). Classification (NCBI taxonomy): domain Eukaryota; kingdom Viridiplantae; phylum Streptophyta; class Magnoliopsida; order Rosales; family Rosaceae; genus Fragaria; species Fragaria iinumae. The sequence goes on from CM019120.1 coordinate 13,016,359, forward strand.
CTCACCAAGCCAATCATCATCAACGACATGTGTGTACTTGCCCTTTCTAGAATACTAAAACAAGCTCTTTAGGCGAATTCTTGTCCTGTCTACGGTTCCCAACTCCCATCATCCGCGGGGTGAAACATCGCGTGGGACTTGCACTGGCACAAAGTAGTATTGTACGAAGTCCAAATAGACTCTTTGGACTCCTCCCAATATTACAGACAGAGAGTAAAAAGAGGAACCAAGAACATAAAACACAAAGAACACCAGCTTTCATGCTAACAACCAACAAAAGCCTCTCTTTTTTCTCCTTTCCTATCATTCCTTCATTCAAAAAGCCAAACCCACAAAGCCCTCTGTGACAGATCCATCTACCCCTTTTGAAATTTTTGGCGTGGAAATTGGAAATTGCTTGTAGGGACCATAGAGATTTCTGGGTTGTGGTTAGTTTCTGCTGTAATGGCCTAGCTTTGATGATCAATTCTGTGTCTTTGTGATATAGTAAGTTGGTTTTACAATTCAGTGAGATAAAAGGTTGGTGCTTTTTTAGTGATTTGTGATAAGATGCAATCGGACGGGTCTGATTCCGTGAGCCTGAGTCCAACAACCCAGAGGGCGCAGCAGTCCCTGTCAGCCTCAGATACTAGAGGGAAGCATCGGATACAGGCCGAGTTGAAACGGTTTGAGCAAGAAGCAAGATTCTTAGAGGTCAGTGATGGTGTTTTTGAGTTGTTTTTGTTTCATGATTGGGAATTGAGTCTGTGATTTTGTTGCATTTTGTCTTTCTTATGTGATTGGATGCATGTGTCAATCAGATGATTGAGATTTTAGTTTTGAGAATTTTGAGCTTTAGTGGTTTGATGGTTTCGTTCGAGTTTGATGGTTGGAGTATCTACAATAGAATTGGATTGGAAACAAATAATGAATCTAAGAGAATTGCTTGCTGGATGGTATATGTGTTGAAATGGATAGGATTACTGGTTAAGCTGTTTGCTATATTCTGGTTCTGTTTCATTAAAATAGTGGGTATGGTAACCCAATTTATGGAGAATGGGAGAGTTTAGCAAGTTCTTTGCCTGCCCTTTTGGGTTCAATCTCAGCTTTGCTTGTTGGTTACGTGCCTTCATAAAAATTTATGTTTAACAGGAGTGTGAAGATTCTAAATTTCTGATGTAAGTATTGAAGGTGGGTAGAATTTGAGAAGTTATGGGTTAGTACTTGATTTGTTTGTTAAATGCTGATCCTGTTTCATTAACTCAGTGGGTTTGGTATCCCAATTAATTCAAAATGTGAGAAACGGCAAGTTAAATGCTGACCCTTTTGAGTGTATCTCACCTTTGCTTGTTATGGCCATATTTATTAGGGTGGTTGTCTGTTTACTGTTATGGTCCTTCTATGAAAGTAGATTTTTGTGGGTTCAATTTGGGTGATTTGGTTTTCCCTTGTGACGATGAAATTTTAGTCGGTTAGGTTGTTCAGCTCCAGTTAAGAACTTAAGATGTAGCTTTGTACTTGGGTGATCTGATCGCAGTCTTGCTTACTATTGTACCCAAGTTGGAGGAAAGAAACTCAGTTTGCAGCGGATAGATAAGAAAGGAAGTAGTTGGTTCAGATTTTTTGGTGTTTATTTGTGCTGTGTTAATGAGTACATGATTCTGCTGATGCAACTGATTGATGTTGTGACTAAGGAAGCAGACTGATACGTACACATAGGTGCTGGCCTTATCATTTACCTATTGTAACTTATGAGGAGTCAATAATCTTCATACGTTATGTCAGGAAATCTGATATGTTTTACCCCCTTTAGAAAATTTGATGTCAACGCTTGGGTTTTCGGAATTATAGAGAACTTTTATGTTTCACTAATGATGATAGTTTGGTGATATGATAGAATTTAATGCGCAATGATATTCATTCTGTATTTTGTTTTCTAATAGATACATATATCATTAGTTAAATGTGTGACACAGTCGCTGCTCGAGACATCTTTCAATGTAGTTTTTCAGACGTGTAGTTTGTCGTTGAGTCATATATTGGAATATCCAAATGCTCAATTTTGGATTTATCCAGTATTTATGCTATATTGATGCTCATTCTGTATTTTGCTTTCTGATAGAGACATATATCATTAGTTTAACGTGTGAAACAGTCACTGCTTGAAACATCTTTCAATGTAGTTTTTCAGATGTGTAGTTTGTCGTTGAGTCGTGTATTGAAATATCTAAATGCTGGATATTGGATTTATCCTGTGAGTCTTCGGTCTATAATTTTTTTCTGCATGTTGAATGTAGCGTTTTGAGTGGTGTAACTGATTAAGAATAATGCTGTCTGGGTTAGTGGGTGCTTTGGATAAATTGATGAGTAGGTTGAGTTAAAAAATGGTGCGGTGGGCATTTTGGTTTTGTAACCGAAAAACTCAGATATACTGAGAATGGAAATGCAATTATTTCTTTCACAGCTGAACTAACCAACTCTTATTATGACATTCGTTTCTTGTTGACACTTGAAAATAACTTTTGTCAAGGCGTTGTCACGTATCTGCAACAATACCTCGCCTTGCTCTCCACTTTCTGAATTCAGGGCCTCAGTCTGCATCTTATTTTCAGTGCAGTCACTCAGTTATGATTAACTTTTTATTATGTTGAATTTTGTGCATCACTGTATTGACACTGTTCGTTTTGGATTCTCAAATATTTTTGCGGTACACCTTAACCAAGTTTGGTAACCAATAAATCTGTCTCTCCCTGGATCAAATTATCTGATCTACCATCCATTACTCGCGAGGTCAAGCTATTTCATGACATTTTAATCTCATGGCACATGTCAACCTCCCATGATCTTATGATGACATTTCCAGCTTCTCATGATCTTGGTTACCTAACCATTCAAGCATCTTGTGACATTTTTCACATTTGGGTTGATTGGGCCTTTGTCATGGTTATTGTTTAATTTTTTTTTTTTCCTCTCTTTTTGGCCAAAGGAATTTCCTTGAACTAAATTTGTATTTTGGTTATTCAAGAGGCTTGAGGGTGTGGCTCTTTTAGACTTGTGAGCAACCCAAAATTTTATGTTATGACACTCTATGTTGGTCTTTAAATTCTGTCTACAAGTGCTTTAGTACCAAATAATACTGTTGTATGCATTTTTACTGTATGTTATTTGAGCAGGAAGAGCTGGAACAACTTGAAAAGATAGACAAGGCCTCAGCTGCATGCAAGGAGTAAGTATGACGGGTATTTGATTGCTTAATTTTTATCTAGAATCCCAGTTTCAACTGAACTAGTTGTTGACTGAATTTTTGTCTATTCCAGAATACCGAGTAATGTAGAAACAAGGCCGGATCCACTACTCCCAATGTAACACCTCTGTCGTGAATCTTTGCATCAGTTCTCAAATGGACTTTCTGCCTCTGCTTGCATTTGTGTGCTTGACTTCCTATCCCAGCCGTTTATTATAAATCTAAGGGTCTTTTTGGGTCCTTGTGGCTGAACCATGGATTCATAACCATTTGATTTATAATACACAGCCTGGATTTGGATTGATCCAAGAACTTCTAAGCAGATTGTCCATGTTTTCTATCCTTCATCTGATCATGTTATTTTTTCTGGAGGACAGAACCCATGGCCCCCTTAATCCATTTTGGGATAGATGGTTTGAAGGCCCCAAAGACTCGAAAGGTTGCAGATGCTGGATACTTTGACAGTCTGAGTAGCAGACCTCCAGTACCAATTGTTCACAGAGGCTTACATTCAGACATTTCATATTTTCAGAGCTTACTTTTATTGGCCTATGTTTTACAAAGCTTCATTGTGCTTCCCTCAAAAAAAGTGCTTCCTTGTGCAGATGACAATTTATGGTAAAACTTTCATTTTCAAGCCTCTAATGAAGGGCAATTGTGCAGTGTAAAAAAATTTCAATTAAAATGATTCAGTGTAATGGCAGAGCAGAACATTTTTCCAGGCATATCATATTGTTAGTGACATGAGATTCAGAATGTAAAATGTATAAAGCATTTGAAATCAGAAACAATCTACAAATTTGCCAGGAAATAGCTTTAATGGTACAGACTGTTTTTACATCCCCTGAAATCCCATACATGAAAATTCTTGTTCAGACAAACTCTTCAACTGGGTGTTTTCCCGGTAACTCGTGAGGCGATCCAACCTAGGCCATCATACAACCCATCTCCATTGAGGGCGCAACATGCTTGGATGTGCCAGTCATGATTCTTAATGCTGTGAAGAGATAGAGTGTCAGTGATCTCAGCTGGGGTCATGGCATCCTTGAGATCTTGTTTATTTGCAAAAACCAGTACAACTGAATGTTGAAGATCCTCATGTCCAAGCAACCTGAAGAGTTCGTCCTTCATGATAGAAATTCTGGCCCTGTCTGTGCTGTCTATTACCACAATGATGGCATGAGTTCCACGGTAGTATGTTGCCCAAGAAGTCCTCAGTCTATCTTGCCCACCAAGATCCCATACCTGTCAATTACATGATTGGCAAGTGTCTTCTTTAGCTCTTTATCATCTACTAGAAGTAAAGCTAAACATGTTATAATGCCTTAGAAGGGAGAAAAAGAAATGAAAATGGCAACAAATGATGTATCTATAAAAATAAAACAGAAAGACGTATATGAGCGCCTTCTAAATTACAACGCCCAGACCCACTGATGTTAACAGACAAATGAACTTCTAATTACAACATTCAACTTTGTGAACTTCTGATCATCAACATTGAGCAAGGTTAAGTTTATGCTTCATGTTGAAGTTCCCAAATAGACAATCACAAATCATCATGTATTTTACATCACACACAAGGGATGATACAGTTTTCCTCTATCTAAATCAGAAAATCACATGTTTGTAATTGTCTATGCATAAACAATGATGCATATTAATCGTTAGGGTGAGTAACCAAGTACTAAGCTAAAAGTTAATCTTAAAGAGGTAATGATGAAAAGGATCCTTCCCATAACACCAATATATATGTTCTTCCGTCTTATCTAACGCTCACCGCGCACTAACCCTCAACTATACCATAATTGTTTGAAACATTAGATTGACAGACCATCTTATCTCCCCAGCTATTACTGGATTGTTGCCTTTTCAGTGTAAATTAAGTTTTATTATATCTTACGTCTTCATAAACGAAAAGCAATCAGCTGTCAAGAATTTATGAATTCTCTAAGCATGCAGATAAGTGTCACAGCTATGAGGTGGACCTCTTCATTCCTTGCTAGCATTTAATCGTACTAAAAAGACAATCTTTGGCTGATGAAGAAAGCCCTGTTTCCTGCTTACGTTATTTTATCAGTTCCTTTCAATTTTCTTAAACTCTACCCTCAACATAGTTTCTTTACTCCTAAGACATTCACGATTCACTTCTACACAATGACAAAGCATATCTTAACCCCAAGCTTCAAACACCTCTATCATCTTTTCCTCATCCACATACAATTCATACCCAACAAAATACAAAAACCATACACAAACACATAACAAGAAATGGCAATGGTTTCGGTACCTCAAAGCGAATGTTCTTGTAGACAAGCTCTTCGACATTGCTGCCCACAGTCGGGTTTGTAGTGACAACCTCTCCCAAGTGTAATTTGTAAAGAGTAGTTGTCTTCCCAGCATTGTCCAACCCAACCACCACAATCTTATACTCCTTTGCAGGAAACAACATGAACCAAAACTTGGATATGAATGCCCCCATCTTCTATCCCCCAATCCAAAAAAGATCAGATCTTTCACCTAAAGAACCAAACTTTATCAGAAAAACAATAAAACCCAAATCAAAAAGCACCCAAATATTGATAATACATAACATTTCTGAATACCCAAATCAAGATCGCAGAGAAATCATTAAAAAGGATAGCTAATTTATGTGTGTTTAATCCGATTAAGCAGATCCCATAAAGGAAAAATTAGCAAGAATTGAAAAGTGGGAAAGGAAGATGATCGAACCTGGAAGAAGATGGAGGTTGAGATTGATCCAGAGAAACCCTAAATTGAAATTGGGGATTTGATTTGGATACAAGTTTTGGGTTTTTAGAGTTTGGGATATCAAATGTCTGCTTCTTCTGGCGAGGGTCGGTATATATAATGGAGGTATATAATCAGATAGAGATATGCTTTGTTTCTGTGATGATGGTAAGAAAGAAAGAAAGAAAGGGAAGGAAGAGAAGCGGTCCTTCAGAATTATATATTGACTTGTTGACTTCTGATTCGTTGGAGTTGCTATTGCTATTACAAGGCGCGCACTAGCCCTCTATTTGGGATGCTCAATTTTTTTTTTTTTGTCCTCGGAGACTTTAAAAAAACTAACTACAAACGTAAAATGAAAAACCTCTCGCAACATTTTACTCGGTTGAATCAAATGACACAATAAAAGGGAGATAGTAGCTGGAGAATAATGTTCATGAACCTTTTATAATACATTTTCCTAGTTGATCTAAATGAACCACTAGAGACACGATAAAATAAGACAGTATATGTAGAATGATGTTCATGAGCATAGACAGTAACCAATAAGGCGATATGCAACGAAGTTAGCTTCTTAGTCGATGTCAGAATATGATAGACTCAAAATGGGGAGGCCATCTTGAACATATCCTTGATTCGCAAAGGAATGTTTATTTTGTGTGGTAGACGGTCGATGAGGAGCTTAGAGTCACCCTCGATAATAACACTAAGAGGCCAATTGTGTATGCTACTAGGTACTCTTGCTCGACCCAAAAAAAAAGGTACTCTTGCTCGACCAAGACATCTACATGCTGAAATCAAACCGTCAGCCTTCCAATTATATACGCCACGTCACCAAAACAGACCAGCTACCAAAACGGCAGCGCATCACTACTCTCTCTTCAGTAGTCTCAGCCGCTCTTTGTCCCACCTGGACTCTCACTTTGGAGACTCCTCCCTCCAAAGCCTTGGGTTTCTCCGCCCCTCTCCTTCTCTTAAATCCCCAACCTTTCCCTCTCTCTCTCTCTCTCTCTCTCTCTCTCTCTCTCTCATTTCCAAGTCACAATGTCTCGCTCCCTCCACCTCCTCACCCCAACCGCCTTAACCTTCCCCAATCCCAAACCCCTCTCCTCCTCCTCCTTATTCCTCGGCCCCTTCTCCGCTCCCAATCGCCGCTCACCCACCGCCTTCCCTTCCCTCTCCGTCAAAGCCTCCGCCGCCGGTTCCGATCAAACCCCCTCCGTCCTCGTCTCCGCCAACGGCACCTCCTCCGGCGTCGTCCTCTCCCCTTCTCCCGACTACTCCTCCTCCTCCTCCACCTCCATCGAGGTCGACGCCGTCACCGAGGCCGAGCTCAGGGAGAATGGATTCCGCAGCACGCGCCGCACCAAGCTCATCTGCACCATCGGCCCCGCCTCCGCAGGGTCCGACCAGCTCGAGGCGCTCGCCGCCGGCGGCATGAACGTTGCGCGCCTCAACATGTGCCACGGCACGCGCGACTGGCACCGCGACGTGATCCAGCGCGTGAGGAAGTTGAATGAGGACAAGGGATATGCTGTTGCGATTATGATGGATACTGAGGGGAGTGAGATTCACATGGGCGATCTCGGCGGCGCTTCTTCCGTCAAGGCCGAGGTCAGTTTCGGCATTTTTGCTAATTTATCGAAAAAGTTGTGTGCGTTTTGATAATTGATAATGATGATGAGCTTAATTTGCATTTTTGTGTTTGTAGGATGGTGAGATATGGACTTTTAGTGTCAGAGCTTTCGGTTCTACTCTTCCGGAGCGCACCATCAATGTGAACTATGAAGGCTTCGCTGAAGGTAGTTAAAGCAGTGATCTTTGAGTCTTGAGAGTGTTTTTGGACTTGTTGTTTTTTACTGGCAGTGATTGATTTGTTGAGTGTGAATAATGGTGCAGATGTGAAAGTGGGAGATGAGCTACTTGTGGACGGTGGAATGGTGAGGTTTGAGGTGGTTGAGAAGCTTGGCCCTGATGTCAAGTGTAAGTGTACTGATCCCGGACTGTTGCTGCCCCGGGCTAACTTGACTTTCTGGAGGGACGGGAGTCTAGTGCGAGAGCGAAATTCCATGCTTCCCACGATTTCTTCCAAGGTTTTTCATTCTTTACCTTTTTTCTGAATTTTGTTAATTACTGAATGCCGAATTGCCAATGCATCTGAATCTAAGATTTGTTAGTAAAGATTAGAGTATTTGCATGCCAATAATCTTAGTGAGGACAAAGCATAGAGTTCTATTCATTACCGCATGCAAAATTGCCAATGCATCTGAGTCTGAGTTTATTCAAAAAATATAACTATATAGCACATAGCATATAGTTATATTACTGAATGCAAATTTCCCAAGGCATCTGAATTGAGTGACATCTAAGAAATCTTAGTAAAAGTTAGAATGACTTGCATACCGATGACATTGCTGAGGACAAAGCATAGTGACACAGCATTACCAAAACATATGCCGTCCCCAAAACAAATCAGTACCCTCACAAGCCTTCCTTTGTTAATTGACACAATAACCTTAGCATACAGGTTTGGATGGGTCTGAAGTATTTACACAGAATGCCGGGGCAGATTTTGTATAAATGCTGTGATGCTTTTCCTTGCTGCAGATGTTTATGTGGTTCTTTGGAATGGATGATCTCTGGAGCACAGAAAAAAACAAGAGAAAACAAAAGAAAACATAAATGGGCTTTTTAGAATTGATCTTGTCTGGGCTTGTCCCTATTGGTGGCCTTTTGGACTCTTTCTAATTAAACTTCACTTGGACTTGGTTTAGTTTTGATGTGGTAGTGTGTATTTGTTGAGGTTGTTTGGTTTTTCATCTTAATCAATTTATTTTCTTATCTAGTTGATACAACAAGGAATAGTTTGTTTTAGTTTAATTTTTTAATTGATCATGCAAGTTTTAGTTTTTTCTATTGATCATGCGAGTTTAATAAGCACCTTCGCAAGATAAAAGGGCAAGACGGATCACATTTCAGTGTTACTTTGGAATATATACTCACAAATTGCATATTTGTCCTGGATATTGGTGCTTTATTTTGCTTAGATGAACTCATGTGGTCTTCTGCTACGAAATATTAATTTTGATAATATTTTATATATCCCTTAGTTAAAAATAAATAGTTAAATGTATTGAAAGGTCCTGACTCTTGAACCCTGTAAATTTAGTTTGTATTGGGTGTCTGAATTCTCAAGGCTGGCCCTGCTGAAAAATGGCCTGAAATCTGGCTAGAATTTGCTAGTAAAGATTAGAGTATTTGCAGGCCAACAATCTTAGTCAAAGCATAAAGGTCTGTTCATTACCGCATGCGAAATTGCCAATGCATCTGAGTCGAAGTTTTTATTCGGTGAAGGGTAAAATATATGCATGTCAATGATCTTAGCACAGTCAAAGCATAGAGTTTTATTCATTACTATTAATCATGCGTCTGAATTGAGTGAATCCTAAAAAAATCTTAGTAAAAGTTAGAATGACTTGCATACCAATAACATGCTGAGGACAAAACATAGAGAGACATCATTACAAAAACATTCGCCGCCCCCAAAACATATCAGTACCCTCACAAGCCTTCCTTTGTTCTAAATTATATTGACACAATGACCTTAGCATGTGATTTACCCTACTTCAGGTTTGGATGGGTCTGAGGTATTTACACAGAATGCTGTGCGAGATTTTCAAAATAGCCGTAGATGTTTTTCATTGCTTCAGACTCATCGTGGAGTACCATCTGTGGTTCTTTGGAATGGATGCTCCCTGGGACTATGCAAACTAGGCCCAGGCCTTGGGCCTTCAATTCTATGGGCCTTGAAAATAAAAAGTTATGTTATACAGCCCATAAAAGAATGCAAAAAAAAAAACAGAACAAAATATAAATGGGCTTTTTTTGTAATTGTTCTGTTTTCATTAATTGATCTTGTCTGGGCTTGTCCCTTTGGTTGGCCTTTTGTACTTTTTCTAATTAAACTTCACTTGGTTTATTTTTGATGTATTCTAGTGTGTAGAACTGTAGATGTTAAGGTTGTTTAGTTTTTCATCTTCATCAACTTATTATCTTATCAAGTTGATGCAATTAGAAATGTTTTGTTTTTGTTTAATTTAAGTTTTAATCATGCGTCTGAATTGAGTGAATTCTAACAAATCTTGGTAAGATTTAGAATGACTTACATACCAATGACCTTGCTAAGGACAGAGTATAGGGAGACATCAATATCAAAACATACACCATCCCCAAAACATATCAGTACCCTCACAAGCCTTCCTTTGTTATAAGCTTTATTGACAGAATAACCTTAGCATGCGATTGACCTACTTCAGGTTCGGATGGGTCTGAAGTATTTACACAGAATGCCTGGCCAGATTTTGTATAAATGTTGTGAAGTTTTTCATTGCTGCAGACTCATCGCGCAGTACCATTTGTGGTTCTTTGGAATGGATGATCTCTGGAATACAGAAAAAAAACAAGAGAAAACAAAAGAAAAGATAAATGAGCTTTTTTAAATTGCTCTTGTCTGGGCTTTTGCCCCTTTGGTGGCCTTTTGGACTCTCTCTAATTAAACTTCACTTGGACTTGGTTTAGTTTTGATGTGGTAGTGTGTATTTGTTGAGCAGTTGAGGTTGTTTAGTTTTTTCGGCTTAATCAATTTATTTTCGTATCAAGTTGATACAATAAAAGATAGTTTGTTTTAGTTTAATTTTGTCAATGATCATGCGATTTTTTTATTTTTTTTTTTATTGATCATGCAAGTCTAATAAGCACCTTCTCAATATAAAAGTGTAAGACGAAGTGTATTTCATTGTTACTTTGGAATATATTTACTCACATTTCATATTTTTTCTGGATATTGGTGTTTTTGATTTTCCTTTGTTGAACTCACTTGGTCTTGTGCTACGAACTCTTTATTTTAGTAATATTTTATATATCGCTTAGTTAAAAATATGTAGTTAAATGTATAGAAAGGTCCTGACTCTCAAACCATGTTAATTTAGTTTGTATTGGGCGTCTGAATTCTCAGGGCCAGCCCTGCTAGAAGATGACCTGAATCTGGCTAGAATATAAGATTTGGTAGTAAGGATTAGAGTATTTGCATGCCAATATTCTTAGTGAGGACAAAGCCTAGAGTTCTATAATTACCGCATGCGAAATTGCCAATGCATCTGAGTCGAAGTTTTTTTTTTTTTTTTTTTTCATTGAAGAGTAAAATATATGCATGCCAATAATCCCTAGTGCAGACAAAGCATAGAGTTTTAAAATTAATGAATGCAAATTTGCCAATGCATCCAAATTGAGTGAATTCTAAAAGATCTTAGGAAAAGTTAGAATGACTTGCATACCAATGACCTTGCTGAGGACAAAGCTTAGAGAGACATCATTACCAAAATGTACAACATGCCTAAAACATATCAGTACCCTCACAAGCCTTCCTTTGATATAAGCTATATTGACACAATAACCTTAGCATGCGATTTACCCTACTTCAGGTTCGGGTGGGTCTGAAGTATTTACACAGAATGCCGAGCCAGATTTTGTATAAATGCTGTGAAGTTTTTCATTGCTGCAGACTCGTCGCAGAGTTCCATCTGTGGTTCTGTGGAATGGATATTCCTTGGGACGCAGTACCCAAGAAAAAACAAAAGAAAATATAAATGAGCTGTTTTTTTTTTTTTCTGTTTCCGTTAGTTGATCTTGTATGGGCTTGTCCCTGTGGTGGACCTTGTGAACTTTTTCAGTCACTTTGATCTATTGTAATGAGTATTTGTTGAGGTTTTTTAGTCTTTCGTCTTAATCAGTTTGTTTTATCAAGTTGATAAAATACGAAATATAGTGTTTTTGCTTTAATGTATTTATTGATCATGCAAGTTTAATAAGCACCTTCACAGTATAAAAGTGCAAGACGAGTTGTATTTCAGTGCTACTTTGGAATATATTTACTCATAGGATTACATCTGTGTTCTTGATATTTGTGTTTTTTTCCTTTGGTAAAGGTTTGATTTAACTCATTTAGTCTAATGCTATGAAATCTTTATTTTAGTAATATTTTGTGTATCACTTGGTTAAGAATAAATAGTTAAATGTATTGAAAGGTCCCGACTCTCGAGCCCTTTAAATTTAGTTTGTCTTGGGCGTCCAAATTCCCAGGGATGGCCCTGCTGAAATCTGGCTCAACTCCCATGGCGTCCTCGCTGACCTCTATCTCCCTATGTGATAGCCTCCTATGCCAGTGCAAGTCCCACTATTGGACGCACCACACGTATCTCCCAATGCTTTATAAGAAACTCTGCTTGAGCATTAAGTAACCTTTGAGTCAACTAGGGGAACTCCCTCTTATAGCTACCCTGCTGGCTACACTTTTAACATTTAACGCTAACTACTTGGCACTGCCCTTCATGATAACTACCACAAACACGGCATTGTGATAAGTCTACCTGATTAGCAAGTGTACAAAATCATCCACTAAACCAACCAATATTGTGCCCAAATTATAGCTCACTAAACCGACCACGTCTTGTGACACAGCCTCAGAAACTCCATCTTGTAGACCAATATTATTATAAAGTGACTTAGGAGCTTATTATAAACTTATCGCTCTTCTCTTATATACTATACATTTGATGTTATATAGTAGTTAAGCCTCTATCAACACGGATTAGGTTATGGCTTGACTTGGCGAGAAAGATCCATTTTTGGACTGTGGTGTGTCAAACTTTGCATGTTTTTGGAAGGCATATAATGATTTGAAAACTCTGACTTCATAATAATGGTGCATGTTTGCAAAAATGATAATTCTTTCACAACAAAGAACTAGGTTTTGGTTCAAGAAGGTGGTAAAGCGAATCTTATACTTTATTAATCCTGTGTGGAATCCGTCTCATCAAACTTCAAATCTCTCACAAAAGCATATCATGATCAGTAGCTATAACTTGGAAAGCCATTGTCCTTTGCTAGTATGTTCCCAAGAAGACATGCTCCTATGCTTGCTGAATGAATTGCATCTTTATTTTCTTCATTGTCACAACTAATGATCTCATACTTAAGCTATCATTATATTCAGGATTGGTTGGACATTGATTTCGGGATTGCAGAAGGTGTTGATTTCATTGCTGTATCTTTTGTCAAGTCCGCTGAAGTGATCAATCATCTTAAAAGCTATATTGCAGCACGGTCCAGGTAAAGAGTTAACTCTTAAACTCCACACTAGCACGCAGAATACATGTGGACACCCATATAATATAATGCACACACACATACACACATGTACACGGTATGTTTAAGAAGTTCTTTTGGCAACTGTTATCAAATCATCACGAAATCTCCATTTCCACTATCATTTAGTCTCCTTTCTGCACCTGTTTGACTTAATACTACCGACTGCTCCTTAATCGTTTTTTTTATTGTTAATAAGTCCAATATATATAGATTCAGTATGTATACGCTAATATAATCCGATATTTATGTCTTTTTGTTGGTCAATCTGAATTATGTGGTTTTTTATTCCTTTTAGTTCAGCAAGTAAAGAATATAGTGCTATCACTGTTCCTTTTAGTTAGGCAGTTTTCAATATGTCCAAGATGGTTAACTTGCATCTCATGAGATTTCTTTCATCATGTTGATGCAGCGATATTTCTGTTGTGGCAAAGATAGAGAGTATTGACTCTCTAAAGAACTTGGAAGAGATCATCCTTGCATCAGATGGAGCAATGGTAGCAAGAGGTGACCTAGGTGCTCAGATACCATTGGAACAAGTCCCGTCAGCCCAGCAAAAGATTGTTCGAGTATGTCGGCAGCTAAATAAGCCAGTCATTGTTGCTTCTCAATTACTCGAATCTATGATCGAGTATCCTACTCCCACTAGAGCTGAAGTAGCTGATGTTTCTGAAGCAGTGAGGCAGCGAGCTGATGCTCTGATGCTTTCTGGTGAGTCAGCTATGGGCCAGTTCCCAGAGAAGTCATTAGCTGTTCTCAGAAGTGTTAGTTTGAGGATCGAGAGGTGGTGGAGGGAAGAGAAATGTCATGAACCTATGTTACTCCCAGCTGTTGGATCATCATTTTCAGATAGTATATCGGAGGAGCTTTGTATTTCTGCTGCCAAGATGGGTAAGCATTATTTAATATCTATTATTAGCTTTGGTAAATATGTCTGTGATTCAGCTGAAGGACTTGTCCAGTTGGTAAGTACTTTATTGTTCTGTGGTATGAAGCTGCCTGAGTTGGTTGCATATATCACATAACATACTTGCAGTAGATGTGCATTAATTGTCTCAATAAGAAGTCTTGTTTTCTGCTAGAATGGATTTTGCACCAGAATTTAATGATTCTGTTGATTTTACAACTTTAATGTGGAAGGATTATGGAACATATTCAAGAAAATGACAAAACCCACACACATGAAATAAACTTCAAATGCTCATTTGATAATTCAGAATCATTCATATGTAGTTTGTCCGTTTGGTACCCATGGTTTATTACTGAAAAATTTCCTGTTATATAGAGGTTAATGCATCAAGCCTAGTTGTCTAGAAGCACGTTCCATTCTTGCATGTCTTTGTTTCCTCCTCATGTATAATTTTGCTGTATGAGATTTTCAGTCCACTACTGCATGTATTCTCCTATTATTGTTACTTGTGTAAATTTTTAAATTTATATACAATGATGTTCTCCTTTCAATCGTAGCATATCTTGATATTGCATAAAGAAAAAATTAGTTTACTGTTATGAATAAATTCATGTGCAATGTTGAATTGTGCCCTTTTTCTTCTTTTGTTTTGTCATTTGGCTTGTCTGAAGTCATTATTCTTTGATAGCCTTACTCATCACTAGCTCCACTTAGGGACCTGTTGCTAATGCATTTCAAAGGCCTGACTTGTCAATTAATTGACCATTGCTGTTAAATCTCATTCTTCTTCAGATCCTTGGAAGAGAAAAATCAAAATTTCTTGCCATTGTATACTTGCATGTGGAACCTTATCTTGATGTAAATTGTCATTTTGCAGCAAATACTTTAGAAGTGGATGCTCTTTTCATCTTTACAAAGACAGGCCACATGGCATCTCTCCTGTCGCGTTGCAGGCCTGATTGCCCAATCTTTGCTTTCACTAACACAACATCTGTACGGAGACGTTTAAACCTACAGTGGGGGCTGATACCATTTCGTGTGACTTTTTCTGATGATATGGATAGCAACCTTCACAAGACCTTCTCGCTGCTGAAGGCCAAGAATCTGATCAAATCAGGTGACCTTGTCATTGCTGTCTCAGACATATTGCAGTCCATTCAAGTTATGAATGTTCCGTGAATACTGAATCGGTTAGATTCCAAACCTCTTCTTGATCTTACTTGATTGTGTTATCTGTCGAACTGCTATATTTGTTGCTATCGTTACTACAATTTGTTTACGGTGGAAGAAAAGCGGGTCAGTCTGGGAACAGTTCAGTCGCAAGTTATTTACCTTACCTCCCGGGTACCCTGTTTTTAATTCTCACCATAGTTTGGAGGGGTTTATGCCACTTGAGCTGCCTGCTTTGCTCACAGTACTTGCTAGTTGTAACATTAATTTGCTGTGTTAAGAGTAATATGAAGAGATCCTTTAGACACAAAGATGCTTTTATGGTTTGTCAAAACACAATAATTTATCCGAACTATTGTATTACCTGGTTCAAGTTAATGTTACTGTTTTGACATTTTTATGAGATTTGATCGTTCATCAACAATGATAGATCCATTTTGAAGTTACTATAGTGTTTTATGTATTCTGGTGCTCTTTGTCTCCACTTTGCTTGGTTTCAGTCATATTTTGTCTCGCTCTTTGGATTACACTCCCTCTCCATACGATACATACAAAACTGATTGACTTCTTCACACAAGTAATGGAGCACACAGGTCTAATCTCGTTAACCAATTGATAAGAACGGAAGATTTCATTCTACCTATTCATCATGCTTTACCCATTCCCTAAACTAGCTAGATAGATTTACCAACTACTAAGTCGAGAGGTGTGAGAATAGTAATCTACAGTTTAAAACAGTATGATAGATTTACGTTTACCTAGAAAAGATGGCATTGTTTCCTGGGATTTTCTTTCAGCAGGGATTGCATTTTTATATGGTAGGCAAGGTCGGCAAATACCTAAAGAGGACTTTAGAGCCATATATCCATAGAGAGGCATGTCTCAAATCCTCTTCACAACAATGCATACTAAGACGGTTGTAGCTTCACTCCGTATGATGACCCACTAATTGACTTGCTGTATCTTACGCGCCGACGAGAGACGAATCTGTTTGTAGTGATGGAAAGTAGGTATGAAGAATCTGCAGGGCAGCAATGCTGGTCTTGACATGGTTTTTCTGCCTCTCTCTCGGGCACAGAGATATCAAGTTGTCAGTCTGCTAGCTATGCTGCGTTTCATTCCGGCAATAGTAGTATATATATATGCATATGGTTCAAAACACCTTGGTCCGTCTCCTCCACCACGGGTACGTTCTACAAATATGCTTGATCATGACACGGATCATTTTGCAAATCATTCTAGCATACAGGTTTTGTTGCTTGATTTTGTCAACGACAAACCATTTTCAGTTGCTGATACCATATGTAGCTAGTGAAAAAAAATTGTTCTAGCTCACTAGGCTTCTCATAGTGGTAATGATCGCTGTGGTGCGCGCTCACCAACTTCGACTCAAAATGCTGCGAAAGAGCTGCTGCAAGAGTATATCATCTCCATGTTGAGCTGCCCTGAGGAGCTCTCACCACTTCATTTGGCACTTTGAGGACGTTTTTCGCAGTACCAGAGAAAGGGGCAGAGTGGGTAAGGGAAGGGTATTGATCGAACAGACTAGCAGCCATTAGCATCAAGTCTTTCAGCTTGTGAAACTACTGTGCTTGATACAGATTCAACCCTACCACGAAGACAGAAGTCACAGAACAATTGTATCTCCGCTAGTGCTGACCACCCAGAAACTTTTGTTCAAACAAAACTATCTAGCTAGTGTTTGGTCAATCTGACCAGTATCAGCAGAAAAAACCATTGAGCCACGCATTGATGTGATCTTTCAAAACTATCTAGCTGGTGTTCGATCGATCTGACTAGTTCGATCAATCTAACTTCGACAATCAAAATTTTATGTGTACCGATTACATGTGTAGTAACTAGCAAGTCTTAGAGACCATAGGTACACAGCACGTCCAAGAAACATTATGCATTATTAATGAATATGAAGTAATCTAACTCATATGCAACCTTCAATTATGGACAAGAAGCAGTTTTGCTTTTACATGGAATATGTGTGGTGTTGGAGGCCTAACTGAAACAAGACACTAATAAGAAACAGTGCATAACAACCCTACTTGGAGCTACTCGGAGCTTTTCAAACTGTTGCATCTGCATTGGGAGACAGCTACAGAGGCTCCTTTTGTCCACTCTTTCTTGTTCTTCTCTCGTTTAATTATTCAAAGGACTTGTTAAATCACTATATTTCAGTGAAGAAAAGGAGACCTAATCAAAACCTTAATGTGGAGTGCTGGGTTTGCTAAAAGCAAAGCAGGCCAAGGATTTCAATGACATGGTCACAATATGCTAATGAACTTCGCTTTCAGCTAGTTTTTTCTTCAGTGCAAATCACAAAGAGGTGGGCTCGAACTATCATACTCTAAAACTTCATAATTCAACTTGCCCCCACTCCACTGCATAATTGAAAAAGTTTCGAGGTGACTGAAAGCTCTTAGGAAACCTCCTACACCGGCAATTGTGACCTTTCAATCTGATGACACCCTGCTACACCACAAAAATATAACCACTAGTTATGTGATAGACATATAAGAGTGAAAGTGTAAACCTACATTTTACCCCTCACAGGCTATCAAAATTCAAAACATAACAATTCATCAGTTAAAACTTGTAATGCTGCAGTTCTATCCTCTGGTAAACTTTCCTGTCATTATAGGGATTATTTCACAACCTACGATCCGCATTGAACACTGTCATTGTACTTCTTACAGTTCCAAACTCTCAAGTAGTTCCTATCTCCCATTCCTAAATGCTGGTAGGAGAGTTAGTTCATAACTTCATATACATAAAAACCAGTGTTACTGTTAAAAACTCTAGCCAAACTAGCTATCAATTAAAGGAGTCTGAAGAGGTGAAATAGTTGAAGGTGTATTTTTAATCAAATATATATATATATATATATATATATATATATATATATATATATATATATATATCAATCATAGGCATTAGAGAAATATCAAGAAATTAATTATGTTATGGGTATGATCCTTGATGATCTATATTTTGGCATCACACTGATCTTTCTGTATTAAAACCCAGTTATACACCCCATGAACATTCAACATTATCATTTCTGGACCCCTTCAAAAACCATAAGCTAAACATCATAATGAAGCAGTTAATTAATTATTCAATTATTGTAAAATAGTAAACCAAACCTCATCATCAAGAGTAATACAACAAATAAAAAAAGGAAACAGTATCAGAGCAATTTGCTCAGTACAGCTTTTGCCTCAGAAAACTGGAAAAATAAGAAAGAAGTCCCAGCAGAAGAATATAATCCGGAATAGTCCAAATAGATGGGTTCTGGTGTTGGGTGGACGTACAAAGACAAAGCCATCATTTCATCTATAGCTTTCCTTATCAAGCAACTTTATGTCCTCATCAATCATCATCTATCATTTAAACAAAGGCTAAGAGAAAATTTATAATTTGAGGCACCAACTTTGTTGTAATTGATAAATACAAACAGATGTATCGCTTTCTTATAACCTTAAATACTGAGATGATGCACCTTCTCATAGCAGATGATACACAAGAGGTGCCCTCTGATCTGTTGACAATGTCAAGCAAAGAAGCTTATCCTTGTGTGTCTGCAACTTTGCATCATTCAGTACTCCTTACGGTTTGCAGTAATGACTACTATGTATGATGGAGGGTTGGAATCCTTACAGTAGTTGCTTCTTGTAAGCAAGGGGCAAGGTCAAGGTTAGGTTATCAAGCAAGATCTTCTTACATGGAATGTATACCGATTAGAAAAACGAGTGTATTTTCCATACTAATGTTAACTTATGATCATTTCACTTGTTAATCATGTGATCATTTATTATTACAAGAAAAACGCGCATATCATACACATGAATTTCCTAAATTTAATTCGTAACAAGAAAAGATCTGAGTTGTTTCAAAAGAAAAAAGAAAAATATGAAGATCGAGTTGCACAATTTAATAATATAACAACGCACCAGTACTAATCAAGATCATATAATATACTGCTTTGCCTTGAGGATATGGGCTAAGCAAAGCAATCATATCATATCATATCGATTATACACATATATATGTACAAGTGTTTGTGTGGTTGGTTAGACTATATAAATTATGATCAATAACTTGCTTAGCTATTTTAATAAGATATAGATTGGACTAGTTTAATATAGAGGAAGATAAGGGTTTGGTAGGCCAACAGATGTGGTCCTTTAGAGGAAGATACAATAGTGACACTAATGTAGTACATGTGAGTATGTGACATTGTGACATATGCCCTGTATTCAAGTGGTTAAATTGTAGATGGGGCTTCTCTTTAGTAGGTAGCTTCTGCAGGATGGTAATCAACATTGGTACTCTATTTAGCTTTTAGGGTTTAGGTTCCAATAATGCAAATCATAGCTAGGGTTTAGAGAATCATATACCCATTACTTGTCCTTGATCTTCTCCATTGAGATTTTTCTTAATTTGTACACACATTATAGTTTATGGGGCTTGTTTAGTAGGTAAGCTTTTCTGAAAGATGATTACCAATGTTGGTGACCCTCGTATGTTAGCCCTCCATTCGTTTAGGGTTTAGAGTCGAACAATGCAAATCCCCAGTTAAAAGGAGTTTGGAAAAATCAGATCATAACCATAATTTGACTCACATCAAATTGAAGACAATGTTATATTTTGCAGTCGAATCTTCCTCAGGTGATGGTTGAATACGTATGACCTCAGATCAATTATTGAAAATCAAAGTGGGTTAGAGGAATTGGTCAGGTCTGAGTTTCTATTAAGTAGTAGTTTAATACAGTACGTCATAGACACAGTGTTGAAAGTCATCTAAATAGAAAAATAAAAGGGGATCGAGCTTGCTGGGTAGACTCCAAAGTCTTGTGCATGAAGCACAAGCATGATATCATCTGCAGAAAGAAAAATAAAACTGGGAGGATTAGATCAACCTTTCCAAACAATACCAGTAGATGTACCATAAAAAGGGAGTCTCAAACTCTCAAATGCATAATGAATTGATGGGTTTCATGTGAGGGAGGAAACAGTTTAGGAGAGTGGGTGTACCTTATGTGATTTTAGGAGAGAGTTGTTATACCTTATGTGATTTTGCTGTTAATTGCATGCTTCTTTCGCAAAAGTTAGAACAGCACGACCTTCCCATGCATGAGATCAGAGATCGATTTCTTCCCTTTCTTCTTGTAGTTCAAAACAAACAAATGTAGCTGCGAAATGAGTAACAACGTTAGAAGAACACGTTCTAGAGCCTTACTGTTTGATATTGTAAACTCTTGCAGCCCTGGAGACTTTAGTTTTTATAGTATTCGTTAAAAGAACGCGAAGAAACTCGTTATAACAGATGGATCACAGCTCTCTGTGCATTTGTATTATTGTCTCAACTGTCATGATCACAACCTCTGTGATCCCCAGGTTTTCCAAATCCCACAGAGTTGTCAATATATATAAAGATCAGATTGTGTTTATATCAGTAATTTAGTACAGCATTATTGTAGGGATTCCTGCATAAGGATTTAGACCTCTCATCTAATCTACCAGGAAAATAAACATAAAAGACACAGAGCCCCACTTCATAAAACTCTCATTCATACACCTCCTTCAACTGTCATGACTAAATGGGTACTGGAAAATGACATGAATGAATATATTTTGGTGCAACGAAATTAACCAATTAATTAAGTCAGATCATATGATTCATATCCAACTTTTTTTTTTTCATCTTTATTCAGCAACTTGCCATTTCCTCAAGCTTACTATAATGGTGTTTTCTATTGGTCGATCTTGTCTTTCTTTTCAAATAATTGAGTGAAACTATTGGCTTCCATGCATGAAGATCTCCAATGAGGTATAGGGAGCACGGAGCACATATATATGATGAGCTGAGATAAAACCAGATACCAGCTACTACTACTATATGGTTCACTTATATCTAAATGTATTTAACCTGACAATTTAATCATTTGATCTATATATTGCTTTATGTACTACTTCTTGAAACAGTTGAATTTGCATGCATTGAATGGTACGTATGGCAGCGGCGGAAAACTTTTCTTGAATTCCAATATAATGTTAAAAAAAGTTAAAAAATTAAAAAATTAAATACACATCCCTAATCTCTTAATACGCACTCGTATTAATTTATGTTTCACATCAAATATTTTAAACAAGTTTAATGATCAAAACAGATCGACATCCATTATTAAAAAAGAAAAGGAAATCACAATTAGAAGTCTCATCTCCTACCCTAAAACCATCAAAACAACTACTTCTTCCTTAAACTTGACTCTTCTCCACAATTCATAGTTTCATACGCAAAAAAAAATAATAATAATAATAAAATAAAATAAAAAATAAAAACACTCTCTTAGAATTCATGACCCGAATTTCGACTGCTACCAAATAATCACATATATTATTCAATTAACATCGGTTCATTTGGGTTCTATCTTTTTTCCTTTTTGTATCAGTTTTAGTTTTGATCTTGCAGACCATTTTAAAGTACTACATGTTCATCTTGACATGTTATATTGAAAAAAGTAGGTATATATGTTTAATAGCTAGTGACCTAGTGTACTTCTATTAGCTTGTGAATTCTGAAAATTTAAAATGGTTGATATTTTTTTTCGAATTCCAAATGATTGATGTCGCATCAGAGATTTGGAGTTTGTGTAATAATAATCTTTTGATTATAAATTTGACGATGCAAAGAAAAAATTTCTAGCAGAAAATAGAAAAAAAAAATACGTAAAAGAGTTACCAAAATATATAGTAAATTTATAATAATTATACTAAATAACATATTATTTCTTAATTTTTGATATAAGGGTATTATAGGGAGTTTGAGATGTGTATTAAGTTTAATATCAAAATGAAAAACTAGATAAGGGGTGTATTAAGCAATTGGTGTGTATTAAGAAATTAGGGGTGTGTATTTAAAATTTCTCAAAAAAAAAACATTTGAAGAAAAAAAAATTACCGACTCAATTCATCCGCATATATACTTATCTCGATTAAAAGGTGAAGAAAAAAATAAAGTGCAACTATTTCCACCCTCTTTATTTTTTACCTTTAACGTTTCAATTTTGCCCTTAAAATTTTGTGAAAATCTGATTTTTATTTTCTTTCTTTTATTTTCCTCAATCTAATAAAATCTAAAAATATATACAAATATCTCATCAATATATTTGACGCAGACCTTCATTCTTCTCAAACCACATCTTATATATGTTCCCCTCGATCTCTTTCTTGAGTTCATTCTTTACGATTATGAATATATATATATATATATATATTAAAGAATATATATATATATAAGAAAGACTACATTTGAAGCCAAAAATAAATAAAAAATAAGAACGAACAATCTCATAACACTGTATAACCACCATGTTGAAGATTGAAGTGATTCTCAAATCTGATTTGAAAGATGTAGATAATTGTTTTTTTTTTCCGATGTAAAGATGTAGAGAATTGTTGTTGTTTGGATTTTATAGATTTTAGTTTAATATTATATTTTCACAAAAATTATTGATTGTGAGGTTAGTATTGGAATATTTAGTTTAAAATTGAAATGTGGGGTGAACAAAGTATTTTGTGGGGTGGCAATAGCCGAAATTAATCAAATATTTCCATACTAATTCTCTAGCCTAAATTGATGAATTGGAATGAACATGTATTAATTTAGATTCACCTTCAAGATGAATGAGTAAGCTAGTTCACTTTAAAATTGAATCTGATCATTTAAAAGTTGTGTCAATAAAAAAATTAAAAAATTGATGAAGAATCGAATAAACCAAAATCTAACACGCGGCGGACGTGGAGCCGAACCTCCCAGTGAGGTTGGGTTCTAAACCCCTATTTAAAAAAAAAAAAAATTAAACACGCCCGTAAATTAAACTAGAGCATTGGGGGATAGAAGATATATCTAAATGCAAATCTATAGAATACCAAATTCATCCTCACACATTCTTTGTAATCAATCACACTCTAAGAAGACAAAGTATGGTAGAGATAAGAATTTTTGGGTTTTTGCTTACAAAAGCACTTACAATTAAGTAAAGTTCATAGTTTGTTTAATTGAGTTGCTCTACAACACTTGTCACCAAATGAAGAAAATCTGCTCCTTTTCTGAGTTTTCTCAAGTCACAAAAAATGTGTTAAATTCTAAATTTAAAGCATTTGAATCCCAAAAGCTAATATAACAAGCCCATGTTCCCAAAGCTTTAAAGAGAGAATGATGAGACTCCAGAAAAAAGAAATTCAATCATTGCATTTTGGACATCATCAAAAGAAGTTCACTAAAGAAACATGAATACTCTTTGCCTCATTACTTAAGGTCCTAACATAAAGAAATTAAAGGGGATATTAGTCCTATGGGAGATGATTTTGTTGCACTAATTCTTTTAAGAGTTGGCTTTTCATCATCTAAATCATAAAAGAAAAAGGGAAAAAAAGAGATGATACTCGCACAGTATTATTTGACAATGGAGACTTTCAAGCTTAAATACATGAAGTTAGGCCTCAAAGGATGTCTGAACTTTAGAGAAAGGAGATACTGATGCTACCATTTGAAAGCTTTGGCACTCGGATGTTACTTGCACAGGAATTTAGGTATTTTGTTGGGTACAAGTTTACAACTTTGAAAAGGATCATGATGAAGGATACCACTTCACATTATAATTATGTGTGCGATTGCGAGGCAAGGTAACAAAGGTATACGTAGTACATTGGATGACATTATCACCATCTCAATTTTACATTGTATATAAGTTTTTTGTACCCTTTCTATTATTACTATCTAAGCGAAATCCACGAAAAGGTTGAGAAAAATCCATTTCATTTTGATGACTAATGTAGAAAAATAAATCTATTAACAAGACACAATATGCAATTAGTGCAAAACACGCCTTTAGTTGGTAACATTCTTTTTCATCACACGAGAGGAATATTATGAACTTTAGACCTCATTTAACATTGTGAGAGGACTAGCATTAGAATAAAGGAGGAAACAATGCTCAAAATTTTCATATAGATATATCGTCCGATTTAGGACATGTCACGAAAACTCAAATTTGAACCACAATTTCCATGGTTTACAATTATACGAAGTTAATTTCTTGAAATTTTAGCTACAACCAAATGCAAGATCTATGATGTGCGACTTTGAAAATGATTCAACAAATGCCTCAAACTAAGATCCATGATTTCTATTTTGGCAGGAATATTGAAAAGAATAAGATGTACGGACATAGCTAGATAGAAGTGATTGGCCAGAATGGGGAGAATGGAAGACATATTACAAGCTATGAAGGCCCCTTCGTTGGCTCTTATGTATGATTTCAATACGTTTACTGATTTAGATTTATCCCCTTTGCTTTTAATAGGTGTAACCAAAAAAATCTACACAAAATTATTAGCTTTTGTATCCCACATTATAACATATAGTTCAAAATTGACCAGACATGCGTACAAGAGAAGAGTCATGCTCAATGTAAAAATCTTGATTCAATTTTTTTTTTTTTTTTTACTGATCTTGCAATAATACCATTTGTCAATTTTGTCCAATTGTCCAAAATTATTCACATTGTTTTTTAACCTAGCTCAATCAACCTAAACGGTCCAACTCTTTTAGCCATGCGCGCGAATGGTCAATATATATATATATATATATATATATATATATATATATATATATATATATATATATATATATTGAACCATTACGATATTGGATGAGTGCATTTGAAATGTATGTCCTTATATGATCAAGTCTTAAGAATGTAATTAATTACTAGAATTTGAGCTCTTATGAATTTACATCACCATCATTTCTATGAGTTGGCTAGTCAAAATATTTGTTATTTTTTTAATAAATGATAATCATTTCATTGAGATACCCATATCAATCGAGTGTAGCTGTAAAATAAAGTTTGGTTACAAAGTTTGAAACAAATCCAGATAACATTCTTAGATTGTTTTCGAAATTTAAGAAATGATCTGCTAGCACAAATCCATAATATACACGATGGACCCGTCTGCTACCATCCATAGACATGCAAGACGTTATAATCGAACTCTCCTGAGTCCCAAATACGAAACCCTGTAGAATAAGAGTCTCTCAGATGGGGCCTTAGAAGAACCCAATACCAGCTTGCCGCCCATTTCAGCATTAATCCAGGTTAACATAGGTTCATGGTAGAAAAGCAGTGCAATCTAGAAATCAAGCACACAGTAGAGCTGGGGTTTCGCATAGTAGTGTTTAATAGAGACCGTCTAGCCTAGGTATGTTGAAATTAAACTACGACGCCTCTGTTTTCGGTAATGGTAGATTTGTTGGTGTAGGGGTTGTGTAAGAGATAATTTGGGTGGTCTGGTGTTGGTTGTTGGGGAAAGGTTGCACGCATGCCTCGTACTTGTGTTGTTGAACTCATATGGTAGTTATCACAGTGTTGGAGGAGAGGGATACAAATTTATCGACCACTTTTATTTTCCCACCAAAGTGTTCACCCTCTTAATCTATTAACACATGTCCATTTTATTATCAAGAATAAAGTTAAATCATTTGAAGAGACTAAAATGGTGGGCACTTTGATGAGAAAATAAAGATGATCGACAAATTTTTATTCGTTTGAGAGTGTAGGCACATATATTATCTAGAGACTGTTAGCTTAGTGAATGGTACATGGGAGTGCTTTACCGCAGATGGTGTATTGGTGGAGAAGGTCAAGCTTCTATGGATGCAATTAGTAGTTCTGGTATTGCCTATGTACCAAGAAGTGTTAATTGCGTGTAATATTGAGCAGTTAAGCATGAAGATGTGCAATATATATGGTTAGGAGCTTATGGATGTCATTATTGGTGACGAATCCGTAATTGTTTTTAATAGCAGGGAAGAGAATGTGAAAATTTTGTCCACCCATCTAAATTTCTCATGCTTTGCAATTAAGTTTTTATTCAGGTAAAACCATCGATGTTTCTTCTAAGAAATGGTAGAAAATGTCATCACTTTAGTAATTCAGATCATCTTGCTAGCTAGTAATAGCATTAATCCAGCTTAACTAAGGTTCATGATTGAAAAAGTCATCACTCTAGTATTGAGATTATTCTATTACTGATGGCATTAACCCAGCTTAAAGACATAAAATCAGATCGGAAAATTATGCCAAAAATCAATATCCCAAAAACAAAGGCAATGCCTCATTCAACACACAAAGGATACCAAAAACAAGACATTAACAACTTATAGTTGCCTCATGCTTTACAGTCTTGTCAGAAATACATAAAAGCGATTATCCTCATTCAGACGATGAAAGTTTGTCATGATTTCAAATGGACGATTGAAAGTATCTGAATAAACAGTAAAAGCAACCGTGTAGCCCTTTTTTTGCCTCACATGTATTTAACCCATATTTTCACATGAGGAAAAAGAAAATTATCGAAGGATTTCTGATACCTATAAATTATTGAATTTTTGAAGAAAATTCAAAAACCTTTACAAGAAACGGGTTCAAAATTCATAATTTGCTCCCCACAATGGACACCACTTGATTGATTGTATACATGTACCAATAGCAGAAGCGTCTCTTTAATAATAAAGGGGATTCCTTCAATTGATTTTTTGTCCTATTGTACTATAACTTTGGTAAAGTAACATTTCACTGCAGGAATAATTTACCTAACTTTGGTAAGGTCACTATCATATACGATGGTTACTTTTTCTTAACTATTCTGATGTAATTAGTTGTAAGCAGTAAAGAAAATGAGTCAAGTAGATGAAATATATTTCATCTAGTCATCTTGGAATGAATGGAAACATCAAATTTATTTCAAAGTTCAAACAGAAATTGAGATTTGTTAAGGTAAATGCAGACTGCATTTATGTGATAACAGAATGATTATAAAGGTTTAGATTTAGACGAAAATCTACATAATTGTCATTAGATTGATTACTTTTTTTATGAGTTGTGTATAATTGTATATATGGAAGGTTATTAAGACAAAAAAGTAGCGAATTGAAAATGAAATTCTAGTGACATATATGAGAGGGAGTTTTAAAACAAATTAGTTAAAGAACCCACCGTTTTCCCATTTAATCTTGTCACCACTCACGTTAATCCTATCATATAGAATTGTACTCATAAGGGATATCTTTCATTCTTATTCTTTGCTTGTGCTTAAAAACGTTACTTTCTTAGGTTCAAGTTTAATATGTTATGCTCAATTCTTGTCATTTGCAAATTTGAGTAATTTAACACACAGCGGACTAGATGTAATTGATTAACAAACGTATTGGTTTCTTATGAATTGACCACTTGATAGTTTATATCAATTTCACCTCATAAATGATACGTGCTAGACTTTGCTCACATTCTCGTCCAAAGTTTGTCAAATGTTGCACTAATTTGACCAGTTTAGATCCAATCATCCAAATAGATAATCTAGATTGATCTAACCATATGTATAAGATTTCGTTATAACGATGTACTCGTTGAATCGCGTATTAGTTAATTTGGTGTGATATTTTAAAAACGCTGTTTTTCAAAGCATGTGATATTTTATAAAACGTTACATAATCTAACAATTTCATGACCAGTAATTTTATTTTGTAAAATGACAATAAGAAAAATCAAAAAGATAAAAAAGGAAAACTTTTGTTTGAAATTAGTATCAAGTCGTTCATGAAACGGCAGTTAATGTAGCTCAACTGCAGGAGGACTGTCCTCAATTCTAAATCTCAGAAGTCAGAACCGTCCAAAACTGACGTCGTTTCACCCTGCACAGTTAAAATCACGAAATTCCAAAAACCCGAACCAAACACCCTCCACACGTGTCGCCCCCACGCCTCTCTAAAACCGTCCGGGCGCTTCACCCCTCACGACTCCCACGCTTTCCCAAACTCTAAGCGCAAGGGCACAACCGTCATTTACCACCTTCCCGGCGTGCACACCTCGCCATGTCAGCAAAACGGTAAATTCATACGTGGCACGGGTAATCCACGTCACCGGGGCGCACTCGTTTCACCTATAAAATCCCCAAACCCATCCCCCACTCTCTCTTCAGTCTCCACAAAACCCACAACACCACTCAACATACACAGAAAGCTTCTTCTCTACTCTAGTTCTCAAAACGGAAACCACCATCGTCCCCGGCGACGATTGACCGCCGGGAATGAATTTTCCGGCGACGGTGTTGTTCATCTCTATACGCAATGTCCGTATCTCCGATCATCGCCGTCACGTTTTCCACGAAAAGCCCTGATCGGAAGCGATTCTCTTTCGCTTGATTTTTGTTTTGCCTCCCACCCAAGCTATTCCTTTTTGTTTCTCCAAAGCTTTTGTTAGTGCACAATTTTTGTTTTTAAATTTTGAGAGAGCTTTGATTTTTGAGTGGCTGAGATAAGCGCAAGAGCCTTAAAACCCTTTGAGATTTTTATATTGCCGGAGTTTTCTTCTTTCCATGCCTTTTCCGATGAAGATCCAACCGGTCGATATCGATTCCGGGACGCTCCGGATCGACACGGCGGCCAAGCCGGTGATGAAATCCCGGCTCCGGCGGCTGTTCGACCGGCAGTTCCCGAGCGTGCTTAAAATCTCCTCGACGGAAAAAACTCCCGCCGCCGGCGATTTCAACAAGGACGTCGGAGGAGGAGGAGCGATCGCTGCCGCCGCCGAGTTCGAGCCGAGCTCGGTGTGCCTGGCGAAGATGGTTCAGAATTTCATCGAGGAAACCAACGAGAAGCAGCAGCCGACGAAATGTGGCCGGAACCGCTGCAATTGCTTTCACGGTAACAACAATGATAGCTCCGACGACGAGCTCGACTTCTTCGGCGGCGATTCCACCACCGGCGGTTCCTTCGGCGGCGACGCTTCTGATATCCTCAAGGTATTAAACCGCACTTTGTTCCTTTTCGAATTGTTTTTCTGGATAATCTTGTTTATCTGATTCGAATTGTTCCTTGCTTTTTTGCAGAGCCTGATTCCATGCGTGAGCGTCGCGGAGAGAAACCTCTTAGCCGACGCGGCGAAGATCGTCGAGAATAGCAAGAATCTGAAGCAGAAAGACGAGCTCAGAAAGATCGTCACCGACGGCCTCTTCTCTCTCGGCTACGACTCCTCCGTCTGCAAATCCAAGTGGGACAAGTCACCGTCCTTCCCTGCCGGTACTGCACCGTAAAACCTCTCCCTTTTTTTCTTTTAATTTTAATTTCTCATTTCTTTTTTAATTAAATTAAATTAAATTTTGGTGTTCAGGTGAATACGAGTACATCGATGTGATTGTGGAGGAGGAGAGGTTGTTGATTGACATCGATTTCCGATCGGAATTCGAGGTGGCGCGTCCCACTGGGGCCTACAAGGCCGTCCTCCAATCCCTGCCGTTCATTTTCGTCGGCAAAGCGGACCGTCTCGGCCAGATCGTCTCCATCGTATCGGAGGCGGCCAGGCAGAGCCTCAAGAAGAAAGGCATGCCGTTTCCGCCGTGGCGTAAAGCCGAGTACGTCAGGGCCAAGTGGCTCTCTCCTTGCACCACCAGAACCACCATAACGCAGAAGCTCAAAAACGACGTCGTTCCGGCGCCGGAGAATGGGACGGTCGTTTCCGATGATCGGACTGACCACCTGAGCGAGTGCGGAGAGTTTGAGTTGATCTTCGGCGAGGACGCCGCGAATTCGACCGATCCGTCGCCGGAAGTTGAGGCGAAAGTGACCGGAAATTCAACGGCGGTTGGGGCGTGGCAGCCGCCGGCGGTCAAGCCGAAGAGCGTTGAGAGAGGAGCGAGGATCGTGACCGGTTTGGCTTCGCTGCTAGCAGCAAAACCGTGAAACAAATTTTGGACTTTTCTTTTTCGTTTTTTGGTTTCTAATTTTCCAAATTTTTCGACAAAAAAAATGAAGATAAATATAATATAAGGAAAAAAAAAAAAAGTATAATCGGCGTCGGAATAGACGAGTAGTAGTACTGGGACTTGGTACAGGCTTTTTAACTTTTCCTTTTTCTCCCACTTTCCCTTCTTTTTTGTTAGCAAGGGCACATTTGTAAGAACCAAATTAAATCTTCTTTGGACCTTATTATCTCCCATATGTAATAAAAAATAAATAGTAAAAAAAAAGAGTTAATCTAAATCCGAGAAACCGATCAATGTTAGATTGTTCTATGTTTGTATACATATTTTATAGTGTTTTAGAATATTAAAATTCTGAAATCCATTGCTGTTAGATTATTCAATTTCTGCTGAACTAATCTAACAACTATCGAAAAGTATTACGAAATAAGTTTGGAAGGGTTCCGAGCTTAATGGTTCTATTACTCTGTGTTGAGTACTGTAAGGAAATTTGAACTTGTGCTAAAATTTGAGAATTGGTAAATAATATATTCGGGGTAGGTGGTGTGGTTTTTGAGGACCTAGTAGTACACAGTGACGGTTTCTTGAAAGGGGAACAAAGTGGGATGAGGCTCTCTCTCCTTTCTTCAATTTCCCATCTTTTTAGGGAAATATTTACTTTTTTCGAAACAAGTAAATGATTTAAAAAGTGAGAAAAGTGATGGGGAATATTAAGCAGTGTAACTGACGATGATGATGAAGATGACGGCAGAGAGAGGAGGGAACTCCTCGTGGAGTCTCGAAGCCCGTAAAGGTCCTGAGGGTAAAAATATAATAGTAAAAATGTACGAATTGCACTGGGATTGCGTGATATTCCCTCTGCTTGTTCTGATATTAACAGTTTGAATAAGGTTAAATCGAGCTCGTGAAAAGGTGAAAAACCAGGAATGAGGGGCACTCCATTTGTGTGAAAGACTAGTTTTTTTTTTTTTTTTTTTTTTGATTTATTTTTGTTTTGTGTTTGACTGAGGACTGTGGCTTCTTGCTCACGAGTCATGGGACTGTTCTCTATTGGGAACACGA
The DNA here is from genome assembly GCA_009720345.1 of Fragaria iinumae. Lineage (NCBI taxonomy): Eukaryota > Viridiplantae > Streptophyta > Magnoliopsida > Rosales > Rosaceae > Fragaria > Fragaria iinumae. Next base: position 13,047,513 of record CM019120.1, read on the forward strand.
GTGAGATTTTGACTGGGTGGTGAATTGTGTAGCACACAAGCTTTTGGGATGTTTGCAAGTGAAGGCATACAAGAGTACAAGACCCAATACTATGCGTTGGTCACGTCAAACATTTTCGCTACTTGTGTTCCCCTCGTGCATTGCCTTGTTATTGGTGTGGTAAAAAGATTTACCAAAAGAGTAGTTTTTTTTTTACCAACGGGAAAAGAAAAAACCGAGGTTCGATTCGGACAATTCACAACTGTGTCTAAACCTCAATTATTTACCGACGTATGTGTATCTGAATAATAGATGGTCTAAACTGGAAACTTTTCTTGACCTTTACTTGGTCACCAAGAATATGCATAAGTATCTTGCGCAAAGTAACGAATTTGTCAATTTCATTTGCTAAAGTAACGTACTCCAAATAAATCTAAAATATTGATTAGGCTATACCAAGATTATTTGTTTTTTGGATCAAAAGACGTTAATTTTTATTGATTTCTCTAACAATATGACTAAAATCATTTCCCTAACAATATGACTAAATTGGGAATCATGTAGTGATTAGGTTGTTGGATATGAGCACGTATAATATTTGAAGTAAACACGCACTAAATATCATCTTAATTTTCAAAAGAGGATGGAAGTGGAGTGTGTTACATAATATAAGTGGAGTATGTGACGCAATTTAGGGAAGTGTCATGCTAAATTGATGATAATGAACACGGTGGAGTGTGTGACAATATTCAACAACCTTAATGCTTATATTCCATGGTTTGGCGATGCAAGATATTCCAACTTTAGCAAAACACTGTTGCCGTTCAAACACACGCTTTCAAAGGGTCCGATCTTTCCTTACTATGTTAATTTTCTCACCATAGTGGATTCATGGACAAACCGACCTTCCTCTTGTTGGTATTTCATATACCACAAACTTTCCTTTTCATCGCATGACATGGTAACAGTGGGATTTACCCAAATTTTTCTATTTTATCTATCATTACATACCACTGGGTAAAAAAAATTATTTATCTATCAAGTATTTAAATTTTTATTTTTATTTGTCTATATCAATCGACATTGTTAAGTCTTGTATTAAGTTTTGATCAATAGAGATGTAATGAAGTGATTCTTCGAATTTTCTTTTTCTCATTTATACAGTCCATCAAATGTCAAGAAATTTAAGTGAGACATTTTATTCACACATCTCAATATACTTAATACACACCCCAAATATATTTTTTGGTAATTCCTCCTTGAAACTCCCTATTTTGTCCTCATCATTCGTTCTACAACTATATATATCATCATTGTTCTTCCTTCAATCTTTCTCAGGTGAACTCAAACTCTGAAGCGGAAGTGTTCAAGATCGGCCACAATCTTCTATCAGACCGTCTCATCGTTTGGTCATTAGCGGATTAATTAGTTAATTAACTTCAACTTGAATGTAATTCAACATAAGTTCATGGAAGAAAACTATGACAACAAAACTGCATAAGCAATCTAACCCAGTCAAGCTGATGAATTCGTTCTCATCAGAAGAAAGCATGAGGAACATCAAGACTAGAGATCAGTTCTGGTAGTTTTATCAGGAAATATAAACCATAAAACTTATAACAATTAATCTGGAAAACTAAGACAAGATGCAAATATTGGTGCAGAAGGAGAAAAATGTTTCGCCTCTTTTGCCGATTTGATTTTGTAGCTCGTCATCCTTGTTTCCGGCTTTAATCTTGTTCACCAAAGCATGATTTTGTAGCTCTCCGGCCCTCCTTGTTTTATATTTGTTTAAATTCTTGCAAGGGTATGAAGGGAATTTAATTTTACCAAAAATAAATAACTAAATGGAATGTGTACGAAGAAAAAAGGAATGTGTGAATAAAATCACTCAATTTAATTTTGTGATAGTTATTTTTTTGTATCAATAAGTCAGTTAACCAACAACTCACGATTTACAAATAAAATAACGCTCTTATCTATTTAACCGCTCAATGTTTTATTATTCAAACATTTTTTGGTCGGATGTTTCAAGCATTTTTATTCAAACATTTTTGGTCATGAAAACCAACTACATTATCCATTTAAACCAAAAATTAATAAATTCATTACTTGTCATGATTTTAACGATTTTGTTTGGATAATAAGTATTTTTATTTGTAGTATATTCTTTTAGAATAGTTTCAGCATAGAAATCATTTGAGGTGGGCCTCATGCAAATCTAAAAAATATAATAATTCATTTCCCTCCCGTAATATCCTTTTATTTTATTAATTTCGTGGAGTGGGTAGGGTCGGCTACAAAGCTCTCAGTCTCTCAGAGGCAATCAGAAGAGGACAAATAGAGTGTGGTTGTAGGGTCCTTTTCCTTTTTTATATATCTTAAACAATTATTTTTTCGGGTGATAAGACTGATGCTGGCCCCCTTTCAAAGCCAAACATAATCACCAAGATTAAAAAAAGAAAAATCAATTTCTTTTTATATTATTAGAAATTAGAAAATAATAATAATTGGGGTTTATGAAAGCAACATGCCACCTACCCTCTTGGAGATTGCTTGTGATGTGTAAATTTTGATTCACCTTGGTTTGCCCAGACCACACGAAAACAAGTCTTAATGATTTCCATTTTGGGAAGTGATCAGCTGCCTCCGGTCTCATTTTTACTTCGATGAGATCGGGAGCATATGGCGTCTGGTTAAGATCTCCTTCTTTTGTAATACTTGATGTCCTATTTGAGGTAAAACATGTTCATAGGTAAAGCAGGTGGTTGAGAAACATGACAAATATTGTGCATACTTGATCACATTTCTGCAAGGTGTTTACATATTGTTCCGGGCGAAATTTTTTGTAACTAATAATGTTTTAATTCATTCAGCCATCCTCGTGACATTATCATGTATATACACAAACACCGTTATCAAAATTGAAACTCAAAAAACTAGTCCAAATGCTTCAAACATGGGAGGTGAGAACCTGAGGTCGAAAAAAAAACTTCTCTTATTACGAGCGTTCAAAAATGAAAATGGTACAGAAAGGAATCAAGGGTTTTCAGTTTTCATTTTATCTTCACACATTTAAATGAGTGATTTGTATACTGATTGTGTAAGAGTATCTTAGTGCCTAGAATCCGATCCGGAATCGAGTGTGGGTGCCGTTGGATTGGTATATGCTTGTGAGCACAAAATTTGAGGAAGGGTAGTAAAAAGCTGTATGAGAGTTTAGCAAAAAGGTGGAGGCACCTTCATCCAATGACAGCCTTATCCAATGACGATGTGACATGTCTGGCTTCATGCATTTTATGCCATACACTCAGAATAGGGTCCCTCTGCTTATATGACATGTGGTATTACCATAGCCCCTCAGATTCTTAACGTTACGTTTTTGTTTTTTGTTTTCCTGTTGCTAATTGAAGAAATGAAAATGTATTTTGTTGATCGTTAGAAAGCCACGAAATTGAACCACGATGCACGAAATTGAACCACGACGATCGTGGTTCATGACCAACTACTACAAAGTCGATTGCTCGATTTGCTTTAGTCTTTGACTTTAGTGGAGGAGTACACAACCATCGGTTTCGACAACTATTAATATGTAAATACGTGCGTGAAGTTTATGTAGACCATAACGATTTTATAAATTCTTATAGATGTTACAATATAGAAAAAATAAGGGATAAAGGCTTTTGTTTTTGTACTTCAACAAAAACAATGTCGATCGATCGTTCATAGAAAATAGTCATAGTGTATCAGTTCATTCTTAATAATTACGTATCGAGTGATTCTTAATTTTTCAAGGATCAAATTATATGTCACGGCATAGATTTTTTAAAACTTGGAGGAATAGATCTTCTTTTTCTTCCATCCTCTTTTTTTCTCTCTCAGTTAGTTGTTCAGTTTGGGATTTAAAGGCATGAAGGCACCCACGATATGGATAATGGGGACCAAAGGTGAAAGTTTAAAACTACACATCTGCATTTCTTTGTAACATTATTGTGGTCAGATAGTGTGAGCACCCATCACAATCCAAATAAACACAATGAGAACATAAATTGATTCATCTTGAAAGACATATGTTGCTAATTGCTTAAGAGTAGTATCCAACGAAGAGAATCAATATATATCCTTATGTCAACTATGTATAACTAGAAGAACCGATAGTGATGTGCCAAAGACATTAGGGTTTCAATCAATTTCCATAGAAATTGATGTTTCATGACTTATGTAAGGAACAAAAAACCTACTAGAATAACTCTATTTTCTTCTTGCTTAGACTACTAGAAACAACTTTGGTTGATTGCAATTGGCTTATCCGAAGTTTAACATCGGATAGTTACTCAATAATGTGCCTCGTCATTGATAAGGACTTCTAAAAAAATGGAAGTAGTTTAATAAACGTTCACAAGTTTCATAGAGGCCTAGATCAAAAACGTATTGAGGCAGATCATAGACTCGTCTGCTATGCTTCAGTTGTAGTTGATTGTTTGAATGGAGATAGGGACAGGGTTGGCTTTTACCTCATATTCATGTATAATGCAGTTAGATTTTCAATATGTCGAGCGACTTTACGATAAGTTTACAGATTATACGCATATGAGCAAGATACGTGAATAAATGATTTTAGTAACATTGATTTCATTGTATAACTTGGGAGAAACTAGAATATTTCAAGAATCATTTTAAACCGAGGATATAAATGGTCCAAGATCACTAAACAACATCCGAGTAATTTTGAATGGCTAGTTTATCTAAAGTCTTTATCCATGAAATGGCGGTCAGTTTGATTAATGGCATCTAAATCTCCCATATAAAATGGCGGTCACATCAATTCTCTTTCTATGAGGTTCTACATCTTGTCTGATCCAAATAGCCAAAAAATAGGTTTATGCGGAAAAAAACCCAGAAGTCTCATCAAATTTCACTATTTTCATCCTACCAAGCAAGCAAAGAGTAGTCTCAATTTTCTTTTCTTATCACCAAAATATTGAAATGACATTGATTGGATTTCAACACTTTCTAGATGGGGTTTTTATTAAGAAATTAAGATCCAATTAAACAGATATTATGTAATGAAAATAGTAGTCACTACTTACTGGTGAGCCTGCATTTGCATTCAATTTTACTGACTACAATTTATTGTAAGCAAGAAGAAAATGGCAGAAGACCCCAATTATTTTCTTCATTACAGGACAAATTTGTGATCTCATTTGAGTGTAAGGAATTAAATTGACTGTTATGAAATCAGAGAAAATTTGAACTCAGCCCAGCTCTAAGATTATGAAACAATGCAGCTACTGGTGCATAAATGTGTTTCCCAGTCTTCATAAATGTGATCTATTGCAGAGGTCCGGTACCCTAGTATGAGATCAAATCAAACTCAGATAATAATCACATTAGCAGACTCTTTTTTCATGACTTTAATTTACTGACGAGAGAAAGATCCTACAGATCTTACACCTATACAGCAACTGATAGTGCAATTCAGAAGTGATGAATGCAATCAGCAGGACTCCTTTTTTGTGCAGGAATTGATTGTACCAGCATGAAAGCTCATCCAAATATTTGCTGAAATGGTGCAATAGCTTCAATTGTATATACATTACTACCATGATGCTGACATTTTGCTTCTCTTTTAATAATGATACACTTCATTGCTTGTTTATGCAGAAACCACTTCTATTACATCCTATTACTGGTTTTTTCTTTTGAGGGAGATATTATACATTCTTAGGGTTCATGATGCATTTTGAGATGATGACCAATTCCCATATATCCTCTGGAATATGCTGAACCCTCTTTATATATATGCCTAATTCTATCTGGATTTCCATTTCGGTTGCCATGACAGTTTAATAATTGTTGTTTGCATAGGCCAAAAATGGAGCTATATAAAAGTTGGAAATGGAATACAGTAACTCCAAGAACGTTGGCAATTGGCTGAAGCAGATGTTCTAGACGGTCAGCAAAAGAACTTGGAATTGAACTACCAAACTTTGGTTTTCAATTCGTATATAGGTATTGGTTATGTCATCCTTTGAAGCAAAAAGCTTGTATACTAATGCCATTTACTATACTTTTAATTGCAATTAGTTCCTGCAGAAGTCACCTCCATTATGTATATAGGCTTCATTGCAATGATGTTTACAGGCAATACTCACTACTCAGTTGAGTTTAATATTGGCTTTTGTATCATTACAAGTCTCCAAATACTTGTGCTGTCAATTATTTTCTTAGCAAAACTTAAAAAAATAAACAAGATTTTTGCTGACAAATGGGTAGATTTGCCGTCTTTACAAGTTAAACTACACTTACTCGTAGATTAGATTAGTAACTCAGAAATTCTTTGACTTGAGGAGAAGGTGAATAAAACTGGTTGAATTTCTTGATCTTTACTAAGTTGGAAGAAGATGACACAAAACACATAACATCACTCATTGGAACAGGGGAAAATGGTAAAAGAGAATCAAGTGTCAATCCATTAAAAGTAAATACATATCACATCACTCATTATACGAGCTATGTTAAATTTAAGTGTTCCGGCTATCCTAAAATAATCCAATATCATCAGCAACCAGACTGTAAAAATTAAAACCGAACATTTCAAGTATAGAACAACATGGCTGGTTGCTGAGGTTGCCCTGCATAAGAGAGAACAGGACATCAGTACTACGAGCACATTGTTATGTATCCAAATCGACGCCATTTTGAGGTTTTGAATTTTGTATCCAATCTCTGAGCAATTACTGAGAACTTAGTTTTAGACAAGTATCATATCAGCACAACATCCAGATTCCTCTAGCATAACAACAACAAACTTACCCGAGTGCCAATGCCCCGGACCATTGGAGGAGAAAACCAAGGATTGCTGATATAAGGAGAACAGCAGAACTCCTGGTGGATCCAACCATGGCATAAGAGCTAATAAGAAGAAAATAGTGACTGGGGGTAGTCCTCCACATCAGCGTACACTCAGAAAATAAGATGTCATTTCATAGCTTATACATGACAGATAAATGCTTAACCATTGACCATCTTCAAGGGGCTAGGAGGAAAATAAGGAATAATAAAGTCTTACGCGAGGGCGGTCCAATTCCCTTGCTGTTACAGCACTTGGGACTATCCACGCGATTGCAATCAAAGCGCCAAACAAATTGAACTCTAAATATGTTACTGTTGCTACCGCCACACCTGCTGAGACCACAGCTAGAGCTAAAGCAAGACTACTTACAATAATTCATCTGAAGGTGAAACCAAAGAATGGGACAAAATCATTTGAGCTTGCCTTGTTTGTTACAAGAAATGGTTTTTCTGAAGAGAATGAACTCGGCGAGAACAATGGTAGGAGTTACAGCAATTTTAGCCATCTGGTAGAAACCAACGCTGCATATATAATGAGCAGAATGGTGAGGAAAGTACGTAACATATTGAGTTTGTAACAATTTTGTACATCATATATAAAAGACAAAAGATACCAAAGTAGAACCTGTTATTTTTAGACTTGTATTAGCAAGACCAGAGGCAAAAGCCATGACAGCACCGAAAGAGAAGAAAGAAGTGAAAGGAGTAGTTCTAGCCGGAGGAGAAACCGGAAGAATTGAGAGCGTCTTAAAAATGGCTAGAAGCAACCATGCTGTCACATAATGAATCAAGGTGAGAAAAATTGGAAACTTAAATCCAACTCTTCCCATTACCTGGACTAAACAGAAACACAACTAGGCATTATGAAACATAGTGATATGCAAAAGCATATTTAACTACCAAAAGGCAAGAAAGCAAGGAGAAGGCATGTACAAGCTTATTTGCCAGAATGATCCCCACAGACACCACAAAGTTGAAGGTCATGGCCACCACCGGGCCACAAAATCGTTGTTGTTGGCGCTTGGCGCCTTCTGAAGTTCTAAGGTCATTGTAGAGAGAACCTCTGAGTTTTAATGTATTTCGCTATCTTGATTAGTCTACAAAAGGTGGAGCAAATATGACATTTGAGTGCATCAATAACCAACTTGGAATCACCTTCGACCTCTAATCTTCGACGTTACCTGAGTTTCTTGGACTAACTAGGATTTGTAAAATACACAATGTTTGTTAGGATCCCATAGTGACATAATGGTGAGAATAAGAGTCTTCATTTATGTAAACATCTCCAAATCGAAATAATGTAAGGTTTCCGGGGAAGTTAAGGAACATTGGGATGTATAATTTTCTATAACCAACTGGAAAGAGTCAAGATGCAAACACATGTTGCTAAAGTGACCACCAAGTGCTCATTTCTCATTGATATAATCACATATTACAACCATACTTCTCTAAAGCTGAATTTCTATTTTTCGTTTTACATATAAATTTTTGAATTCCGATTAGGCTATAATTCGTTCGGTTTCACTAGATGGTATATGTCAAACTCGACATGTATCTTTTTTGAATATTGTTATACGCAATTGCCATGCTATATTCTTGTTTTTTGTTAACTACTAAAACTTCTCTTTTTTTTTTGAAATCGAAACTGCTCATTTCATATGCTTATGAGGTTAGGTTTTCGATTGGGCGCTTTCACACGAGACACATTTAGTAGATTTGCACAGCTAAAACCAAGGGTGTTTATAGGAGTGACACTATGTAGTCTCATGATCACCACCAATTGTGATACACTCATCCAAGACATAATCTATTGTCGAACAATGTTACGCAACCTTTTCAAAATTTGTCTCAAATGAGTGTGTCTTGCATAACTGCGTTTTCAAAACCATTAGTGTCAATATGGAAACTCCAGAATTCCATTCCATCAAAAATTCCTTAAAAACAACGGCAAACCAAGGTTTGAGCCTAATTCCTTGATCACTAGGAACACACACTCAAATTTGGGCTTACCTTTGGGCTAATCTGACTTAAGCCCACAATAGACTAAGAAATAGAAATCCATTATTGAGGGAGGGACGAAATTGCTTTTAACACATCCACACCCCCTTCTCCGCCTTCGATAGAAACCCTAAACCCTAAACACCTTAAACTGATAAACTGATAATTGAGAGAATCATCCCTGCGGTGCCGCGCCGACCAAACCGGGTTGAAATCGATTTTGCAGGTATTTTCTCCAGCTACTTTCTCTTCAGATAAGTGATTCTCTCTTCGTTTGTTGAAGATTTTGTTTTGGATTGGTGAAGATATTATCTCTATTTGCTTCCTAATTGTTGAATTGAAGCTTTGGATTTATATTCTGAGGATGTTAATGGTATTTGGATTTGTATTCTGAGCATGTTAATGGTGACTTCTCTTCGTTTGTTGAAGATTTTGTTAATGATTTGGTAAGATATTATCTCTACGATTTGCTTCCTAATTGTTGAATCGAAGCTTTGGATTTGTATTCTGAGCATGTTAATGGTGATTTCTCTTCGTTTGTTGAAGATTTTGTTAAGGATTTGGTGAAGAATATGCAAGCATCAGGTCCATCTTCCCCGTCACCAGTGGTGCTCAACCCAGTAGAGTCCTTCAATGAAGCAATTCGGAGTTTGAGTACTCTCCCCTCTGGAGAAGCTGCAGTTCGTCTTCGTATGGCCGGGCAGGATCTGAGAAAACAGGTGAGTTCAGTGAAATTTGGGCATTTAATTATCTTGCACATGTCTACTCACGTACCAACTTAGTAAAGCAGGCTTAGTATCATTATGCTACTGCCATTTAAGTCGGTCTCCAAGTCCTTTAGTATTTGGTGAACTGGTATATTAGTATGTTCTTTTGTGTCCCAATTCAACTGCCTATATCACGGGATGAGTCTATGTTTGCATGTGTTGTGGTTGTGTTTTGTGTAATCAATACTTGTTTTCTTGTCCAGTATCCTTTCTGTTAACTATTGCTTTTCATCATATGTGCAGCTATTCGCTATGCAAAGAGAAGAAATTCCAGAGGATCTTGATGATAAAATTTCCTCCTCCTAAGGAAACTTTCACATCTTAGGCCATTGTGTCTGACTATTTCATTATCTTCCATTGCAATTCCAGTAACTGATCTTGGAGATTTTTCCCAGTATTCTTCAGGGATTACATATCTTTTAGCAAGAGTGTATCCTGAACCACTATCTACAAATGCATGTAGATGATACTTGTTGTAATTGGGAAACTTCAATCCTATAGTGATATAATTGGTATATATGCTTGTCTGGACTGACATTACTCGCTCTTGCTTTCTTGGAGCATCAAGTAATTCTGTAAAAGGATTAACACTTCTCACAGTAGTTATGGAATCAAGAGACTCTTTTATTTCCTTGTTCTGGCTTAATGAAGCCATTATCTTCATCGTTTTTATATCTTCTTCAAGGTTCTTCTCTTATTCTTTTTTATGGAATACATTATATTCCTCTTTTCTACCAAGATATGAGCATCATTATCCTTGGTTTTTCTTCTTAGCTCTGCAATAAAGCATTCTCGATGATAAGTTTCTCCTATACTTTCACAGTACATGGGAATTGTATTATTATCATCACATTTGCAATAGTCACATGTAAATTTTCTCAGATTGGGATGGAAGGTACTGATAATATCAGAGATTTCTTCCTTCCAATTTTGTATTTGTAATAAAAATATAGGACAATATCTTATATCTTCTTCTTCTTCTTCAGAACTTTTTTAAGTACTTTCTGTTTCACTTTCTGATGGGTACTCAAGAGAATATATTGATTCATTCTCTTCATCAGAATAAGCGACTTCAAAGCCATTTAAGGCTTTAGAAGACCTCTTGTTCTTTTAGGACACTCATTTGCATAATGTCCTTCTGCCTTGGAAAGCCAACATTTGCATTTTTTGCTTCCCTGGAGGAAGAATTTATCTTCTTTTTCTTTTTAAAGAATCTCTTTCTAGGAGAAGATTTTTCTTTCTTATATTCAAAACTTTTTCTGAACTTATACTTCTTTTAGAAGCACATTTTCGGTCATGCTTGTTGCCAGAGAACTTCCTTTTATATTTCCTTTCTTTAGGAAATGACATCTCCATTGTGTTGGAGTATCCAGTATCTTAGGGCACATATTTTCAACTCCCCTAAATTGTTTCTTTGCAGTTTTGGATTTTCTGTTCTCTGTGCATTGCTTTCTTGGGAGATCCCTAACTCTTTATATTATTCCTCCTACAGTAAAGTACTGAAGGGGGTTTTCTTCCAAGGATTGTGCTACTACGTCGTTCCAGGGTTCTGGTAACTTCCTATAATATGTCTTGACGAGATTGTCATTTTCAATATCTCCAATCGTGCAGTAGTAGTTTTGGAATTCATTGGTGTATTCCTCAAAATATCTCATGTTACAAATACTCAATTTATGAATATTTGCTTTATGAATATCCCCGCAGAATTGTGCATAAATAGGGATTGCAAAATCAGAAGGGATTAGTCTGAGCTAACTTAACTGCCTAATTAGCCAAATTTGAACTTTTTCTAAAGGACTGATACCATTTTTGGACAATCTCAGTTAAGGTTGACTCATAATATGCATGAGCATCTTCGTAGGCATACTTTGATAACACTAGAGCCTGAGTTAACTTTAAATTTCGTTTAACGGCTAGAGGGGGCTGTATGATTTTGTCCATTAGAATTATTGATGGTGTGGCTTCGGGTACAGATTCTACGATTGCTTTTAGAGGGTGATCTACTTGTGTGAATTTCGGCGTTAAGTTAGTCAATGTAATTTGACCGTGCTAATTTAGTAGGACTTGACGTCAATATTAAAATTAATTTAGATTTGACTGGAGAATGAAGGTTTATTACTTCGACGCGTGAACTTTAGTTTCTTAACATGTAGGTTTCGACGTCAAGTTTGTGAGAAACGTAATGACGAGTCCGTTACTTGACGTTAGAAGGTTCAGGCCAGACGATGAAATCGAACTTTGCTTTTCGATTGTGTTAACTTCAGCTACTTTCACTGAGTGGAAGGTATTCATGTTTTGGCATAGGCACCGTGGAACTATTCTTTTTCAAAGGATGTTCGCGGAACGATATAATTTCATAGTCATCTAATAGAAATACTACTTGTGAGCGGAAATTCGTATTTCGGTGAAGATTTAGAGTTTCTGAAAAGTTTTTACTTGCGTCGAGCGAAGGACTGGTGAACCAGGGCTCTGTGTTTCAAATGTGGCGACATCCAGCGTGGATTGCGGAGTCAAGCCGTTAAATTTCTTAGCGAAACAGAATGTAGTATGTTGTCGACCAATGAACGTTGACTTTGGCTCATCCAGTTTGAAATTTTGAGGACGAAATTTTTATAAAGAGGGGAGATTGTAACGCCCCGTACCGAATTTTTCCTATTTACTGGGTATTCTACGAGTTACTGAGGAATTTAATCATGCTCGGTAACTTAGTAAGTTAACACTCGAGTACTAAGATGAGGAAAACAAGAACACCCAAAAACATGAAGAGAGGAATAAGAAGAAGAATGACCATAAAGACGTTTGTGGGGAGTGTCCCATTGGAGAGTAGAGGTTGGAAGAAGATTAATGATGTAAGCTGATGTCAAAAAAGCCTTAGCCCAAAGATCTTAAGGAATGCTAGAAGTGAGAAGTACAACAAATTTAGATGAGTTTAGAAGTAACGTACGTGCCATTGTAGTAATAAGGCAGTGCTTTCTTTTAACAAGTTCATTTTGTTGTGGGGTATAGGGACAAGAGAAGCGTTGTTGGATACCTAAAGACACACAATAGTGAGAGAATGCTCAGTTTACTTATGCTGTTCCGTTGTCACTCTGGAGATATTTGATCGAGCCATTGAAAATATTCCGGATCATAGCAACCAAGGTTTGAAAATGTGTGAGGAGTTCATTTTTTCGGCTCATTGGATAAATCCAAGTGTATCGAGAGTACTCATCTGTGAAGAGTACGTAATATTTGAAGTCAGTGAAAGATAAAGTTGGGGACTGCCACATATCACTGTGAATAATATCAAAAAGAGAAGAAGCATAATTATGATTAGATAGAAAATAGAGTGTGTAGGATTTTCCAAGTGTGCAATTATTGCAAGAGAAAATTTTAAGAACAGTACATGAAGTTTTCTCGATTGAGAATTATTGTGTCTCAAGATCCAAAACTATCATATAAGTACATGAATTTACAAACCCGACAAACTTTCGGTACACGCCGTCAATAACGCCGTTAACCTTATGTTATTATTCAATTTTTTAAAGGGTAGTCACGTATTTTCAGAATTCCTCTCTGCTCCATATCTCATACCCCAAGATTTCTACTCCATTTCGATAATCAAATCATCACCTTAACCTCTCCGATCTGGATCACCACCTCAACCATCGTTGTAAAAGAGAAAATCAACACAGATGCCAGCCCCACAACCATGGACCCATACCCAACAAAATTTAAGAAGATTTTGCAGCTGCTTTGGATTGGCTCTATGTTATCCAGAAGGATTTCGAGAGCTATTGCTCTACACAAACCCCCTAAATGGGCATTTTCCTCTAGACATGACTTAAGAAGATTTAAAACTTAAATTTCTACTCACATGGAAGATTAACAAGAGCGTCTGTCAAGTAGCTTGGGTTATTTGAATTAGGATGAGTAGCATTAAAACGAGGTGCGTTGTAGGCTGTAGTAATTTACTCCAATAAAATCAAATGATTCCTTAAGCCACTTAGATTCTTCTTTTGTGAATTTTGGTAATCGGTCTGCAACAAGATAACGCATGTTGTGTGGATAGTCCCCGTTAGAAGAACATAGATGAAACAATTTGAATACACTCTTTTTGCCATACAATACTAACAGCGCCCGTCTGAGTAACAGGAGGTCTTGTGCAAACTTTAAAATAGTCTTTTTATATGTAATTTATCTGCCTATTATTATTGGACTGCAATACTGTCATAATTTATACGAATACACAGCCTGCACATGATCCATATAAAAAGTAAAGCCAGGAAGATTTGTATAACATCAAATATGTTGACTCCATTTCACAAATTATGGTATCATCTTGCAAATTTAATATCAGTCAAACCAGCAAGCAAAAACCTGGTACTTCTTTCAACTACTTGACTACATGAGATCAGTGAACACTAGCGGTGTAGACTAAACTACACCTAAATGCAGGGACGGAATCAGAAATTAGAATAGAGGTGGGCTACATTTATATATCCTACTACGAATTGTTTTCGCTTAAAGTTTGGTGGAGTTATCCCTTTTCATGGTAAAGAAAATTGATATCTGAATTGAAAGTGCAAGACTACCATATTTTATATAAAGTTTGCCTCTAAGATGATATTTTTATATATGAAGAACATACAAAATTGATATGCAATTGAGATATCCTGAACAAGATCATATATAAAAATATCATCTAAAACTAAAAAATTACTGGTAGTCTTACACTTGATATCACATTCACACTGCCCAAGTTATAATTAATACTAACCAAGAACTTGAAGAAGCTAGCGAATCCCCCCTCCAATTTGTTTCAGAAATCAAAATCAGCCAAAGAACATCTTCAATTGATGAGTCCTTGGCATCATACTTTTTTTGCAAGGCATTGGGGTTTTCTTTAGCAAACACAACTAAGATTAAGTATGTACCAGAAAGAACCACGAATAGCTAAAACTCTAAAAGCAACTGGAGAGGGCAGCAGAGGAACAACAACGAACCAAAGAGCATTAGCCAACGACACATGCATGGAACTAAACAAAATGAAAAGAACAATACAATAAGGGGATAATGCGAGAATGCAAGATGTGCTTGTTAACAGTGGGTTGGGTAATCCTAAGGTAGAAGTCAAAGTTGTGGGGAAGCAGGATCTACCCAAATTGATGAATTTGGCTCCCAACGGGAACTACAAAATGCTGGTTCAAAAGTTCTACGTTGTTTATTATTAACAATTATCCAAGTACTAATTTATTTGACAGTTGTGAATTTCTAGACCTTCATGATCATTTACTTATTGCTTGTAATTACTGGATGTACTGATTAGGCATCTCGGGTGCATTGTAGAATTGTAGTATTGTATTGTATTTTTGTATTCAAATTTTTGGATTTAATAAGAAATGTTACATTTATGCAGATTTAGATTTTTTGGATACTAATAGATCTTAAAACCTAGATTTACTTTTTGAAACAAATGATAGAGAAATTTTATTAACACATCCCTAAATGTTAGATACACATCTTTTTTTTTTTTTTATATAAGAGTTTACCAAAAGAGACATTTATATCAAAAGTAAAGAAAACTGTTGAAATAAAATATCCACTTAAAAGTTTTCTTCTTCTATACGAGAACAACGTATGTGAAGATACCAAACCTTATAATTTAAACCTCTATAAATTAATAACGTTGGGACCAGCAAAAAAATATTATTTAATCGAGATTGTTAATTTATCGACATCAATTTTGCTAATTCTTTATTTCGGGGCTGACAAAAAATATTATTTAATCAAAGTTATTAATTTATCAAATATTAAATTATCAAGATTTTACTATCGATAGTACAAATTGAAGTTTGAAATTTAGATTAAACTGTTCACGCATGTTAGGTCGTTCAAACTGAACACTAAACTAGAACTTGGGATGATGCTATATATATACTCCTCTTTTTTTTTTTTTTTAAATAAATTGAGTAGCAAATCTAGAAAAGTATGTGTATTTAGTGAATGGATTGTGTATTTAGCGAATAAGTGATGTATTTTAAATGAGGGTATTGTAGAAATGTTGGGTATGTATATATAGTAAAATGTTAAAATAATAAAGTCAATAGGTGGTGTATTAAGAATGAGATGTGTATAGTAATTAGGGATGTGTTAATAAAATTTCTCCAAATGATAAACTAGTATATAAAAGTTGACCAAATTTTCAATTTCTTCAATGCTCTCTCTTCTCTCACGCTTTACCCTAGAGTCGATGCTCACCTTGTGTGGCGGTGGTGGTTTTGCACTCCCCCTGACTCTCAACAGAGAGGCCTCTTAGCCACGTAGTGGCTCTGCAATTTGGAGTTGGAAGGAATCCTTCTCTTACTTCTCCCTTGCTCGACGGCGATGACGATTCGATTCGATACTGCTCCTTGGAATTTTGTTTAGTTTGGGTCTTCTTTCAAGGTCGATCCAAACCTTTGATGGTGGTCTTCAAGGCTGCGACAAGGCTCTTGCCGGCAACAGGTGGAGAAGTCGTCAAGGACCGAGATCCCGGCGAGGAAATTTTGGTTGATGGAGGAGTTGGGGTGCTGCTGATCATCTTGAAGGCATCTTGGGGCCTTACGACCAAGTGGAGACCAGGATTCAGTGGTTCTCGTCCTCTCTGTGTTGTTGGGGAGAGTGGTGGTGTTGTGGACGGAGTTGGCGATGGTGATGCAGATTTGAGTCCTGGATTGGTTTCAACGGTGTTGCTCGTCTCCGATGATGATGACGTTGGCAGAGAGGTGGTGGCTTCTAGGGTTTCTCTCTTGGCTTCTCTAGTAATTGGGCTCGTTTGGGTCTGGGTTGGATCAGCTAGGGTTTTCCTTGAATGGGTCTTGGCGGCTGAAGTTGGGCTTGAGCCCCTAGTTTAAATTTAGTTTGGTCCATGTAAACTAGTTTGCATTCGTAGAGTATTTGATAGTTTTCTGCGGATCCTAGTTTACTTGTAAAATCGTGCTTAATCGCTATAATGTGGGTGTACTTAGGATTTCAAAGCTTATGCTTTAGCTAGTATAGGACTTGCAATTCTGCAAGATGATGTTTTCTGACGACCCTATAGGGGTACGCCGTCTTTGTATTGCTTGCTCTGTTTTAAATGGAATGACCTTTTAATCAAAAAAAAAAAAAAAAAAAAACTAGTATGGACTTCTGTGGAATTCGATAAACATTTTATGATTCATCATTCATCAATATAAACATGTAACTTAAGTAGCGGAGCGGATTCTACGCATCAAAGTCTCTTGCACTATTAATGTAGAAATCATCAAATTGCCGTATGCAAAGTTAGAATGAAGACTAGAGACCTTTAGTTCTTTCCTTTCATTTTCATTTTTGATCCGATCAAATTAAGCGTCTATAATAAAAGTACATCTTCTTCGACCTCAAGTCCTCACCCTCTATGTTAGTTAGATACGTTTAGAGGTTTCAATTTTAGTAATGGTATTAGTATATATGCATAATAGTACGATATGGATGACCAGATTAAAATATTGCATATTAGTTGTTTAGTTCACTTACACCTTTTCATATGTATATAGGCTTCATTGCAATGATGTTTACAGGCAATACTCACTACTCAGTTGAGTTTAATATTGGCTTTTGTATTATTACAAGTCTCCAAATACTTGTGTCACCAATTTTAATAAACAAGATTTTTGCTGACAAGTGGGTAGATTTGCCGTCTTTACGTGTTAAACGACACTTGAAGATTAGTAAACTAAGAATTTCTTTAACTTGAGGAGATTGTACAAAACTTGAGTGACATTTACCAAGTTGGAAGAAGATTGTACAAAACATATAACATCACTCAATAGAAGAGGGGAAATGGTAAAAGAGAATAGAAGTTGTAGACATATAAAATTTAATGATAATAATAATCGTTGAATAATTCAAGCAACACGTAGACCTGACAAATTGCATACATGGCTCATCAGTCGACAAAGTTGGAAAGCCGTCGGAAATGACACGTGGCAACGTGAGAATGGTCGGCCGACAACAAAACCTTAAATCCCGATCAAAATTAATTATTAAGTGTCGATCGATGATCAGATCTCGATTAAATTAAATTAATCGGACATACCCAAAATAATTGGGTTTATAAGTGATGGCTCGCAAGAAGTCAGGCGAGCTAGATAGTGGACTCCGCCTAGAGGTAAGCGAAGGCGAAGCGAAATGACTTCACGCGAGTAGATGGACATGAAGGCGAGGCGAAATAACTTCGCGCGCGTAGATATACGTGAAGGCGAGGCGAAATGGCTCCGCGTAGGAGACTTCGTGAAGGAGCTAGACAGCAGAGTTCGCATGCATGCGGAGATGTACGTTTTGGTTGAGTCGTAGGTTCCTTGTCCGCGAGGTGGCACCAGAATTCCCCGCTTGCTTGGAAGTCAAGATTCCACGCACCTTCCTTTCATATCCGCGAGGTGGCCCGCCCTTTACTGAGGATCCTGATCAAAGCAGGATATTCAATCCAAATCAATTATACCTTATTGGGCATATCTAAATCTTAAGATTGATTGATTTGATTATGTTAAAATTGGCAAGTAAATCAATTAGTCAAGATTCATTGATTCGATTAAGGAAATATCATTGATTCGATTAAAGAAATATCATTGATTCAGTATCTTCATTACTTGCCAAAAGCGAAGGCATGTTAACACTATAAATACCCCCTCTCATACCAAGAGGAGGGGGGCGAAGGAGGAAGCGGACCAATGAGGCAAACGAGGACGCGAACCAAAGGAGCAGGGAACCAAAGAGAGAGAAAACTCACTCCCAAGAGCTCGGAAGTCTCCCAAAGCCCTTGAAGAATCATCAAGCTGCCAAATAGCCGATTCTTCATCAACCTCAAGTCTAGAAGTTGCCAAAGCCCTTGAAGAATCATCAAACTGCCAAATAGCCGATTCTTCATCAACCTCAAGTCTAGAAGTTGCCAAAGCCCTTGAAGAATCATCAAGCTGCCAAATAGCCGATTCTTCATCAACCTCAAGTCTAGAAGTTGTCAAATCCTGAAGAATCATCAAGCTGCCAAATAGCCGATTCTTCATCAACCTCAAGTCAAGAAGTTGCCAAAGCCTTTGAAGAATCATCAAGGGCCAAATAGCCGATTCTTCATCAACCTCAAGTCTAGAAGTTGTCAAACCCTTGAAGAATCATCAAGCTGCCAAATAGCCGATTCTTCATCAACCTCAAGTCTAGAAGTTATCAAATCCTGGAGAGTCATCAAGCTGCCAAATAGCCGACATCTTCACCAACTCCAAGACAAAGAACAAACCACCACGTGAAATCGCTCGTGGATCAAACCCGATCAACATCAAGCCTCCACGGCCCTTGATCAACCATCGTCTTCAAGTCTTCAACAAATCAAAACCTCTACCAAGTTCTTCAACAAACTCGTGGAGAATCAACAAGCACCGAACACACGTGCTGATTCATCCCTTGTCAAAGTCAAAGAACACGCACCACGTGACACTGCTCGTGGCCTAAATCCGATCAAGAACAAGCCTCTACGGCCCTTGGTCAATCAACTTCTAAAATCGTCAACACGACAAGAAGTCCAAACTACAACAATTCGATTCAAGATTAAGTGCTCGTCACCCTTGGATCAAATCGACGTCGGAGATTGAATCAAAGGAAATTCTTGTAAAAGAATACCAACAGAGATTGTAACCTGCAAATTCATCAATACAAATATTTTATCTTGTACACGTGTCGTTCTGTTATTTGTTACAGGATTATTTCGTGTTTACAGAAGTAAATACATATCATCACTCATTCTACGAGCTATGTTAAATTTGAGCGTTCCGGCTATCCTAAGATAACCTAAGTATCATAAACAACCTGAATGTAACGGTTAAAACCCAACATTTCAAGTACCAATCATAATCTATTCATGAACTCTAACATTTCAAGTTCTCCCTGCGCAGAGGAAGTAATTCTTGGGTTTCAACAGGCACAACCATTGCGTCCTTGAGTTTCAAGTTAGCGTTAACTTCCTCAACTTTAAGGTTGTCACCCGTCTAATTTGAAGCTGATTTGAAGGAGTTATCTGTTTCATTTTTAGGAGGTTCATGTCATTACATAATAGTTTTGAAATTCCATGTGATGTATATGTAGCAACAGCTCCCCCTTACCTACAACAAGATCTGGTCGACGCTATATTATCCAAGTCAAACAACATATCCTAAATCGGCCCCCTTCTGAAATTTTTCGGTCTTCACTTATTTGATTGTATAAGAAGGCATGTAATCTGAATATTGTGAAATGTTCAGTGACCTAAATTGTAGCTTGAGAATGGTAAAGACCGCCAAAGCAATGATGAAGGATAGGTTTGCTAGGAATTGCAAGGGCTGGCATATAGCTTTCGAAACCAATGTCGAGATATTTCGTAGTACCATGCCTTAAGCTAAGTGGAGAAGTCGCATCCAATAAGCTGGTCATAGATCAAGTTCCCCATAACATTTTGGAACCCCAAATAACAATTCACAATGAGAAGAAGAATCACACTATTGTCTAACAAATCAATTACACTGATGATGCGTAGACCGTAAGATCATTTTTCTACAGGGTCCTAACTGAGAAGAAGATGATGAACTGCTGCTACGATTTACCTTACAGCTATAATCACAAAAATTACATTCAAATGACTCCTTAGGCTTAATAACACCTTGACCTGCAAATGTGACAATTTGCTTCTTAAGGTATACAATGCTCGCTTTGAAACACCTCTTCTTACCAGTTCTCTAATCCTCAGTTGTAAAGAACTTTGCCATTGACAGCTACTCACACCAGGTTTCTAAGAGGATGGCTTCACCCAGCTCAAACAAGTAGCCTAAAAAAAGATTTTACTATAAACTCAGCACCACTGGACACTGGATATTCTTTGTCACCCCTTTTGCACAAACAACAATAGAAGACCCCATTTCAGATGGACGACCACAGACATATCCCCGTCCCTTCAATCAACAACCTTGGAGGTACTTGGCCTTCCAGATAATTAGTGATGGACTGGAATTGCAGGTGTATGAGAACAAGTGTGACACAAACTCAAGACTAGGGAAGTTAAGTTTCTATGACAAACCTGAGTTCTACGCCATAGAGCATTGGGAAAGGGAAGACATAAAGGTGAAGTTGCAAGATGGAACTCTCCAGCTCAAGAACTTGGATGAGGAACATGAACGGATGATGTTAGAAAGTTATGAAGCAATGGAGTGTCTTGAGATACTGGATGACAATGGACAGTGTAAGTTTATGGTTTGTGATATACCTTGCGGTGTAAGCAGGTCCGGCAGTCGTATTACTAGACACTATTAGACACTACTACTGCCAACTACGCATCAATGGACTATTAGACACTCAGAAGTCAGAGTGAGTTCTCAAGAAAACTGGCACTACACCCTTAATGAAATTTATTCACTTTCAGTAATGTCTTAAGCAACTTCAACACTCCTAAACCATAGTGATGGAGTAGGCACACCAGTACTCCAACAATACAACTGTTACAAGAAAAATACCATTCGTCTAAAGGGTGGGTGGGAGGGGGCATATGCAAGAGCTATACAAGTTAAGCTCATCTGTCCATATAAAATATAATGACCCACATTTATAATTATACATGTTCCAAGGGAATCCATACGAGTACAGATCCATTTGAGCAGACCAACCAAATTCCAAAGGGCACAAACACTAATCTTATTCAGCCATACAAACATCAAGATATATTACTCCGCAAATTCCCCAAACCCTTGAAATCAGTAATTCTGATTCCTTTAACAGTCAAGAACATGATTAAGTGCAACTCCTTGTGGTATCATTGCCAAAAAGTGTTGTGTTTTTGGCTCGTTGATATGATTTGGAAATTAAGGATTCAGCAGGAAAATCTTAGTCCAGAAAGGAAAGAGGATTTTCTATAAGTTTTAGGAAAGTAATCTTTCAAGATCTGTTAGGATTTTGTTTGCTAGGTTTAGGAGTCCTAAAATCTTATTGTATCAGCAGCTCCTATAATAGGGAGCTGCAGGGGGATTCTCTAAGTGTGAGACAGAAAACCTAGAGAGTCAAGAGTGATAGAGAGATAAGAGATCTAGCAGGGAGTTGGGGATTAGCATAGGGATTTCAATAAGTACTTGTAATCAAGTTGTTATTCTCCATAGTGCTAGTGATTCTCTCAAGAGAGATCACAAAGTGGACGTAGGCTTATTATAGCTGAACCACTATAATTCCGCTGTGTTTTGTTTCTGTGCTCATTTGTTTTATCTTTGCTTATATCGTAAAGTCTGAGTAAAGATCCTAGGGCCTTAACCACGATAAAAAGAAACCATGACTAGCCTGAGAACTCAAGGATCTACAATTATTTGAAAACCTAAAACAACACATCACAACCAAGTGCAAGTAGCTTAGCACTAAAAGATACTAAAGCAGCAGAAGGGCTGACTAGGAGAGCTAGCAAAGAAAAGATTTGCAACAAGATGCCAACTTTGCTGAAGTGATGTTAACCACAGCTCAAAACTAGATACTGTTGGATTTCATCTCACTTATAGTACTGTGTCACACTTTTCCTCTCCAACTACGACTGAACAGATCAAGCTGCTTCAACCATGACAGAAAGAGAACTTATACAAATCTAACCCTGCTACCCACCTTTGAAGTTTATCAGAAAGTCCACCCTTGGTGTTGATGAACATTCCACTCACTTTGTCCTAATCATATTGAGATTACTAACCCTTACCACTAAAATGGTATACTCCCCCTCTACTAGGATCAAGTCTTTTAGCAACCACAAGAGGGAGAGGACTCAGAAGGATTGGCTATGCATATGGAACTAAGTATGAACTCATGTTCTCTCCAACCAAAAAAGCTTTCAGATTTCTTGGATCAGAATTAAATCTGAGCACCTGAAGTTCTAACTAAAAGTATAATACTTCTAAGAAGAATTCTAAATTCTAAATACTTCACGAATCTTTACTCAATGATTGACTACTGATCATTATGAACTTTATGTTATACCAACCAATGTTAAAATATTCTTTAGTACCATCCCCTGGGCTACTCTATGTGGAGAAGTTGCATCTTATAGGCTGGTCTAAGATTCAAGTTACCCTGTACTATTTGGACTCCTAACTAAAAAAAAAATAAAAAATCTAAAATAAATAAAAAATCACACATGGACGAAGAATTACAACCAAGTAAGATGAAACATCAATCAAAGACAAAACATTAAGAACTTGAGGACCTATACAACATCCACAGCACAACATAAAAGCCTGTTTCCATTGCCAACAGAAATAAGTAAGCTGAACTAGCATTTCAGCATCCATAGACAAAGTCGAAACAAATTTCCTGATCTGACTAGAACTTTCACAAGTGCACACTAGGAACCTATCAATATTGAAATCAATTAATGTACTGATCCGACTTTATTCCAGTAAATGTCATAACCGAACAAGTCCAGCATAGTTCAACCTTGATATTGATCAAATCAGCATACTTCAACCTTGACAGTAAATGAAGTTAGACATGTCTAGCTCTGCAAAGGATTCCTCACGTAATTCTAACTCTGTTGGGACTTGGGAATCATGTTGGGTTTCCAGCCCATGTGTTTTTCCTAAGATGTTTCGTCTTAGAGTATGGTGTTCCAATAAGGAAAGGATATCCTTATTGATGATGGTGTACCTGTAATCTTGGTTGATTACAGAGAAGGAAGGAGGCATTATTGCCTACCACTAATAGGAATAGGATTCCTATTTGGTGAAGAGATCTGAAGATCCTTATGACTATATAAGGAGGGGTTCAGCTCTAGGTTTTGTATCGCAGAGACAAAGAGCAAAGTGTGTTCCATTCTCGGTTAGAGGGTGAGAGAGGGCAGAGAGGAGAGAGATAGGAAGAGAAGTGAGAGAGTCCTTGTTTTCTTATTCTTTCTGGTGTACCCATTATTAATATAGTGGAAGTGTTTTCTGCCGGTGGATGTAGGCAAAAGTTTTGCTGAACCACCTTAAATTTGTGTTCTTTGTGTCTTATCTCTGTGGTTGTTTCTCTTGGTTTGCTGTGTTCTTTTGGGGTTCCTTGACATACATAATTGGCCGATATCACAACAAATCAATTCCCAAAACCTTACAACTGTAATATCCTATCCTCCCACTCCTGCCAATTACACACCAATGGACTGGTTGACACTCGAATGAGTTTCCAAGTGACTTAAACAGCCCCTACACCCAAAGTCAAATTTATCCACTTTCAATACTTTCTTAAGCAATTCAACTCTAATTACCCATGATAACTACAGGATATAGCAACCATACAACTTAAGAAAAATAGGACAAGAGCTATAAAACAGCAAGTTAAGTTCATCTCTTCATATGAAAAATCTAACGACACAATTATAAATGTCACATCCATACCTCAACCATGAATAAAAATCAATTTTTCCTAACCAGACAAACATGATTTACTCATAAAACATCGAACCACGAAGCTCTATCTCCAATAGACTCAAGAGGGTATGTACGACCACTAATCTCATTCAGCCATACAAATATCAAGAAATCTCTCTGTGCAAATCCTCCACACCTTAAAATCATTCGACCTGATTCCTTTAGCAGTCAAGTTGTTTGACAGATGGGTAAGGGCATTTTAACCTTCTACCGTCTTCTAGGAAATCCACTACCAAGAAGAATTTGATTAAGTTGGAGTGATGTGAACCACAGCTCAAAACTAGATAATGTTGGCATCTCAATTAAAGTACTCATGTCACTTTTTGCTCTCCAATTATGACTGAACAGATCAAGCTACTTCGCCCATAACAGAGACAATAGGGGAACCTTCTTAATGCTGAAGTACCCAACCCTACTGGCCCTTGAAGTTCATCAGAAAGTCCACCCTTGGTGTTGATGAACAGTCCACTCACTTCATCCTAATCATATTTACATTACTGTTCTCTGTTCTTCAAGTACCTACTTCAACCTTGGGCAGTTGTAAACTTAGAGACAGTACAAGAAATCAGACACGCCTAAGCTATAGATATAATTGCGAAAAACTATTGAAGCACCTAATGGCTTTGCACAAGATCTGACTACTGACACGTTTTGTCATTACTAGCAAATCTCAGTGGCATACACCCCGTCTAACGAGTTCCAAGCACAGTAAATATATTAGCTAAATCATCTAAAGCAAACCACAATTCTAAAGCATCAAAGTAAGATCAGTAAGACAAATTCTGCAGATGCATAACAATCCGAGCAAACGTCTGTTCAGTTTTGTGTTGTTATAACTGTAGACTAAGTGCTTTCCCAATTGAATTAAATATCCTGAGACTTTGTAATCAGCACAATCAGATAACGTATAAGGAAGAGCTAAAATCCAAGGTTTAGGTAGGATGAAGGTCTTCTAAAACTCGTCCTAGTTAATTCTGCCAATCTACTGAGACCTCGGAAATCAATATCACGAAAAAGTCCACCCTTGGATAATGCTTAAATTTTTATAACCCTACTACCCACCCTTCAAGTTCATCAGAAAGTCCACCCTTGGTGTTGCTGAACATTCCACTCAATTCATCCTAATCATATTTACATTACTGTTCTCTGTTCTGCAAGTGCCTCTACTTCAACCTTTGGCAGTTGTAACCTTAGAGACAGTACACGAAATCAGACACACCTAAGCTGTCGATGTAATTGTGAAAAACTATTGAAGCACCTAACGGCTTTGCATAAGATCTGACTACTGACAAAAGCCTTCCCTAATTTCCAAACATCACATAGCATAAACCATAACTCACATAGTCCTCAACAAACTACATAACCGGGATTTTGATAAATCTGCCAAACTCCGAAATACAAACAAACATGCAACCCTAGAAATTCCCTAACATCATCACCAAAGAAAGTTAAGAACAAAATCAAAATATCTTAACTTTAGTGAAGACGCTGTAAAGATAGTGTTCTAACTTATAGTTGACGGAGGGTAGATTAGTGTTTTAATTTCTAAGTTATAGTTCTCTGCTACGAGAAATCTTCACCCTTGCATAAAACAATTATGCAAACTTACATAGCACTTGCCTAGAATTTCAATATATATTAGCTAGATAATCTCAAATAAGTGAAGTACAATTCTAACAAAAGCATTAAAACGGTAAGATCAGTGATACAATTTCTGCAGATGCAGAACAATCTAAGACCCAAAAGGCTTTGGCGCCTATCTAGCTAGTTCTCATAGTCATCACATAAGAGACTTCTGTTCAGTTTTCTCTTGTTATATCTGTAGACTAAGTGTTTTCCCAACTCAATTAAACATCCTCAGACTTTCCAATCAGCACAATCAATCAACATGTGACGAAGAGTTAAAATCCCAAGGTTTAAGTAGTATGAAGGTCTTCTTAAACTCAGCCTAAACTCTAATCAGTATTACGAAACAGTAGATAACTGGCACAAAGAACAAATTTTACATAATCAACTCTATCCAAACTCCAAATATCACATAATCCTCAACAAACTACATAACCGGAATTTCGATAAATCCTTAAAATTTCGAAACCCCAGAAAATCAGAATCACTTATCTTTGGTGGAGACGCCGTACTTCTCCTGCATCCTAGCGATCTCATCCTCCTTCTTCTTCAGATCGAACCTCTTGCCCATCTTGGCCTGCTGGTAGTACAGCACAATCAGGTACCTGTTGGCCACGTTGAACCCGGAGAGATGATCCACCGCCGTCTTCGCGTCGTAGATGTCCTCGTACACCACGTACGCCGTCCCTCTCGTATCCTTGTTCGTCCCTATACGTATCTGCCGTATCGCACCGTATTTCCCGAAGATGTCGTACATCTCCTCGCTCGAGATGTTGAACGGAAGGTTCCGCACGTACAGGACGCGGTTGACTTCCGGCGGCAGGCGGGTGTTTCCCTTCCGGAGACTGATTGCGGCCATCGGAGCTCTCTTTAGGTTTTTGGGGAGAAAATTTGCAGAGCTGAGTTGTTTGTTTGGTTCTGAGATTTTTTTCTTTTCAATTTGGGGGATTAATAGGTGCGTTTTTATTGTCACCGCCTTGTATAAGGAAACCGTATCCGCGGATAAGAATACAATTAGGGACACGTGTCGTGTTATCAATGGTGTCATCAATCCTATCATTACGATGATCGATTAAACTCGATCGACCGGTGGTTGAGTTGATAAGAGTCTAAGTTATTTTCTCTTTTCGGTTGGCATCTTGTATGATGAGCTAAAGGGATTGTGTTGTGATTGTTGGTGGCTTTCTCACAACGAGACAACTGTGATCAATTCTTACTTCACCCAAGTAGGCACCTTAAGTGACGTCGAGTCACTGTGGTTCGGCTCCACTGTTATAGTTTCGGAATGGATAGTGTTGAGGGTTATAAAATTTATAGCATATTGAGAAAGTAATATGGGTTTCACATGCAAAACCGATTGGAAACGGATGAGGTCGCCCAAACTCTTACAACCTCACTAACAAGGTTCTATTTTTCCCATATCAGATGTATATATTCTCAACATGCCCATGCACAACATTTTGAGTGACGTGGAGCCCGTGTGGTCGTTAGTCATGCACACGTATGTAACTCGCTCTCATACTGTGATCAAGTAATATAGGGTTCACATACAGCTATTCGATGGATGACCCAAACCCTTATAATCTCATTAAGAGTCCCATTTTTTACCATTTAGGATGTGTATATTCTCAACACATATTAAGTCTACACGAATGGAACTCAAAAGATAGCATGTCACTCGCCGCACATGTAGATGTAGATCTATAAGAACTGAGCTATAGAAACATGTAAGGCTCTAGACCTACTTTCGTCCTCCCTCAAACTCAGGAGGAAGTCCCACGGGATGATACAGGTAAAGAAAGAGTCAAAGTTAGACATGTAGTCGCTTGCTGTGTGGTATTGGTCGGCGATGGTCAAGGCTATCTACGAATGCTGGGGTTGGAGGGCAGACTAGGTCGTATAAGCATCTAGTTGTGGAGACATAAGGAAGTTTAAAACACAAGGCGTGTGGGGTGGTTTGCATGAAGGTGGGGGATGTGAGCAGGTTCATGCAAATCGCCAGGTTCATAAGGTTGCATTGACTTTGTTGTTCAAATATCTTGGTTTGTCACTGTCGGATCTCCAAGCAATCCCAAGTTGGGCTCATAGGTCTGTAGAATCACCTACTTAAATGCTTAAATGCATACTGAACCTCTTAATATTTTTCATCAATAATCTCCGGTAGTCTAGGTTAGTTTGTTGCTAAATTTAACAATAGTTAGGATATTTAATAATTGAAATAGCAATTGTGCTTTAGCAGTAATTGTTAAGTGTAAGTTAAGTAATATTTTTAACTTATCATAAACTGACACGTGGATAAAAATAGAATTCTTGTCTAGGTTGATAAATTTGTCAATTCCGTTTAACAGTTTTTTAGACATTCTGTTAGAGCTCCTAATTATCCTAAAAGTTGACAAATTTTAATTTTTTTTTTCTTTTTTAAATTAAGCATTCTGCGCTAAAATTGTTGTAAATATTAAGAAGAGCCAAGTGAAAAATATACATATCCCTAAACCCCATGTCTCTGACCAACACAACTTTTTCCAAGCAACCCAAAGAATTTTTCATTAATTCTCCGTCTCACCTCACCAAAACTTAGACATTAACTAGGGAATCTTATTGCATAAATGTTACGGCAACTCGAAACAACTCATTACATAAGAAGGTATAGCCTGAGCCGCAACCTTTATCATAATATCTTTTCTAGCCCCACCAAGAGTTTTTTTTTTTGGTCAAGACCCCACCAAGAGTTTTCTCACACCATCCTTTTGTCCGGGTTTCGATCTTGTCATTCAAAAAACTAAAAGCTTCCGACTTTGAATAATTAATCTCAGTAGGGAGATCAAGATACTTGTCATGCTTCTCCACTCTGATAACCCCAAAGAAACTAGCAAATCGCCTTCGACATCTCTATAGCCACGTTCTTACTGAAAGAAGTACAACTTTTCAGATAATTCACATGTTGACCAGAACAGTTCTCATACTCTACCAATACATTCTTCAATGCTTCACAATCCCCGGCTTCTGCTTTGAAAAAGATGAAAGGGTCCTCGACAAAAAACAAATGGCTAATGCAAACAGAGTCGTCATTAGAGTAGTACTCTTTGCTAGTTGATGTTTGTTTGAGTATATGTATTTTGTAGAGATTCTTGCTATTATGTCGGGACTTCATTGTAATCTGCGGTTTGGATTTCAAGTCCCCCCTTTGTATCCAACAGTCTCAATAATGAAGACTTAAGGGCAGCGGCATCGGTCTTTTATTCAAAAAAAAAAAACAATTCTTGTCAAATATATGAAGCATTTATAATAGATGCATAACTTTCGGTTCATAATCTATCATATTAAGAAGAGAAAATGCTCATTTAATACTAATTTTAGCTCCTCATTGTTTATTTCAATGAATATCTTTTTTAAGAGCTCATTTGAATATAAGGTAACTTATTTTATGTTCAAATGCACAAATCTTTACTTAAAGTCTTAACAAACATTATTAATTTATGATTATTTTGCCCTCACCCTTTAAAGATGCATAGAGAGAGAAAATAGGAGAGAGAGAAAACTTGGCCAGAACCTCACCGGTCACCGGATTCCGGTATTCGGTTGCCGGTCTCCGGATTCCGATCGCAGGATTTTTTCCTGTCGCCTGATTTTTTCACCGGATTCTCGTCGTCGGACTTTTTTCGTCACTGGTCGATAGAAAAATATATTACAGCACAGAAAAACGAAGAAGATAGAATAAGAAGGCAATTCCCAACCAAAAGAAAAATTACTGACCCTTATTAATTTTCTATTGACCTCTGTACTGACCCTAATAATTTGTCAAAACACAGAAAAACAAAGAAAATAGAAGAAGAAGGCAATTCCCAACCAAAACGAAACCAAAATTAAAATGACTGACCCCCAGTAATTTTCTATTGACCTCTTACTGATCCCAACAATCTATCAAAACACAGAAAAACAAAGAAAATAGAAGAAAAATGCAATTCCTAACCAAAACGAAACCAAAATAAAAATTACTGACCCCCAGTAATTTTCTATTGACCTCTGTACTGACCCCAATAATCTGTCAAAACACAGAAAAACAAAGAAAATAGAAGAAGAAGGCAATTCCCAATCAAAACGAAACCAAAATAAAAATTACTGACCCCGGTAATTTTCTATCGACCCCAGCAATTTTCTATTTATTGACCCCTAGTAAAATATTTACTTACCCCTAGTAAAAAAAATTAACTATAACTTACCACTGCCCGACGCTGGTGGCAGTGGTGGCTCCTATAGATTCCAGACCTCGGCCAGATACTTAGGGCTTCGGCGAATTGGGATGGGAGGAATCTTACGGAGCTTGGCTCTGGACGGAGAAGCATGCGCAATCTGGCAACGGTGACGGCGGGTGGTGGTGGATGATTTGGGTGGAGGAGGAGGAGGAGGACTGGTGGTCGAGGCCGAGCTTGCGTTTGAGGCCGAAATCGGAGTGGTCGAAGAGGACACCGGAGTGGAGGAGGCCTGAGCAGCAGACTGCGAGCTTGTGGAGGGAGGACAAGGCGGCAGGGGGATCGTCGGCGGAGACGAGGGAGGGAGAGAGAGAGTCGAGCTCCGATCTGGAGTTGGAGAGAGATATATATATATATATATATATATATATATATTTTACGTAAGAGTAAAATAATATTTTACATAAGATTAATTGGAATGAGCTTTTAACTTTTTTTTTTATTGAATTGGGGTCTGACTTTATTATTTTTTGTAGAAATGTGCATTTTCCCTGTTAAGAATCACATACCAAAGAAAGACTATAATGTAGGGAATGGAATTAGTGATAACAAGAACCTATAAGAAAACAAAGAGTGACTATCCAATAACCAAATGCGAAAATTGAGATTGTGAAGCCACAGAGGAACACAAATGGAGGTGTACCATCAAAATCTTTCAGATAGTGACGTGACACTTTCAGATTGGATAGCATCCTAAATGCACCGTCGGTTAACTAGGTCAAGATGTAGTGTATTAGTACATTCTCTCAAACAAAATAGTCTTTCTTATCTTCTGTTGCACAACGACCTCAACCACCAATTTGGCGCCATTTCAGAGAGAGAGAGAGAGAGAGAGAGTCTCCACTGTAAAACGACCATGCTTCTCGCACCACCCGATTGGTTCCTCCCGCTACGTCAATTATACAGACCCAACTCGCCAGCGATCAGAACTCGGACTCGGACCACTCGGCTGTGCTGTAGAGCGAGTCTGATCACCAACTCGGACTCCTTCGAGGTGGGCCGACTCATTGGCAGCTATGGCTTCATGAACATCACTAGGTAATAATATCTGCTCCACAATTTGCTACCATTCTTGATTTGGGTGCTCAGAAATTAAGAAAATGATCTGGGTGATGTAGTTATTCTCGAATCGTCGTTGCATTGTTTCGTTTGATTGGATGTTTAATGATTTTGGTTTTGAGTCAATAGAAAGATATGTTATTTTGCCTATTCTTTGACTGGAACAGCTTTTCGGGATCTCCGGGCATAGATGCTGAATACTCACCTGGAGATTTGGGGCGGTTGAGGGTTCAAGATGTGGGAGAAGGCAGTGTAAAGATCAGGTACATTCTAACTTCTACAGGATATATCTTTCTAGTCACTAGTGGAAAGGATAAATTGAGAGACAGAGAAAAAAGAGAGAGAGATTCGTAATGGAAAAACACCACGAATTTATTGCAGGTTTCTAAGAACAAAGTAGTAAGAGATGTTTTGTATAGTTTAGGGCCACAGTTACTGAACCTAGGAGTTTGAGGAAAGTAGTCAAAGGAAGTTTGTGATGTGACCATCAATGAAAAGTTCTGTATAGTTAGTTCCTACTTCTAGATGCTGATAGTACTCATGGCAGTTCTTTTGCAGGCTATATGATGGGAGAGTTACTCAGGGTCCGCTGAAAGGGGCTCCGGTGTTTTTTAAGGTACTATTGTGATCATTCTCGTCCTCTTTACTTACAATTCGATCCAGAATTCCAGATTCATTGTGTTTCACTACTTCAAATTGACAATAAAACTTTTTAACCATGAAGGTTTATCCTGGAAAAAGAGCTGGTGGAAACGAGGCTGATATGATGGCTGCTAATGAGCTAAATGCTCACATATCCCTTCAAGTAAGGAGTTGTTATTTAGGTTCTCTCATGTATGATTGCACATGCCTTTCCCTAATTATGATTCATATCATTACTGAAAGAGTTTCTTTCTCAGGACAGTTCGGATGGTATCTGCCAGAATCTTGTGACACTCATAGGTGGGTTTGAAACAAAAACTGGGGAGCAGGTTTGTTTTTGGAATTTATATTAAAACTTGGCATATAAAAGGAGATATTTAGTTCTGTTTTGTAATAACAATGAAGAAGTTATTGTGTGTAGTGGCTGGCTTTTCGCAATGACGGGAAATATAGTGCGGCAGATTATGGAAAAGTTATGAGTGAAAGAGTTTCAAAAAGCCGTGCTGGGGGAGGACAGGTTTGGAATAAGTTTGAGCAAGAGGACACCATCAAACGCAGAAGATACTTTGTTACCAAGTTGCTTCAGGGCACGATGAGAGGTCTAGCATACATGCATGATCGTGAAAGGTTACACCAGAGTCTGGGACCAGCTTCTGTTATTCTCAAGTATGTTGCTCTGAAACATTGAATATGCTTTAAATTGGTTTGTAAAGATATTGTTAGTCTGTCATCTCCACCCTGTGATATCCTACTCATATTTTGTTAATTATTGGCAGCACAATTGTAGAGAGAGAGGCCATATACTTAGTGCCACGACTTCGGGATCTAGCCTTTTCTGTTGACATTAGGTAAGCAATGTCTTGGCCAATCTTGTTGTTTTGGAGTCTGAAGCATATAAAGTAGTACTTTGTTGCTTTTGTCTAATAAGTAGTATCAGGTAGCAGAAAAGATCAATTGTGGATATCTACAAACATTGAATAGTACTAGAGACTGTATATGAGAGAGGGGGAGATCACAATTGTCATCTAATCTTCTTCTTTTATACTATTTTTTTTTGAAATAAGTAATTCTCTTTCTTCTTTTGTTAATTTTATTGTAACTGAATTTTGTAGTGGTTGGGCCAAATATCACTCCTTCGTCATGTGGTCCTTTTGCATTATTGGGGACTAATATGTATATTCGTTGTTGAATTTTCTTCTTAGATATGAGGATTTATTGGATTACTTTATCACTGTTGCATATCTAAACACATAGTTTCCTAGGTATTCAAATCTAGAAGGGAGACCTGGACTACTGTCAGAGGGACTTTGGAGACGTGCATCTACCGCTGGTGCATTCACACCTATGGATAAAAGAGCATTTGGACTAGCAGATGACATGTGAGTTGATGCACTTTGGCTCCGTTTTAGCGTTTGAGTTATTCGGCTTACTAACTTTTTAATCTCTTCATACAGATATGAAGCAGGTCTTTTCTTTGCATACTTGGCATTTATTCCATTTTGTGAAGCAGGCACAATGGATGGTTTTTCATTGCAAGTAAGCTACATTAACATAACTTTGTCTTCTTCTTGGCTTATAGTTTATTTTCCTTACGTGTTTGATTGATGTACGAGTAGGATTACATAGAATGGATACTGCATATAGTCATATACTGTGGTATGCTATATATAGACATTACTGAATTAGTAATTAGTTAAAACCGTAGAAAAGAAGATAGTGACCCAAATAGATTGACTTACTATAGTTTCTTAGACTAAAACTTCTAAATTTTCTGTTTGTAACTCTCAAGTGACAAACTTTTAGAACTGGCTGCCCGACTGTTATTCTTTTTCTTTTTTCTCCTTCAAATTGTCAGGAACATGATCTTCTGAGAAAGTGCTCTTGGTCAAAAACTTGGGCTTCCCAAAATGATAGTTCTTTTCTTACCAAGTTATTTCATCAGTGACAGTACATATTATTAAGTCTTCTAGAAATAACTGTTTATCTTGTTGACTACAGAGGCTTTTGGAGAACACTTTCCAACTTGATCTTGGAGCAACGAGAGAGTAAGATACTTTGATGTCATATGAAAGTTCTCTGTATGGTAGAACTTCCCCTCTTTTTGGAGAACTTCCTATAGCTTTGTTGGCTTCATACTTCGTTACCTTTGTTTCTGTTGTTGAGGGCATATTGTTATGGAACTGAGTTACTGGAAGAATGGAAGTACTAATCTGTAGTCTGAGGTCTGAATAAAGCTTTTAGTAACAGTTAATGGTAAATAGAAATACTACACACAGGGAGAAAGCATAATCTTGCGTTGGGTGTGTATTAAAAAAATGTTGCCTTGCGTGTCCTGAAATTCATTTGGTCATGTAAATTATGCAAAATTTTCCCGGTCTAATTTTCTTTTTCCACAGAATTGTTTTTGCCCTATCTCAGTTATCATTTTCAGAATCTTCTGATCAATCCTGATTTTCTATTTTGCGTGATTACTACATAGTTGGGCGATTTGGATTATTAAATTTTGGTTCCTGGCTAAATTTGCATATTTTTGCACAAAAGTTAATCATCTACAACATCTTCTGTGATATAAGGAGATGTCTGGTAGATTTTTTTTGGTCAATGAGATGTATGGTATGTAATAATTGGGTTGCTAAAAACCTTGCAAACACCGTCCTAGTTTTGAGTGTTAATTTTTCCTTTAATCAATAACATATAAGTGTGGTGGTATTGTGGCTTCGTATTGTTTCTGCTTCTGTTTCTTATTGTTTCCTGGTTTCTGTTTTGGCAGGTATTGTTTAGCAGATGACGGGCTATTAGATGCTGTGAAATTCCTGGATCTTGGAGATGGTGCTGGGTGGGAGTTACTCCAGGTTCTCTTTCATTAACAGCTGAATCAATGGTTTCAGTACTATTTCAGCTTTAGTTCAGCATTATATGATGAATTTAATATGAACTAAGTTAGTGTACATATATGTCCACTTTGGTAGTCACTTCAAACATATCTCTATTTTTTGAAACCTACGAAATATGACATATCTGAATTTCGGATCCGGATTCTCTGCTTGGATTTAAGTTGCTTGGATTTGCTTGGATGTCTTATAACCATTAGATAGAGTAAGAATGACATAAGGATGACATAGTGGTCCCAGATTGTACTCAATCCAATGGTTAGAAGTCATCCAAGCAAAACCAAGCAACATAAATCCAAGCAGAGAAGCCAAATTCCTGAATTTCAGTAGTTGACATGAATAGTGAAAACTATAAATAGTTAGCATGTCCTAGAGAAAGTTACGGGCCTTATGGCTACTTCAAAACCTCTTCCGGTGAGACTGATAGAAGCACCTAATATTAGAAGAAGATAGTTCTAAGAGCAAGGCTCCCTTCTAGGCATTTGACATGTTATAGTCATACAGTGTGACAGTTTACCATCTGAGGCAACTTGAAGGACCAGCATTGATATAGATTCCCACTTTTATCATGTGTTGCTCCACATGATTTTTTTTTTCACAACAAAATCAGGGTGTTTGATTTATTTAGGAAGCTTATATACTATAAACTTTTGTACTAGCACATTCTGCTATCTCTCTCGAATTCCAACAACAAATTAAGCCTAGTTGGTGAGTCCTGCATTACCAAAAAAGTGGCACCTTCAATATCTCTACGTAATATAACAAAAAGTGTAATAGGGTGGACTGATGGATGTGGTTTTTCTTCCCTGCATCCATATTTTCCAATATCTGGTCTCAAGTATTCTGCTTAATCCCTATTTTCAGGATCCTTCGACATATGATATGTTTATATCAGAATTGCAGTACTTAGTTGATTCCAGAACAACCCCAATAATTGTTAGCATGTTTAAAATGTTATTGTTATTCAGTAACTTTTTGTGTAAGATTGATTGATGCTCCAAGATAGAGAAGAAGTTATTACTTAGTAACGACGAGGGCTTAATGGGATCTGTTTAGGGCATTTAATAAGTTGGAATGTCTGTTCAAGTATGATCAATTTTCCGTTCAAAGAAGTTTGAATCATATGTTGCTCCAGATAATTCCTAAAAATTCGCTGGTGGAGGATCAAGTTACTTTCATATTTATAGTTGTTTCCTACACATTTTACTTTTTTCTCTCCGGTTCCAAGATCATAGCATTATTGGTCTGGCATTTTGTACATAGATATAGGATGACTGTTATCCTTCTTCTTCCCTACTTTCTCACTTTCCAATAGGTTGAGCTCCGATGTCTTAAGGGTTCTGCCTAATTTTCTGTTTCTTTGCATTAATCCACATGCTCAATGAATAGCCGCCAACTTATGTATTCTTAGATGCTGCTAGTTCATTGTCGCATGCACTTCCCTGTTGGTTGCATATTGTTCTAAAACAATGTTTCATTTGGTTTAGGCAATGCTGAATCCTGACTTCCGGAAACGGCCGATGGCACAGACTGTACTCAATCATCGATTCATGACAGTGGGTGTTCTCTGAGATTTTGGACCACTGAATTCAACCTACGGTATGTGTTGTAGGATAGACATGGATCATCACGTGAACCATGTATAGGTGATAATTCTTGCAGTAAGAGTAATTGCGACCCATCTTGAATTCATCTTGCTTGGCACCCATCTGTATATGCTTGTGAAGATAAAATAAAATTTCGACTAACAAACTTGTGGAGATAATTTAGAACTTGGTTCTTTGTTTTTGTATAAAAAAAAAAAAAAAATTAAAAGTTTCCCTGGCAATTGTTTTAGCCAACTTGCAATTGCACCTCAAGCTATTCAAAAGCAGATTTGCTGTTCTATTCTTTAGGGGAATTAATGATTCTAGAGGAGCGATTGCAAATTGCGAGTTGCAATTGGGCAATCGTTCATCTACACACCAAAATTAGGGGAAGTTTAACTTGATTTTGACTATTATGTGCGATATGATGACATGTTTACTTAATTGAAATGAGAATGAAAATAAAGAGAATGATGAAACTAACATATATAGTCATGAGAATGGGTGTGGGTTATAACGTCAAACTTGATAACGAAATGTAGAGATGGGGATCAGTTGAGGAATCATTTCACCCTGAATCTTTCCTTCTCCATCTCCGATTCATGTTTTTTTTTTTTTCTTTCCAAGTAATCCCAATCCCATTAAACAAACGTGCCATAACTTTTTTTGAGTAATCAAGACTAGAGTAACTCCATTCCTATTACATCTAGAAGAGATCACAAATTCTCAAAAGACAACTTCATTCCTATTATTCCAAGGAGAGTTTCTATTTAGCGAGTTACGTTATTCCTATTATTCCAAGGATAGAATCCTAAAACATCTATAAATATTTATATATATTGGATGTGCTGTGTATCAGAATAACAAGCAAGTCTTTCTCAACTCTTTCTCATCAGGCAACTGGATTTTGGTTTATAGACCACAATATGGAGGACGACTATATCCTTAAGATCGAACACCCTCCTCCGCTAAGCAAATATATCCTTAAGATCTATTACGGTGGAAAATTTGTGTATGGGAAAGGCTCTTGGCAATACTAGAGGGAGGAGCAGCAATTTCGGCTAGGGGTGGGTTCGGTTTTATTCGGTTCGGTTTTCACCTAAAACCGGAAACCAAACCGAATAAAAAATTCAGTTCGGTTCGGTTCGGTTTGATTTTTTTTGAGACCTTAAACCGGAAACCAAACCAAACCGTGGTTCGGTTCGGTTTCGATTTTTTTCGGTTTTTTTTCTTCTTTTTTAAAATAATTTTTCTTAAAATTTGTATGCTTTCGGCTTAGTAAAAAATTATCGTATTTTAAGTCTTTGTTTTTCTTTCATTACTTGTTTTTATAAGCACATATAATATATCAATAAAATTTTTGACAATGATTCTTTAACAAATCAACAATTTATAAACCAAATAGATACTTTAAAAGTTTAATACTCAATAATTTCGAAAGTATTGGGAATTGACCACACTAGCACACCATGAAATCATAATTTTAAAACTTTTAAGTTCATCTTGAACAGAAAATATAAACTCCATAGTTTAAAGTCCATCTAAATAAGTTCTGAATTTTAAAGTTTAAAAATCATAAATTTGAATCAAGAAGAGAAAAATAAATTAAATATTAGAATCTATAATATAAAGCTCGCAAGAATAAGGTCTTCGATTTTAGAGGTAACGTACATATCACTATCTACACTTCGCATACACGACACCTAAAACATTTCTATATGTACATAAAACGAAATAAAAAACAAAATATTAGAAAAGACAAACATATAATTATATAAAACATAAAACCTAAAATCATATTGTTCAAATCAAATATTTAATACGAAAATAAAGACAAAAAATGACGTCGTTTTAGAGAGATTCGGTTTTTCTGTTCGGTTCGGTTTTTCATGGGCCAAAACCAAAAACCAAACCAAACTAATTTGGTTTGGTTCGGTTTTTCTTAATTCGGTTTGGTTTTTTTCCAGTTTCGGTTTGGTTTTCGGCTTGGTTTTTTTCGGTTTTCGGTTTCAAAATTCCACCCCTAATTTCGGCTGTCAATCTTGCAACAAAAGAGGCGAGTTTGGATGTGCTTAAGGCTGTTGCAACCGATCTAGGTTATCAAAACTCCAAAATTTGGTACAGGTGGAGTTCAGGATGTATTGAGGAGATTACAGATACCCAGCTTGTCACTGAACTGATCAGTCATGAATTGGCTGTTGATCGAGAGTTGAAAATTTATTTTGCTGATTCTGATGCAGGACCATTTAGAGGGTCAATCTGAAAAAAACTTGACACAGACTTGTGAAAGATTTTCTGATATTTTCTTGATAACTAAGAGTTTACAGATCTACAATATATAAGAGGTTGAGATGAAACAGACTTCATCTCCTTTACACACTATTACACGCAAGACATCTCACACATAGAGAAAGTTATACAAGTAAAGTGAAGATGTACAGTAAAAAGTAAGACATGAAATTAACCAAAGGACAATAGACCTAATCAATCCCACCATGCTTCTACTTCCAATACTTCCCCTCAAGCTAGATCAAGGGGATTCATTGAGCCAAGTTTGCCCAAGATTCGGTGAAATTGAGCAGCGGAAAGAGATTTTGTGATAATGTCAGCCAACTGATCTTGGCTTCAAGTGTAAAAAGTTTCAATAACCTTGGACTGGACTTGGGCTCGAATATAATGACAATCAACCTCTATGTGCTTGGTTCTTTCATGAAAGACCGGATTAGAAGCAATATGCATGGCAGCTTGATTGCCACAATAAAGAGATATTGGTTGACGAGTTGGGGATCCCAAGTTAGACAACAATCCCTTTAGCCATATAAGCTCACAAGTAGTGGAAGCCATAGCTCGATATTCAGCTTCGACACTAGAACGAGTAACCATTGTTTGTTTCTTGCTTCTCCAAGTTACCAAATTATTACCTACAAAGGTACAGAAACCGAGAGTTGACTTACGATCAAGAGAATTGCTAGCCCAATCAGCATCAATGTAACCCATGATGTTTGTGTTGCCATTTGGTTTCATCAGGATACCTCTCCCAATAGATCCCTTCAAGTAGCGAAGAAGACGCTTGACAATGTGGACATGAGCCATGGTAGGAGCATGCATGAACTGACTAACTATGCTCACTGCATAAGCTATATCAGGGCGAGTAATAGTAAGATAAATAAGCTTACCAACCAGCCTTTGATACAAACTGATATCCAAGAGGAGTTCACTTGATGCATCAAGTTGAAACTTGCTGTCCAGGGGAGTGCTAGCTGGTTTGCTATCCCACATATCTGTATCCTTCAACAAATCCAGAACATACTTTCTTTGATTTAGAAATAGACCTTTATGAGAAGTAGCCATTTCTATGCCAAGAAAGTACTTAAGTGGCCCTAAATCCTTTATGGCAAACTTCCTACGGAGAGATTGTTTGAGAATGTTAATCTTTTCAATATTGTCAACGGTCACAATTAGATCATCAACATAGATTAGAACTACAAGCTTGCTTGTTGAGCCAATTCGAACAAATAGAGATGAATCTGCATTGCTTCTGCAAAACCCGACTTCTTCCAACACTGAACTCAGTTTGGCATACCAAGCACGTGGAGATTGCTTTAAGCCATAAATAGATTTATGAAGCTTGCATACTACTTCCGGATCGTTAGAATGGGGATGACCAGGTGGCAACTTCATATAAACTTCCTCTTCAAGATCTCCATGTAAGAAAACATTTTTTACATCCATTTGGTAAAGAGGCTAAGCATGGTTCACTGCGACAAAGAGCAACACCCTCACTGTGCTCATTTTTGCAACAGGAGCAAAGATTTCCTTATAGTCTACTCCATAGGTTTGAGTAAACCCACGAGCTACTAATCTTGCCTTATGCCTCTCCACAGTCCCATCAGAATGAAACTTGGTCTTGTATACACATCTACTGCCAACAGCCTTTTTCCCTTTAAGAAGCCTTACCACACTCCATGTTTTATTTTCATCAAGAGCATGAAGCTCATCAACCATAGCTTTCTTCCACACATCATGATTATTTGCTTCCTCAAAAGTTCGAGATTCTTGATTATTATCAAGTGCACTCAAAAAAGTAGTATGAGCAGAAGAATTTTTTTTGTAAGATATGAAAGCAGTCATTGGGTACCTTGCAGTATATGTCACATAATCCTTGAGTTTTGGTGGGGGACCTCTTTCTCATATAAGATTTTTGCGAGGTAAAGCTAGAGGTGGAGGATGAGGTGGAGAAGGCGGCTCAAAGACATGTTGCACAATGAATTCAGAACGATCAACATCTGGACCTGGAATCACTACTTCAACTTCTGAAACTAAAGCAACATGATTGGTAGACTGATTGACATCCCTATCAACAGAACTAATGGGAATTGGAACTGCAACACTAGGATGGAAAGACTGTCTGCTATCCCCATTGACAGGAAGACTGGGAGTTGGAAACAGATCAAATAAAGACTCCCCCTGACTATAACCATCCGATTTCCCAGCAAAGAAAGGAGTATTTTCATCAAATCTAACATCCCTTGAAACAATGATCCTTTTAGAAGAGGAGCTGTAGCATTTGTACCCTTTTTGAGTAGATGAGTACCCCAAAAACACACACTTTTCAGCCCGAGGATCAAGTTTCCCTCTTTTATTAGCTTGTATGTGAACGAAGCAAACACAACCAAACACTTTCAGGTGAGAGATATCAATCTTCCTTCCTTTCAACACTTCAAGAGGGGATTTACCACCAAGCACTCTACTAGGCAGCCGATTGATGAGATAGGTGGCAGTGAGCACACTTTGAGACCAAAACATCTTAGGCACATTCATTTGAAACATCAGAGCTCTTGTTTTCTCCAAAAGATCTCGATTTTTTCTCTCAGCAATTCCATTTTGCTGAGGCGTACCAACACAACTAGTCTGATGTAGAATTTCATTCATGCTCAAGTATTGAGACATGTTATTGGACATATACTCAGAACTATTTGTGAGGGTTCTTTTTGATTTGGAAGTAACTAAGCCAAAGTTAACTCAAAGAACCGGATTATCAAATTAACCTGGTGCATGTTTCAAGATTAGGGAGAGGCTTGTAGCATGAGCTGGCGTGGGAGCTGAAGGCACGCTGCGGTGGTGAAGATTGGACTGAGCTTGGAAGTTAGATTTTTGGGAAGGGACTTGGGTTTCAAAGACAGAGACTGCAAGATGGCTAGAGAGGGGATTTTGGCTTGAAGGTTTGAAGGCATGAAGGCTGGAGTGTTTTTGAGATTTTTCTGGGTTGATTGCTTGATGCCCTTTGCAGCTTCCCAAACCTCCTTTTTATAGAATCGAATTGGAGGGTTTTGCGATGGGTCGCGATGCCTAATCCACTGTGTAAAGGATTGTCCTTCTCAAGTACATGATCTTGGCCTCAAAAGTTGGCAGAGAGAAGTTGACCTTGAGAGATGGAAGAGACAACTCGCTGCGGGGAGGCTGCGAGGACGGCTGCAGAGACGGAAATCTTGGGACAGAACGGGCCGAGTAACTTGAATCCCAC
Organism: Fragaria iinumae; assembly: GCA_009720345.1. Taxonomy (NCBI): domain Eukaryota; kingdom Viridiplantae; phylum Streptophyta; class Magnoliopsida; order Rosales; family Rosaceae; genus Fragaria; species Fragaria iinumae. The sequence continues at coordinate 13,089,116 of CM019120.1, forward strand.
AATCTCGTCATCCAAGGATGAAAGAGCTGCCTTGGAACCAATTACTGACCTTCGTCTTCCTCAGATTGGGGAGTGGATGACACTTTTCTACTGTGCAAAGCTCGTCGTCGTACTACTGCGAGGGAGGAAGAGATGAAATGGCTGACTGTGTTGTCGGTAAAGAGGAAGGGAAAAAGGGTTTGGGCTTTTTTCTAAAAGAGAAATAAAAAAGGTGTTGGGCTTCAAACTCAAGTGTGTTTTGGGTTTAAAAGATGAGCAGTCCAATTCTCACGTTCTTTACCGATTCGTCGCCGATTTAAGTCGTTGGGCTTGAGTTTCGGGCCCAAGACCGAAACTTCTTAACAACATTAAACCGGCGGACGAGCGTTACGTGCCTCCGTAACCATCCACACCATACCCACTTCTACAAGCTCCAATGATGCGTGTATGTGGCTTGGGCCCACATAAATCTATGAGTATATTCGCTTGGGTTAAATCAAGGATTTAGCATAAGATAGCAAGAAATTATTGCGTGACGAAGTATTAATAGATCGCATGATTTTTCGGGTATCAACACTATTATCAGATCTTAAAATATGAATAGATGATGAAAATTGAGTATGAACAAGGTTATGAAAATCCTTAAAAACATAGATGAGTTCACTTTTGAATTTCAAAAGATATAACCAAGTAATCCTTGTACAATCATCTACAAAGATCACAAAATACTTAAAACCATCATGTGACTCAAGAGCAGGACCCCAAATATCCGAGTGAACAATTTCAAAGGGTTTGTTAGCCCTTGATAGAGAATTTGGAAAGGGCAATCTAGACGATTTTGACAAATGGCAAACATCACATAGTTTCTCCGATTTACACATATTTGGAAACAAACACGACATCACTTTCTTAGATGGATGAGCTAGACGTTGATGCCAAAGATTATGGTCGTGTATAGAACTTAAGCAAACTTGAAGACTCTTGGAAGCAAAAGAAGTTTTGGACAGATAATAAAGATCATTCAAAAAGAAACCTTCATCAATTGTTTTCTTGGTGACAACATCTAGAAATATGACATTATAAGAAGAGAATATAACAAAACATTTTAAAGTGTCTGTAATTCTTCCAACAGATAAAAACTGAAAAGGAAATGAGGGAACATACAGAGCAACTGACTCTATAAGATTAGAAAACAATTTAATTGTTCCTTTTCCCAAAACAGAGGCACCATTTCTGTTTGCAAGAGACACTTTGGAAGGAATGGGAAATTGATTAAAATCATGCAAATTTTGAAGTTTATTTGTCATGTGATCCGTAACTCCTGAGTCTATAATCCAATAATCATTCTCAGTACAAATAGTGAGTGCAGTAGACAAGGATGATGGAGTACCTGAAGTTTCTGCAAGAAACCCAGAAAATTGCTTAAGGATGGCAGAGTGGCTTTCGCTCCCAGACATATTAGCTTCTTTGCATCTTGTCTGTATTTGCTTCTTACTGAGATAGGCAGCAAACTCATTCCATATGGTTGTAAGATTACCCAGGCGTTTCACAGAAGACTTACCTTCTGGTTTACTAATCTCCATAGAACTAAAACTTCGATTTGGATTTATTCCAACATTGGAAAAAGATGAGGGTACAAAAAACCTCTCAACAGATCTCTCTTCCATAACAGGATGAAGAAATCAGAAAATAATCAGAGGAAAAGAACTCTGAACAGATCTCTCTCTCTCTTCCACAGAGGAAAGAAGAAATCAAAAAATAATCAAGAAGAGGTACAGAGATAGACTTTGGATTCCTGATCTGATACCATGAAGAAAACTTGATACAGACTTGTGAAAGATTTTCTGATATTTTCTTGATAACTAAGAGTTTATAGATCTACAATATATAAGAGGTTGAGAATATATAAGAGGTTGAGATGAAACAGACTTCATCTCTTTTACACACTATTGCATGCAAGATAGCTCACATATAGAGAAAGTTATACAAATAAAGTGAAGATGTACAGTAAAAAGTAAGACATGAAATTAATCAAAAGACAATAGACCTAATCAATCCCACCATGCTTCTACTTCCAATACAATGAAGTACTGAAGATCTCGAATCCTAGGTTTTATATTTATTTTGTTTAATATTCAATTAGGTTTCCCTTTTAGTTTAAGACTACTTATTCTCCAGTTTTAGATTCTCTTTTTAAGGGCTTGCTGTTATTGGATTGAGTTACTGGAACTACTAGTCTATACTATAGACTCTATAGTCTAATGTCTGAATGAAGCTTACTAAGAGTTAATGGTAGATAGCAATAATCCATAAGGACAAAGCATAAAATGTTAGCTTGTCTAAAATGTTACTGCTATTCTAGAGCTTTTCGGTTGAGGTTACTTGAAGCTCCAAGATAGAAGAAGTTGTTATTATCATGATCTTCTTCTAATTCCCTACTTTCATACTATCCAACAGGATGAGCTGCCAATATCCACATGCTCAATGATGAGTTATTACTGACTAACGACAAAATTTATTAGTAATGTGACAGAAGTATAAGGGATGTACGTATGTGCTTCCTCTTTTAATACAGTTGTTGATTTGATGATTTCGTAAGTTCAAACATGTACACTATGGTCTGAAGAAAGCACCTTCCACACAAGTCCATAACCGTCAAACAAATCAAACTCAGGAAGCAACAAGTACAGACCAAAAACAACATGACTCGCAAGAAATTCATGTAATGGTAATAACGTATAGCAGAAGCACCCAATTTGCGCATCCGTTTCTAGATCTGGCCTCGTGAAAGGCACTCCCATCGTTGTAACCGAGCACTCACAGTGCTATAAATTTGAGGAGCTGCTAAACCCTTGGATGCAAACACAAGCTTAGCTTAGGTGAGCTAGATATGAGTGTGAGTTTGAGAGAGGCTGAGAAGCTTAGAGAGATCAGAGAATAATCAATATCTCTGCCGGTATGCTTTTCATTCTCTACCAAAGTTTGTATGATATTTTCTTGTTAAGGTTGGTCTTTATTGTTGATCTGTGTGGTTCCCTAATGCATGTGGTTATGGTTGGACAGTATATTTAATGGAGATATCGAGCATGGAGAAACTGAAGGCCTGTGTTCGGTTGGAGTCACAACCGACATCAATTCCCTTCTCCAAAAAATTCAGTTCTTTGTGTTGCTTGCCGGAGCTGAAATCTGGAGAAGAAAATGAGGAGGGTTTTGTGTGTGTACATGTACGTAGGAGCAGCGCTGGTGGGAAGAAGGGAGGGGTGCCCTCAGACAAGTCGTTTTCGTATTCGAACTCGTCGTGTATAAATCGGCCTCTGGTTGAGATTCCCCGGAACCTGAACAAGAGGATTCCTGATGACATTATCAGTGCACCTCCCCTTCATTACTCGGTGATTTTCATTTTCTGTTAACTCTGGTTTTCGGGTGAATTTTCGTTGCGATTTTGAGTTGATTTTGTGTGCATGGTGTGTTTCTTGTAGGTACCATCTATGCTCCAAGTGTGTCCCTTCACTACAATTTGAAAGCAATTCAATTTGCAAGTGTGAAAGGGAGTATTCAACCACATGAACTCTCTTGATAAAACTTGAGGTTTCTCTGTTCTGAGAATATCAACATTGGTATATGAGTACCTAGAGAATGGATGTTGAATGGGATTGGAGTACGTATAGCCATAAACAATTGTACGTATTGGCATTGCCTGAACTTGAAAATTGATGTAAAGGCTAGAATGTACACAGATTTTGGTTTTGAGAATGAACTCTGGGATCAATGGCATGGTTTGCAAGTGCATGCGTTGGGTTAAAATTATTTGATCTAGCTTTATAAAGTTCTAAAGATATCACTATATTATTATCAACTTATTAGTTTTACACAAATTTCATAATATAACACTCATACAACCCGTCATTTCCATGAAGTCACGTTTCTAACTGACATTCTCTGTGTAACTCAAAATTTAAAAATAAAGAAATATAAAATCTACGATAAACAAAGTCTGGATTTAATTCGTGAATCTCAAATACTGAATATTTAAATCGCTATCGACATGAAGTATCTTCAATAATTAGTCACTATTAGCCGATTCACACTATGAGTTACACGAATCATATCTAAATTTGTTGTTTCTAGCATCACAAAATTACGGTAAGGGTATTAGTATGTAACGGAAAACATAAATGTTAATAAAAACACATGAAAAAATAATGTATTACTAGACCCATTGATTCTCTCTTGATCATGCATGGTTTCTGTGATTCTCTCTTGATCTTTGACCTCTGTTTATCTTATGTTCTCATCTCAATGAGACGACATGCATATTCGTACCTGAAAAACAATGCAATCCTAAGCACTCTGACCCAAACTTAGGGTTCCATATGCATATAAAAAAAAAAACCTTTTTAACGTAGGATTTACCACTTCACCCAAAGAATTCGATTTCTGTGTTTTTTTATTTTATTTTATTTAATTTTTTTTAAATTTTAAAACTTTTTATTATTAACTCATACACCCTACATATGTCAATGAGGTTTGAACCTCAAAGTTGTCAGTTAAACACCTTAACCAACCAAGCCACGGCTCACCGATTTCTCTGTTTGGATTCATGTTACTTGTATTTGTTTGGATAACACCGTCAACAAGCAGAGAAGGCAAATCCTTACACGTACGTGGATAAACTTTAAAAAAAATAAATCTCCGGGTTTGTCTTCCCAAACCGACCCGTTATCATCCGGATCCGGGTCAAAAACAATTACTCGCCCTAAAATACCCAAATTCAAAATTAGTCACACAAAAAGAGTCACAGAAAACAGAGAAGAATGCAGAAGAGGGAGTTCAACAAGTCCGGTGGATCTTACGGGGGAGCCTCCGCACCTCCGGCGAAGCGAGGCCGTCCATTCGGAAGCGGCAACAGTAGCGCCGCAGCTGCTGCTGCCGCCGCCGCCTCCGCCGCCGCCGCCGATCACACCGCAGCTCCGTCGAATCTCCTCGGTCCTTCTCTCCTCGTCCACAACGCCTTCACCGGTCAGTACCTCAAATCCTCAGTAAATCTCAGTCTTCAATTTCTTCAATTTTTCAGCTTTATTAGAAATCTGTGCTCAAATTTTAAATCTTAGGTATGCAAATTTGTCAAATTCAAAGTGAATCGATTGTGAAAGATAGGTGAAATTTTCGCTTTGAATTTTTGCAGTTGAAAACAATAAAAGAATAGTTCATGCTCTTCAGAGCGGACTAAAGAGTGAGCTGACATGGGCTTTGAACACTCTCACATTACTATCCTTCAAAGAAAAGGATGACAATCGAAAAGATAGCAATAATGCTCTTACGAGGATTTCCGGCTTGCTTGATGCTCTCCTCACTGTTGTCTGTTTCGCAGTCCTCTATTTTTTTTATTTTTTATTTTTTATCATTAAGCTATCTTCTTTTTCTGCTTATGGATATTGAATGTGTGTTGTTATGGATAACAGATTGATGATTGGCGTGATATAGCGCTGCCTAAGGAACATGTGAGGGCACCGAGAGTGAGGAATTTAGGTGCGAATTTGCTTGTGACTGGGTTCGGAAATGAGTACGAGGTGTTGGGGTCAAATAGCAGTGTCCCACATCCGGGGTAAGTACCGAGAAGATTATAGATTTCTCACGTGTGAACTTGTGAATGTTGATAAGCTAACTTGGATGTGATGAGGTTTGAATGTGATTGTGAAGAGATGTTTTGATTGCAGCTTAGGATCTGGTGCTCAAGATGCGTCTATGCTGAGTAATGTGAGCAATCTTCGTTCTTCGGAGTGGTGGCTTGAGGAAGATGGTCTGTTTAATCTTGATGATGAAGGTAGAGCGGAAAGACAGCAATGTGCTGTTGCGGCTTCTAATATCATCCGCAACTTCTCTTTCATGCAAGACAATGAGACCATTATGGCTTTCCATCGCCATTGTCTGGAAACATTATTCCAGTGCATAGAAGATTACATCACAGGTTAGAAGTGCTGTGTTTGGTAGCATATTTATTTATTAAGTGCGTTCATTATATACTTTCTTGTTCCAAGTTTAGAATTATTTGTCCATAGATGTACTTAGGGTCAATCACAATCTACACCCTAATAGTTTTGGTGGTTTTTCACTTCGGTATGAGATCCTAGTAATTGAAATGTTTGCAGACTTCCTTTCTTTTTGATTTGTTGTTAGTTCAACTGTTTCTTTGTATGTGGTACATACGGATCACAAGTTGTAGTTGATATGGATGCCATTTTGAAGCCCTGTGGTCAAATGAGAATGATAATCTGAATATAACCATCTTTGGTTTTCTAAATGTGAAAAAAAGGAAATCAGAATCTAAGATTGTAATCAAGCAACCCAAATCGTCAAATTTCTCAACATCCAGGAAGGTGAAAGTAAAATCATGCCTTGGATGTTTTATGTGTATCGTCTTTTACTGATTTGTGGTTTTGCATCATATGATCGGAGTCATTGCGATCTGCTAGGTATGGCTAATGGAAATTAAACTTCGATTTCCAATTTAGGTAGCCTTCAATTTGAAGAATATCTGTAGATTCCAAAAAGGAAAGAGTTATTGAAGATGTAAATTTCATCTTTTTTTTTTTAACTGTTTCAGTGGTAGCAAACCTACCTTTTTTTCCACTCTCAAGTGGAAATCAAATCTTAGTGAAGACCCTTGCTGGCAAGACCATAAAACTTCAAAACCTGAGATACCATTTACTATATCTTCACACTTCTCCGTTGTGGTTGTGGCCTGACCCGAAAGCCAATTTGAAAGACGAGAATAGTGGTCTTTGATTCTCCTTCAATAATTTTTTTTATATGACAAAATCTCTTCATTTCTAAAAAATATATTTTTTTGAAGCCATCATTAATTTCGTGGTGTGTAAATATTTAGATGAAATTTATTTTTCCAGTTTTTCAATTCTTAAAATGTGTATCTAGCTCTTTTTTAGTTTTATAGTTTTGACTTGTCCACATCCACCAATGTGGCATTTTCACATTAGCAATTATGTGGAATTCATATATGACACATACGACTAACAGTGGAGGTCACTGAGGGGTAAAATTGCACAATTATTTAAGGGTCTGAAACTGTCATGTTTTGAAAATCAGGTACCAAAGTGAAGCTACAAACTTGAAATGTGTAAAATGTACTTGCAAATAAGGATTGTATCCTGGTAAATTGACGGCATGTAAAATCACTTTCTATTAACGACATTTTTTACTGGCTATCGTAAACTTGGATTTTGAGGTTGCTATGAACTTTTTGTAGAAGATCTTTCTTCCTCTACTTCCCACTTCTCCATATAGTTGGGTGTCATATGTCCTTCCTTTCAAAAGAAGCTAGAAGTAACATCTACTGACCAGGACCAGATAATATAAACTTCCCACTGTGCAATGATATGATAATTCACTAACAGACTTCAATGCTCTGTATGTTAACAGAAGATGAAGAACTTGTGACAAATGCTCTCGAAACAATTGTAAATTTGTCTCCAATGCTGGATCTTCAAGTTTTTGGTTCATCAAAGGCATCCTACATCAAGATGACGTGAGCAATTTTATCTACCTTTTTTTTTCCTCGTTAGCTTAAGCTCCCTTGTTTCCTCTTGGTTGACAAGTAAACTTTCTATCAACCAGAGCAAAACGTGCAGTTCAAGCCATAGTTGGTGTGCTGGAGTCTCCGGTCAAAGCTTGGCATTGCTCTGCAGCAGAGTTACTTGGGCGTTTGGTCATAAATCCTGATAATGAACCTTTTCTTCTTCCCTTCATTCCACAGGTTAAATTTCAATAATTTCCTTGTTGTATATATGTTTATATATTAAGCATAGATTGTGATGAGATGTATTAAATTGCAGATACACAAACGATTAGTTGATCTTATGAGCTTACCAGCATTTGATGCACAAGCAGCTGCTGTTGGCGCCCTCTATAACTTCTCTGAAGTAAATATGGACTGCAGACTAAAACTTGCTAACGAGCGATGGTGAGGTCTTTTTAAATCCCCCATCCCCATAACAAAATGTAATCCAAAAATGTATATGTGACTGAAATGGGTTCCGTTTTAAATTCACCAAATGTCAGGGCAATTGATCGACTGCTAAAAGTTATAAAGGGGCCCCATCCTATTCCCGATATTTGCAAGAAAGCTGCTATGATAGTAGAAAGCCTTGTGTCTGAACCACAGAACAGAGGAATGCTGCTAGCTTATGAGAATGCATTTGCAGAAGTACTATTCTCAGATACCAAATGTTCTGAAATCTTTGCCAGAATTTTGTATGAACTGACGTCTAGACCAAACAACAAAGTGGCAGCAGCCCGTGGTATTTGGGGCATGTAACGAAGATGCGCCTCTTGGTAAGTATATTAGATTGTTACTGTTCTGAGAACAAAGTCTAGGATTTAGTCTATGTAGCAGTTGACTTGAGAAACGACTAGTCATAATTTTAAGTGGCAATTCAAGTGCTCTTTTAAGTTTATTGTGATTTAGAAGTGTAGTGTCTAGAGTCATCAGAAACTACACTAGTGCTCATATGTTTCTGTCCTGAATTGACTGTGCACAGTATATAATATGTCTGATTTATTGTATTATGTGGTTCTTGCTTCTTGATTTCATGTATCAGTAAGCTTCAATGGAATTGAGAATGAACTCGTTTGTATATCTTGTTTAAATTCGTGCTGATATATCTTGTTTGGTCTAATATCTTTTTCATATGTAGTTGCTTTCAGATTTTAAGTCAAGCTGTTAGTGATTGAAAAATCAAGGATAATTAAGAACTTGTATATGTATCTGTACTCTGCAGCTCTACCTCTTCATCCTCTGTTCAATCCTACCACAGGCTACCATAGTTCAAAATCTTTAGAGAGAACTCGATCTATCGTTTTTATTTGCCTAGGTTTGACACATCACCTAACACAACCCCGACTAATCTTTATTTTTGCGTTTCATAGGATCATGAGTGTAGTTACATACCAACAACACTCAAAAGTCTAAAGTACCATCATAGCAAACCATATCACCATTCAAACTCAAACTAATGGATGCAGCATAAACATATACCTGAATAAGATACACAACATTAGTCGTTGAAAGTTGAAACTATACACATTGCGGTGATAAGAAGAAAAACTGTATGCTGGATGGAAAACTAAAACAGTATAAAAATAAAACCTAGATCAACAAGATTCTCTAGCCTTCACTATAAATTTGGAGTAAACCAACTGAGTCGACGAGATCGTACCGACACATGAACGCTAGGGAAATATCGCTTAATTTTCCGCCCATCAAAGCTGAATACACCAATCTCTCTACTCGTTAATGTTCGCGGATGTAACCTCAAGGTATTATTAGTTGCAAAGTAAATGCAATTTCTTTTTAGGTTGTTGATATCTGTTGCCGGAAGGGACAATGCACCTGCAGTTGACAAGAACAACAGTTGATCCCCCAAGCCTTTTGCATCAGCAATCTTATTCTTCTCGGGGTGAAGCTTGTATACATTAAAATCACTTGTCCTCAAATAAAAACGGTCACGATCATCTTCAACAACAGTAGTGAGTTTTGAGCCAATATCATTCACCTCTTCACCTCCATCCTCATTACCTTCCGTCTTCCTCATTAGCACCTTCATGGTTATCGTCCTCATGGTTGTTGTCGTACCATTTTGCAAATTTGTCTTGAACTTGATGGACCAACAATATTTCATCATTGGTAGTTGACTCTACCAAATGTGAGTTTACTGTCCCTTTTAAGTGGACTAGATAGTCATCATATTCTTCAAAGCTGTCATCGTTTGTTAGTACTTTGTCATAGACCAGCTTCAGTTCGACTGCATGATCTCTAAATTTCAAGTTGCGAGGACCTGAAGTGACACCATTCTTATAATGACTAATAACCGAGGCGTATAGCTTGCCAGAAGAGAACAATAAATCTGTAATCCACTCGTTTGCATCTAACACCTCCAAGATAGTCCACTTTCTATCTCCCGGTTTATACAAACACAGTCTATCAGTGTCTCCAAAAGCTGCTGCAACCATAAACTGATCTGAAGTGATATCTGAGGTAGATAGCACAACGCTATAGCAGAAAGCAGAAGCACCGTAGCGTTTCCATGTGGTTGTGTCTACAAAACTGTGGAAAGATGGAGTCGTGCTCAAAGGTGGAAGTTGGTGCTGGACTCCTGATATTGGATTCACAAGAAACATAGTAGAATCCAGATCCTTTTTCCATGATCATGATCATCCAACCTTTGGATGATCCTTGAAACCACCCTCCTTGAACCAGTTCAGGCAGCTCCAACCGGCCAATTTTGCCTTCAGAAAGCTCGAAATAGCTCAAGTGGTTAGGGGAAGATTGAGGGAGTAATAACCAGGGGAGTTGAGGAGCACTAGGGATGTATGGTCGCGTAGAAACTGAGCTCCAAGGCTTGCAAATTGTTTTGGCCACACCAGTAAGTCTAGGCGTGCAAATTCTCTTTTAGTCGTTACGGGCGTGCCACTGTGCAGATGCGGAATGTAGTGGTCATAGTAGCGGGGTGCGCTTAGCCTTCTGCTTCTAATCAAGCGACTGAGGATGGAGAGAGCACCAACTCTACCGCAGGGTTCTTCAGATTCGCCTTGCTTACTGGGTAAGCACTTACAGTAGTCCGTCTGAGCGTCACAATATCGATACTCGAAGTAAGATCGAGCAGAGCTTCAACCGGGAGGGAAGGGGAAAAAAGACAAAGCTCTGGGGAGCGTACAGGGAAACGAAAGCAAAGCTCCGGGGAGCGTCTGGAAAGTAAAAGGACGAGGACTCCGGGGAGCCTAGAAAGAAAAAAGGTTTCTAAGGTGTGAGGCTTTAGCGTTTGGAGGTTCAACTATGTTGAGAGTTGTATTGTATTTTTTTGAGTTGTTGAGTGTCTTTTGAGTTGATCCTTGAACTCCCTTATATAAAGGTATTTTAAGGCTACATGTATTGGCCCAAAGCATGTCAAAGACTTGTAAAAGTCTTCAAGTGCCTCTACTTCAGGAAGGTAGTTGAACTCCGTTATGTATTGGCCCTTGAACTCCGTTATGTTCTTGGCATGAGAATTTTTTTGTGGAGAATTTCCAAGTTTTGAGCAGAGCTGTTTCGCGTCAACGACTTGAAAATTTGGGCAAGGTAGTTCGTAGGGTACGTCTCGTTGCTCCCCACGTATCCTTGTCTTTTGACCAAACATGACCTTCAACTGCATTCTCGCGGACCGTATGCTGTTGAGATCAGCCTTGTTGCAAATTACCATGTCATAATGCATATCAGGAATAGCCATGCATTGATTATAGAAGAGGACCACTTGCTGGTCTCTTTTCACCATATCAAGAGCTTCACTAGGATTGAACTCTTGTGAAATATGATTATGAGACAGATGCACCAACATATAGTCTTCATCATATTCATCATAAATTGGCTTTGTGTCAAAATCAAATTTGGAGTCATCACAACCCAGCGAATCCACCTCTGCCTCTGATGCAGACATATGAAATCCATAAGCATCATGTTTAGATGCCGCCAAGTCCTTGCTGCAGACTAGAGTGAGATGACACTGAGAATACTCGACTTTACACCCATGTATAATAAACTTGCAATTCTAGGTGTAAAAACGTTTCCCACATACAATACTAAAGCCATAATTTGGCCTTTGAACTTCCATGCAAAGACTCCAATTATATTGGAATGTGAAGCCACAGATTGGCCTAGGTATACCACCACACCATGTATAATTAAGCTTGTCATGACTTGGGGCAGCTTCCTGATAACGTCCAGTAATTGGACAAAACTTGAGTTGATCATGCCCTTGATCATGGTGGTTAAATAAAGAATGAAGGCGAGCTACGCCTTGCCCCCCATTCATCTGACCTATGTCCACATATACGTCTCGCATGAGAAAGCTGGCTCCTTGGTCACCTTTCATGTGATATTGTGGTTCACCATCATTAGTGTTCGAACTCATTTCTTCTTCTAAGATGGACTGTTCTGTCCTATCTTCATGTTCCTTTTTTTGAGGAACACCGTTAGTCTTTGAGATAGGATTATTATCCAAAATCTCGCCGGCCTCGACCTCAGGTTCTTCGTCATTAATTGACAAAGTAGTTTCTTCTTTGGACATGGGTTCGTCCAAAGGAAAATCTTCGCCATTAGATTGGCTGCTAGGCAATTCAATCTTTTTGGCAAGAACATGCTCGTCAACTGTAGGCTCTACATTTTGGCATTGTACAGCCTTTTTGTTTTCTCCAGCAGCCTCTCTAGCAGTCGTTTCCTCAGCGTGTTGCTTGAGGATGGCAGCCATTCGTTTGGCATGTTTTCTGCGGATGGCAGCTCTTTGTTTGGCATATTTTCTCTCGATGACAGCTAATTTTTCTTGCCAATCCATTATCGCATCTTTATTTCCAATCTCTGATCCCAATGAAGATGACGTCAGAGACTACCTTGGTCCCAGTGGGCATGCCAATGTTTTGGCCACACCAGTAAGTTTGGGCGTGCAAAGTTTCTTTTAGTCGTTACGGGCGTGCCACCGCGCGGACGCGAAATGTAGTGGTTGTAGTAGCGGGGTACGCTTAGCATTCTGCTTCTAATCAAGTGACTGAGGATGGAGAGAGCACCAACTCTATCGCAGGGTTCTTTAGATTCGCCTTGCTTACTGGGCAAGCACTTACAGTAGTCCGTCTGAGCGTCACAATATCGATACTCGACGTAAGATCGAGTAGAGCTTCAACCGGATGGGAAGGGGAAAAAAGACAAAGCTCCGGGGAGCGTATAGGGAAACGAAAGCAAAGCTCCGGGGAGCGTCTCACTAGTAGAAATAAAGTCTTAAGCGACGGTAAAAAATCGTCGCTTAAGTTCTAATTTTTGTCGCCATACCACTTAAGCGACGAAATCGGCGTCGCTTAGGCTTCGTCGGATATGACGCGTCTCATAGGCACTTAAGCGACAAAAACGTATTATCCGTCGCCTAAAAAAACGGAACAGGTGACAGATATAGTTGATGTCGCCATAGTTTAAAGCGATGAAACAATTTCCTTAAGCGACGAAAGCTATTCGTCACTGTAAAGCTCAAGCGACGAATGTTATTTTGTCGCTTTACTGTTAAGCGACGAAACTTTTTAGTTTAGCGACAAGGTTACTTTCGTCGCTGTACTGCTTAAACGACATATGTTGTTTTGTCGCTTTATTGTAAAGCGACGAAACATTTTATTGTAACGACAAGTATTCTTTCGTCGCTAGATATAATGCGACAAAATTATTTTCTTAAGGGACGAATTTTTTAATGCGCGGAGTCCGCTGGGGTTCTATAGCGCGGAGTCCGCTGGGTTCTATAGCGCGGAGTCCGCTGTGTTCTATTGCGCGGAGTCCGCTGGGATTCCTATAGCGCGGAGTCCGCTGGGTTCTATTGCGCGGAGTCCGCTGGGATTCCTATAACGCGGAGTCCGCTGGGGTTCCTATAGCGCGGAGTCCGCTGGCGTAAATGGCTGGAAGTAGCCGCTGGCGACATGGGCGAACCAAAGAGGGAAGAAGGAGGACAGGTAGAGGGAAGAAGAAGGAGAGGCAGAGGGAAGAAGAAGGAGGAGAGGCAGAGGAAAGAAGGAGGATAGGCAGAGGGAAGAAGAAGGAGAGGTAGAGGGAAGAAGAAGGAGGAGAGGCAGAGGGATCCAGGAGGAGAGGCAGAGGGAAGAAGGAGGAGAGGCAGAGGGAAGAAGGAAATGCAGAACTGGGACAGCTAGAGTAGCTAGGGGTCTCTCGGTCTTCTAAACTGGGGCAGAGGAGAGGAAGAAGAGAGTCTAAAGAAGAGAGGAGAGAGAAGAGTCTGAATATATACCGTAGAGATGACTGAGGGTCTGAAGGAAGAGAGTTCAAATATGGAGAAATGATAAGTCAGGCAGCGGGTAACAAAACTTTCAAAAATTTGGTTCAAATTTTCCTAAAATTTTTGGCGGAGTAGGTGCCGCACAAAGTTTTGGTACTTCAGCGACAAAAAGTTATACTTTCGTCGCTTAAGTGATTAACTTAGGCTACGATTCCGTCTCTTAAGAGCTTTTTTCCAATAGTTCATGGATTCCAACGTTTATATTTCCGCTGCATCCAAAATGTTAGTAAAGTATAAAATTAAATCAATCAGAAATTAATACATATCACAACATAATAGAATAAATTCATTACATATATAATAAATTCATGACATAATTAAATCGAAAATTTGACTTTTTAACACATCATGAGTTTTCAATCGCTATCAACGTAGTCTCTGTCTTCTAAATCATCCTCACTCACTTCATATGAATGAAGTGAATCTTCCTCTTCGTCGTCTGGCCGGATGAATGGAAGTGAACCAAAGTCAAACTCTAAATTAGAAATGGGAACGTACTGGCAGGGTTGGAAGTGGATGTCGTTGTTGATGCGAATAGTCTCCGTGTCGGGGATATTAGACGTCGAGGCTTCTTGATATGGTTCAAGAGTGACATTCTCAATATCTCTATTTGCAATACCTATCTCAAGTGTAGTTGCAGTGTAAATACCTCTATGTGACATCACGTTAACAACTTTCCAACCCCCACCCTCATTTGGATCATCAAGATAAAAAACTAGTCTTGCCATTGTGGCAACAATAAACGGTTGATTCTCATACCAGCTTGTGCATGTATTCACTGATAACAGACCATGATCCATCTTGGTACTCCTCGGTATATTTGGGTCGTTGAACCATCTACACTTCAATAACACAACTGGCATACCAGTTGCGTAGACTAGCTCGACAACAGATATAACAACCCCGTAATATTCAGCTCCGTCTTCCGTACCCACACACATCACGCCACTGTTTTGTGTCTTTCGACCATAATCTCGATGCAATGTCAAAAACTTAATGCCGTTAACTACACAAGCAGCATATATACCGTCGCTTTAGTGTTAACCTAAGACGATGAAAATTAAATTTCTCGGGTAGGTGCAAGATATCATGTGACAATCAATTTTGTCGCTTAAGAGTCAACATTTTTGTCGCTTGAGATAAACACTAAAGCGACAAAAATCAAATTGGTCGCTTAGGGTCAGGATATCACGCGACTAATTTTTTCGTCGCTCAAGAGTCAAAATTATCGTCGCTTTAGTCCAAAACTAACGCGACGAAATCTCAATTTGTCGGTTAAGTCCAAGATATCATGCGACAAACATTTGCGTCGCTCAAGAGTCAAAAGTTCCGTCGCTTTAGTGAAAAATAAAGCGACGAAATGTAAATATGTCGGTTAAGTTATGAATCTTATGTGACTAAATTATTCGTTGCTTAAGGGTTAATGTTTCGTCGTTATAGAAATAATTTGCGACAAAATTTTTGCTGTCGCCTGAGTAGGATCTGTGGCGACGAATCTTAGGCGGCAAAATAATTTCGTCGCTCCAGAGAATTGTAGCGACGAAAAATGTATCTTTAGCGACAAAATGAGTTGTCGTCGCTTAGGAAGTACCTAAGCGACGAAACATGAATATACCTGTCGCTTAAGCCTTTTTTTCTACTAGTGTCTGGAAAGTAAAAGGACGAGGACTCCGGGGAGCCTAGAAAGAAAAAAGGTTGCTAAGGCGTGAGGCTTTAGCCTTTGGAGGTTCAACTATGTTAAGAGTTGTATTGTATTTTTTTTGAGTTGTTGAGTGTCTTTCGAGTTGATCCTTGAACTCCCTTATATAAAGATATTTTAGGGCCACATGTATTGGCCCAAAGCATGTTAAAGACTTGTAGAAGTCTTCAACATTAATATCGTATCGTAGGCAATATTAAACACTTGCTTGATACTTCGGTGAAGTAACTAATTACCTCTATCTAGGAGAGTTGAGTTAGAACACCTCATGGAGACTTGGATGTGTGCTACTGGATGTGTACTCAACTATAATCAAGGAATAGAAATCCTATAGACCTTCTGACCTTCACATGCACGATAGTCCTTTAAGCAATTAAGGATATTGCTTTCTTATCCAATTGAGGTATTGTAGGTGGAGTCCGCATCTTTTCCTTCTCTTATGCGAACTACTCGTCTTCACATGCAAATTGTATTGTTTAGCTCGTGCGCCTTTATAGGCAATTAAACATTGGACCAAGTCAACTCACGTCTCCTAGTCCTTCTATACCACGCGAAGTCTCATGTCCATGCAAACTTGTCTAGCTCGCATGACTTTGCTGGCGGGCCATCACTCGTAAACCTATTATTTTGGGTTAGCCTGTGTGATGTGAACCATGAATTTAACTAATATTCACATAGACAATTACTGTCCAGTAAAATATTAATTTGGGTGTAAACACAAACAATGCTTAATCGTATACGATCACGTACAGGTGAGGCACAATCATCCCTATAATATCATCAGGTAATGTTTCCCAGCTGGGTTTGCGATGGAGTAGTCTTTTAATCACCACACCACCAAACACTAAGCAACCGCCAATGACTAGAGTCTCAGTAATTACCTCCATCTTGCTAAAGTCACCAATCAATGAGGAAATAAAAGAAAACATTTTGTTATTCTCTGATCTGTCTCTTCTAGCTAGCTAGAACTCAGCTTCTTGGCTCCGTATTTATAAGAATTAGAACACTTCATATCCAATTAGCGATAGGAAAACGTTTTCATTTTCCCAATAGCATCAGGAAAGCAATAATATCCTTTTGCAACTAGGAAATCAATTATAGGAAGCAGCGAGTGCTTCACGGAGGAGAAGAAGGGATCAAGACGGGTATTGGCGAAGTTTGTAAACCCAAGTACAGTAATGGCGGTGTAGCTGTTGATGATGTTGGGTTGAAGAAACGTGGTTTTGTGAAGAACCCAGTTGAGGAAAAGGGGTTGAATTGGGTGGGAATGGTGTGGTGAAAAAAAATGCAGACCAAGTGTTCAACGAAATGGCTGAGTTAGGGTGGTTCCATTCCGGCAATGTTGATGGCGGTGGAGGAACTTGGGGACTTGGAAGAGGCACTGAAGCCATAGGAGTTTCAAAAAGCCACGGAGATTTTTTGTTTTTTGTTTTTTTTGTTTTGAGAAATGGTTGGAGAGTTCCTTGCATTCTCATGGTTCTTTGAAGTTTGAACTGACTATACGTAGTTTCTGTCCTGAAATGTGCGCAATATGTAATGTGTCTAATTTCCTGTTTTGTGTTTTGCTTCCTTCTAAATTTCATATCAGTGAGATGGAATTCAGACTTTGGACCAAATTGATGAAGATGAGAATGGCTACGTAATCTTGAACTCGTTTAGTATATCTTGGATTATAAGTATTGAGGTAACAAACGGAGTAGTCAAATACATACACAACGGCTAAACATGCATGCACAATTCACAGCAGGTTAGCCCGCCAGGTAAGGCAGACTAGTGTATAAATCAATAATTGATCCATACTGAAAGAGGCAATGGAAATCCAATGAAATTTATAATTATAAAGGTTACACAAGCTGATCAAGTTAAATACATACTCCAACAACTATAACCTTCTTACTGCAAACTAACGTACAGTTCTTGATTTCACATCCAAAGAAATGAAAAAAAAAAAAAAAATTTCAATTAGACAACAGCCAGACTCTCAACATATCGATGATTCAAGATCATGAACATTGTACTTGACAGACCAGCCAGAGTAGCAAGTCTTTCCCCATCTCCAAGACTTTGAAATTTAGTAAGACATTGTCTATGAATATCAATAAGATGCATATGGCCACCACCATATATGAGACTCCCTAAATTATCTAGACGTGAAACAATTTTGTGATGGTCACGTCAGTATTAGTCTTTGTTTCATCTAATAGAGCACAGTCCAGGCTATAGTTTTAGGGCATCAAGTGAGTGACCTCAGTGAGAGTGGCCAAGTGAGTGACAATTTCAGGTAGATGTTAACTTGTTGAGTATTTGGTCACCATAATAGCTTAAATGTGTGGAGAAAAAGAACTCATTTATTTTTCATACGTAGCAATGGTGGCATGCTTTCAGATCATAACCTAAGTTGTTAGTTTGAGTGCTTGGATAATCACGCTAGGTTAAGAACTTGTATATCTAGTTGTAGCTCTACCTCTTCCTTCACTGTTTTCTACCAAAAAATCGGCTGAAAAATGACTTGTACTTGTAATTAATTCTGTAAACATGCTGTATATTCAGTGCACCAGATCATCCAATACATTTTCAAAAGAATTACATGTAACGAATTTCAAACATAGAGAAATACCACAAGGGCCAGTATGATCAGTTTGTACGCGTCTATAGACATTGATTCATACAATGTCTCTCCCCAAACAAATGTGCGGTTTCAGTACGTCAACTAAGTAGTTTTGATGGCTGCAACTTTAGGCACCTCAACAGGAAACAAATGAATCTCATCAATCCAGGGATTCTTCTCCTTTGCTGGATTAACAGTCTTCAAGGCCCTCCACACAGCACTGTTACACTTGAATCCTGACCCGAATGCAATCTGCCACATCCTATCACCCTTCCTCACTCTTCCCTTAGCCTCAGAGTAAGCCAGTTCATACCACAATGAACTGCTAGAAGTGTTTCCAAACCTGTTTAGTGTCATTCTTGAAGGCTCCATGTGCCAATCGCTGAGCTCAAGGTTCTTCTCCATCTCATCCAACACTGCTCTCCCACCGGCATGGATACAGAAGTGCTCGAATGCCAGCTTGAAATCAGGGATGTAGGGCTTGATCTTCTTCATCTTGAACACCTTTCTTGCCACTAGAGTAGCGAAAAACAGGAGCTGTTCTGACATGGGTAGGACAATAGGGCCGAGTGTAGTGATGTTCGTTTTGAGGGCCTCTCCGGCTACGGCCATTAGGTCTTTTGAGAGGGCGACACCAATTCTTTTGGTGTCATCTTCCTTTTGGAAAACACAGTTGTACGCCCTGTCGTCTGAGCCTTTGTGGGTTCGGACAGTGTGCATGAGTTGGTACTTGGAGCGGCGGCGGTCACATGAGCGGTTGGAGAGGAGGATGGCGGCACCGCCCAACCTGAAGAGACAGTTGGAGAGGAGCATAGAGCGGTCATTGCCAAAGTACCAATTTAGGGTTATGTTCTCCATGCTGACCACTAGGGCATATGAGTTAGGGTGCACCTGTGTCACACAAAAAGATTTAATCTTAAGATCTTTTGCTAATTAATTGAAGTAAATTAGATCATTCTCATGGGAAAAAATAGTAAATTAGATCATGTAGCTCAACTGATAGTCGTTGAATAAATGACAAATTATATCGATCGAGTGATTCATACTCATTCAACATGAGTGTGGTTCAACAAAATGAAAAGACTCAAATATGTAATTGATTTTTAAATTCATATACCAATTCCATGTATACTAAAATGGTAGTGAGAATAATAGTTGTGCTACTTCATGTTGATGTATGTGGAAGGCCACCAAACACTACACTAAGGTGTATAAACATCAACCTACTTTCTGTTTGGTTGAGTGTTTGTTTTAGTAGAGTAGAAAGGTCTCAAATGTGGTTGTGTATATTTATGATGCTAGTATACACCAAAAGTCCTTCATATGACATCTCAATCCAAGCTGCTATACATGTGAACAAAGTAATACACCATATTCTGGTAAAGTATTTATGGTACCCTGCTGGTGTCATCTCTAAAAGAGTATGGTTATTGTACTATATTTATTACTACCCATCTTCCATAAGGTAAGGTAAGACGGATTTATATATGGTAGTTTAAGATATACAGCTCCTCCTATATGTGAAAGATTTTAGTTAAGAGAGTAAGGTCCAAATGAATCACTCAATGTTGTATATGCAGATGAGTTCATCATTCTACTAGTTGAAAAGTAAGATGTTCAATATCCACTTATAACACAGAAACATGCTGATATTTTGAAATACCCTAAAGTTCTTTGTTCATGAAAATGAGTATATTTAATCAATTAAAAGGTTAATAGAAAAGATTATAAAGAACAAACCTGCAGAAGCTGCTTGGCAAGATCAATGGAAATGAGGCCAGCACTGCAACCCATCCCGCCAAGATTGTAGCTCACAATGTTCCCTCTTAGCTTGTAATGATTAACAACCATGGAGGACAGAGACGGCGTCGGATTGAACAAGCTGCAATTCACTACCAGAATCCCAATATCCTTAGGCTTCACTCCCGTCTTCTCCAGCAGCTCATCAATCGCCCCAAACATGACCATCTCCGCCTCCTTCCTGGCCTCCGCCATACACGGGTTCGGCGGAACCCTCAGCACGGCCTCGGGCATGTACGTGTTCTGCCCAAGGCCGGAGCGTTCCAGAATCTTTTGTTGGAACGCTAGGTTCTCGTCGGAGAAGCTCCCCGTGAGCTTGGACCTGTGCATGAAGATCTCCCGAGTGCACATACGCGCGTCCTCAGGCTTGTAGCATGAGAAGTTGACCAAGTAGACCTTCCTCGGCCGGGTGGTGAAGTAGACGGTGGTCAAGAAGACTATGAGGCCGGAGCAGACGGTGACGGAGACGAAGTTGAACTTGAGCTGGTCCCATAACCGAGCCAAGTCCTCCACGGTTAGGGTTGAGAGATGAGCAAAAGCCACCATGAGGAGCGGAACGAGTAAGATGTACATGGCGTTGGAGATGAGGTAGTGATATCCAAGCTTCACGTACTTGAGCCTCACTGATAGAAGAAAGTTCGGAAGCACTCTCTTAGTAGTAGTAGTAGTAGTAACTTGAACATGATCATGATCATGAACACTGGTTTGCTTCGACGACGTCTCCGGCGCTTGAGTAGTCATGTTTGCTCGGAGAAGTAGCCGGAGTAGTTGTGAGAGAGAGAGAGAGAGAGAGAGAGAGAGAGAGAGAGAGACGCAAGGTAAAGATGAATAGGGAAGTTTGGTTTGGTTTGTGTTGGGAGGAAGAGCTGGGAGTTTGGGATTTAAAGGGAGAGAAGAGTTAGGAGTTCGGAGGATGCAACTACCCCAACGAACTCATAATGTGGAAGCCCTAAAGGGGCATTGAATTTGCCAACCGGAGATTGGCCCTTCGGGCGGAGTTTCATTCTGGGGCTATGAATTTGACCTTGGTTTATTGATTATTTACGGCTTTTGCCATTTTATGGGGATTATGATTTATTGCTCCTTATGAATTATGGACCTCAAGGGTGTACACTTTCCATGGCACAGCTAGCACGTGTCGAATTGTGCATGGTGAACCGTGTTGGTGAACTAGACCTAATTCCACTCTTAATTTTTTTTTTGGATATTGGTCATTTGAATGTTGTTAACAAATGTTGCTAAAGTTAAGGGTTAGGTGTTCTAACTTTTAGGTGCATGTGTGTCAAGACACTAAGAGAGGTTGAGTTTTATCACATATGGAAAACCATTTGGACTAAAGCAATTCCTATAAAGACTGCATGTATATATCTTCTTCTATCGGTTACAAAAGGTTCTATCAATTTTGATTTATGTTAACGTGAGTCACAATCCTAGTATATTGGGAAGATGTATATTCAGTAATCAACTAGGATTATGTAAATCTTTTCGTGTAATTAGTTTTCTTCTAGGGTTAGAATTGTACTTATATATGTTTACGCCTAAATTAATATTTTACTGGACAGTAAATGCATATGTAAATATTAATTATTTCTTGGTCCATGTTATACCGGCGAGCCCAAGTTTATTTAAGTTTATAAGTGATGGCCCGCCAGTAAGACCACGCGAGCTGAGAACAGAGTTCGCGTGCGAACTGAACTTCGCGCGCGGAATGGACATAGGCGGACTATACAGTTCGCGTGGAACACTTAGCTCACGCGCGGAATAGACCACGCGAGCTAACTTCAGAGTTCGCGTACAAACGACTTCACACGGACTACACAGTTCGCGCGCGGGATGACTTTGCGCGGAATTACTATTTGATACTCCGCGTAGGCGAGGCGAGGCGAGCTAGCGAACTGGCTCGCGTAAGGGACTTCGCAAGGAATCAACAGGCGAAGTCCGCGCATCCTACAATGATCGTTGAAGACTTTTCACAAGTCTTTGACATGCTTCGGGCCAATCCCTGTGGCTCTTTTAACATAAAAAGCCCTTCTAAAGCCCGCGAGCTAGAAAGGCCCGCGAGTTGGAATCAGAAACCTATGCGAAGTATGCGAACAGAGCAGGTGTCACCAATTGGTTGGTCTGCATGGAGTAAACCGTGTCCTTGTCGAATAGGGTTTCAGAGCCCTACTTGGATTCAAAGTTAACTTTCTTCTGCCGTAGGTCGAACCACTATATAATAACTCTCAATACAAACAAAACAAACAACTACTCAACAGAAGTATACAAACCTTCGACCTAGTCGAACCTCCAACGCTCCCCGGAGCTCTGCCTTCGCTTCCCTGCTGAAGCAAAAGAATCTGCTCTCTCAAACAAACACAAAAACACAATACAAACTGAAACCCAGTTACCCTTCGAGCTCCTCGAAACCCTAACCCTAAGCGCCGCCGCCTAGGTTTCTTCTTCAGAGCCCTCCGGAATCTACCCCGACTTCTCTCTGAACTCCCTATTAGTTGCTCTGCTCGCACCGCCGTGAGTATTGATCGCTTGTGCTCGTAAATCCTCGTCTGAGGTGGCACCTGAAACCCCATTCACCTGATCAGAAGTCAAGATCTCGCACACCTACAACTCTTTCCTCGTCCGCGAGGTGGCACGCCCGCAACACCCCATTCTCTTTGTTCGCTAGTTACCTCTGCTCCGCGCGCTGAGGATCGTGGCCAAAACATTGGCACGCCCAGTGGGACAGGGAGTACAAGCGAATACATCATAGGGAAACCAGAGGAAGCGCCGTACCGAAAGCCTCAGCTTTCTTGTCTCAAGCATAGATCGCTACGGTATAAGCCCCATAACAGCGCGGCTTGCCGATCCCTCACTCAAGAACAGGTCCTTGCTCAGTTTGGTGACCCAGACTACAGCGAGACCGCCATGGTAGGCTCTCAGCCAACCTAAGATACAGACTCTGCTCCGTCTATGGAGCAAGTCTTCCAGATGTTCGTACAACTCATGGGGCAAATCCAGAGTTTGACAACCCAAACCCAGGGTTTGACAAACCAAAGCTCCGCCACTCAACAAAGCCTCACCAACCTTGCTGAATAGGTCAAAAGGGACAAAACCCTTTGGGAAGCAGACCAGCACAACCTTACCGTACTCACTGAAGACTTCAACCAATTTGTCAGCGAAACAAGGGAAACCAAGGGCTTGGTCGAAGGAAGCCTTCAACAGATCTGCTCGGATCTGGACCAGAACACGGAGACCGTGAAGCAGAACGCAGAGACCGTGAAGCAACATGCAGAGGTCCTGTCGCTCACTCGCGCGACAGTAGACGAGCAGACTCGCCGCTTGGACGAGCACGATACCAAGCTGCATGACCAGCAGAATGCTTCCTTCTTTGGAAGTAAGAACAGTCTAGAGAAGCTAGACGAATTCAAAGACAAACAGCACCGGCTGAACCTACGGATCCTTGAAGTTGAAGACTGGATGAGGGCGCAGGCACCAAAGAACCCTGCTCTAAACCCTACTGGCCCAAGCGCGAACTAAGGGACGCCCAAGTACATCCCTCCCAATGAACGCGCCAGGGGAAACCCTAAGGTCGGGACTCCGAAGGCCCCGCAGTTCGTGCCAGGGGCAGGAACGTCAAAGAGTCCGCTCCCGCATGGCTTGTTTGCTCCCTCCAAGGGACTGAATAATTCTCTACGCCAGGGAACCGAGACACCAGATGACCCCCTTCTCTTTGTTCGCTAGTTACCTCTGCTCCGCGCGCTGAGGATCGTGTCCAAAACAGTATATATATCTGACTTGAGGTTTGTTCAATATATTAGAAAATTCTCAACCTTTTGTGTTCTGTTTGACTTGGCATCAGAGCTTAAGTCGATCCTGGCAATATTGGTGATCTGACCCTGTTGTTTTCTGCTGCAAATTTGTTCTAAACCTGTCCCAATTTGATCTGTTCGACGTGTCGAATGAAGCTTTCGATTTTGTCGAATTCTGTCGTACTTGTTATGTTCCTCTGTCATCAAATCCTTTTTGCAATGGATCTTTCAATCTTTGGTGATCAACCTGAAGTTTTCCGTGAACAATTGAAGGCTCTTCAAAACGAGAGCTCAGGCTTTGGAGTGAAATTGGATGGCACAAACTATCAAGTATGGCGACGACTTATGAAGATGCATCTTGGTGGTGTAGGCAAGTGGGAATATGTCACTGGTACTCTCCAACGACCTGAAGAAGTTGGCAAGGCACAAGCTATGTGGGATGCTGCAAATTCTAATACGATTGTGCTTCTTCTCAAACCCATGACCAGACCAATCATGCTGTTGTTTTCAAGATATACAACGCCAAAGGCAATCTGGGATGCAGTCGCAACCACATACTGATGGGAGTGATTTTGCAAGGGTTCATGAGTTGACCTGTCAAGCTTTCGCAACCACTCAAGATGGTAAGCCTCTTGCAGAATATTATACCGGCTTGAAGGCTATCTGGCAAGAGTTGGATGAAAGGGACCCCAATCCTATGGTGTGTGATCTGGATATTGCTACACACAACAAGTCCCGAGACAAGATGCGAGTCCACATCTTCTTGAATGGATTGGATTCAAAATTTGCTACTGCTAAGGGAGAACTGCTTCGACAAGCCACACCACCAAGTCTGGAACAAGCTTATGCTTATGTACGCAAAGATGAATCCAATCATTCTAGTGCAAAGGAGTTGCATACCGAGGTATCCACCTCACTATCCAATCTAAACCTCAACAAGATTGGAAACCACAAAACCAAGACAGTGAACTTCAAATCCAGCCTGCTCGTGGACTAGATCTTGCTAAGGTGCAGTGCTTCTATTGTAAGGAGTTTGGACATTACAAGAACTCGTGTCTTAAGAAAACAAATCAAGGAGCTACCTATGATAAAAGCCGCAGTGGCAAGGCTGCCATTCAATTGGTTCAAGAACTTGATTTCTATGGAGTAGGAGGACAAGACCTCACCACAAGTATGTGTTCTCAGGAGAAAAGAGGTAAAATTGGTATTGCATTAAAAATTTCTGACTTTACTGGTAGTGATACATGGATAATTGATTCTGGTGCGTCTGATCATATGACATTTGATAAGTCATTTTTCTCGAGTCTGTCCCCATCTCCCATACCTGAAGTGTCTAATGCAAATGGGGTGTCCTTTTCGGTCCTAGGTATAGGGTCAATTCAAGTTACTCCAACAATTGTGTTAAACAAAGTCTTTTATATTCCCGCTCTATCACATCACTTATTGTCTGTTTCTGAATTGAATTCATAAAACAAATGCTCTGTAACCTTTTTTCCTATGTATTTTATCTTCTAGAACCTGTCATCTCAGGCGATAATAGGCAAGGGGGATCTGCAGGGGGGGGGGGACTGTTTCACTTAGATTGCATGTACAACGAGGAAGCAAGAGAACCGTCACCAACCGTTGCCCTGACATTGAGTTCTGATCGAGTAAAAAAAATTTGGATATGGCATCACTGAATGGGTCATCCATCTTTTGGAGTCATGAAGAAGTCGATGTCATCTTTGTTTTTTGGAATAAAAGAGTCCAGTCTCCATTGTGAAATAAGAGTCATAAGTCCAGTTATTCTCCTAGTTTTTCTTCTAGTTCTGTACCATTCGAGTTGATTCATTCTGATGTATGGGGGCCTTCGAAGAATTTAACATTGACACGAATAAAGTACTTTGTTTTGTTTATTGATGACTTTACAAGATTAACTTGGGTTGTGTTATTGAAAAAGATGGATGTTGTGTTTTCAGCTTTCACTGCTTTTCATAGTCTCATCCGAACTCAGTATGATGCTTGTGTGAAAATATTTCGATCTGACAATGGAGGAGAGTTTGTTAACCACTCTTTCCGAGACTATTTTCAGCAATATGAAATTGTTCATCAGACTACTTGTATTTTTTAGGAGGTTGGCCATGGGTTGACCTAGCAGGCAAGACTCTACAAGATTCAGGGACATTGAAGGATGACAACGGAATAGTACTACATACCTCAGGTGATGACAAGCCAGGAGAGATCATTGTTGTAGAGGGAGAGATTGAACTCGCATGTACATCTTTAACAACTGGTGGCTGATTACTATTCAATTCTCCTCCTTTCGACGTATCAGACAGTTGTTTGTCATGTCGAACACTTTCAGAACAGGGAACAGACGCCTCAACTTGGGCAGGTTCAACAGATTAAACCACTTTTTGAGGTTCTAGAGTATTATCTCTTGGATTTTGGATCTGGTCGGTGACAGGCCGAGATCCTTTTCAGCGGGGTTACTGTCAACAATTACACAATCTTCTAGTTCTCCAAATTGATCTTCATAAAAAGCATGCTTCTCCTCCTCACTCGGAGATACCGTAGGAGAAAAATAGCACAGGTCTTCCCTTCCCTAAATGTGACATCCATGGTGACATAGAATCATTGAGACGGAGGATAGTAGCACTTATATCCTTTCTGATGTGATCTGTATCCAACAAACACACATTTAAGGGAACGAGCCTCCAACTTAGATCTCTGATTTTTGTAAAGATGAACATAGGCCACACAACCAAAGACATGAGCAGGAAGTTTGTTGAGAGATGTAATAGTAACATGTTCAGACAATACCTCAAAGGGAACCCGATTCTGAAGAGCTGCAGATGGTAAACGGTTGATAAGGTGAGAGGCACACAATACAGCTTCACCCCAGAGATATTTGGGTAGATTGGCACTGAGTAATAGGGCTCTTCCAATATCCAAGAGGTGTCGATTTTTCCTCTCAGATACCCCATTCTGTTCTATTGCGACACTGTCATCAGTAGGGTAAAACTAACCTGTCTCACGACGGTCTAAACCCAGCTCATGTTCCCTATTGGTGGGTGAACAATCCAACACTTGGTGAATTCTGCTTCACAATGGTAGGAAGAGCTGACATCGAAGGATCAAAAAGCAACGTCGCTATGAACGCTTGGCTGCTATAAGCCAGTTATCCCTGTGGTAACTTTTCTGACACCTCTAGCTTTAAATTCCAAAGGTCTAAATGATCGATAGGCCACGCTTTCACGGTTCGTATTCGTACTGAAAATCAAAATTAAACAAGTTTTTACCCTTTTGTTCCACACGAGATTTTTGTTCTCGTTGAGCTCATCTTAGGACACCTGCGTTATCTTTTAACAGATGTGCCGCCCTAGCTAAACTCCCCACCTGACAATGTCTTCCGCCCGGATCACCCCGCCGAAGCGGGCTTTGGGTCCAAAAAGAGGGGCAGTGCCCCCCGCCTTTGATTCACGGAATAAGTAAAATAACATTAAAAGTAATGGTATTTCACTTGCGCCGTGAGGCTCCCACTTATACTACACCTCTCAAGTCATTTCACAAAGTCGGACTACAGTCAAGCTCAACAGGGTCTTCTTTCCCCGATGATTCTGCCAAGCCTGTTCCCTTGGCTGTGGTTTCGCTGGATAGTAGACAGGGATAGTGGCACCCCATTGCTTGCTTCAAAAAACACGTTGCGCGGCGGGGTTGCTTTGAATTAGTTGAAGGCTAGGGTTTTGTGCGTGGCGGGAGAGGAGGGTGTTCATGATAGGACTCTCTTATCAGCTAAAGCCAAGTATCATGTAGCCAACTACGTGTCAACTCATAGATTGTCCAAACCTTATGTAGCATTTGTGAATCAATTATCTGTTGTGTCTCTTCCTAGTAAAGTGCAGGATGCAATCAAGGAGGAGAAGTGGGCCAAAGCAATGGAGGTTGAGATGGATGCTCTCAAGAAGAATGGTACTTGGGATTTGGTGTTATTACCACCTGGAAAGAAGACTGTTGGTTGTAGATGGGTTTATACTATGAAGCATAATGCAGATGGCTCAGTTGACAGATATAAGGCAAGATTGGTTACAAAAGGATACACTCAAAAATATGGGGTGGATTATGATGAGACGTTCGCACCTGTGGCAAAGATCAATACCATTCGAGTCCTCATGTCTTTGGCAGCTAATCTAGATTGGCCTCTGTAGCAGTTTGATGTGAAGAATGCATTTCTTCATGGAGATTTGAATGAAGAAATTTACATGGATCTTTTTGCAGGATATAATACTTCTACGGACGAGAATGTGGTGTGTAGATTGAAAAAGTCCCTGTACGGATTGAAGCAATCTCCAAGGGCTTGGTTTGGAAGGTTCACATCTTTCATGAAGAAGATTGGGTATAGGCAGAGTAACTCAGATCATACTTTGTTCCTGAAACACCGACAGGGTAAGCTTACTGCCTTGATCATTTATGTAGATGACATGGTAGTGACAGGTGATGACACTAGTGAAATTAGAAGATTGAAAGATCAATTGTCTTCTGAATTCGAGATGAATGACCTTGGGAATTTAAAGTATTTCTTGGGAATTGAGGTAGCCAGGAACAATGACTGTATCATGCTGAGTCAAAGAAAATATGTTCTGGATTTGCTAGCAGAGACTGGTATGCTTGATTGTCAACCAGTTGATACACCGATAGAACAGAACCATCGGATTACAGAGTATCCTTATCAAGTTCTGACTGACAAATCTCGATATCAAAGGTTAGTTGGAAGATTAATTTACTTGTCGCATACTAGACCTGACTTTGCTTATGCGGTTAGTATGGTGAGTCAGTATATGCACAATCCTAGTGAAGATCACATGAATGTTGTGATGAGAATCTTCAGATACTTAAAGTCTGCTCCTGGAAAATGCCTGGTGTTTCGTTAGCATGGACATTTGAGGACTAGTGGTTACACTGATGCGGATTGGGAAGGGAACATCACTGACAGGAGTTCTACTTCTGGCTAGTTTACGTTTGTTGGTGGAAACTTAGTCACTTGGAGAAGCAAGAAACAGAATGTGGTGGCCTGTTCTAGTGCAGAAGCTGAGTACAGAGGTATGACTCAAGGAGTCTGTGAGTTGTTATGGTTGAGAAATTTGTTAAAGAGTTTGGGTTTCAAGCAGGAATGGTCAATGCCTCTTCACTGTGACAATACTACTGTGGTTGAAATTGCACATAATCATATTCAACATGATCGGAGAAAGCATGTAGAGATTGATAGGCACTTCATCAAGGAAAAGCTAGATCTCGCATAATCTCGTTCCCATTTGTTCCTTCGGAGGAGGAGCTAGCTGACATCCTTACCAAAGTTGTGTTGTCCAGGGCGTTCAGTGACTCATTTGACGATATAGCTCTTTTTTAGGCCAAAACTTCATCAAATTGAGTACATTGGAACGGGTCAGTCCGAGCTAGCTAGGGCTCAAACCCTTGTCATCAGAACACAAAACCAACACATACTTCACCGTCCTCATTAACTATTTTAGGGTTTCTGGTATTAGGGCAGTTTCTGTATTTGAACAGACAATGCATGATTAGTTCTGTAATTCCTTCAATGGTGTGAAACGGAGATCAAAGATGACGGCTGGCTATTATAAGAGAGAGAGTGATAAGAGAGCTGGTGACAGATAGAGAATCGAAGCAGACGAAGAAGTAATGGCGACCTTTGACCTTCCTCCCTCAAGTCATCGTCTTCCTCCTTCCACCTCCCCCCCCCCCCCCCCCCCCCCCCCCCGAATTAATAGGACAGCCTCGCTCTCACTCAACAAAGCCGAACCATTCCTTCTCTCTTAAATGCTCAAACTTCCTAACCAGAATCATCCACCATTCTATCTATCTTGCTTACACATACGCAGTTACGTAATCAAAACAAGTAGCTAGTTGCAGCAAAATCTGCAATCAATTAAATTTATGTTCGAAGCTAGCATCCCCAATAGAATGGGCACCAATGCCCCCAGTAACTTAGTCGTGGTAGACAGGAAAAACTAAGCCTTGCACGAAATGAATTCGAACCTTCTTCGGTACGTTGGGCATATATATATTAATGGCATCTTCTAGCTTTTTCTGAAGTGTTTCTCTAATTTGGTTTGTTTCTTAATTTAATATATGATCCGTCGAAATCGATTTTATTCAGTTAATTATCTGGGTTGGGACATGTAATGACTTACATAGCTTGAGGCCAAAGGTTTCGGTTGGAGATGAACATTTTCTCCATAATCCTTGGATAAGGACTTTTTCCCAAACTAGATAAACCTAAAGTTCGAGTGTCTATCAAGCAAGCTTGACCCATCTACTTTACAAATACTGAAATACGTACTTCACACTTCAAAGAGTATGTAGAAGAGTGTGTGTTTTGCTTCTATGTTTCATCTTATTGCCGTATATAAGGATATTAATAAGAATTTCGAGCAATACTCCGACCTATTGATGAAGAATGGTTCCGGATCGGTTGCTTCGAATTCCTAGTATATATAGTTGATATGAAGAGTCTAGTAGATGAGTTATGTTTTTGCAAAATGTAGTGTGGTACTCTTCGTGTTACATGTTTTGCTAGGTTTAACGAGTCCGCTATATACTCAATAAATTCGTCTTAATGAATGAATGAATTCATGTTGATGAAAAGAAAAGGTCCGTACTCTGATATATTCTCCAACATTAGTTTTGATATATACATCATGATCATAGAGCACCAAAAATCTCATTAAAACCAAAGAAAATTGGTTTTTCTGACAGAGAAAGGGATTACAAGTCTCAACCAATTTGAGACAAGGTAGCAGTACTACTGATGGATCGCAAGTTGGGCAACATGCGTAGTGAGCAATTAGTTAAGCTGACCCTATATAGTGTCTGTCAAAGCCTTCAAATTAATAACCTAAACCTTGCAGCTAGCTTTGCAGCGACATGCACATGTAGTCTAATAAATTGGTCTGCGAAATATAACATGGCCATTGTGGGAAAAAAAAGTTAACAAAAATACAAACTCCTAGGGAAGGTTCAATTTTGGGGAGGAGGACGACGACGACGACGATTTGAGGGAAGGTCAAAGGTAACTGCGTACTCAACCTAGCTAGCTAGCTCGAGTCCGCTCACATCTTGCGCTTCTTGGTATGTCGTTCCTAGCTCTGCTAAGGTTCCTCTCTTATCTCATGAAGCCCGTAGGCAAATCTTCAAGCAAGGCACGCAAGCAAGGTTGCAAACATGCTGCTCTGTCAAGTGAGCATGTCATATATAGCTCAATACTGCTCATTAACGATCGCAAGATCTCGTGGCGCTCGTTGGCCATGTCAAACCCAAACTAATGCGATCGTTTCACTTACTACTAAGGCAATGAGTGCCACGAGATCCGCTGATCGTTGTATTTTAATTTCGAAAATCCACATATTTGTACGAAAAAAAAAAAACAGAGAGAAAGAGATAGAGTAGATTTTCCGATATTTCGATCTACTTTCCCAAAGTGTCTCTGAACCAGGAACAAGCAAAAATTAAACATGACTATGCATCGGTCATATATATAGGGCGCCGAAGCATGCAATCCATGCATGTGTTTCATTCATATTGATACGAGACAATGAGACATACCCAGTTAATTTTAGAGAAAATGACAAACCACTACCGTAAACAGTTGCAAAACACAGAAAAACCACATTTCAATAGATTTAAACAAATAAGGACATAAGCCCAAGCCCACAATGCATAGTCCCACGCCCTGTCAGGAATTTTTACGCAAAATACCCAAAAACCCAGTCTTTTCTAAAGTAACTACAAAACTGCTACTGCCTCAACCAAAAATACCATAACCAAATATATCTTATCTCTCTCTCATCTGTCTTATCTTCTCCCACTCTCTCTCTCTCTCTCTCTCTCTCTCTCTCTCTCTCTCTCTCTCTCTCTCTCTCTCTCTCTCTCTCCCCTACGACGACGCCATGACCCAAACCTGGAAACCCGAAACCTCCTCCTCCGACAAAAAGCCCTCCGCAACCACCACAGGGAAAAGACTCATCGTCCCACTCCAAGGCGTCGTCCAAGGCCAAGGAGGCCTCATTCTCGGCTCTCTAATCCCTTACGCTCTCTTCTACTTCTTCCAGCTCTACCTCAAACGCCACCGTCCCTCCCGACTCGACCAGGAACCGCCTTCTCCCTCCCTCTCCTCCTCCAACCTCGCCGAGCTCCACCGATCCTCATCTCGCTCCAGCTTGTCCTGCCGAGGATCCATCAGCCGAGTCCGAGTCTCCTCCCAGGTTGACCCAGTTGCTAAACCCAACGAGTCGCCGTATTATATCGAGCTTGATAGGGCTCGACGACGGACGTTGGAACTCGGCGACGAAGCCTCAGACCAACGCCTTTATTCTCTACAATGGATTTGAAAATGTTTTGTGTTTTACAGAAATTGTGGTGCTCTACTCCAATTCATTTTCGAGTATGGGGAGAGGCTGGGTTTAGGATTTGGAAGTGAAGGTGAGTCAATTGGGGGTTAGGGATTTGAAAGGCGATAAGGGCAAAATTGAGGTGAGAAAGAATGCAAAATTCAGCTAGTGTAGTAGCAGGTTTTTTAGAAATGTTGTCGATGTCTACGGGGTGATGACATTGGATGGATGAATACATATAACTGTATAATTGGATGAGACTTAATTTTGATGTAGTAGTAGAAACATAAAAAACATGAGCGCAGTAGCATAACTACAACAAGAGTACAGTAAGTGTAATAAAAAAAAAAGTACAAGTGCTCTACAGTAACAGAGACCATGACAAGTGATGTAGTAGAACCGAACAGTAGCATAATTCATAAATGAACTTTCCCTATCAATAGTAGCAGTCACAAATGAATTTTTATAGTCAAGTGTTGTTGATTCATGCTGTTACTGTGTGCTGCTATTACGTCTTGTTGTTGTGTGTTGCTACTATGTGTTGTTGTTATGTGCTGCTACTGCTTTTTGCTGATATGTGCTGTTATGTGCTACTACTGCTGGTCGCTGCTATGTGCTGCTGCTACTTGTTGATTCATGTTAATTCTATGTGCTGCTACTGTGTGGTGTTGTTTTGTCGTGCTGCTACTGCGTGCTTTTTGTGCTGCTACTACGTGTTATTGATTCATGCTGCTACTGTGTACAACTACATTACTTGTTGCTGCTATGTGTTGCTACTGCGTGTTGTTGATTCATGTTGTTTCTATGTGTTGTTACTGTGTGATGTTGTGTGTTGCTACTGTGTGTTATTGTGTGTTGCTACTGTGTTGTTGTTATGTTAACCCCTGCTATTACTTCTACTAGAATTAACTGCTACTACTACTGAGATGTTAACCCCTGCTACTACTTCTACTAGGATGTTAACCCCTGCTACTACTTCTACTGGAATGTTAACCTCTGCTACTACTTCTACTGAAATTAACTGCTACTACACTAAATTATTGAAAATCTGCTATTGTATTCCATTTATTGAAAAATCTCAAAATGATAGACTATTCTCTTCTAAAAGTATATTTAATTAGTGTAGGGTTAGTTTGGTAAATTAAATCATGACACATGGTATGTAGAGAAAAGATTGTCCTTAATTGTTAAAAACTGTCCTTATTTGTTTAACAACAACACAAGTGGATTTATTTGTGTTTCAAATCCTTTTAGATGATGTATATGTGATTTGCTATCAACAACTGTCATTAATAAAGTGGTACTGAATTTGGCCGGGGCGTATGTTATTTGTCTTCCTCATCTTGGTCGTAGATCGATCCTTATATCAGATTAAAGGCAATTAGTCTCTCCCTACCACCGCACGTAGGGCTGGGCACGGGACGGGATGGGCCGGGATTTAGTGAATCCCGTCCCGTCCCGAAAATAAAAGAACGGGACGGGACGGGACGAGAATGCGTTTTTAAAAATCTGTCCCGTACGTCCCGATCCCAAACGGGACCGGGACGAGACCGGGACGGGATCTGGATCCCGACAAATTAACTGTAAAACAACAACTGAAAAATATCAAAAATCACACAAGGAAAAAAAAAAGAACATGAATCAAATTAAAAGCACTGAAATCAACAAGAACATAGGTGCATAGGTGCTAAATTACATCCTATTGTAAAAGCATTAAACATCCCACATTAAAAGTACTAAATGAACTTGAAAAACTCAAAGTCTCAAACCAAAATTTTCTCAAACATCAATAGGACCAGCAAGAGTGCCTTTTCCCTTTGCTTTTGCTCTTGAAGGTGGAGGTGGACACGCATTAGCTTTGCTAGTTGTTGTGCTCTCATGCTCTGCAAATGTACACAAGTTAAAGATTAGTTAAGTCAAAGTTATCAAAGTAAAAGAAAGAAAACATTAAAACTTGCAAATGTATATACCTATCTCAACACCTTCATAGAATTCATAGTTTTCAATTGTGCAATCATCTATATCCTTTGCAATATCATTACCAAGCAACCAATTCTGCATGCAAATAAGTCCCTCAACTGTTTTAGGAGTTAATGAACTCCTAAAACAGTCAACTACTCTGCCCCCAGTTGAGAAAGCTGACTCTGAGGCCACTGTGGACACTTGAATTAAAAGAACATCCCTAACTATTGCTGCCAAAACTGGATACCTAAATTGATTAAGCTTCCACCATAGCAGGATGTCAAAGCAATCTAAATCATCGATGAGCTCCAATGCCACTTCTAAATACTGATCCACTTCATGTTTTGCGACTGCCTCTTCGGTTTCTTGAACCACATTCTTCCAGTTACTGAGCAGATTGCTCCTTCTGCTATTGGCGCTTCTATTACTGCTAATAGTGCTATTTGAAGAACTTGGAGATGGCTCCTTCTGTAGGTGTCTACCTCCATCGATCACAAGCACATACTACAAAATAATGCATAAATTAATACATATCAAAAACAATGCAATACTTAACGATTAAAAGATTAAAATGAAGTAATAAACTAAAATTAATACCTGATCATAGAGAGCATATAGAAGGTTTTTGATCTCCTTGGTTCTTCTCTCCACCTCCTCATCACCTAAACCTTCTTGGTTAAAGGTGTAAGTCACATTCTTTAACTTGAACCTTGCATCTAATACTAGGCCAATGATCACTATGTGATTGAGCTCATGAAATGAACCATAGTATTTGAACCATCTATTTTTCCTATTGGCAGCCATTTCATTCAAGATTTTTCGTGTTTCTGCTCCAGAAGCCAACTTAGCTAATACATACATGCTCTTGATGTTCTTTTCCATGGTAATAACATCTTGGAAAGTGGTGTGACAGTAGGGTGCGTAGATGCACTAACTCTCAATGTGATTTCGTAAAACACGCCTAAAATATCCACAAACACCTTAGCCATTTCAAAATCATTATCTTCATGAGGTCCAACCCTGTTTCTCTTGTTTGTGTTGCTTGGCGATGGCACAACAATATTCCCATCTTCATCGATTTCTTCTTCTGGTTCATCAAAGTAGTTTACATAAATACCACCACAATCATCTTTCATTGCCATAAATACTTGTTGGAACCTCAAAGCTGCTTCCAACATCAGATAAGTGCTGTTCCACCTTGTTTGGACATCCAAACACACAAGTCCCTTACATGGAATTTTTTCTCTCTCCACAGTCTTCTTGAAGTATTCCAATCTGTTTGGAGAAGATCTCAAAAACTTAACAGCATTCTTAATAGCTGACACAGACTTCTGCAACCTCTTTAGACCATGCCCCACAATTACGTTAGTGATGTGAGCCGTGCATCTCATATGCATGTACCTGCCACCCAAAATCAGTTGGTAACCTGCAGACCTATTCATTTTAGCAACAAGCCATTGCATTGCAAACTTGTTTGCAGATGCATTATCGACGGTAATACACATCACTTTCTCGATTCCCCAATCCGCTAAACATGACTCAATAAGCCTTCCTATTGTTGCTCCTTGATGATTCTGAATCACAGCAAAATTTATTACCCTCTTGTGCATCTTCCAATCAATATCAATGAAATAGGCAGTAAGCACCATGTAGTTGACATTCTGCACACTTGTCCAAGTGTCTGTGGTTAAATTCACTCTCACCTTCTTCAAAGTCCTTTTCAACTCTTTTTTTTGGGTGCTATGCATATCTAGAAAGGCTCTACATAATTTTCTTCTAGAGGGAATATCAAATAGAGGACAGACTCTACCACAAAATCCCTTAAAGCCTTTCTTCTCCACAAAACTAAATGGAAGCTCATCAATTACAACCATCTCTACACAAGCTTCTAAATAATCATCTTGGTCAACTACTACCAAGCTCAGTGAATTAGCCCTAGTCTTATCACTTTGTAAGTTTTTCTGCGACTTATCGATAACTGATGGAAAATATCTACAATTCTGATTGATGTGCCTAATCATACCAGACGTGCCATTCTGACTTTCACAAGCATAATCCCCAATCTTTCCCCTAGGACAATATTTGCAGTAAGCCCTCTTATGTACTATTTTATAATCTTTTCCATCGACATCTTTCTCAGTTTCAGTCTTTTCATACTCTATAAAATGGTCCCAAACAAAGCTTCGTTTTACACCTAATGTTTAAGAATCAATCTCCTCTGTGTTAGATTTCTATCTAATGTGCTCAATATCAGATCATAAGAATGAATAAAAACAGATAAAATAACAGTGTTCTGGAAGCACTTAATATAATGAAATCTAGGGCAGGGTCTATGCATAAACAAGGTCTAGCATGGTCTATATTCGCAGGAATCATAGCTGAATTATGTATAAACAAGGTCTAGCAGGGTCTATATTCATATAATTTTCCCAAAAACAACTTGCATGTAGTCTACAACAATGATACGATTGTTGCCTATCAATATATGGTGAAACAAAGCAATATCAACATAGATCGAACACTGCTAAAGCTACCTTGCTGCAAATCATACTAGTCTAACAAAAAACATCAAATGTTAACCCTTTCCCTAAGCAAGCCAAATCCATTTTCATTCCTTTTACCTTTTTGACAATATTAGACTAGAAAAGTGATAAGTTGACTAGATGCAAGACCTCTTAACACGAAAGGATCATGAATGTATACTTGGTAAGAATCTACCATTTACTGAAGAAAACAGATACAATGCCACAAACCTGGATTCAAAGAATGAAGAAAGTGGGAAAATATGCTCAATGATACCTAACATCAATGATACCTATCAATATACTCCGTTCTTCATAAAAAATGGTGAAACAAACCATCTACACCCGTAACAATTGCTACCAAACACAAATTTCAACAGTTTTTATCTGCCTATTTGATTGTTGATATTTGATTAGTATATTTCTGGTTAGTATCAACAGTTTTTCAATAGGCCATGATCATTATGCAAATATCAACAGTCTTTCTGGTAATCAACATGATCATTATTCATTAATCATTAGTATATACATCAATGTCAACAGAGATTAGTATATACAATTCTACAAAGCTTAGAATTATACAGAGATTAGAATTATACCTGATGTTTCAAAATTAATCTCCCCTGTAGATGCAACTGCTTCACTTGGAGGTTGGCTGGCAGCAGGTTCGGTCGCATCAGGTTGATTTGCAGGAGTGGGTTGACTTCCAGCTAGTAGGAGAAGTGCAGGTTGAGTTGATGAAGGGCGATCCGGTTGAGAAGAAATTGCTTCAGAAGAAGCCTGCAGACCAAAAGCACTTCTTCGAGGACGAACCGGTGTTTT
Organism: Fragaria iinumae; assembly: GCA_009720345.1. Taxonomy (NCBI): domain Eukaryota; kingdom Viridiplantae; phylum Streptophyta; class Magnoliopsida; order Rosales; family Rosaceae; genus Fragaria; species Fragaria iinumae. The sequence goes on from CM019120.1 coordinate 13,126,551, forward strand.
CTTCCCTCTAGCCATTAACAAGCTGGGAATCAATTTGAGGTTTAGGTTTGAGAATCGAATTGGGGATCGAATTTGGGAGAGGCAAAATAGGTTTCAGGATTAAGGGGATCGAATTTGGTTAAGAGGCTGGAGGGAGTGTGGAGGGAGTGGAGGACTGGAGGGAGACAGGGAGTGGAGGACTGGAAGACCGGAGGGAGACGGGGAGTGGAAGACTGGAGGGAGACGGGGAGTGGAGGACTAGAGGACCAGAGGACTGGAGGGAGATAAGGAGTGCCGGAGTGTGGATAGCTGGATATTGAATTATTGATATCGGATATGTTTGACTGTTTGAGGTTTGAGTCCGTTTGACTATTTGAGAATGAGATGAAATATAAAATAATTAAAATTATGTATTCTAATATTATGGGACGGGACGAGATTTTTCGGGATAGTCCCGATCCCGTCTCGTCCCGTTTCAACATTATCATAACAGGACGGGATGGGATTACCATTTTCAAAACCTATCATGTCCCGTCCCGCTAACTTTCGGGACTGGACCGGTACGGGATCGGGATTCCGGTACTAAGTGTCCAGCCCTAACCGCACGTATAAACTGCCAATAGCTCACCAGCCATGACAAACGTATATACGATATATATATATATATATACTAAGGGATCCTTTTTTTTTACATATATGAGGGATGGAGGAGTACACCAACTTTTCGATTATATAGTTGAATCTCCACCATTCAGTTTGTTAGTCCTTATATATAGATCAATTATGCAAATTTTCGGCCAATTTGGTGATCGTTAAGGTGTCGAACAAGATTAAATCAATGAACGAACCAAATCTACCAAACTCGAACCGTTCATGCTTATAATTATAAATCGTAGTTTTGAATGCTTTAACGATCACCAAAATTTCTGAAAATTTATATAAATGATCTACTCATATAGAACTACATATTGAACGGTGGAGATGTGATTTTGTGATCGAAAAGTTGGTGTAATCCCCCATCCCTCATATATGTAAAAAAAAGGGATCCCTTAATGGAAGAGCCTGTATATATATATCATGATGTTAACCCTTAACGCTAAGGTTTGAAATTGTCCAGCAGAAAACAAAATAAAGAAAAAGATCTCGATCAATCTACAATTCGAATTAATGGTAATTAAGTGCATGAGAAAGGAGAAGTTAGATTGGGGTTTAGATAGAATCGTCTCATGACCTCCTTCCATTCAAAAAAGATTGGCGGGGTTATATATGGTTTAGGGTTTGAACTTCTTTACATACAAGTGAGATCGAAATAAATATTCACCTGGTCATCAATTTGCTAAGAAAATAATGTTCAACAACCTTTGTGGATGTAAATCATAGGGTAGCTAGAGAGAATTATCAGGAAGTTTAGTGGTTTTGTTCTTCACCCTTAAATGTAAATCTAATGATAATGAACATAATTGATTTGGTTAATGGCTCACCAGATGAGATCGATATATACATGCAACATGCGCGTTCAACATTAGAACTTATTATACCTTGAAAAACCGATAAATGTTGTTCTGGCCGAAACAGATAACCCAAGGAATCTCATGTAACAATGGTGCTAAGTTGAGTGGTACTTGTACCTAGTATTGATCAATCATTTGGAAATTAAATCAAACGATTTCATCATGTCAACCGTAAACGGTTGAGAAGCATTGAAAGGATTATTATGTCGATCGACATAGCATAGTACTAGCTAGATGCAATTCACTAATAATAATACCGATTTGACTCATTCTAGCCATGAGTCGTCTTCGCATGCCACCTTGAGGAACAAGCTTAAATTTTGCTTCGTGTTCGTTACTCAATCAGGGTATACATGAATGAGACTTCTAGCTGATCGAGTTCTCGTATTAAGTAGACTTGACCGGCCTCTTCAAGTCTTTCTATTCTCATCAATTGTTTGAACTTGCAAAATGATTCATGAATGATTTGTTTTCTAACATCAATTTGGAAAAATAATCATGAGGAAGATCATAAACCTCTTTCGACATTTTAGTTTGTTATAGTCAGTGAACATTATTCACAAATGGAATGCAAGTTAACTTCTGCCTGTATCATTGCTGGGGTTTAATTTGAAGATCATCAGCAGTCGCCATTTTCTAGTCCGTAGACGCAATAGTTAGCTTGAAAGACTATGCCCTTTTCTAGCATTGTCTTAAGCTTCACCTAAATCTAAAAATGGGACGTGCCAATTGTATGCAATACAGTAGTAGTGGTAGTCATGGACGTGCCAAAATAAACATACGAAATATATAACCAAAAGATATATGCTTTGGTTGTTACTTGTTCATATAGGGTAAGTTTGCTAAGGTAGGTATGTTGACCTCTAATTGGCTTTAACCATTTGGGAGTATGTCAGTAGATCACTGATATTTGATAATTCTCGGTTAATTGACTCATGCGTACGTTTACCAACTTATATATGATTTGCTTCCTGAATAACACTTGTAATCTGATAACCAATAGGTATGGATTTATGAATGATTCGCATACCAATTCCTTCCATTAATCTTTTGCTAGAGATTCTTGCTGTTGGAAAAGTGTGGCTTAGATAGGAGCCATTTGGAATCCAACATCGGAAACGTGAAAGAGTCATCCTTGGATTATAAGGAATGGTACCACACACACTAATGTCGAGGCCTTTTGTGTAAAACCCCATACCCGTTTCTCCACTGAGTGGCTAAAGTGGGGGGAGTATCAGCATTATTGGACCCGTGTGTGTGGGACCCTCGGGGCCTCTCGATCGCTTCCGCATAACAAGTGGTATCAGAGCCCAGACGACGCTTGGGACTTGGTGTCTCATACGATCAAGTTGCAATTTGGTGGAGCTCCCGTTTAGATTGGGATCACAAGATTCAGATGGTTGTGATCGAGGTTGAGCTATTGGAATTTGGATCGTGAGACAGTCTGAGATGGCTCGAATCACGCCAGGTGGAGATTGTTGGAAAAGTGTGGCTTAGATAGGAGTCATTTGGAATCCCACATCAGAAACGTGAAAGAGTCATCCTTGGGTTATAAGGAATGGTACCACACACACTAATGTCGAGGCCTTTTGTGTAAAACCCCATACCCGTTTCTCCACTGAGTGGCTAAAGTGGCGGGAGTATCGGTATTATTAGACCCGTGTGTGTGGGACCCTCGAGGCCTCTCGGTCGCTTCCGCATAACACTTGCTACAGTAATCAACTTGAATTTCAATCGCCAGAAAAAGTAACAGATCATGTTTGAGAGAAAGTGATGGTTTGGCAACATATGAAGTGAACTATAGCGAAGATATATGACATAATATCTTAACAGAAAGAGGACAATAATGTGACCCATATATGTTGACACTCCCAGACTTTTTGTAAAGCAAACAAGAAATTAGGCGAAATTTAGCCTTTGAACACCTAAATAATATATTGCAAATGCTCGAAGCAGCCGATTCAAACAACAGGAGCACCAATTAACACCCAGCTATCTAGATCGAAAATGAGACTTGCACGAAATTATCCAACAAATTCTTGTACGAGTTCCAAAATTTTCATCAATTGTGTCAATGGAGTACTATGGTGTTCCCGGGGATACTAAGAAAGTGAGAAGGATCATCCAATAGACATTCATCTCACTATACCAATTTCCTCACCTTCATCAACTTATTCTCCCGTATTTATTACCAACTATTCGATCATTGCGAAGGACTGTATTCCTTCGCAGGCTTCAAATACCAAGTAAACGTGGGGTGCCTTTAGGTGAACTTCTATTTAGTTTCTTATTGCGGATGCTATGGTGGTTATAATCTCCAATATTAGACACTCGTTCAACAATGAATGGTAGACCCGTCAGTGCTTTAGATGCTTTCAACTTCGACCATCTTACGGTTGCCCAAAGACTTCTGATGTAGCTCATTTATGTATTTTTTTGGTTGTATAGCTAGCAGTAGTCCTTCCTTATCAAAGTTATTGAGTTATGATGCAAGACGAGAATTTAGCCAAAGTCAACAAAGAATCTTGAAACGAAAGAAGCAAAGAATCTCGAAACGAAAGAAACGTCGTCATATTAAGAAGAATGATTTGAATATTGAAAATTGGTATTCAAATAGGCTTCTTAATGATGGAATTAACCATAAATTACTCTTTTGGATATATCGAGATTCTCGAACAAAAAGACAGATTCTGGATTTTGTATCGGATTGGGGCAGATTTTAGCCAGAACGTCTGTTTGGAACGCATAATACCTTTCCAGAATGGGAACGACGAGATCTACAAGTCACATTTTAGTGAGCCCCATCAGATTTAGGCTAAAAGATGTCAGTTTGATATTCTGATTAGACATTTAGTATTATTATAGGATTTATAGTTCCAATAAGTTTTGTTATTTCCTAGTTCTATTCTAAATAGGATTTAGTCAGGAGTTAAGGACTATATAAAGGCACCATCTATGTTGTATTAATTCAACTATTATTCAATCAATCAATCAAACTTAAGAGTTTTCTCTTATTTCTGGGTTTATTCCAGAGTTCTATCTATGAGTTTACGCTTGTAAGCTCTCCATTGTTTCTAGGGTTTAACGCTTGTTAAGTCCCCGTATTTCCCGTTGCGTTATACTAAATCTCTTGTTTGTCATGGAATAGTACTAAACCCAGCTTGACTCATGTAGCTTGTCAACAAAGAAAACACAACAAAACTAGATTTACAATTCCATATAATCTTTAGAGTTTTATTTGCCATGGAATAGTACTCAATCTAGCTGGAAGAACCGATTCACAACGGTCTTTAGACACACCATTCCAGAACCGATCAGTGTTGCTGGGATGGCCTTCAAAGCAGCTGTGGAATTTCTTGCAATCCCTAGGAATCTTCAAGCCCCAAAGCACAACTCTTATATCCAGGATCATCCTCTTCATCCAGAGTGCCCCTTAGCTAGCTTAATCACTATTTAAACCTCATCATTTACCTTAATTACAGCTAATTTCATGATCAAATTTATTGATGGATACCCCCTATAGTTAACAAAAAGGACAACTATTGCAAAATTTAATAAGGAATGATCTATTATGTTACTCTTTTGTACAAGTAACCAAGAAGTTTAAGACCAACTGCATTATACACTACATCAAATTTCTTAAAAAAAACCCTATGAGAGGAGCACGGCTCCTCTTCTCAAAACCTAGCCGGTCATGGCTTGGTTTCTCAATCACAGCGATCGACGCCGGTACCAAGCCGCCGCACCCGATCCTTCCTAAACCCTCGCCACCTTGGCCCGGGTCTCGAACGGCGCTTGACGCCAACTCTAAGCCGTTCCTTCTCGGCATCAAGCCCTCTTGTGGAGGCAAACCTTATTAACCTTTTGTGGTCAAACAACCATAGAGGTGGAGGACGAAATGCCGCTGAGCATGGATGTGAGGTGGAGGGTTACTTGCTAACGTCGGCGATCACTGTACCGACGGAAGAGATTTTGCAGCCGCCAGACATGGCTGCGAGCAAGGATTGAAATCTCCCAATTTGGTTCTGGGTTTGGATTCCGATTAGTGAGACTGAGTCTGAACTTGAATCCAAGAGAGCTATGCTTCTTCAACTAGAAGATCTGATGATGATGTCAGCGGGGGCAGGGACGCCGGTGACGAAGCCATCTTGGTTGCCATTAGTGCGATCGAAGATTGTCGGCAAGCGACGATGCAAATCTGCTAGGGTTTGGGAATGAACTCGGGTGTTTGGGCCTGAGTCTGGCCTCAAGCCCATCAAAAGTTAGATTTGAAATTGGGTTATTAGGCCTGATCTCAAACTGATTGTGGCTTAAATTGCATGTTTGGATAGCTTGGTAGACTGAGCAAGCTAGCTGCAACTAAATGGATTCATGAGGCTTGGAATACCGCAATTGAGCGTCTTGGCTCTATTTTTTATGTTTCTTTGGTATCTTGTTTTGTATCTAGTTTAATCCTCTGTTAAGCTCACTTGAATAAATGAGCTAATTGTCTAATGTAATGGTGTTTTGATGTCATTCTGGTATGAGTTTATCAATGAAATATTTGGAGCTGCTGCTCTTTTTCCCCTTAAAAACAAAAACCAAGAAGTTTAAGCATAAAGACCAGGAACAATAGATGTCGATGATTTCGAATAACGTTCAAGGAGTGACATGACCCTGGCGGCCTTCCTCCTATGACGACCATCCTCATGAATATTCCGACTAGTTAGAGCAGCAAGGCGCAGTCTGGCAATTGATCCATACGTTTCAACCATTTCCTTAGACATAAACACCTTTTCTAGAAGACTCAACGCCTCTTCTTTAAGTGAGTCTGTTCCCCAATGCAAAGTCTCCAGAATAGGAATTATGACATCAGCCTCATGCAAAACATTGGCTCCTCTTTGAGGAGAGGATTCGGCAACCAGTGTGGAAAGAGTTTGAATTGCTTCGATGGAAGTTTCATAAACCTCACCAGATAAGAGTTTTACCAAGTCAGGCAATGCCTTAGCTTCCAAGAGACAAAATGTTGAAGTCACACTGCATATACCACCATGCGCCGGGCATACAGGACCACGGGATGCCTTGAAACTCCAACAACCGGTTGGTTTGGATGCAACTGTGAGTCTCTGACTGCTAGTCGAAAGATTACCAATAAGAGCTGCAGCTCTTGCCTTTGCAGTCACTGAGCTAGACTTGAGAAAGTTCACAAGCAAGGGGTATGTTCCTCCATCAACCAACATGCGCTGCGCCTCAAGATTTGTGGGATCTGTAAACCTGAATAGAGCACTAAGAGCATTTTCTTTTGCTTCCATATTCCCTGTTCTCAAAATGTTTATGATTGCAGTATGACCACCCAGTTCAATTAACTTCATAGTTATTGATCGTTCAGATTTTGGGAGGTTAGCCAATAAGCCAGCAGCAGCCATTTGTACATCACCTTTATCATCATTCTCGAGAAACCCCACTAAAGCCTCCAGCCTTCTTGGCTTCAGAAGGTATTCTACAACTCCCTCAGGCTCATGCTGGGAGAAGAGGAAAAGCAAATTTATTGCAATCTCCCGAATCGCTGACTCGGTGTTATCAAGAAGAGGAAGGACCAGAGATATGGCATTGGCAGTGAGAACAGCTTTTTTAACCAACCTAGCATCAAACTTGCAGATTCCATGAAGTGTCTGCAAGGCAGGCCTTCGCACATTGTAAGGCAAGTTGGGATTCTGTTGTAACTCAATCAAAGTGGTGACAATCTGTTCCATCGCAAGTTGACAACCATTTTCATCAACAAAGAATCTAGCTCCATCATCATCAGAAGTGAACTTCTCCAGCATTTCATAGCATTTAGCAACAATAATGGAGCGCACATTAGAGAACATTAGTTTCAGAACTAGATTAACTCCACCAAAAGCAGCAATCAGCTCTCTGTTGGCATGGCAACTTGACAATTGAACCAAAGCAGATAAAGACGATTCTTTAGATCCAATACTTCCGGATAACATTTCAAGCAAAGGAGGTATAATTCCCTCCTCGCCAAGGAGCTTCAAATTTGAGTCGACCAATTCCATGACAACAAGTGTTCTGACCATTGCTATCCTTGACTTCTCTGGCCCTGAAAATTTATAGAATGCTAAACTGCGTGACTCATCTTTTTGAGAAAGGATTATGGTCAACCAGGCATTATATATTTAATACGTGAAGAGGAGGTGAGATATCTCTTTTAAGAACTATGAATTCGACAGATTGTTAAAACATTTGACTATGAACTACAGATAAGGGATACCAGCCTATCTGAATATCATGAACGAAATCAATGCACAGTACATCAGTAGGTTTTACAAAATAGCTCCTTAAGTCAATTATCATCAAATTCTAATTTTGCTCCTGTCTTACTTCGGTGTGGCTTGAAACTTAAAATCTTTTTTCTTTTAGTATCAGCAACAGAAATATGAGAATGAGATGAACCTCTGCCGCTAAAGCAAATGCCAGAAGATTCTCTCAATCTTTCTTCTTTCTTTTCCTTGAATTCAATCATTGTTTCAGATAAGAATATTTTAGTGTAAGGTATTTGTGAACTACTGACATATCTCTTTTACTTAATTTATGTAAATGCATGAGTAGAACTAGAAAAAAAAAATTGTAATAAAGGTCGTCTAAAGAAATGAATCCTGTTACCTTGAACTATGCGATCAATAAGTGGCTTATACCAGCCAGATTTAGCTGCACAAGAAATGTTTTCCTCATCTATGTCGAAAAGCTTCATCAAAATTCTTTCTGCAATCTCAGCCGACTCCTTCACAGGCCCCTTTAAGAGGGTCACAAGGAAAATAGTTGAGCTGCATTGTTGAGAGAATTTCTTACATACAGACACATTCCAACCAGATCTGTCTTGCAGCAATTCATATAGCAATTCAATTGCAGCCTTTGAGATGCTTGAATCCCGTCCTAAGCAGCCGATGATGCGATCCCAACCTGGGGACTCAACCACTTCTTCCTAATAAAATTTGTTCAAAGATGAATCATTCTCTACAGAGCAAATCATATATGATTTTTACAATCTTTAGTTAGGTACAGGAAATTTGAATACTTAAGTACTTGTTCCATAATGAAGTCTTTATCAAATGAGTTGAGACTTCCAAAAGAAAAGTTCCTAACTCCCTAAACTTCAAATCAAGCAAAGAAATCTGGTTATGGCTTCAATTTCGTTCTCTTTTTGATGTACATGTTTGGCCTAACTATTATGACTATAACACTGGGGGAAAAAAAAAAGTATCACCTAGCTACTCCACATTGAAAATGGTTCTAGTATTCATTGGAGGAGAATCACTATCCAGCTATCACATAAGGTCAGCATAGTTAAAAGATAATAGAGAAAGATAACTCTATGCAGCTCTGTATTAATAGAATGCATGTCTACTCAGCAAATTCAAGAGATGGAGGACAGAAGTAAAAGAAAGTACTTTATAGTGGTCGTTTACTCGTTTTCATATCATTAAATTATCAAAGCTGCATCAAAGACTTGAAGGTGTTCAGTTTACCTTATTTCTTGCATGGCCTTCTACAATATCCTTTAAGGTGATCAAAATCTTGTGCTTTACATCTCTGTTGTGAGAGGTCCCGAGGATGGACATTATACTATCAGTGAGCCCTTCAATAGCCATCCACTCCCTGTTGATAGAATTCTCTCGCATAAGATTTCGCATTTGGCTTAAGGCCTCTAACATCAACGTCTCAACACCGGACACCAGTTTTACCTTGCAAGACCTGATCTTGAGGCAGTAATTACGTTCTCTCCACTCTTCTATTGATCGTCTTAATGGAACGTTGGACCGCCAGGATGTATCTTCAAGCACCTCTCTAGTTTCTGGGTCGGTTCTCTCTCCACTTTCAAACCAAGCTATGAGGGCAGCTCTCTCGCATGTAGTACCAGTGCAAAGGCTGACTGGTTCAACCATCACAGTTCGTTTCAGACAGCAAATAAAAGTTTGAAGTGGTGGAATGTACTCTTCACTTGTGTCATTTCCCTCTATGGCCTGAACACGTTGGTTGTATGTCTTCTTGACTTCTTCGTAATCTCTTGCAGCATCAGCTTGAGAGAGCAGCTCAATAACCTGTCCTAAGAAAAAAGCTTCAGCTTTTTCTTTCCTGTTAGCAGCTTCTTCTTTCTCCTTTCTGATATCTGCTAGCTCTTTGCTTATCTTTGAGGGCTCTAAAGGCACCCCAACTTCCATTGCTATTTCTTCAAGCATATCATTTGCAAAACCCTGGTCAAGAATCTGGTCTTTAAGACCCTGATTTAGCCTGTCAAAAATTTGAAGCTGAGATTGCGAAGCCTCAAATTCTACCCTTTGCATCTCATTCTGTAGCCTATTCACCTGATCAGATATCCTTGATAAAACTTCAGTATTTGCAAGAGATAAAGCAGCCAAAGACCTTCCAATGTCTCTTGTAACTTCTTGTACCTCCTTCACCATGTGTCGGCACCTGACAAGCAAGTAGAATCGAGCTCGGTTTTTGTACTTCTCAACAAGATTATTGGCCTTCTTCACATCCATTTCTAGGAACTCCAAAGCAAGCCTTGCAGCTTGAGAATCATTTAGTTCTTGAAGCTGTAATTCTTTTAGTACCAGCTCAATGTCAAACAAGTGCTTTGAAAGGACTTTGAAACTCTCTTTGTCAAAAACATCCTTTGCAGCTTGAGCTGTTTTGATGACCTGGTTAGTTAACACAGCCAAGATAGTCCCAATAGGTATAAGCTCCAAAGCCATTATAATAGTCTATGCCAGACGATACACAACTGCCTATGAAATCTACTATAGCCAGAAAAGCATCTTCGCCACTTCAAATTCTTGCCTTAATTAATTGATCTCCTACAGACCATTTAGCATCTACCTGTGAAGAAAGAAAAACGAAAACCAAGCTTCAGACTTTTGTCCCTATGAAAAACATATTATTTGATCCATAAAATAAACTTAAGCAAATCATGTTTAAAGTAATAAACTCCACTTTTCTCATCACCCCTTTTTGGAGCTTAAACAAAGACTAGTAGCCGTATACTCTCCATACAGCTTCAATCGAAGTCAAGAGTCAGCCCTGTGAGAAGAAAACCATCTTCCAACTTTGCGATCTTTTGTCTACCAATCTCTTTAACTTCTACCAAAAGGGTAATGCTATAAGACTACCCCAGTGAAGAATACAAGTGCTGCATCAAAAGCCAACACCTAAATTGCTGCATCAACAGTGCACCCCAAAAAAGGTTCGGGGAGGAAGCACCTAAATTGTTCGGGTAACCAGAGTTTTCAATTACGAACTCACCCTGCCCACATTAGAAACCACCTTACTCATTGACTAGCCTTTTGAACAGAGAGAAGAAAGTTTTCAGTAACAGTCAATGTCATGAAGTTCGACCTTACAGGCTGCCATATACAATCATGATTATTTTGACACCCTCTCAGCTCTCTTCAGAGAACAAAAGTGAATTTCCAAATCCACAATGATGGAATTTGTAGTCTAATGTGCCAGAAACCTACCTGTTCTAACTTCTAAGGCCTGTGTGGTTATGAGATTGATGGTTAGCATGAGACCAGCTCCAATCAGAGAAAGAATGGGTTCAGTAAGGATTAGTTTTAGTCCAGTTGAATCTCTGCTATCAACAACGAAAAACGCAAAATCTAGAGCAAGTTAATAGTTCAAGATATTAGCTCACTCTTGCTCATACACCCCTTCATATGTGTACTGTATATAGGCACAAAGAAGAAATAAAAACACAAACCAACATGCTAATTCCCAATTGACAGAAACTTTATCCGCAATAAGCCTATGAATGCACAATTCATACGAAGTAGATGAAAAAAAGAATAAGATAGCCAACTACGTCTCGCCCCATCCAAAGCTTCTCTTACAGAACTCAGAGCACTATAAAGTTGAAAAGCAAACCACAATACAATGAATATAAGTAAGAAGTTTGCACCCAGCAACCTCTGAGAGTTCTGTTAAGTCGAAGGAATTTGACAGCTAACACTCAACCAGTTCAGAAACGATCAACAACCATGAAAGAAGTTTAACAATGTAGAAAATTATAAAGAGATAACCAAAATGCCAGAAGAGGTCAAATTAGCTTTGATTTGCCAACTGAGTCGAGACATATGATCAAAAGTCCAAAACACAGATGGACTATAATAGTGGAAACTTGCTTCTCTTTCTTGCCAAAGATGGAAAAGAAGACAGGACAGGCTAAAGCAGCGACACAAGAACAAAGAACTACCTAGAATAAGCAATTTAGTCTTACCTCAAAAAACTGAAACGATACAGAAAAAGATTGTAGTTGAGTGATTACCCTTTGGAAGCAAACTGCTCTTAAGCAATCAAAGCTGCCCCAGACCAAATGACCGATTCTGGAGCTGCACAGGAAGAGAAGACTTTGTAAGTCAAGGTCTCCCGAGACAAATCGTTCTGTGGACTCGTCGCTCTGCATTAATATATAACTACGTAACTAAATCAGACGCGGTGTGGAAAATTGAAGGACCGAAAGAGACAGTACCAACTCAAAGCTACTTGTTTAGTATGGTTGTCTCTTTTCCTCGAAAGAGCAGGGAAATTTCACTCATTTACAGAAAGAATAAGCATAATTTAGTCTAGAGTTTGATATTGAATAGATTTTAACTCTCCCTCCAATATTGGAATTGTGCCATATGTCCACCCATGAAATGGTCTGCGGCTAGATGTTTCTGATATGATATGAAGCATTACGTCTCTGTATAACTCCACTCATTTTTACAGTTTTCGTTGCAAGTCTTGCTGCCCGAGCTATGGCCAGCCATGGCAAATGTAAAGGAATTTGGCTCTGAAAGGTAACTTACTTTGCTAAGAGATAGTTTCCGAGAAAGACTGTTAACATGGAATCGTAAGAGCAATCAGAAATGACAGCATCTACCTCGGATATCTTAAGACAAATGACAGCATGTTGCTCCCGGCATGCAGCATCTTTTAACACTCCAATGGGCAAGTATGAGTATTCAATTTCTCGTTCCTGTAATATTGTTCAGATAATGGTTTCCCGTGTTTCAGACTTGCCCAGCAGAGAAGACAATGAATTAAGTACTTTGAATGAAAAACGAATTAGATCATGTTTGCGGGATCATAAGACTCTCAATCAACCACTAATACATGAAATTCAACGATCAAACCAGAACTTCATCGATCTAAGAACCAAAAACAAGTTGCAACTAATTATAATTATATGTAGCTCCGCAACAAACCCGAAAGAAAGTTCAATGCATAGAGCTGCTTGTTGACAAGACGGCAGGTAAACTAGATTTTTGGTCGCATTCATCCATTCATGGTTTTATGGTCACAAAACATCAAACTCTTTCATCTACATAGATAAAGCTTAACATGAAATTGGCAGGCTGGGTTTGAACTTTTAAGCTAGACATGATTGAGTATACATTGTGCAAGGCTCAAATGGAAATGGGGGCATTATCACTCATATTTTACAAATGAAAGTGCCAACCTATTGTCAACATTAAGCCACACTGAACTTGAAGAGGCGATCCACTCACTACCCCCTTATCATAACCGCTTTTTTATTTGAAATCTGAATGAAAACACAGCATTTGCCACGGAGCAACACTTACATCTTACAACCCCAAGAGAGCATCAACGGGCATTGTTCTTCCGAGCTAGTTCTCGTGCCATCTCCCTCATTTCCTCTGGAGACGGAGGCCTCGGCGCCTCTGGTGGGTATACTATATAAGAACGCTGCACAAAAAAAGATTCAGAGTTTGGATGAAAAAAGCATCGACATTATTCGGACTAAACTCTGCGGTTACACAATTAAACTTCTGAAATCAGAACTACACCCGCATCAAATGTCAGGCAAAAAAACCGTTCATGCCATTACAAATTCACTACTAATTTACCATTTATTCATGTATATGTTCCGAAACCAAAACAACATTAGAGAAGTAAAGAACTCACATTTCCCATGAATTTCTTGATATTCTTACTGTTGTTGGCAAAAGTGTACATCAGAACAATGGGGATGGCAACGTAAAGCCCGAACTTAGCAATCTCCAGGACGCCCTTTGAAGTTCCCACATTAGACATTTTCAACACCTATTCAATCACACAACCCAATTCAAATTCAATCACCAATTTCACGTTCCACCAACTGAAATTTAAGCTCACAGAAATCAAACACAAACAGTTGAAAGAATTGCAGCTTTCGCTAAACCAATTTAGATTGCAACTGATCCCCTAAACTTTTCTGATATCAAATATTATCCAACCAATACCTAACCCATATTCCTAGTTCTTAACATCGCAACCAAAAATCAATAAAATCATACAAGAATCGTAGAAACCAATACAAATTGAACAGCGAGATTGGAAGAAGAAGAAGAAGAAATGGAAGAGATGAATGCGGGAACTTACCAGAAGCTCGAGGATTATTGAGAGCGGCTCAGTTAAACCCAACAAGAAAATTTCCAGAAAAAAACAAAAAATTCGAGGGAAGAAGAGCAAGAAGATGTAGGGCCGTAGGGGTCCTATATATAAAGGGAGGCGTGGCTTTTGGCTTCACCAATAATTTAGTCTCCAATTGCCCTCACAGCCGAAAATCCTAAAGCATATTAAACAGGGTCATTTATGTCATGTCACCGCCTCGATTTGCATCAACAACATATTGGCGGTGTATAGAAACTCCTTTTCTGGTTAATGGCTATGGCCTGGATGTTAAAATATTTCGCTATATACCGAAAAAAAAATTTACGCACCAATCGTGCAAGTAAATTAAGTAACTAATATATAATATTTTAGTCTGGTTATCCATATCGTATTATCATGCATGTATTTTAATATGGTTAACAAAATTCAAACCCAAAAAAATAGTCTTAATTATGGGCAAATATTTGGTTATATTTGAAACTCATATCATGACTCACAACTATATATAGCTACACATCAACCTTGGCTGCAGCCTCTTAGATCAGTTTCTCAATCGACAATCATGCCACCACCATCGACATCATCATCATCATCATCAATCAAATACATATCTATTGAACCCAAATACTCAAGAAAACAACACTGTTTTGGGAGAATACCTCAATGTTCATTATCTTAGAAACTTAGGCATATATAGCCTTTCAAAAACAAACAGAAGGGAAACTGGAGCCCACGTTTCCACTACTCTAAAACGTGGTACACAATTACAAGAATTAGTAAAACATTAACTACACGTCCCTATTAACAAGGGATTATTAACAAACAAAACAAATCTTTAAAACACAACATTTCCTCCCCTAAACTGAATTGCCAAAGCAATCAGTTTACGTTTGGAACTTCACAAACTCCTAGCTTCTCTCTCAGCTTCATGAACACATCGAGCTTGAGAGGCTTTGTCATAATGTCTGCAACCTGTTCTTGTGAACCACAATGAATTAACTTCACCTTTCCATCTCTTGCAAGATCACAAAGAAAATGAAAACGAATGTCAATATGCTTACTACGACCATGAGGAACAGGATTTTTGGACAACTTTATGGTGGAACTGTTGTCACATAGAATCGTGACACAACCCTCTTGAGAACAGCCAAGCTTATCTAATACTCTTCTCATCCAAATCCCTTGTGTAGCATAAGAAGCTGCTGCTATAAATTCTGCCTCGGTGGTTGACAAGGTGACCACTGGTTGTTTCTTTGAAGCCCAAGACACAGCTCCTCCACACAAAGAAAACACATAACCAGAAGTGCTTTTACAATCATCTACATCACCTGCATAGTCACTATCTGTGTAAGCAACTAGCTTTTCACCACTTCCCTTCTTGTATAGTATCCCCAAATTCACAGTACCCTTGATGTATCGAAGCACCCTCTTCAAAGCTTGTGAATGCAGCTCTGTTGGATTTGCCATGAACCTACTTGCCAGACAAACTACATACATCAAGTCGGGTCTTGTCACTGTCAAGTACATAAGGCTTCCGACCATTTGCTTGTACTTTGTGGCATCCACCTTGACTCCTCCTTCATCTCTCATCAATTTAACACCAGGGACAATGGGGTTGTTCACACTGTTACTCTTCTCCATGCCAAACCTGTCCAAGACTTCCTTTGCAAAATTTTTCTGACAAATATAAATACCCTTCGATCTCTATATCACTTGAACTCCAAGAAAGTATTTCATTTTCCCCAAGTCACTCATATCAAATTCTTGCTTCATGGAAGTCTTAAACTTGTTAAACATGCTCTCACAATTACCAGTGAATATTAAATCATCTATATATAAGCTCACAATAAGAACTTTACCTCCATCTCCAGCCTTGATGAACAAAGTATGCTCAAAATCACACTTCTCAAACCCTTCCTTGGCAAAGTACCCTTCAATTTTGCTGTACCATGCCCTAGGGGCTTGCTTAAGCCCATAGAGTGCTTTCTTAAGCTTGTAGACTTTCTCTTCATCTCCCTTCTTTTCAAACCTTTGTGGCTGTTCAATGTAAACTGCTTCCGCTAACTCCCCATGCAAGAAGGTTCTCTTGACATCAAGTTGATAGATACTCCATCTTTTCTAAGCTGCCAAAGCCACAATCATCCGAATTGTATCCCATCTAGCTACAGGTGCATAAACCTCATTATAGTCTATTCCAAACTGTTGTGCATATTCCTTTGCTACTAGTCGAGCCTTGCATTTGTCAACTTCACCATGCTCATTGTACTTTGTCTTGAAAACCCACTTCACACCAATTTTTTTTACACCTTAAGGTAGAGTTGTGAGCTCCCAAGTATCATTTCTCTCAATAGCCTTAAATTCAGACTTCATTGCATCCCTCCATTTTGCATAATGAACAGCTTCATCAAAACTTACTGGATCCTCATCGGCACTTAACATAGCTAAATTGTGAACCTCATCATCACTTTCAGATAAACCTTGAACCTCATAATCACTTCCGGATAAACCTTCCCCACTTGTGTAGTCTTCCAGATAATCTGGCCTACTTCGTTTTCTACCTACTTGCTCATCTTCTTGTACAGGTGAACTTGGTGGATTATTTGGGCTAGAAGATGATGAAGATAGGCCGCCGAACACACCATCTTGTTGGTCAGTAGCTATATCACCTTCACCATCATCTTCATTTTCTTCATCACTCTGTCTATCCTCATTTTCGTCCTCATCATCATCTCCCCATTCAAACACATCAAGCTTGATCTCCTCATAACTCCTTCCCCAATCCCAGCTTGCATCCTCTTCAAAAACAACATCCCTGCTCACAACGACCTTCCTTGAGATGGGATTGTATAGTCTGTAGGCCTTCGATTCTTCACTTACACCAAGCAGGACACATTTGCAGCTTTTGTCATCAAGTTTGGTTCTTTTGGCATCAGGAACGTGAACGTGGGCAATGCACCCAAACACCCTGAAGTAATCTACATTAGGTTTCACCCCACTCCAAG
Organism: Fragaria iinumae; assembly: GCA_009720345.1. Lineage (NCBI taxonomy): Eukaryota > Viridiplantae > Streptophyta > Magnoliopsida > Rosales > Rosaceae > Fragaria > Fragaria iinumae. The sequence goes on from CM019120.1 coordinate 13,143,460, forward strand.
CTTCCTCAGGAGTTGCATCTTGCACCACTTTAGTTGGACTTCTATTGAGTACATGTGTGACCCAATTTACTGCTTCCGGCCAAAAGGTTTTCGGAACTTTCTTTTTAGACAAGATGCTTCGGACTGCGTTCATGATAGTTCTGTTCCTCCGTTCAGCAACCCCATTTTGTTGGGGAGTATAAGCAGCCGTAAGTTGCCTTCTGATGCCATGAGATTTGCAAAAGTTGTTGAACTCATGAGAGGTAAACTCTCCTCCCCTGTCTGTCCTTAAGCAACAAATAGAAGAACTTGTTTCCTTCTCTACAAGATTCTTATAGTTTTTGAACATAGTAAAGGCTTCTGACTTCTCTGTGAGAAAGTAAATCCACATCTTCCGACTATAATCATCAATGAAGCTAAGAAGGTACCTTTTGTTGCTATTGGAAGTAGGTGTAACTGGGCCGTAAATGTCTGCATGCACCAATTGTAGCTTTTGAGTAGCTCTCCATAAGCTTCTTTTTGGGAATGAATCTCTTCTTTGCTTTCCCACCAGGCAATTCACACAAGTCTTTGTTGGAGTTTTGAATGAAGGTAATCCTCTCACCATCTTTTTGTAATGTAAAGTCCTTAACCCCTTGTAGTTCAAGTGACCAAAACGACAATGCCACAGGTGTGCTAGATCATCAGATGCTACTTGCAGGCATATGGAGTCAGTGAGCATTATTTTTGCGAGAATCACAAACATTCTGTTAGCAGACATAGGGGTCTGCATGATTATGCCCTTTCTCCGATGGTAAACTCGACACACTCCATCTTGAATGAGGATAGCCAATCCTCTCTCTTGCAACTGACCTATGCTCAACAAATTATTTCTTAACTCAGGAACGTAATACACATCACTAATTACCTGAGTTAAACCATGGACTTGAAGCTTGATGTTGCCCTTTCCCATCACTGACATCCTTGTGTTGTTGCCTAGCTTCACTGCATGCCGAAAACCTTCATCAATTGTAGAAAACCATCTCTTGTTTCCGCACATGTGATTGCTACAACCACTGTCCAAGAACCACACATCCTCCCTACTTGATTTGTTTTCCTCCACATAAGCCATGAGCAATAACTCCTCCTCCTCTTCAACTTCAGTGTAATTCACCTGCTTTTCCCAACTAGGGCACTCAAATTGAAAGTGCCCTAGCTTATGACACTTATAACATTCGATCACGGCTTTGTTGAAACCTTGTCTGCCTCTGCCTCTTCCCCGTCCTCGAAATCCTCCACGGCCTCTTCCTCTAGCTACAAAATTATCTTCAAGAGTTGCCTTCAGTACATGTTCATCTCCACCGTGACCAATCATACGTTGTTCATGCACCAAAAGACTGCTTTGGAGTTCATCAATGGTCATGGTTGTAAGATTGTTAGACTCCTCTATCGAACACACCACATAATCAAATTTAGGAGTCATAGATCTTAAGATCTTTTTGACTATCACCAATTGTTCCATTCTCTCGCCATGTGCCTTCATCTTGTTCGCGATGGTGAGTGTGCGAGCAAAGTATTCATCCACCTTCTCCCCTTCTCTCATTCCCAGAATCTCAAATTCCCTTTTGAGTGCTTGCAATTGGGCTCTTCTAACCTTTGTAGATCCTTGGTACTTCTATCTCATGGAGTCCCAAATTCCCTTTGCAGTCGCCTTGTCTAAGATGGTATCCATTATTGTTTTGTCAATGACTTGAAACAGGTAGTTTTTGACCTTCAAGTCTTTTACTTTAGCATCTTCTCTAACCTTTCGTTGGACATCTGTCTCTTCAACTCCAGTTGCTGTTGCCGCTGGGATTCCAACTTCCATCAAAGACCAGTAATCCTTCGAACGCAAGAGATTTTCCATCATCATTGCCCAATGGTCATAGAAACCATCGAACTTTGGTATGGCTGGTTGAACAAAATTATTTTCTGCCATGCCCTAATCTCTATTCTCACAACACTGTCTTTCTTTTCTTTTCTCAACTCTATCTCTCTTCTCTCGTTCCCCCCCCCTCCCTTTGATCAGGCCCCGTTAAGGGCTCTGATACCAGATTTGTTGAACCCAAATACTCAAGAAAACAACACTGTTTTGGGAGAATACCTCAATGTTCATTATCTTAGAAACTTAGGCATATATAGCCTTTCAAAAACAAACAGAAGGGAAACTGCAGCCCACGCTTCCACTACTCTAAAGCGTGGTACACGATTACAAGAATTAGTAAAACATTAGCTACACGTCCCTATTAACAAGGGATTATTAACAAACAAAACAAATCTTTAAAACCCAACAATATCGATGTTCACCCTCATATGCAGTCTCTTCCCACCGGCACAAGGACTAGTCAAATCTCATGACGCCTATGATGCTTTCAACAGTACTCTCTCCACCATGAAGCTACGCTCCTCCAGTGGGACTTGTAGGTGTTGAAGCGTTTCGGATAGGGCTGCATCCATGCATGATGAGTCAGAGTCGTCAAGTTCGATTGAGGTCGTATTCACGATCTGGCGGGGGATGACGTCGTCGTCTAGGAGTCGGTCTGCCTCGTCGGCGGTCACACGTCTGATCACCGCCTCAAATTCTATAAAGAACGTATTGGTGTTGCATACAAGCTCGTTTTCTGGTTCAGTGAAGCTGACAAGTACGTCGCAGAAAGCGTCGCCCACCACTTTCCAGTAGTCACTGGCCATGGCCATGTTCTTGATCGATCACTAGTTTGAACAAAGAATAAAGGAAATAAAATAAGAAAGATGAAGATTGATGTACTGGATGTTTATATTCACTCTGTTATCACAAAGGATAGAGATGATCAACGGTTTCCGAATTGGAGTAGGATTACCCTATTTCACCGACATTGGGATTCCTAATTACTCAGGGTTTACGTCTTTGTATTGATGACCAAGAAAAGTAGAATACTCTTCTCTAGCAATTAGCTTCAACATTCCCCAAGACACGGTTTCACTGACCTTGGTTTGTGCCAAGGGCTTGCACTACATTATCAAGTACGTCTAGCAAAGATGTATGTGAGATCGAGTTGTAGAATTTGAGCATGGAGGACATAGCATGCATATGCCTCTTCAACATGTACAGTGTTTGCCGTAAATACTAAATACACTACAGTCACCTCTGAGGACACAAACCATATACATATGTGTGTGCTATCTCTTAATACTAGTCATAACCAGACGTCCAAGAAACCCGTTTCTGTTGTTCTGATCAATGTCTTGTTTCGAAAGAGTAGCTAGGGAACTATAATATTCACCTTTAGTTCAGATATGAGAAGAAATGAAGTCAGCTTCTTTCACTTTTTATAATTCACCTCGATCCGATCTCTACCTTTCTTAATGTGATACAGTTGCTTTTATGGGTGTAGAGGGATTTGGACTCCATCGATTGTCTGTAAAAACCACAAATTTTTTTTAAAGAAAAATGAATAATTCATTAATCACGAGAAAAACTTAATTACAACACTTACAAACACGAAACTGAAAAACTACTTAAAACAAAATATATGAGTCTCTAACTTGATCAAGTTAGAAAGATTGAAAGAAAACTAATAGCTCGCTAATCTATAGACCGAAAATCTTACAAGAAAATAAAGAAATGCAACAATACAAATCTATAAAAACCACAAATAAGGTCCTTGCACTCTCTATTCTAGCTTAATTACCAGAATCTCGCCCCATTAAGATTCACTTATTAGGTTCTAAGTTCTAAGAGCACTGCAGAGAAGGTCGTGCTTCCATATTTCGCAATGGCCTCAGGTTGGTGGACATGACTATGTGCAATATCCTCATTACAAATTAACAGCGCTATGTGTCATTGATCAAATGATGTTATAAACATGTGTTTTACTCTTATCACTTTATCAGTGTAGTCTGGAGTCCTGGAGATGAGAGTACGTGTTTAAGCTTAGTTTAACAAACGAGAGATGATTTATTGACAAACCCGACTTGTTTAGAAGCACGTCGACCCAAATTAATGTAGAAGTTGGGCTAATTTTGCCGCTAATACATATATGTCACTCCAACACCAAGAGTAATCATTGATATCGAATTATTTAGTGTGTGTGTGTGTCTATATATATATATATATATATATATATATATATATATATATATATACACACGCACATATAACAGCACTATCCAAAACTAATATGACTATCCATGTAGTTATGACTTATATATGGCTATCACCTTCTGCCCTTTCGTGCGTAAACATTGTTTTCACTCTTTGTCAGGGTTCATATCTATAGAAAACTCTGCGTTAACTTAATACCACGAAATGGTGAGCTTGAATCCTGACAAAGAGTAATCTCATTTCATGCACTCTCTATTCACATTAGTTTTGGATCAGGGTAGCTTTTTCGGATTTAGAAGTTTATTGTTTCTTTCATTCAATTTGAAGGGATTTCATTTCTTTTTTCATTTTCGTAAAAACTCGTCAAATTAATTTGGCTAATGGCATGAGAATCATTGGTAACTTTCATGAGCGGACATATTAAGTTCATGAAAGATGGATTGCTTCGTGCTTCTACATGCATGGATTTAATCTTTTTTCTTTTTTTTTTTTTAACATAGGTTGACAGATTAAATTCATGAAATATTTGTAACTTTCAAGTTCAGATCATGAATTAAGGTGATCACTAGGGCACCTTACTATTCATGAATATAGAACATCCAAAATGATTGAGGATATGGCTAGGTCCAGTACTTGACTTAGAGCAACTATAACAGACTCTCTAGTTTAGCTTTTTAGCTATTTTAGAGAGCGTGTTTAGCTTCTTTTTTTTTTTTTTTTTATAATTTTAGAGCTTCAGCAGACTAGCTAAAGTTTAGCTATTATGACTTTTAGTTTTTTCATTAGCTAAATATAGAGAGCGAGATGATTTAGGCTCAGTTTGGTATTGAGTTTTAAGGATTAAAATCACTTATAATCATCATTTTAGATAGATTTTATGTTTGGTAAAATCTTAAAACGTGCTTATCTAGAACTTTTTAATTTAAATAACCACGATTTTAGAAAGCAGGTTGGGGGTTGCTTATTTAAAACTGAGTTTTTAAAAAATTGAGTTTTTAAACACAATATCAAACTAAGCCTTAGATGAGGCTAGTTATAATTTAATACATTCCTTGTAAGATATTTTACGTGATATATAAATATATTTAAACTATTGAATGTTTATTTGAAGAATAATGTTGATGTGATGCTAGCTAAAATAAAGAGCATTGATGCAACTATATTTCTAAAATGGTTTACCAAAATGACATTTTAACTAAAATTTAACTCAAAAATAATTAACATCACGAAAGATGTTTTACCTACTAGCTTCGATTGCTGTGGCCGCTCTCAGTAGGTAGAGACTTGGGTCTACCCGATCCAGTATATGCGTCTCTTAATTTCTCTAGCTAAGCATGCATAAGCTTGTCTAGTTGTCCCCCAGATCGATGTCTTCGTTTTTAGTTTAAGCAAATATTGAGAGTGATATAGATTTCCAAATCCAATGCTCTTCTTGGAGTGGTCTAACAAAACAACAAGCATCTAATCATACCTTTTTGTTGGTCCAAATCAACAAGAACATCCAAGCATTTGAGCTAAACAAAATGACGAGGGCCATGCCTGCCGACTTGTTTTGACGAATGATTTGTCTAATTCGAGTGGTTATCAATACACTTCCATATGACATTTCGTTCTTGTTCCAACTCGATCTACTGAGAGCATCCGGAATCAAAGTAAATTACCGGACCAACTAATTAAGATTTATTAATCTTCATTTCGACTTTACCTTGAGGATGTCACTCGATAGGATATTCATTTCGAACCTTCGTATATCCTTACAAAAAGTAGTCCTTAACTTACATTCATAATGAATTAGGTTTATTTGATACCGTTGATTTGTTTACTCAATTTAATTAGAGGAGATACAGATGAAGAAGACAATACCGGTAAGAGGGTATAGATAAAGATTGAGAAAGGTACCGTGTATATAATTTTAATGTTACTGTCGTCTTGTTTGTCTTGTTTGATTCTTTAAGTCCTAAACGTTCATTTATAATGAATTAGCCAGGTTTTCTCTCATCAATTAGGAGAGATAATGATGAAGAAGAAAATGGTGGAGACAAAAGATTGAGAAAGGAACTAATATATATAACTTAGATGTTGCATTCCTTTAGTTACTATATATATGTTACGTTTTCATTTCATCGAATAGTCTCTGTTTGAATTGTGCCCCTTAATTTGAATGTTATCTAGAAACATAAGGTTTAAGGGACCCGAAGTAAATTGTTAATTTACATGCAATTTGGAGTCATGATATGAAGAAGATCAGCGTGGAGCTATATGTTGAAATGAAAAACTATAGTTAATCTTAATAAATTGTTAGCCACTGATATCTGTCGTTAATGGAACTTTCATAGTTAGGGGCCTCGGCACAAGGAGCCAATCAACAGTGATATTAAGAATATGATAAGCAAGATTATAATAACTAATGACATAATAAGACTATATGCTAACACTATTTCCAAAAAAAAAAAAACTATGTGCTAACCACAAATTGAATTGGCCATTACATTTATATATATGATGCTAGTTGAGCAAGTAATTGAGAAAGACACGGTTTTCGTTTATATAAGAATGAGATTAGAACATAAAAAAACAAATTGGATGCTTCTTAACAAGATTAGATATTTAAATGCTTCTTTTTACGTGAATATAATTAGTAGGAGGTGTGCAAGAAGAACATAGTCTCTACTTAACTTACACAAGCAAGTAGGTAGGTCATCACTGTTAGACCAGTTACAATAAGCTCTCAACCTAATACATATGCTTAACAAGAATAAACAAGTGTTTAAGATTAATACAAACGTACCATCAGCATGAACAACGCATCCTTCCATTGCTATCGACCTGAAAACCAAAGTACTAGGCTAGGCTTTCCGTTAGTCACCAACTTAAGCTTCTCAAATGGACAGAACTTACGCTTGTAATCGGTGGTGATAACAGGGACCAAAACCATCTATTTATATAGGAACACATAGCCCTAAGATTCCTTCCATTAAGAGATATCTTAGTCACCAAGTATCCTAATTAGATACCACATACAATACCGATATATTGTCTTTCTTCTAGACAAGGAATAGGATTTATTACCATAATGATTTAATACACATAATCATTATCAATCTAGATTTGATCTTGTATTTGTTTCCATGTAGAAGTAGAATTGATATTATGCTAAATCATCATATCACATTATGACAATGTGTGACAAGTCCATATTGATTCTTACAATCTCCCACTTGGACTGACACATATTATACATGATGATCTGCACTTTAAAACATCAAAGTCTATTCTACCTACTGTAGTGCGCGCCAGATACAAATATAAACCAAAAATCCTTTCACAACATGGTCAGATCACAGTCACTTATGCAGAGCAAGAAACGACATACACTTTAACAAAATGCAGTACTTCAGTACCACAACATAACCTTCTGTGATCCACATATGTCTATTATTCAGTATTGCAAATATATTTCAATGTGTATTAACAAGTAAAACATATATTTAGTCCTACCTTATGTTTCCTAAACCAGAAACTCAAGCAATTTCACTTTACACTGATGGCTCATAGTCTGCTTGAACCGTGTCATCATGCTAAACATGATTTAAGCCACCTGATAGTAAGTATAGCAAGTAACCATAATGATAAATTTTCAGAACAAAACACATAGTTGCAGCAATACTAAAATATTCTGAAAAATACCTCAAAACTTTATTATATACTGTCATTACAAATAAGTTGTGACTCAAGAACTTAGATCACAACTGCAGAAAATACAAGAACTCAAAACCGAAAACAAAATTTTTGACTTGACTTTGCTCTTAGCTCCCACTGAACCTAACTGCTTAAACTTGGTAATACTCCAATGCTTTCCGTGTGTTGCTTGAATGCAGCTAATGGTAGAGGTTTACTAAAGGGATCCGCAAGCTGAGAATGAGTGTCAATATTCAGAACAATGACTTCATCATGCTTCACCCTTTGTCTAACACTTAGGTATTTCAAATCTATGTGTTTTGAGTTATTTGATCTTTTGCTGTTCTTACTGAAGTAGACAGCAGCCTCATTGTCACAGTAGATTACCAGTGGATCATCTACTATGTGACTCAGCACTTTGGTTTCAATTAGAAAGTTCCTGATCCAAAGTCCTTCACATATAGTTTCATACACTGCAATAAATTCTGCTTGCATAGTGGACGTGGAAATCAACTTTTGTTTCATGGTTTTCCAGGCAATAGTCCCACCAGCTAATAGATACACATATCCACTAGTTGACTTACTTGAGTCTGGATAATTTCCTGCAAAGTCAGAATCTGAAAATCCAATGAGTTCCAGATTTTTTACTTGCTTGTAAACAAGCATGTGACCTTTGGTTCTCTGCAGATACCTCAATACTTTCTTTCCAGCTACCCAGTGCTCGTGACTCGGATTTGATTGAAACCTTGACAACATCCCAATTGCAAAAGACAAATCCGGTCTAGTACAAACTTGAGCATACATGAGACTTCCAATGAGTTCTGCATAAGGTTTTTCCAACTTCTTCTTTTCACTGTCACTTACTGGATTTCTATTCTTTGTGAGCTTATCACCCTTAGACATGGGAGTTGTTCCTAACGAGCAATTTTCCATACCAAATCTTTTCAAAACTTTGGCAATGTAATTTTGTTGGCATAATCCCAACACTCTTTTTGTTCTATCCCTTTTAATTTCAATTCCTAGTACATAGGATGCATCTCCTAAATCTTTCATGTCAAAATTACTTGACAGGAAACTCTTGGTGTCTTTTAGCAATTTTTTATCACTGCTGGCCAAAAGTATGTCATCCACATACAATACTAGAAAAATAAATTGGCTCCCAACTGTCTTAAGGTAAACACACTCATCCACAATATTTTCTGTAAATCCAAAAGAAGAAATCATAGAATCGAACTTCCTGTACCACTGCCTAGAAGCCTGTTTCAGCCCGTAAATTGATTTCTTTAGCTTAAAGACTAAGTGCTCACTCCCTGCTTCAATATAACCCTGTGGCTGCTTCATGTAGATCACTTCATCGAGCTCTCTATTTAGGAAAGCAGTCTTCACATCCATCTGGTGCAACTCCATGTCAAAATGTGCTACTAAAGCCATAATCATTCTAAAAGAGTCTTTACCTGAGACTGGAGAAAATGTCTCAGTGTAATCTACACCCTCTTTTTGTGTAAAACCTTTAGCAACCAGCCTTGCCTTATGCCTTTCTATTCTCCCAGTTGCATCTTTCTTGGTTTTGAAAACCCATTTGCAACCAATAGGCTTATGTGTAGGATTTTGTTCAACTAGTTCCCAGACTCCATTTTTATACATGGACTTCATCTCTTCGTCCATGGCCTGATGCCATTCTGATGACTTAGAGTCTTTAATGGCTTCATTAAAAGTCTTAGGATCATTATCTTTTGCACAATTCTCCTCAATGTCTGCTTCTTGAAGGTAAACGACATAGTCACTATCTTCCCCTCCATATTTTGGTTTTCTTGCTCTCTGTGATCTCCTAGGTGCAGGGTATGGTTGAGGCTCAGGGATTTGATTAATTTGAGGTTCCTGAGTGGGTGGCTCTACAAGGATTTGTTGAACATGCATAACTGCATCTTCAACTTGATCATCATCATCAATATGCATTTCCTGGTTAGTTTCCTGATCTTGTGCATTTTGATATTCTAAGGTGTCTTCATCTGCTATTTCTTCGTCTACTAAAGGCAAAACTACAGCTAAATTTTTATCTGTCATAATTTCCTCAAAATCAGAAGATAAATCCTCAAAATTTGTATTGTGTACCCCTTCATTTAGAAACTTTACTTGATTAGTTTCAAAAATTCTAGGTGAATGTTCAGCTGCATATAGTTTGTAGCCTTTAGATTTTTCCGGATAACCTATAAAATAGCAGCTTACTGTTCTTGAATCAAGTTTGCTTAAGTTTGGATTATAAATACGAGCTTCTGCATGACATCCCCACACATGACAATGGTGAAGACTTGGTTTTCTACCACACCATAATTCAAACGAGGTTTTCTCAATGGCTTTACTTGGTGTTCTGTTGCAAATATAATTTGCAGTTTTTAAAGCCTCACCCCATAAAAATTTTGGTAGGCCAGTTGTACACATCATACACCTGACCATATTCAAAAGGGTTCTATTCTTTCTCTCAGCAACACCATTTTGCTGAGGGTTATGTGGTGTTGAATACTGAGCCTTAATCCCATGCTCCTGCAAAAACAGGGCAAAAGGACCCTTTTGTTTACCTGCTTCTGTGTATCTACCAAAATATTCCCCACCTCTATCTGATCTTACTGTTTTGATTTTCCTTTCCAGTTGGTTTTCTACCTCAGCCTTAAATATTTGAAAACTTTAAGTGCTTGAGATTTTTCTGAGAGTAGATAAACATAGCTGTATCTAGAAAAGTCATCAATGAACGTGATGAAATACACATTCCCACAGATAGTTTGATGTTGTAAAGGACCACAGATGTCAATGTGTATGAGGTCAAGTAAATTTTGGCTTCTAACCGCAGTCTTTTTCCTTAGTTTTGTCAGTTTTCCCTTAAAGTATTCACTACAATCATTAAGATCAGAAAAGTCTAAGTTGGTCAGGATATTGTTTTTTACTAGAAGTTTCATTCTTTCTTTTGAGATATGGCCGAGTCTCCTATGCCTTAAGTATGCAGACTTTTCATTTGAATTGGTTCTTTTAACACCTATAATGGTGTTAGTACTTTTAGTGTTTTCCTTTTCAACAAGTGAAATTTCTTGTTGAGACATAGAACAATTAAGCTGTAAATAATCATTCAATATCACACCAGAACCAATTTGCTCAGAATTTCTTGAAATAATAATTTCATTATCATCAATCAAAAGTCTACAACCAGCTTTAACCAAAAGAGAAACCGAAACTAAATTCCTTCTCATGGAAGGTACATAAAAAACATTGTCCAATACTAATAAATTTCCTGATCCTAAGTTGAGCTTTAGGGTTCCAATAGCTTTGACCGCCACTCGCATGCCATTCCCCACACACAGGTTCACATCATCACTTCTTGGGACTCTCCTCCTTATGGATCCCTGCAAGGAGTTTGTAATGTGAATAGGTGAGCCTGAGTCTAACCACCAAGAACTAGGGTTAACATTTATAAGATTTATTTCTAAGGAAAATACTGAATTAGAAATCATCTTACCCTTTTTCACCAACCAGTTTTTATAGCCGTTGCAATCCTTTTTCATATGTCCTACTTTTTTACAAAAGTAGCATTTGAATTTAAATGGCTTGTTGTCTGTAGAGGTTGATGCCTTGGTGATGGTTTGACAGGTTTGAGTTTGTTCTGTGGATTCCTTTTCTTTTTAGCTTTCTCGACAAAATTCACCATAGTCTCACCCTTCTCAGTCTTAATCATCTGTTCCTCATCAGCACAAATAAACATGAGCTCATCCAGGCTCCAATTTTCTTTCTGAGCATTGTAGCTTGTTCTGAGATGGCTGAAACTGGTTGGGAGAGAATCCAGTGCATGATGCACTACCAATTCATCCTTTATTCCCATCAACATCTCTCTAAGCCTGTTGTTGATATTGATCAACTTCATAATATGCTCTCTGACACTCCCAGAGCCTGAATACTTTATGTTGTGAAACTCTTTATTCAGCCTAGCTATCTCAGCCTTCTCACTCTCCTTAAACCTCGCACTTACAGCCTCTAGGTACTCAGTAGCCAACTCTGGTTCCTCCACACAACCCCTTATAGTTGAAGACATGGAGGTCCTGATGGTGTTTTTAGCCATCATGTTGGACCTCATCCACTTATTGTAATGTGCTTTAACTGAATTTTTGTCATCTACGGAAGGTATATATGGCTGATCCACAGTGAAACAAAACCCTATATTCTCATGCATACAGATGTAGTTCATGACGGAATCTTTCCAGGCCCTATGGTTTGAACCAGTGAGCATCAACATATTGTTGAAGTTCATGTAGGTGCTACCTAAAGAGCAAAAGAAAATTTTATGAGTTCGTAAGTTTTGTAAAGAAGATTTAAGTTTTCTGTGTCTTATTGTTTTGTTAACAGACAATTGCAAAACAAAAGCATTCAAGACAAAACACACAGAAAACACATCATATACTTGCATACATATCAGTCCATAACTTTAAACAATATTAAGAAACACCTTTGAGCAGCATCTTAACATCCCTTAGTTCTTTATCAATAAGCCACATTAGATAAAAATATGTTATCCAAGGAAAATAATCCACATCTTTAGACAGAAGATATTTCCAAGTATCCTGATATATGATCATCTAATATGCATATTGTTGTTTGCATTCTAAAATCATACTGAACTACTTCTTTAGAAGATTTAATAGCATGCTTTTAAAACACATAACACAAAACAGATTTGTTCATACTATAAGTCTACTGCAAATATCAATGAAGAATGCTTTGTGCACTATGTTCACTTATACCAACAGAAAACCACAAATCATATGAGTTTATGCCTTTATTTTCTAACCAGGTTTGCATGCCTTTATAACAAAATTAAACTCTTGCATCCGTATAGGAGATTAAACACACTTTACATTACAATTCAATCACAGAAACAGTAGAATGTAATCATGTATATCATCATACACAAACCAGATATTCCAATTCAACACCACAAGGCAGATATAAAGTTGAATTTCTTCCGGACACCTCCAGCTATCCTAACGTATGTGCACTCCGGGCGTGCTCTAGGGTTCTTATGCATATTCATAGATATAATATCATAGATATAACATGCTTTGAATCGAAAATTTCAGATAAAACCTGGTTTTGCTTTTTCCCCAAAACGCTACAAATTTTTCAACGGAAGCTTTGAACTTTAAAACCTTATGCAGCAGCAATCCCTTGGCCTTTCTTGATTCATAGCAGATGGGTTTTGAATCCCTTTAGAGATGGAGACATCTCGAGCGCGACAAATCCAGTCCTTACCCATTCTTGATCGCACCAAGCTCCCAACGAAGGAACTCATCGTTGTTTCTTTTTCTTGCTTCTGGACTCAGGGTATGGGCCTGGATCTGTGCACCTGCATATGATTATGGCCCAAAGATTTTTGTTAACAGGCAAGGCCTGTTAACCCGTATAGCAAAACCCTTTTTTTTTTCTTTTTAAAAAAAAAAAAAAAAAACTTAATCGATTTCTTGTTTAAGCAAAACTGAATTTGAGAGCGAACGTGGTCGCTCTGATACCAATTGTTAGACCAGTTACAGTAAGCTCTCAACCTAATACATATGCTTAACAAGAATAAACAAGTGTTTAAGATTAATACAAACGTACCATCAGCATGAACAACGCATCCTTCCATTGCTATCGACCTGAAAACCAAAGTACTAGGCTAGGCCTTCTGTTAGTCACCAACTTAAGCTTCTCAAATGGACAGAACTTACGCTTGTAATCGGTGGTGATAACAGGGACCAAAACCATCTATTTATATAGGAACACATAGCCCTAAGATTCCTTCCATTAAGAGATATCTTAGTCACCAAGTATCCTAATTAGATACCAGATACAATACCGATACATTGTCTTTCTTCTAGACAAGGAATATGATTTATTACCATAATGATTTAATACACATAATCATTATCAATCTAGATTTGATCTTGTATTTGTTTCCATGTAGAAGTAGAATTGATATTATGCTAAATCATCATATCACATTATGACAATGTGTGACAAGTCCATATTGATTCTTACAATCACTTGGTTCACATGGCATGCCCATGGTCGTCAAAGATGTCCCAAATATATAAATTAGAATTTCTCACTTATTCAAAAACATATCGTAGATTTTCGAGATTTAATGTTTTTAAACTTATAGATAAAGAGAAACAAAACCTATTAACTCATCATAAAGCTATTAGCAACACTGAACACAACACATACTTTTGAAGACAAACATCGTTAATCACTAAGAGCATCTTCAACAGCTTCCCCAAAATTTCTCTAAAATGGGGAAGCAAAAGCTAAAATCTCCAAAAAAATTATGCTCAAAATCCAACAGCTTCTCCATTTTGGAGATTTTGGCATTTAATACAACAATAAAATATACTATATCATTATTAATTATAACAAAAGACCATTATATATTTCATTGTAACAATAAAATACCCAATAAAATATTCTATTGTTGACTTGAATTCGTTGGAGCACGTGAAAAATTAAATTTTGGGGAAGGAAGGCTTTGCTGCAAATTTGGGGAATGAAGGCTTCTCTTTCTTCTCCATCCCCATTTTGGGGAATGAGATGGGGAAACTGTTGGACCTAAAAACAACTATATATTCCCCAAAATTGAAAAGTTTAAGAAAATTGGGAAGCTGTTGGAGATGCTCTAAGGAGTAACATCTTAATAGATTAATCGATGCTACATATATTGAACAAAGCGAACATACGTAAATTAGTATTCGTCCTATAATTTAATCATTTCCCACTTATCTTGCTAATGTTTTCGAGTGGGTGATAAAAGCTTCTCAACAAAAATCTTTTGCAAGTAATCGAAAATATAAAGAAAAAAAATTTTCTTTTTGTTTAGGCCTTTTGGGTCCCTTCTATAAGCACAAAATATTTATAAAAAAAAAAAAAGTAATTTGGGACACATGATGAAAAATTAGTGTGAAAAACAGTTGTCTGTGATGAAGAGTATGTGAATACGAGAATAAATGTCTACTAATTCATTAATAAATTGTTATTTATATAAGCATTACATAGAAAATCCCTGTAAATCAGGGTTTAATATCTAACAGATATTCTAGTCTAATAAATAGAAGATTCGGTCAAGACACATCATCAAGGAAAGAAATGTAAATTCCTTCAACACTCCTCTTTGTGTCGCGTACCAAAATCACAAGGTGCATGAACGTTGTCTCGGTAAAAACCTTGCCAAGTAAAACAAAAACCTCTTGGGTAAAAACAAAAGACTTGGTCGAAGGAACAAAAGAGTACAACGCCTCAACTACAACTTGAATGTAAAACATGTGACGTAGACTCCCCCTGATGTCTACACAATCAACTCCCCCTGATAATTAAATCAATTATGGAGTTCAGATAAGCGACGCATATCAATACTTTGCACATGCTTCTCAAGAGTAGATTTGGGTAGAGACTTGGTGCACAAATCTGCTATATTATCCTCGGAACTCACTTGGTTCACTTGGATATTCAAAAGTTGTTGTTGTTGCTGATTGTAGAAGAACTTAGGCAAGATATGCTTAGTATTATCACCCTTGATAAATCTCAACTTCATTTGTTCAATGCATGCCGCATTGTCTTCAAAGATACAAGTTGGTGCTTCAGTGATAAATGTCAATCCACTGGACTCTCGAATATGAGTTATTACAGAGCGAAGCCAAACACATTCTTTGACTGCTTCATGTAGTGCAATAATCTCTGAATGATTCGAGGAAGTAGCAACAAGGGTTTGCTTGGTAGATCTTCAAGAAATCGTCGTAGTTCCCATGGTAAACACATACTCAGTTTGGGAACGTCCTTTGTGTGGGTCTGACAAATCCCCAACATCAGCAAAATCGACTAACACATCATTCGATGTCTCAGCATAGGGGACAATGCCACATTGCGTCAATTTTGAGCTAGAAGGAGCTTTGGAAGCTTGATTTTTGTTGGGAGCCAAAATCTGCTCAGTTGCGGCATTGGAAGCCCTCGATGACACGTAGGGGCTCAGCCGTACGCGGCAGGGGCGCGCTGGGCGCTGCCTTGCGCTGCTGCCCGACATGGCAGCGGCCTTTAGGGGCTCGGCCAAACTGCCTGCAATGCAATCTTCAATTGAAACATCAACATTCATGTTTTCAACTTCGATTTTGTAAGAGAAAAACAAGCCTAAATCAATTGAACCCTTCAAGCACCTGAAGATGTGCTTAACACCAGTCCAATGACGTTGCGTTGGCGCAGAGCTAAACCTAGCTAACAAATTTACTGAGAATGCAATGTCTGGTCTTGTGCATTGTGCCAAGTATAGGAGAGATAGCTCTTAGGTACGGAATTTCTGCTCCAAGGACTTCCTCATCCTCCTCTTTAGGACGGAATTGGTCCTTTTTGATATCCAGACTTTGTGTGACCATGGGAGTCCCAAGTGGGTGAGCTTTGTCCATATTAAAGCGCCTGAGGATCTTTTGGACATAAGCTGACTGGTGAATCAATATTCTAGTCTCTCGATGCTCTAGCTCTAAGCCTAGGCAAAATCGAGTTTTCCCAAGATCTTTCATCTCAAACTCGGATTTCAAGTAGGTCACGGTCTCATCAATTTCTTTGAGATTACCGATGATGTTCATGTCATCAACATAAACGGTTACTATAGTAAATCTGGTACTTGTTCTTTTAATGAACACGCATGCGCAAAGATTGTCATTCTTATAACCCTTCTCAATCAAGTAGTCACTTAGACAATTATACCACATTCGTCCGGATTGTTTCAATCCATATAGTGAACGCCGCAATTTAATTGCAAAGGCACTTCGTGGCTTAGAGTCACTTGACTTGGGTAGTGAACGTCCATCAGGCACTTTCATATATATATATCTCTGAATCAAGATACCCATAGAGATATGCAGTAACCACATCCATAAGTTGCATGCTCAGTTTTTCAGACACTACTAAACTGACTAAGTAGCGAAAGGTAATGATGTCCATAACGGGAGAATATGTCTCCTCGTAGTCAATTCCAGGGTGTTGAGAAAATCCTTGCGTCCCAAGTCGCGCTTTATAGCGCATGACTTTATGTTTCTCATTTCGCTTTCGAACAAAGACCCATTTATATCTAACAGGCTTAACATTCGGTGGGCATGACACTATCGGACCAAAAACTTGCCTTTTTGCTAAAGAGTCTAGTTCAGCCTGGATTGCATCCTTCCATTTCGGCCAATCTGCTCGACGTTGGCATTCTACAACAGAGCAAGGTTCAATCTCATCGTCGTCGATAATATCTTGAGCGACGGAATAAGCAAAAACATCATTAATAGTCGTGGAAGTTCTTTCCATCATACCATGCGCATCGGTATACTTTAGTGAGATTTCTTTGTTCTCCAACATCAAAATTGGATCTGAGGCGTCCCCTAGATATGCTAACATTGATTTTTGGACATAACTACAGTCAGAGACAATCTCATGTGAAGGATTCACAATGTTGATGATGAGTGGATCATTTTGTGTCTTACTATCACGCCTTTTGCGTGGCACAGTATCAGTTGAACCAACAGGTCTCCCCCTCTTCCTAGTGGGAGCCGAGGCCGCGGCCACACCGCCACCATGAGCGTTCGGCGAGTTCAAGACTCCATTGCCGAGCCCGGGTGCGGCCGGTAAGTCCCTCTTGTGGGACTTCTAACATTGCAAGAACATTTACAGCATGTATAATTGATCTTGTCACTTTTGCGATATCGGTAAATGAGTCAGGCATCGAATCTGCAACTCTACAAAGATCGAGAATTCGCTGAACTTCTAAATCACTGTCAGAAGTGCGGGGATCATAACGAGACATAGTGGGGTTAGACCACGTTAATTCTCGACATTCAATTGGAACGGAAACGGTCATGTCTCCCCCTAACGGCGGGAAGAATGTCTCGTCAAAGCGAAAATCTGCGAATCTCGCAGTAAACAGATCTCCTGTGAAAGGTTCTAAATAGCGAACAATCGTAGGATGTTGATAGCCAACATAAATACCTAATCGTCTTTGAGGACCCATCTTAGTACGCAGTGGAGGCATAATAGGCACATAAACCGCGCAACCAAATATGTGCAAGTGTGAAATATCAGGCTCATATCCAGTTACCAACTGGTACGCAATAAATGGTTGGGTTGCAGTGGGTCTAAAACGAATAAGTGCAGCTGCATGCAAAATTGCATAACCCCAGGTAGAAACAGGCAAGTTGGTGTGCATCACCAAGGCTCGTGCAATCAATTGTAAGCTCTTAATTATAGCTTCTACAAGACCGTTTTGTGAATGCACATGGGGTACGAGATGTTCTACTTCAATCCCGATAGACATGCAATAGTCGTCAAAAGACTTAGACGTAAACTCTCCAGCATTGTCTAATCGAATAGACTTGATTGGATGATCAGGGTGGTGAGCCCGGAGCTTAATAATTTGAGCTAGGAGTTTAGAAAATGCAGTGTTTCTTATGGATAGCAAAGCAACGTGTGACCAACGCGTTAATGCATCAACCAGAACCATAAAATATCGAAATGGTCCGCACTCTGGTTTGATAGGTCCACAAATATCACCTTGGATTCTTTGTAGGAATGAAATGTTTTGTTTAGAATCACTAGCAAAAGATGGGCTTGCAGTTAATTTGGCTAGTGAACAAGCTTTGCATAACGAGCGGTGAGCATTAGAGATAGCCATAGAGGCATTTGGAGTCTCGGCAATGGCCTTGGAGGCGGAGCCTATGGCAGGTGCATCATACATGGCCGCATCACCTATTTTGGTGGAAGGAGGAGCTCTAACACGCTTCAGTGCTCGTAAAAATGGATGTGTATGTGAATTCTTGAGAATTCGGATCATCATGTCACGTCCGGGATGTCCCAAACGGTCATGTCAAAGCCTGTAAGAGTCAGAGTCGCAAAAACTGCGAGAAACAGTATACGATTCAATAATCCTGATGGTTGTGAGATACAACCCACTTGATTGACTATTGAGCTTCTCTAAGATGCGTTTACGGCCGTAGTCCTTAGAGGTAATAAACAAAAACTCTTGTCCATTCTCTTCGAACGTTTCCAGGTGAAATCCGTTTGCACGAATGTCTCTAAATGATAGCAAGGTTCGATTACCCTTAGGCGAGTAAAGCGCGTCAGTGACATGGATCATTGTGTCATTTGGCAACAAGAACTGCGCATTACCTCTGCCATGAATCAAAGGAGAGGAACCAATCATGGTTGTCACTGAGGATACGTGAGGCACAAAGTCCGTAAATAACAGCATTGTAGTAGGTAGTCAGTAAACTACATTCCCCGCCCATAGACCAGTCATGAAACTTGTAGTAGCACGGAGCGGACTCCACATATCGCGTGTATTCATTGTACGCGGAGCAGACTCCGCTCGCCCGAGTGTCAGCCCTCCTGGGCGAGGCGGACTCCTCAGCTCGCGCGCAGTCCTTATGCGCGGAGTGAACTTCTCAACTCGGGTGTTCCTTGTACATGCGAGATCCTCAGCTCGCGCGGAACAAACTCCTCAGCTCGCATGACAATTTATGTCCTTGCACTTCGCACAGTCCTCAGCTCGCCTGGTGGTGTCAGCCTTTCTGTGATAAGATAAATGCATAGTTAGTCCCACATTGGAAACATGTAATAAGAGGAAACCTTCCTTGTTTATAAAAGGAAGCCTACCCCTGTGTAGAAAGAATCCCTGACTTCCCTATATCTCTACCTCTCTGACCTCTCCCTCCCCCACTCCTCCCGGGCTGGATGGATGGATGCTCTTGTAACACCAAAGGCCTATTGGCCATGATAGTTGATTCGTAAGTGGACGTAGCCGTGTCCTCCGAGGCATGGTGAACCACTATATGCCCCTGTGTTGTTTACTGTTCATGTTCCACTGTGGTTTTGCATAGCCTACGGGTTCTATATGCCCCTGTGTTGTCTACTGTTCATGTTCCACTGTGGTTCCGCATAGCCTACGGGTTCTTGCAGAAACAATTGGCGTCGTCTGTGGGAATCATTACTAAAAGTCATGTTACTCTACCACCCGAGAGGCATTTCATTCAAATCCATGAGCAATAGGAAGAGGCGAGACACCTCGCGTGGAAGCGAGGCGAGATAGCTCGCGTGGAAGCCAAGCGAGATGACCTCACGTGGAAGCGAAGTGAAATTGGCATTCAGAGAGGCATTCCACCGAGAGATTAGCATTGACCTCGCAGGGGAGCAAAGCGAGATGAATTCGCATGGAGGCGAAGCGAGATTACCCGCCCGGGTTCCCTTTATCACCAAGAGGCCAACTGGCCTACGACCGACGCCTCTAGCCTCCCAGAGATGATTCAACAAGACCCAAGGGTTCCTCTCCCGGTGGCAGCCTCCGGTTTGTTCCAAATCGCCGGAGGTCCCTGCCGGCACCATAAGATCCATCCCGGACCCTTGTTCACTCAGTCCAAGGAGCTACCGCCCGGGATCCACCAGCAGCGTCGGTCAGTTGCCCGGCCGGGATGGGAACCGCAGGAGTAACTCGGTCAAGGCTCGTCTGGTTTCACCTGCAAATCAACATAGCACATGGGTTCAACCCGGTCATAGTTGGGATCAGACCTGATCGGCCTCGATCGACTTGGAACTTGGGTCACTCGATCTGTTGGCATCATTCAACTGCAGAAGAAACTTGCTATGGACACCCAGCTCGGCAGTAGCTTCATCTCTCCGGGTTTCAATCAACTTACCCCAATGACTCCAGGTTTAAAGAGTTAGCCATCCGGGAGCAGAAAAGAAGTTGAACAAGGTAGAGAATTGACCCCATGTGCAAGTCAGGACTCCACCACCTTTATCTCCGAGTATCGAAAGGGGAAGGCTCAGTGCCTCAAGACTAATCTGCAAGCAGCGGGTCTCGGTGGCAAAGCTATGGACACCCGGAACTATTTAACTGGACAAAGTCAACAAATCTTGTGGGTAGCCCGACCATACTGGCAACAAGGATTCATCGTCCGAGAGTAGTACGGGCCTGAATCTGCACCTCCTGTGTGCACCCATTCAGCAACTATTTTCACAGATAAGTCCCGGCCAGATTATGATTGTTATAATATCATTGGTTTGTGAAAATTCATAATATTCTACTTGCAAGTCAACCTGCATGATTTGACATTCCACCAGGAGAGAGGTATTCCACCGAGAGATAGGCATTCGACCAAGATTGGTATTCCACCGAGAGAGTATTCCACAATTGCATGAACCATTGTGCTTTTCGATAATTATTATGTCATAACAATACTTGGCTGGCCCCACAATTGTGTTGATCAACTAAACTATGTAAGCTGCTAATCGATCATTTGTTCATTGTGAAGGTACAACAATCCTCGCTCGGCCGAGTAAGTTTTGAGGTGCGCGGAGCGAAATCCACAACTCGCGCGGTAGTCTTTGTGTGTGAAGCGGACTCCGCAGCAAGCATGCAAGCTATTCAGCTCGCCCGGTAGTGTCATTCCATGTGTGAGAAGCGGACTCTTCAGCTCGCCCGCTAGCCAGTCCTGTGCCAAGCGGACTCTACAGCTCGCATGCGAGCTCCTCGCCTGGTTGCCGTATATTCCAACTAAATGGCCAATAATTGGAAAGGCAAACATGATAGTAGTAAGTCCTGGATAAGTGTCACCGGGAGGAAGCATACAACAACTGCTTAGGAAATCTCGATTTTCGGATACGAACTAACGGGAAGAAACATACAACAACTGTTTCATGAGATTCTTATACCCGAGCAAGAACCAATGGGAAGCATGCGCACGAACTAGAAGGCATGCATACAACCCCGGAAACATATCACCGGGCAGCATGGACGAAACAACTAGAGCCATGAGAACTGTACGTCCCTTGTACAGCTCCAGTAGAGTGGGAGTTGGGCAATTCATATCATTCCCTTCATACGGAGAATAGTGGCATGATAACCCACGCGGGGATAATACCCCGCGCTCGAGCAGAAACACATGATATGTAAAGGTTCGCTACCTTCGTCCCACATTGGGAAGAGAGATAGGCATTCGACCAGAATTGGCATTCTACTGAGAGAGTGGCATTGGACGTCCAGTACAACAATCCTCGCCCCGCCGAGTCAAAGACATTTTATCTTATAGGCGAACTCCACAGCTCGCGGGGTAGTCCTGGCACGCGGAGCACACTTGTCAGCTCGCGTGATTTGTTAATTCTTTATGGCGCGGGGCGAACACAGCTTGCATGAAAGCATCGCACGCGGACTCCACAGCTCGCCTGTAGGCAATGTCCGCGAGGCGAACTCCTCAGCTCGTGTGCCTCCTCAGCTTGCATGGTGGTGTCAGCCTTTTTGTGCGAGGCGGACCCGTTCAAACATGTCCTGAGTACGAACTTGGGGGGACTATGATCGGGTACCCGTTAGTAGTACGGCATCACAGACCATTTCTTCAAGTCCCCACTCAAGACGTGTCTTGAGAGGGAACTTGGGGGGACTTGTAGTCGGTAGTCAGTAAACTACCTTCTCCGCCCATAGACCAGTCATGAAACTTGTAGTAGCACGGAGCGGACTCCACATATCGCGTGTATTCATTGTACGCGGAGCAGACTCCGCTCGCCCGAGTGTCAGCCCTCCTGGGCGAGGCGGACTCCTCAGCTCGCGCGCAGTCCTTGTGCGCGGAGTGAACTTCTCAGCTCGCGGGTGTTCCTTATACATGCGAGATCCTCAGCTCGCGCGGAACAAACTCCTCAGCTCGCATGACAATTTATGTCCTTGCACTTCGCACAGTCCTCAGCTCGCCTGGTGGTGTCAGCCTTTCTGTGATAAGATAAATGCATAGTTAGTCCCACATCGGAAACATGTAATAAGAGGAAACCTTCCTTGTCTGTAAAAGGAAGGCTACCCCTGTGTAGAAAGGATCCCTGACTTCCCTATATCTCTATCTCTCTGACCTCTCCCTCCCCCACTCCTCCCGGGCGGGATGGATGGATGCTCTTGTAACACCAAAGGCCTATTGGCCATGATAGTTGATTCGTAAGTGGACGTAGCCATGTCCTCCGAGGCATGGTGAACCACTATATGCCCCTGTGTTGTCTACTGTTCATGTTCCACTGTGGTTCCGCATAGCCTACGGGTTCTATATGCCCCTGTGTTGTCTACTGTTCATGTTCCACTGTGGTTCCGAATAGCCTACGGGTTCTTGCAGAAACAAGCATATTCCTTAGAATAGTGTGGGTTGTCCCACTGTCAGCCAGACACTCAATTTCGCCACGAGACATCTACACAAATATGTGAAATTAATTAGTCTTGGATCAATACAAGGTGAATACTCTAATTAAACATAGAGGGGTTAATCGGAAATTTAAACCAAGTTAGAACCCGAATGAGTGTAATTACACAGCATGAAAATCACTTTCATGAAATCATAGCATGTGGCCAGCCTAGAGGCTCGGCAGCAGCACCAAAACTGCGCTAGCAGTGCGCTCGCAGCGCTGGCAGACGGCTAGGGCCCGCTAGGGGCTCAAAGGGGCTCGGCAGCGCGCTTAGCGCGTGCAGAGGCGAGGCAGGGCGCGACCGAGGGTTTTTTCGCGCGCGAGACATGCTGGGGCGTTGTCAGGGGTGCGGTATTGCGGCGCGGCACGACAGGGGCTTGTCTAGGGCTCGGTCGGAACACAGCTGCGCACAGGGGTGTGACAGGGGCGCAGCAGGGGCTCAACGAAGCTCAGTAGCACCCAGCAACGCATAGGGGCGCGGCAGGGGCTCGCTAGAGGAGCGCTGCCGGCACAGACATGCGGCAGGTCTGTGTAGGCAGTTTGCGGTAGGGGCCCCTTAGGGGCTCACAGCCGGCAATAGGGCTCGGCATGTTGTGGCAGAGGCCCTCTAGGGCTCTGGCAGCTGCCCAGCACGCATCAGGGACCCTCAGGGGCACCTTAGGGGCGCTGCAACACTGCCAATACACGGCAACTTGCTGCCTTGGTGTATTTTCGTCAATTTTTCGCAATTGTTCTCATGTTTTGCCATTCTTTATGCCATAACCAATTCAAGGACCACAAACACATGTGGATTTACCATGTTTGCCATGTAATGAAGCGTTTAGCAATTTGTGCAATTCAAACCAATCGTAAGGGAATAAAATTCTCAATCTATTCAACACATTTGAACATAAATGAGAGATTTTATTAATGCCAACTGAAAAAATACATCAAAGAATGTCTAATTCCATAAAAACTTACTAAAATTCGAAAATAACTGTGGCTAAACAAGTGCCAAACAGAAAATAACAGAGAAAAAACATCTAATCAAAAGAGTTTAATCAAAATCCGCAGCATCCATGTGCGCAGGACTAGCTTGCTTCTTAGCTACGAAATTTGCTATGGTGAGATTGGTAGAAGGCTCAGTACCAATGTCATCTCGCCCAGTAAAGATATTACATCTTTAATTTCCCACGAACAATCGTGTAACATCAGATGCCCATTGAAGGTAATTATTGCCTCGTACATCGAGGATCTCAAACTCAGGCCTTGGAGGCGCAGTCATCTACAAAATACAAGGGGATTGGAATTAGTAAACCAATGATGTGGTCATAAAATCGATGCACATAAAAGTAGGCGACGCATAATCGTAGTCACAATCGATTCTTCCCTTGTAGGCGACGCTCATAGCTGTCGCAGCGACACGTAATCACAGTCGCAAATATATGGTGATGCGTATATCGTAGTCACAGTCGCAAATATATTTACCTCTGATAAGTTTGAGTCGATTGCAGGCTTCAACCGAGGGTTTAAAACATATCTCGTCATAGAGAGGAGATAGATGGAAAGACTACTAAGCCCGAACTATGAACTGCACTTCGGAAAACAATAATCTTAATTAAAAATTTACCTCTGATGAGTTTGAGTTAATTGCAGGCTATGACCGAGGGTTTGAAACCTTTCAGGCTTTCTTTGGAAAACGAGCGATCTTAAAAACCCCAAAATATGGAAAAACGATATATTCCAGCTGCCAACCGCGCCAACAATCTCCTGAACAAATCATTTCGGTAATCCCAACGTGCCCAATTTCCGCGGCTCTCGCCGTTATCAGCCTCTCAAAAATTACATAACTACCCTTCCACCCCAATCATTACCAATCTGAATCTGCCTGCGCAATTACGTCACCGCCCCGGTGACCCCTTCGACGCATTTCTATTTGTACGACGCGTCGTATGTCTGTACCTAATTTGACCCGACCTGTACACTTGCACCCTGAAGTGCAGTTATATATAAACCCTGCAAAATTGATTGCAACATTTTCTTCTTTGTTGTTGACTTGTTGGTCACTATCGACTTAGAGGCTGGTGCATATCACTTTCCTAAGTAGTCCCATGATGCCAAATAAATTGACAAACTAGCCGCACCTGTGCAGCAATGTCTGGTCAATCAATTCAACCTAATCTTTGTTTTTATCTCCATTAAAAACTTACGGTTGGTTTTGCTTCTTGGTATGCTTGAGCTGATCCACTGATGTTTCAGTTCACTTAATTATAAAAAATTTGTTAGGAAGAAGTAGGTTTTGGTTCAAAAACCGACACCATTGGTTATAATTTTCTCAGTATCGTGAGTTTTTATCTTTTATTAAGAATAAACATAAACTACAACTCACATTTATCTTTTATTAAGAATTGTGAGTTTTTAAAGTTGAATTATAAGTTGTTTCTCCACTTAATAAAGTTGTTTCTCCTCACAATTCTTAATATAAGTTGTTTCTCCTCTTATAAACTACAACTCACAGCAGCTTCCTCTACCAATGGTGCTCCTCCTGTCAAAATTTAAGCTCCAAACTCGAAGCAGAAGTAGGTTAAAAGTTGTTTCTCCTCTCGGCAGCCTCTAGAAATCAAAGATTTCAAGATTGCTCGTCTTCCAAGGAAAGACAGAAAGGTTCCCAACCCTCCGTCGAAGCCTGCAATCGACTCAAACTCATCAGAGGTAAATTTTTAATTAAGATTACTGCTTTCTGAATTTCAATACATAGTTCGGGCTTAGTAACATTTCCATCTATCCCCTCTCTATGACGGGATTGAGTTTTTTTTTTTTGGGGGGGGGGGGGGGAGGGAATAGGGTATGGGAGTTTTGTTGGGTTCCCATCCTCTATTAAAACTTTGTGACTGCGACATATGCGTCGCCATATATTTGCGACTGCGATTACGCGTCGCTGCAACAGTTGTTAGCGTCGCCTACAAGGAAAGAATCGATTGTGACTGCGATTACGCATCACCTACTTTTATCTGCATCGATTTTATGACTACATCATTGGTTCACTAATTTCAATCCCCTTGTCTTTTATAGATAACTGCGCCTCCAAGGCCTGAGTTTGAGATCCTCGATGTACGAGGCAATAATTACCTTCAATGGGCATCCGATGTTACACAATTGTTCGTCGGAAAAAGATTTACTTCCATTATTTTTCCTCCTGATGGCCCAGATGTGGTTCCCAGTGTGATGATCAAAGCCCAACCCCTCATGTTCTTGAGGCACCATATCCATAAGAAATTAAAGATGCAATATCTGATGATAATGGATCCCAAAGATTTGTGGGACGACTTGAAACTCCGCTTTGATTACGTACATGATGTACGGTTTCCAGCGTTGCCGGCAGGATGACAAACCATCCGCCAACTTCTATTGCATTCAACTCAGCTCAATGGTCTTCCTTGCTTTCATTGCGGCTCTAATGCCCATATGCACGAAGATTGTCGTGCCAGCGAGGATGCTAGAGATACCTAAAGAAGACACAAGCAGTGCTTGACTCAAGAAGCTAACTTTACTAGGGGAGATGACATTGGTGCTGAGCCTTCCACTAATCTCACTATAGAATATTTCGTAGCTAAGAAGCAAGCTAGTCCTACGCACATGGATGCTGCGGATTTTGATTAAACTCTTTTGATTAGATGTTTTTTCTCTGCTATTTTCAGTTTAGCACTTGTTTAGCCTCAGTTATTTTCAACTTTTTAGTCAGTTTTTATGGAATTAGACATCCTTTGATGTATTTTTTCAGTTGGCATTAATAAAATCTCTCATTTATGTTCAAATGTGTTGAATGGATTGAGAATTTTATTCCCTTATGATTGGTTTGAATTGCACAAAGCTAAACGTTTCATTACATGACAAACATGCTAAATCCACATGTGTTTGTGGTCCTTGAATTGGTTATGGCATAAAGAATGGCAAACCATGAGAACAATTGCGAAAAATCGGGGAAAATACACTAAGGCAGCAAGTTGTCGTGTATTGGTAGTGTTGCAGCGCCCCTAAGGCGCCCTTGAGCGTCCCTAATTCGCGCTGTGCACGCTGGCCAGCTGCTTGAGCCCCTAGAAGGCCCCTGCCGCAGCATGCCGAGCCCTAATGCTGGCTGTGAGCCCCTAAAGGGCCGCTGCCGCAAGCTACCGAGACCTGCTGCACGTCTGTGTCGGCAGCGCGCCCCTAGCAAGCCCCTGTCGCGCCCCTGCGCGTCGCTGGGTGCCACTGAGCTTCGCTGAGCCCCGGCCGCACCCTGTGCGCTACTGCGCGCCGACTGAACCCCGGACAACCCCCTGTGCGCCCCTGCCATGCCGCACCGTAATACCGCGCCCCTGATCGCGCCCCAGTGTGTCCCGCGCGCGGACAAGCCCTCGGCCGCGCCCTGCCGTGCGCGCTAAATGCGCTGCTGAGCCCCTGTGAGCCCTTGTCGTCTGCGAGCGCACTGCTAGCATACTTTTGGTGCTGCTGCCGAGCCTCTAGGCCAACCACATTCTATGATTTCATGAAAGTGATTTGCATGCCGTGTAATTGTACTCATTCGGGTTCCAACTTGGTTTAAATTCCCGATTAACCCCTCTATGTTTAATTAGAGTGTTCGCCTTTGTTTACGCCTAGATTAATATTTTACTAGACAGTAAATGTCTATGTAAATATTAATTATTTCTTGGACCGTGTCATACCGGCGAGATAGAGTTTCTCCAAGTTTACAAGTGATAGCTCGCTAGTGAGACCACGCGAGCCAAGTTAGACTTCGCGCGGAACGAACTGCATGAGAATTTGACTTCACTTAGCCTTCGCGCGGAATGGACACAGGCGGACTACGCAGTTCGCGTGGAACACTTAGCTCGCGCGTGGAATGCCTTCACGCGAAATTACTATTTGCCAGTCCGCGTAGGCGAGGCGAGATGGACTCTTCGCATAGGCGAGACGGAAAGGTACTTCACGAGATTGCCAGTCCGCATAGGCTAGGCGAGATTGACTCTCCGCGTAGGCGAAACAAGGTGAGCTGGCGAACTAGCTCGCGTAAAGGACTTCGCGAGGAAGCAAACAGGCGGAGTCCGCGCGCACCACAACAAACGTTGAAGACTTTTACAAGTCTTTGACATGCTTCGGGCCAACCCCTGTGGCCCATTAAATATAAAAAGCCCTTTTAAGGCTCGCGAGCTGCAATAGCCCGCGAAATGGAAATGAGCTACAGAAGCACGCGAGATAACACCTTGCAGCAGCCCGCGAGATGGGGATACTCCTAATTCCAGTTCGCATAGGAGTCTACAGTTGGCAGCGCGGAATGAAGTGTGCGAACTGGGCAGGTGTCACCAATTGGTTGGTTCGCATGGACGAAGCAGTGTCCTTGTGAATTAGTGTTTCAGAGTCCGACTTGGATTCTAATCACTTTGCTTCTACCGAAACACTATATAAGGGGGCTCGAACCCTAACAGAAAGGTCTCTCTCAAATCAATACAAAAACAACAAACACAATACAACTGAAACCCAGTTACCCTTCGAGCCTTCCTCGAAACCCTAACCCTAAGCGCCGCCGCCTAGGTCTTTCCCCAGAGCTCTCCGGACTCTGCATCCCCTTCAGCTTCTCTCTGAACTCCCTGTAACTGCTCTGCTCGCGCCGCCGTGAGTATCGATTCGCTTGTGCTCGTAAATCCTCCTCAGAGGTGGCACCTGTAACCCCCCTTTGCCTGATCAAGAAGTCAAGCGCACCCCCATCAACCTCTTTCCTCGTCCGTGAGGTGGCACGCCCGCAACACTCATCCTCCCTCTTTGTCTGCTAGTTACCTCTGCTCCGCGCGCTGAGGATCGTGGCCAAAACAGCCTTGTCTTGATCCAAGACTAATTAATTTCACATATTTGTGTAGATGTCTCGTGACGAAATTGAGTGTCTAGCTAACAGTGGGACTAGCCACACTACTCTAAGGAATATGTTGTTATTTACGGACTTTGTGCCTCACTTATCCTCAGTGACAACCATGATTGGTTTCTCGCCTTTGATTCATGGCAGAGGTAATGCGTAGTTCTTGTTGCCAAATGGCACAATGATCCATGTCACTGACGCGCTTTACACGCCTAAGGGTAATCAAACCTTGCTATCATTTAGGTACATTCGTGCCAACAGATTTCACCTAGAAACGTTCGAAGAGAATGGACAAGAGTTTTTGTTTATTACCTCTAATGACTGCGGCCGTAAACGCATCTTAGAGAAGCTCAAGAGTCAATTAAGTGGGGTGTATCTGACAATTATCAGGATTATTGAATCCTATGCTGTTTCTCGCAGTTTTTGCGACTCTAACTCTTACAAGCTTTGACATGACCGTTTGGGACATCCCGGACGTGACATGATGATCCGAATTCTCAAGAATTCACATACACATCCATTTTTTTGAGAACTGAAGAGTGTTGTAGCTCCTCCTTCCACCGAAATAGGTGATGCGGCCGTGCATGATGCACCTGCCATAGGCTCGGCCTCCAAGGCCATTGCCGAAACTCCAAATGCCTCTATGGCTATCTCTAATGGTCACCGCTCGTTTTGCAAAGCTTGTTCACTAGCCAAATTGACTGCATACCATATTTTGCTAGTGATTCTAAACAAAATATTTCATTCCTACAAAGAATCCAAGGTGATATTTGTGGACCTATCAAACCAGAGGGCAGACCATTTCGATATTTTATAGTTCTGGTTGATGCATCAACGCGTTGGTCACACGTTGCTTTGCTATCCACAAGAAACGCTGCATTTGCTAAATTCCTATCTCAAATTATTATGCTCCTGGCTCACCACCCTGATCATCCAATCAAATCTATTCGATTGGACAATGCTGGAGAGTTTACGTCTAAGTCTTTTGACGACTATTGTGTGTCTATCAGGATTGAAGTAGAACATCCCATACCCTATGTGCATTCACAAAACGGACTTGTAAAAGCTACAATTAAGCGCTTACAATTGATTGTACGGGCATAGGTGATGCGCACCAACTGGCCTGTTTCTGCCTGGGGTTATGCAATTTTGCATGCAGCTGCACTTATTCGTTTTAGACTCACTGCAACCCAAGCATTTAGTGCGTACCAGTTGGTAACTGAATATGAGTCTGATGTTTCACACTTACGCATATTTGGTTGCGCGGTTTATGTGTCTATTATGCCTCCACTGCGTACTAAGATGAGTCCTCAAAGACGATTAGGTATTTATGTTGGCTATCAACATCCTACGATTGTCCGCTATTTAGAACCTTTGACAGGAGATCTATTTACTTCGACATTCGCAGATTGTCGCTTTGGCGAGACATTCTTTCAATTGAACGTCGAGAATTAACGTGGTCTGACCCCACTATGTCTCGTTATGATCCCCGCACTTCTGACAGTGATTTAGAAGTTCAGCGTATTCTCGATCTTGGTAGAGTTGCAGATTCGATACCTGACTTATTTACCGATATTGCGAAAGTGACAAGATCAATTATACATGCTGCAAATATTGCTGCAAGGCTAAAAGTCCCCACAAGATCAATTATACATGATGCACACGGTATGATGGAAAGAACTTCCACGACTATTGATGATGTTTTTGTTTATTCCGTCGCTCAAGATATTATCGACGACGATGAGATTGAACCGCACTTCGTTACAGAATACCAACGTTGACTAGATTGGCTGAAATGAAAGGATGCAATCCAGGCTGAACTAGACTCTCTAGCAAAAAGGCAAGTTTTTGGTCCGGTAGTGTTATGCCCACCGAATGTTAAGCCTGTTGGACATAAATGGGTCTTTGTTCGAAAGCGAAACGAGAAACATGAAGTCATGTGCTATAAAGCGCGACTTGTGGCGCAAGGATTTTCTCAACGCCTTAGAATTGACTAGAAGGAGACATATTCTCTCGTTATGGACGTCATTACCTTTCGCTACTTAGTCAGTTTAGTAGTGTCCAATAAACTGAGCATGCAGCTTATGGATGTGGTTACTGCATATATCTATGGGGATCTTGATTCAGAGATATATATGAATGTGCCTGATGGACTTTCACTACCCAAGTCAAGTGACTCTAAGCCACGGAGTGCCTTTGCAATTAAATTGCGGCGTTCACTATACTGATTGAGGAAGTCTGGATATCAAAAAGGACCCATTTCGTCCTAAAGAGGAGGATGAGGAAGTCCTTGGAGCAGAAATTCCGTACCTAAGCGCTATCAGAGCTCTCCTATAGTTGGCACAATGCACAAGACCAGACATTGCATTCTCAGTAAATTTGTTAGCTAGGTTTAGCTTTGCACGAACATAATGTCATTGGACTGGTGTTAAGCACAACTTCAGGTACTTGAAGGGTTCAATTGATTTGGGCTTGTTTTTCCCCTATAAAATCGAAGTTGAAAACATGAATGTTGATGTTCCAATTGAAGATTGCATTGCAGGCAGTTTGGCCGATTCCCTAAGGGCCCCTGCCATGCCGGGCAGCAGCTTGGCAGCGTAAGGCATTGCCCAGCTCGCCCCTGCCAAGCCCCTGCCACAGTTTACCTACGCGAGCAGCGTGCAGCGCGCCCCTGCCGCGCCTGCCGCACGCCAGCGCACCCATGCCGGGCCCCTGAGTGAGTTTGTCGCGCCCTTGCGCTCATTTGCCGACACTGCTGTGTAGTAGCCGCGCCTCTGCCATGCCCCTGTGCGTGCAGCGCTGCAGCCGACCCCCTGTTGCGTACGGCTGAGCCCCTACAGGGCCCCTACGCGTCCTCGAGGGCTTCCAATGCCGCAACTTAGCAGATTTTGGCTCCCAACCAAAATCAAGTTTCCAAAGCTCTTTCTAGCTCAAAATTGACGCAATGTGGCATTGTCTCCTATGCTGAGACACCGAATGATGTCTTAGTCGATTTTGCTGATGCTTTGTCAGACCCATACAAAGGACGTTCCCAAACTAGGTATGAGTTTACCATGGGAACTACGACGATTTCTTGGAGATCTACCAAGCAAACCCTTGTTGCTACTTTCTCGAATTATTCAGAGATTATTGCACTATATGAAGTAGTCAAAGAATGTGTTTGGCTTTGCTATGTAATAACTCATATTCAAGAGTCCAGTGGATTGACATGTACCATTGAAGCATCAACTTGTATCTATGAAGACAATGCAGCATGCATTGAACAAATGAAGTTGAGATTTATCAAGGGTGATAATACCTCGCCTAAGTTCTTCTACAATCAGCAACAGCAGCAGCTTTTGAACAAAGTGAGTTCCGAGGATAATGTAGCAGATTTGTTCACCAAGTCTCTACCCAAATCTACTCTTGAGAAGCATATGCGAAGTATTGGTATGCGTCGCTTATCTAAACTCCATAATTGATTTAATTATCAGGGGGAGTTGATTGTGTAGACATCAGGAGGAGTTTACGTCACATGTTTTACATTCAAGTTGTAGTTGGTGCGTTATGCTCTTTTTCCCCTTTGAACAAGTCTTTTGTTTTTACCCAAGAGGTTTTTGTTTTACTTGGCAAGGTTTTTACCGAGGCAACGTTCATGCGCCTTGTGATTCTGGTACGCGACAAAAGGGAGAGTGTTGAAGGAATTTCATTTCTATCCTTGATGATGTGTCTTGACCGAATCTTCTACATATTAGAGTAGAATATCTGTTAGATATCAAACCCTGATTTACATGGATTTTCTATGTAATGCCTATAAAGGCCAATCTATCAATGAATGAGTAAACCTTTTATTCTCGTATTCTCATACTCTACAACATAAACTTCATTTTAGTATTGAGAGTCAGTTTTATTTTCTTGCAAACAAAAATTTGATCAACTAGTCTTGTTTTTTCCTTCTGTTATATATAAAAAAAATTCAAGCTGGAGTTAGAGGGTCCCTTATATTAAGCTTGATAAGTAGGTCGCTTGTAGTGATTAACGATTTTATCGAGTTCACACGGTTTCCTTAGAGGTTTTCTAGGTCCATAAACGAATTCGTATCGTGAGAAATGTGAGAAAGCTTCGTCCTCTCTGGCTACCTCAAATAAATTGGGATTCAAAACGTCGGTATAATTCGAACCTGGATTTTTATTTTTTTTTATTTTTTATTATTACGGATCATTGTTATGAGTTGATAAACATCATGATAAGCAAAAAATGCGCGTCCATTAAGACGATAATCTAGATATTATACTTGTAATGATCCACGGACTGGCCATCAAAATGGAAGATAAATTTATTTATATACGACAACCAAGACTAAGTTTTCCATTTGTTAAAGCATAGGTTTATTTGTCGGCACTTGATGATCTTGGCATTGTACCCTTAATTATTATTAGTTTTAGTTAGTGGACACTGCTTTTACATTGACGTGTTTCGTCTTCACATCCTTATTCGATTTACGTTATGTTCGTGACGTCCAATTCCCTCTCCAGGAGCAAAATATCTCAACCAAAACCCATTTGCCTTCGAGCTAATTAAGCTAGTTTCTTTATCACTATTTTGACCATGATTAACATTTTAACCTATAAGCCACCAATTATTATGATAGTAACTTAAGTGATGGATTTTGATCGAGTTAAAAGACAACTCATGCTTATGTGAAAATGATTTGGAGGTTTCATCTATCTACCAATGAGTGACATGGAACCTAGTAAGCATGTACAAGCAAAATATCAAAACGCATATGGAAAGCAATAAAATCGCCAAAGCTATGGAATATCTAAAATATCTAATGAAATATAATTAAGGAAACGAGTTAATGATATATAACTTGTCACAAAAAGAAGACGTTTAATGATTTGAAATTGAATGCTAAGGCAAATTCAGATATTTATGAGTTGGAATTCAAAAGGAACTAGCTGTTATATTTCAACATAATTTTAGTTGAGTCAAATTTTCATCCATAAACTTTGATTGTAACAAAACCAATTTATCTCAATCAACAAATACAGAAACAAAATGAACGTCAAACAAAAATGTTTTGTTTCGGTACTTGACTACAATTATTTAGAAATTTACGTCCGACTACATTCATCTAACCTAAAATCGTATTTTGATAGCTCTAGACCTCTAGTATCCGTTGATGAGTGTGGAAAGATCCTTCAAATGTTACACTAGTAAACAGCCCACGAGTTTACAGCTATTTTTTTTCTCTTTGACTAAATTATAAATAGAGGTTGATCGTTGACCAGAATCCGGCCATAACAAAGAGAAATGGACGAAGGGTAGAATAGGAAAACCAAAAACTATCTGAAGAACGACAATACTATAAAAGGCGAGACGAAAGCAAATCATACCTAGTCGTTCAATACTCTCTCACTTACTCTGCGCCTCCTTCCCCAAACCCAGCCATGGGCCGTGGGCCCCCACCACCCACCCCTTCCGCCGCCTCCACCACCCTCCTCGGAAAGTATCAAATGAGCCGGATGCTGGGCCGCGGTAGCTTCGCCAAGGTCTACAAGGCCCAAACCATCGCCGACGAGACTCCCGTCGCCATTAAAATCATCGACAAGCTCAAAACCCACGCCGCCATGGAGCCTCTGATCCTCCGGGAGATCTCCGCCATGCGCCGTCTCCAGGACCATCCTAACATTCTCAAAATCCACGAGGTCATGGCCACGAAGTCGAAGATCTACATCGTCGTGGAGCTCGCCACCGGCGGCGAGCTGTTCGCCAAGATCTCCCGTCACGGCAAGTTGCCGGAGTCTCTGGCCCGCCGCTACTTCCAGCAGCTCGTCTCCGCCCTCCGCTTCTGCCACGAGAACGGCGTCGCTCACCGCGACGTGAAGCCGCAGAACCTCCTCCTCGACGGCAACGGCGACCTCAAAGTCTCCGATTTCGGACTCTCCGCCCTACCGGAGCAGCTCAAAAACGGCCTCCTCCACACCGCCTGCGGGACTCCGGCGTACACGGCGCCGGAGGTGCTGTACCGGGTCGGGTACGACGGGTCCAAGGCCGACGCGTGGTCCTGCGGCGTCATCCTCTTCGTCCTCCTCGCCGGACACTTGCCGTTCGACGACAGCAACCTGGTGGCGATGCACAAGAAGATCCAGCGCCGGGACTACGTCATCCCGGCGGCGATTTCGAAACCGGCGCGGCGGATCATATACCAGCTCCTCGACCCGAACCCGAACACGCGGCTGAGCGTGGAGGCCGTGATGGAGAAGGCGTGGTTCCAGAAGGCCGTAGATCTGAAGCTGGTCTCCGACGGCTGCGATTTCTTTGAATTGGA
Source organism: Fragaria iinumae (assembly GCA_009720345.1). NCBI lineage: Eukaryota > Viridiplantae > Streptophyta > Magnoliopsida > Rosales > Rosaceae > Fragaria > Fragaria iinumae. The sequence continues at coordinate 13,178,644 of CM019120.1, forward strand.
TAAGCCGCCGGCGAAATGCGACGTCGTTTCGGGGATGAACGCGTTCGACATAATATCCATGTCGTCGGGGCTGGACTTGTCGGGGCTTTTCGAGGCGGAGAACAGGAGCGAGAGGCGGTTCACGGCGAATGTGGCGGCGGAGAAGGTGGCGGAAAAGGTGGGGGAGGTTGGGGAGAGGATGGGGTATAAAGCGGAGAGAGGGAAAGGAGGGATGAGCGTTGGATTGGGGAAAGGTGGGAAAGGGAAAGGACGACGTGTCGTTTTGGTGGTGGACATGATGGAGGTGGCGGCGGGTTTGGTTTTGGGGGAGGTCAAGATGGTGGAGGGTGGTGTTGAGTTTCCGGAGCTGCTTTGGGAGGACTTGAAGGCTGGGTTGGGGGACGTTGTGGTGTCATGGCAAAACGGTGGCGTTTAGGTGTGGTGTACATAATCTCATGTGGGTTTGGATTCCTAGCTTGTACACGAAGAAGAAGAAGAAGAGGCTTCGATAACCATGGGGAGGTTAATTAGTGATGTAAATCAGATTAGTGCAGATGTTGCTCGGTGGTATTGAACTATTGATAGTTGATTAATCAAATTTAGTTTCATTTTACATCCCCATATCGTCTAGATTGTTTCATGTTAAAATTTCAAATTCTGCTCACAATCTCTTGTGTCAAAATTCTTCTCTACAAAGCTTAACCAGTGTTGTAGGATCTAATCGATCGCTTTACTAAGATGTTAGGTTGATGATTCATCTAAGAAGGTTAAGCTAATTTTGATCATCTATGAATCGATCTTTCCAATGAAGAACAATCACTACCCTATAGAGGATTAGGATTATGCTGCATGTACCGATATTTTTACTTTCTCTGCATGCATGAATACTTCTTCAATCCGGCTTGTTATCAACTTCTCTAATTTTTCCGGTAGTTTACAGTTTATTTTTTCTTATTTATGACACACTTTAGTTGATCGTCATTTCTTTATGAGATTCATCGGCCAAGTTTGTCTTGCGTGACAGAGTGACAGACTGATCATCAATATATATTCAATGAAGAAATGGATCTATTGGCCAAAGAAGGAGTTGAGCAAAGCGGCGGCGCTAGCTGTTTGGAGTTTGGACACTCTTCTTCTCTGGCCAAGTCTGTTGTTTGGCTCTATGCCCCATCTGGAAACGAAATGCATGCTTCATGCAGACGCTCAACTTGATCTTTCGCATCGATCCAAACAGATCCATGAGAAGAGAAAAGCTTAACAATGGGATCACGCACCTCGTTCTTTTCTCAGAAGAGATACACATGAGATATGACTTGATCAGACGACTGGCACCAGCTTAGCTGTGAGGTTTAACCTGCAACATCATCACCATCATTACGCGGTTACAGATGAAAAGCTGCTACATGCAGCTTGAAATCCACCATGAAAACTAAGGAGTGTTGTTGCCCTACGTTTGTTTGTGTACCTACTTCTCAAAAAAAAAAAAACAAAAAAAAGCAAGAGAGAAGGTTTCATGTACCTGCTGATAATAAAAGACTTCCAATAATACGTAAAATTATAATTGGTGTCAATGTCGTCGTATAAATCAAAACCTCAAACCCTCAAAGGTCGATTCGACCAAAACTATTGAAATATTTGTCGACAGCCCCAAACTAAGCCAGCTCTTACATATCATTATGTAGACACCAATGGTTCTCTTGTGACATTGAAAGTGATTGCTCAATGTTAATTTGTACTTGACGTGAGGGTGATGATACGTCCGACAAAGACTTGTCGTCGAGGATTCAGTTCATACTTCATAGGCATTAATATTGAAATAATAGGCTTAATAGCTGTGAGGGCTGAGTCACCCTGCAACTGGGTTCGAAAAATTAAACAAAAGGAAAACGAATCATATGACAGCAATATATTGAACCAAACAAGTGAAACAACTCAAACATGTGGAACTTAAGATACGTTTATTACTGGATTTTGGTTTGCAGTTTGGTTAATTCTCAAAGCTAAAGCGAACACAACCTAATTATCTACAGATATAGAGATACCATGAGGAAATGTATATGAGAAGTTGAGCAACTCACATGTCATTCAGCTTTGCTTTCTAGTATTCAAGAACAAGATTACACATTGAAACACGTACATACAACAAAACTTGACAACTTCAATCCCCCCTTCATTTTACAACATTAGATGAATTGATGAGCATCTTACCGTCTCAGCGAATGAGCCACAATCAGCCATACAAGCAGCTTACAAATGATTCTATTTGATACAGCGCCTTGTTCCAGTAGACCACTCAGGCTTGGCCTTACAAAAGTTGCTGTGCCGATCAGCACTATACACAGGACAAGTTCTCCTATTAAACAACAGGTCATATGTGTCTTGTTTCTGTCAAAATTTGTGATCACCCCTTGTCTGTACCAAGGTAATGCAGGATCATACCATGCATACACAATTCGAAAGCCCAGTTCCTTGATCGAGTTTCATTGATCTGCAAGAAGCTGCAGCACAATATCTGATAGTCCATGATCAAAAAGGCTGCTTGCAGAGGTAATATCTACCTATAACTAATTTCATTCACTCTGACAACAGCAGAGAGGGCTGACATCCAATCTTGCAAACTACTCTGTGCATCCTTTTTAACTGATACTTCCAGCTTTCCCACAGCCTGCTTTGATAGTCCAGATTTCACCAAAACAAGTCCCAGTGATTTGAATGTGCATTCGTCAGGTTGAATGCCTGCTTTCGTCATTTCCTTGAAGGTTCCCACCACTTCTTTGAATCTTCCATATGTAGCATACAACCCAATAACATTATTATAACTCAGCACCTCACTTAAAAGTCGCAGTTCCCTCATCTGCTTTGCAATCTGAATGGCCTCCTCAAACCTCCCCATTCTCTTATACATGCACAACATCATTGCAAATGTAAACTCATTTGCATCCCCCTTGCTCTTCAAGCTGTCAAAGAGCTCTTCTGCTGGTTTAACCATACATCGCTCGCTATAAAGATCAATCATACAATTTGAGGCATATATAGCAGGACCATCCTCTGAGGCCAGAAGAAGTTTGTATGTTTCTTCTGCTTCTTTCAAAAGGCCAACTTTAGTATAGAGCTTGATTAAGGTATTGTAAATAACTGTGTTCCCGGGGAAACCTGCCCTTTTCATTGCATCAGCATAACTGAGAGCTTCTTTAACACTTCCAACTTCTGCAAAAGCATTTATCAAAACCCCAAAGACAATAACATCAGGCTGCACACTGAATCCAACCATCTGTTTATAAACTTCCTCCGCCTTTTCCAATTGACCTAATTTTGCAAAGCTTGATATCACAGCACAATAAGGGATGCAATCATGTACCAACCCTGACTCGTGCATCTTCTTCAGATAAGGCATTGCGGTATGTGGCATATCACCACTAGCCAAAATTTGTATCAGAGAACTATAGCTACATCTGTCCGGAATTACACCATGACTTTCCATGCTATCAAACAACTGGCAAGCTCTACTGTATTGTTTCCCAACCCCATACGCTTTGATCATCACGTTGAACTCAAGGACACTCAACTTGTTTACTTCTCGGCAGCAATTGAAAACTTTCTCAGCTTCCGAAATATGCCCATGCTCTCCATATGCATCAATATCGGCAGCATAGCAATCAGATCCCATTTTCCCTGAGAGATGAAATCTCATGAACCAAACCCAAGACTTCTCAAGCATCCCAGCTTCTATGTACATCCTAGTCAGAGCCGAATGAGTGAACTCATCAATCTCAAGTCCCCTTTCATCCATCTCTGATACGAGCTCTTCAGCTTTGCTAACCATGTGCCTCACAGAGTATGCATACAAAAGGGTGCGGTAACTCACAGGGTCTGGTTCAAGGCAAGCCTCCTTCATCTTTGCAAAGTAGTTTGTAGCCATGTCTATATTATCATGCCTAGCATGGAGGGAAATCAGAATATTATACGTTCTCGTGTCTGGTGGACATCGAACCTCTTCCATTTTCTGCAATAGTGAATCAACTTCTGAAAGCTGACCATGATTACCACAAATGTGAATCATAGTATTGAAAGTTACCGTAGTTGGAGCAATCCCTTCCCTTAGCATCAGTGCAAATATCTCCGATGCTTCTTTAAGCCGGCCAGCCTTTCCGTGCGTGTCAATCAATGTGTTATAGGTATGTGAGCTCAAAGAGCCATGAGAATGCAATGCACTCTCTGACCATTTCTCAAAAAACTCCTCAGCTTTCCGATACTCCCCTGCTTTCTTATACAACTGCAGCACAATCGCCATAGTAACCTCATCAGGCTTCATACCTTGCTTGGTCATCCTCTGCAGCCAAACAAGCGCTTCCTTCTCAAACCCACCTTTACTATAAACATCAATCAAAGTCCCATACGTCGAGTTGATAGGCTCTATTCTCTCCACATTCATCTCATCCCAAACACTCCTCAAATGTCTCCACTTCTTCGCCTTCCCAAGAATCCTAAGCACTATATTGTAATGAATCACATGAACCTCATAACACCCTTTCCTCTTAAACCACTCGAAAATCTCCAAAGTTCTCACCCAACTCCCCTGCTCCTTCAAAATTATGCTCCTTTCTTTGTTACTCAGCCTCTCCTCCCACGGCTTCAGCGCCACATTCAAGTCCTCAACCTCCTCCACCGCCGTCAACATCGCCGGAATGCACCCACCGTAACTCAGCCATTTCGTCGAACACTTGGTCTGCACTTTCTTCACCACACCATTCCCACCCAACTCAACCCCAAGTTCCTTCCTTTCCACAAACCCACCATTACCCACATCTTCTAACCCCTTTTCCTCATCTGGGTTCTTCCCAAAACCCCGTTTTTTCAATCCAACTCCATGAACAACACTCCCACCATTACCATTGTTGGGTCTGCGAGTTTCACCAAAACCCTTCTTGAACCCTCCTCCGTTGAGCACTCTGTGCTTCTTCCTATCTCTGGTTATGAGTTCAAGTTTCTCCAGAGGGGGGAGTCCTGTGCTGGGTGAGGTTCTTGTGGAGCCCAAAATGGGGAAGCAAGTCGTGTCCAGCTGGAGCTTGGCAAGCATTGTTTATCAGAGTGAGGGAGAAGTCTTGTGGTCTTTGGTTGAGTATCAGAGGCTGGATAATAACATGGTTTTGTTAAGAGTGGCTCTGAAACTTTGGCGGGGTAGGACCGTAGGGGAGAGTGTGAATTTACAAGTCCAACTCCGGCGGAGGGAGGCAGAGAGCTTATAAATGATATATATGGATCCTCTGCTTCGATCAATCTGTTCTTGTTTTTTCTTAACTTTGAACCTGGGCCATTGATGCTAAATCATAGGCTATTGAGATGATACATGAGCATAGTTGCTTTGGTCAGTTACACTTGCTGAATTTTTTTTTTTGGAGGGGAATGAATAACTTCACTGACGATAAATCACGACCAAACATTGCTCCGTCAGGCATGGGAGCAAGCTCATTATTCAACTACAACGTACTAGGAACTGGAAGGGAAATACCAAAAACTATGTCAAAAAAGGTAAACATCTAGAAAGCGAAATAACAAAAACTTCTATTCCTATGCGACTAATAGCTCAAATTATTTAATTTGACAATTTTGACGCCTATGACCCATTGGTGTACATTTCCACTCATCAGACCAGTAAACAGCCTCAAACTAGCAAGCACATAGGATAAGAGTGCTACTCCCACGAAATGCCCATTACAGGCCCAACCCAACTGAGAGAGAGGAATGGAGGAGAAGCAGCCCACAAGCCCAACCACCAAGCCACACCAGACACCCAATATGTTGAGGCCCAGAAGCCTTCTTCCCCTTCCTTACACCCAATCCGGCCAGACCGACGGAGAAGCATCTCGGTGAAGCCTTCAGCTGCAGACCTAATCTAGTGGCCTTCCAAATCTGCGCCCCATGGCGTTGCCGCTGCTGGTACAAAGCCAAAAAACCACTTGTTCTTATCTAGATCCGATAGGTTGCAGAGACACACTCAAAGTTAGCACGCCCTTCTGTCGTCGCCTATGTAGGTTTTGGATCTAATCCCCGGGCTCAAACCCGCTCCTTTGCCGATGAACTCTCCAAAGGCCGAACCCCTGCACTACCAGAAGACCAACACCAGATCCGATGTCGTACAACCTCGAGGAGCCTCTCTCCCTTTAGCCCTTCTCTGTTGTCGCACACATTTGACGACACACCTTGCACCAGACGTCGTCCCAAAGCCGACAAGGACAAAAAAACCGCCCGCCGCTCGCTGCACGAAGCCACAACCTAGGTTTTGGTTTTGTATGCGGAGCTTCGAAAAATCGGGAGCTCTCTAGTCAGACTTACTGATCAGGTAAACATCACTGTTACAAAAACAAATAAAATAATTATACACTAATATGGTATAGAATCACCATGGAGTGAGGCAGTGAGCATATGTTTGATTTTCATTGTTCAACCATTTTTTTTATCATTTAAACAACTCAAATATTACAACTTCATGAGTCGAACTCACAACCTCTCACTTAATAAGGAGAGACTATAGCGCTAAACCAAATGGTACTTGTGAGGTCTTTTTCAGAGACTTATTTTTCTTCAATTAGATTTTAGCATTAGGAAAACTGTGAAACTCATGTTGCTTTTGCTATTCTTAACAACACATGTGATGCTAAAACATTTGTTAGAATCACAAATGATTTAAGCGGTGGAATGAAGCTCATTTTTCACTATAAACCTGCTGATGATGATCTCGGCGTCTAAGTGTTTATTCCCCAACTTTTGAGTTCAGTTTCCTACCTACCCTCGAACAGATTTCTATTGCAGCTTTCAATGGACAGGTTCCTTTAAATGGTTTGATGTATATGCTTGATGGAAGAGACTATTGCAAAGAGTGTTGGTGGAGTATAAAATCAACTGGTAATGGTCCTTGTAAGTCTAACTTCCAAGTCTAACTTCCAATCTGGTCAGTATGATGAATGTTAACCTTGGAACAAAAACTAAGGTTAAGATACGTACTCGGATCAATCTTCTTTTATATGAACTTCATCCAACAATAATAAAAATGGTAAAACAAGAAGGTTTGATTATTATTTTTGCTTATGTTTATGTTTTTGTTGAAAGACTTTTAACTTCAGTTGAGACCATAACTATTATTTACGCCTAAATTAATATTTTACTGAACAGTAAATGACTATGTAAATATTAATTATTTCTTGGTCTATGTCATACCGGCGAGCCCAAGTTTCTTTAAGTTTACAAGTGATGGCCCGCCAGAAACACCACGCTAGCTGAGAACAGAGTTCGCGTGCGAACTGGACTTCACGCAGTTAGCGCGCGGAATGGACATAGGCGGACTACACAGTTTGCGTGGAACACTTAGCTCGCGCGTGGAATGGACCACGCGAGCTAACTTTAGAGTTCGCGTACAAACGACTTCGCACGGACTACATAGTTCGCGCGCGAAATTACTATTTGACATTTCGTGTCACACCCCGGTTCTTAAGTTATTTTACGGTTATTTACTTTGGTAATATTTTGGTCTTTTACCGTTTTAAGTAACCGTTTACTATTTAAGACTCCAAAGTTGACTTTTTCTTCCGTATGGAATTTGGGAAAACTTTCTTCATGAAAGTCGTAGAGGATGTTGTTACGAGTTCGTAGACATGCTATGCGTTAAAATCGGAGTTAGCATGTAAAAGTTATCATTAAAAATGTAAGTTTTATTGGGGTATTATTTTTGGGGTGTTAAATTTTGGAGTTGGGTTTTGTTTATTAAGTTGGACCGGGCTATTTTTTGGTCAAAGGCCCAAAAATATTTCTCTCTTCCTCCCGATTCTCTCTCCTCCCACCCGATTTTCTTCTCCCTCCGCCCGGAAACTTCACCACCGCCGTCCGGCCACCACCGACCGCCAGACCGGTCCCGTTCGGACCCCCGACATCTCCTCTTCATTTCTGGGTAGGTGGCCGATCCCCTAACGCCGCCATGAAGGAGCAGCCGAGCCCGAAAGCCACGGCTGCCGTGGTTGCTCTTTCGCCGGAACTCCCTCCTCCGGCCGCCATAGCCGGAGCTGCTAGGCTCAAAAGGAAGCCCTCCTCCCGTGCGTTCATCCCTCTAAAGGACTCCCTCCCTCTTGAGCTAGGTAAGGAGAAATCGGAGAATGAAATTCTAGGGCTTATTAGGTGTTTTCGTTCGATTGACATAGTTAGGCTTGGAATTGGTGTTTGTGCTAGTTAGGAAAGTTGTAGAGGAGATTGAGAGGAAGATGTTGTTAAAATTTGGTAGCATTTGCAGGTCGCCGGAGTCGGCCGCCGGCCGCCGCTGTTTTGGGGAATTTTGTAGTTTTTGATGTAGAATATTAAGGGGATGTTAATGATGTGAATTTATGAATTTTTGAAGGATTTTTGGATAGGTTGAGGATTTTTTCGAAGTTTGATATTTTAGCCATTAATTTGGATAGAATCCGGCGTTAGATTATTGTTGTTTCTGCCGTAGAAGGTGGATTTAAGGCCGCCGATAATTATGGTGAAGTTTGGACGGTATCAATTTAGGATTTGCAAAGTTGGGCAATAATGAGAGTAAATAAGGCCATATTTAATTTTGCTTATTTTTATAAGCGTTGGTATATAGTTGAGGATTTAATTATGTTCTTGGATCAGGACATGAGGAAGCTCGAGCAGAAGAGACTTCAGACCGACTTCAGGCTTAGGCCTAACTTGTGAGTGGACTTTTGATTTTAATAATGTGCATGCAATTGTTTATTTGGTTGGACCATTTGACGTCATTTTTATTTGACGATTTTACTTATTGTGGTGAGTTACCGAAAATGGGATTTTAGGTAAATTATAATATATTTTTAAGAAGAGTATGTATATAAATGCTAGCTAGCGATATGTGTCTGTCCACCTTAATGGCATAGTATATAACTGCATTATGGTGTGACGTGAGCGTTGGACGCAAGCGTAGTAGCCTTATATGAGTGTTTAATTCATATAAGGGGTATGATCACATATTTATACACCCGTCTGTCCACCTTAATGGCGTAGTGTATCACCACATTAAAGCGTGACGTGAGCGTTGAACGCGAGCGTAGTAGCCCTATATAGATTATTATTAATTTATATAGAGAGTATGGGCGAGTGTAAATATATACATGTATATATTTTAGCCTGAGAGGCTGTATTTTAATATATATATTTTAGCCTGAGAGACTGTATTTGAATATATATAGTTTTGAGCAGTAGAGGCTCGATATTTATAACGATAAGAGAATTATCGTTTAAGACATGCATTCGTTTTCTTGGAAATTAAATTGGGAAAGCATAAATATTTTCTTTATTTATTTTTGTCCACTCACTCTAATTATTGCGAATGTTTTTCCCTGGGCTCTTCGTTTTAAAATGCCCAGTCTGCAGAGTTCGAGTTAGAACGAGTAGGAGACGACGAGGCATAGTTACCCATTTCTCAGCCACCTTTCACCAGTAGGTTACCTGTTTAACCTACTAGAGTATTTTTCCTACTCCTCTAGTGTATAGTAGCTCTGAATACTCTTTGGGTTTTATTGTAATGTTTCTGGTGGTGTGCTAAGACTTTTGTTGTTTTTTTTTGAATATACGAAGTTTGTATTTATGTACTCACTTTCGTATAATTGTGGGTTGATTTGGAGGATGCTCATTTTTATTTAAGAAAGTAACACTTTAGTTTTTTAGGTTAGAGTTTTCCATTTTCAAGAGAGGTTTGCTTATCAGTAAATTTTCCTTGGAGATGGTCCCCGCAGGACTTACCTCGGGTTTCGGGGTGAAATTCGGGGTGGGTCTTGACATTTCTCGCAGGCGAGATTGACACTCCGCGTAGGCGAGGCGAGCTGGCGAACTGGCTCGCGTAGGAGACTTCGCGAGGAAGCAACATGCGGAGTCCGCGCGCACCACAATAAACGTTGAAAACTTTTACAAGTCTTTGATATGCTTCGGGCCAATCCCTGTGGCCCATTTAATATAAAAAGCCCTTTTAAGGCTCGCGAGCTGCAATAGCCCGCGAAATGGAAGCGAGCTTCAGGAGCACGCGAGATAGCATCCTGTGACAGCCCGCGGGATGAGGATATTCCTAATTCCAGTTCGCATAGGAGTCTACAGTTGGCAGCGCGGAAGCAATGCCCTATGCGCGGAATGAAGTGTGCGAACTGGACATGTGTCACAAGATGGTTGGTTCGCATGGACGGAACAGTGCCCTTGTGCTATTAGGGTTTCAGAGTCCGACTTGGATTCTAATTACTTTTCTTCTGCCGCAAGTCGAACTACTATATAAGGGGACTCGAACCCTAACAGAAAGACACTCTCAAACAAACATAAAAAACACAATACAAACTGAAACCCAGTTATCCTTCGAGCTACTCGAAAACCCTAACCCTAAGCGCCGCCGCCTAGGTTTTTCTTCAGAGCCCTCCGGACTCTACCCCGATTTCTCTCTTAACTCCCTATTGTTGCTCTGCTCGCATCCTCCGTGAGTATCGATCGCCTTGTGCTCGTAAATTCCTCCTCTGAGGTGGCTGGAAACCCCTTTCGCCTGATCAAGAAGTCAAGCGCACATCGTCAACCCTTTCCTCGTCCGCGAGGTGGCACGCCCGCAGCAACCCCCTTCTCTTTGCTCGCTATTTACCTCTGTTCCGCGCGCTAAGGATCGTGGCCAAAACATTGGCACGCCCAGTGGGACAGGGAGTACAAGCGATTCACCATAGGGAAGCCAGAAGAATCATCAATACAGGAAATCCCAGATTTTTTTTGTCTCAAGCACACCTCGGTATAAGCCCATAGCAGCACGGCTTGCCGATCTCTCACCATAAAACAATTCTTGCTCAGTTTTCAGCTTCATCGGGATCAGCGATCGGAAGCAAAAAATGCGATAATGGATTGGGACGATTTGCAAGAAAAGTTAGCGGCCAGCAAAGAAAGATTAGATGTCATCCATAGAAAACATCTCGAACGAAGAGCGGCCGTCCAAAGAAAATGTGCCAAGCAAATGGCTGCCTTCCTCGAGCAATTCGCTAAGGACAGGGCTGCTAGAGAGGCTGCTAAAAAAAAGGAAAAAGCTGAAATGAAGGCTTTTCTGGAGGAGTCTCATCAGTGGTGGGATACCTTGAAAAAGGCTTCACAATGCCTGAGTGTACAGCCTACAATTGACGAACACGTCCTTGCCAGAAAGATTGAACTGCCTGACAGTCAATCTACTGGCGAAGATTTTCCTTTAGACGAGCCAACGTCCAAAGAAGGAACCACTTCGTCAATCGATGATGAAGAACCTGTGGTAGAGGCCGGTGAGATTATGGATGATAATCCCATCTTGAAATTTCACGGTGTTCCTCAGGAAAAGAAGCCTGAAGATAGGACAGAGCAGTCCATCTATGGAGAAGAAATCGGTTCGCACACTGATGGCGAACCACAACTTTGCATGATGGCGAACACAACTTCCAAGTAGCCAGCTTCCTCATGCGAGATGTATACGTGGACACGGGTCAGATGCATGGGGGGCAAGGCGGAGCTCGCCTGTCTTCTTTAGTTAACCACCGTGATCAAGGGCATGATCAACCCAAGCTTTGTCCAATTACTGGACGTGATCGAGAAGCTGCCCTAAGTTATGACAAGCGAAAAGAAGCTGCGATAATGGATTGGCACATATTTGATGAGTTGCACAAGCAACTAGATGCGCAAGCGGCTGCTGAAGAAAATGAAAAGGCTTTACGACGCCAGAATGTTAAGCCTACGGTTGGCAGAGATTTTCCTTTGGATGAACTTGCGTCCAAGGAAGAGACTGCTTTGTCAATCAATGACAAAGAATCTGAGGTCAAGGCCGGCGAGACTTTGGATAATGATCTTATCTCAAAAACCGACGTTGTTCCCCAGGAAGATACGCTTGAAGGTAGGACAGAACAGTCCACCTTAGAAAAGGAGAGCGGGTCAAACACTGATGACGAATCACAACTTCGCATGAAAGGTGACCCACGAGCCAACTTTCCTATGCGAGACATATATGAGGACACATGTCAGCCGCGTGGGGGGCAAGGCGGAGTTCGCCTGCTTTCTTTACCAAGTCATGACAAGCGAAATGAACCTGAACCAGAGCCTCTTGAGTTTCCTTTTCAGCCTGTACACGCGGGACGTCAAGGCTGGCGAGGTCCGCCTCTCCTAATGATTCGCCTCGCCAATCTTAAATTCACCAGCAAGATGCCTCAGTCCGCTTCGCCAAACCATGGTCATATTAAGCTTAATTATATATGGCGTGGTGGTATCCCTAGGTCAATCCGTGGTTTCACATTGAAATATACTTGGAGTCTCTGCATGCAATTTCAGAGGCCTAAAGGGGACTTTGGCTTATGTGCGAAGTACGTACATGTCCCATATATGCCTATGGTTGCAAAGAAGGTCGAGCCACCGACCTTTGTTGATTCTGCATGTGATTTTGACACAGAGCCAACTTTTGATGAATACAACGAAGACTATATGTTGGTGCGTCTGTCTCATAATCATATGCCACAAGAGTCAAATCCTAGTAAAGCTCTTGATAGGGTGAAAAGAGACCAGCAAGTGGTTCTCTTCCTTGCCCAATGGATGGTTATTCCCGCTAAGACCATGCATTATGACATGATAGTTGGCAACAAGGCAGATCTCAACATCATACGATCCACGAGAATGCAGTTGAGATTCATGCTCTGCCAAAAGACAAGGATGCGTGGGGGGCAGCGAGACGTACCCTACGCAATACCTTGCTCAAATTTTCAAGTTGTTGACGCAAAACAACTCTGCTCAACACTTGAAAATTTTCAACAGCGACAGTCTCACGTTGGAAACATGATGACGTCGAGGCTTGGAGTGAAGCATTGGTGGCCTCCCCCGTGGCCTAACGAGGGATAATCTAATCAAGTTATGATCCCTTCTTTTCTTTGCTCCTACATTTTAATTCAGTTTTTACTTCCGCTTCTTTCAATTCCTTTCCTTTTTCGCATTGAAAAAGAAAATACAAAAAAAAAATCAAATAGCAGAAAACAAAAAGAGATCCTTGGTCTTGCTGAAATGCAAGACAACGTTCTTGCCTCTGAAAGGCTTGACCTTTACTTAGGAGCCTATCCCTGAGGCTTGATGACAACAGGCATTCCACATGCCTTCGAGTTACTTCCAGCGAAGTCAAGTCAGAGAGGCAATACAACTAGATTGCAATTCTGAAGCGTTGCAACAACCACTACTAGACAGTCAACTTCACGGACTCCATTGGAATGATCCAGGAAGCATTAGCCAGCGCGCCTTATATCAACAGAAAGCCCTGGATGTCTACTTTCCAGAGGATTTTACGGTTCGTCATTTCGCCATTCCTGGAGAGAGTTATGGCAGTTTGAATGCAGACATGTCAGGATACGCGCGGATTTGCAATGTGCATTTTCAATGTGTTTTCATGACCTTGAAACATGCTTTCCTCACTGGGGGGCAATGGTACCGCAACTCCTTCCCTGGGGGGCATGCTAAAGTTTTGATGTTCTTCATTCTTCTCAAGAAGCTTCGGCGAACAGACATCAAAACTGGGGGGCACGTTGGGGCAGATGTGTTCCAGAAATTTCAGACTTTAGACCTTCTTCAAGTGTCTTAGTCATTAGTTAGGCCAATTCCTGTGGCCTCCAAATTTTCAAACTTGGTTCCCCAGCTTTATGCGGCCGTTCGCCGACTCCTTTGTTTGCTTCTCATTAGTTCGCACTGGGGGGCAGCGAAGTGCATGGCCTCTTAAAAACTTTCACGGTTACGCGGCCGTTCGCCGACTCTTTTGTTTGTCTCTCACTGGTTCGCACTGGGGGGCAGCGAAGTACATAGCCATTGTCTTTCCATGTTGGTCCGCCATCGCCAAGATCTCGCGAAGGGCTATTTTTTGGAATCTACTCAAGTTACATGTGTCTGCTCAAGATACATCCATGCGAGCTACATTCGCTCGCGGTATGTGTAATGTACTATGTCTTCTGAGTTGAGCAGGCGAATGCAAGCAAAAAGCAAGCGAATGCAGGCAAAGAGCAGGCGAATGCATTTGAAGTCCAAGTCCAAGGTGCCTAGGCGAGCCATACAGCAGTTCACTACAATGCCTAGCTGAGTGCGTTGGTTACACGGCCTATTCACAGGCTTGTCTCCTCACACTCATTTTATGTATGACCCGAGCCAATACCAGTGGCTTTGAAGCAGCATGAACATAAACCTCTTCAGTCATTTTTGACATTCATGACTTCGAGGCTGGGGGGCAATGTTTACGCCTAAATTAACATTTTACTGGACAGTAAATGTCTATGTAAATATTAATTATTTCTTGGTCCATGTCATACCGGCGAGCCCAAGTTTCTTTAAGTTTACAAGTGATGGCCCGCCAGAAACACCACGCGAGCTGAGAACAGAGTTCGCGTGCGAATTGGACTTCGCGCAGTTAGCCCGCGGAATGGACATAGGCGGACTACACAGTTCGCGTGGAACATTTAGCTCGCGCGCGGAATGGACCACGCGAGCTAACTTCAGAGTTCGCGTACAAACGACTTCACACGGACTACACAGTTCGCGCGCGGGATGACTTCGCGCGCGAAATTACTATTTGACATTTCTCGTAGGCGAGATTGACACTCCGCGTAGGCGAGGCGAGGCAAGCTGGCGAACTGGTTCGCGTAGGAGACTTCGCGAGGAAGCAACATGCGGAGTCCGCGCGCACCACAATAAACGTTGAAGACTTTTACAAGTCTTTGATATGCTTCGGGCCAATCTCTGTGGCCCATTTAATATAAAAAGCCATTTTAAGGCTCGCGAGCTGCAATAGCCCGTGAAATGGAAGCGAGCTTTTAGGAGCACGCGAGATAGCATCCTATGACAGCCCGCGGGATGAGGATATTCCTAATTCCAGTTCGCATAGGAGTCTACAGTTGGCAGCTCGGAAGCAATGCCCTATGCGCGGAATGAAGTGTGCGAACTGGACATGTGTCACAAGATGGTTGGTTCGCATGGGCGGAACAGTGCCCTTGTGCTATTAGGGTTTCAGAGTCCGACTTGGATTCTAATCACTTTTCTTCTGCCGCAAGTCGAACTACTATATAAGGGGGCTCGAACCCTAACAGAAAGACACTCTCAAACAAACATAAAAAACACAATACAAACTGAAACCCAGTTATCCTTCGAGCTACTCGAAAACCCTAACCCTAAGCGCCGCCGCCTAGGTTTTTCTTCAGAGCCCTCCGGACTCTACCCCGATTTCTCTCTTAACTCCCTATTGTTGCTATGCTCGCGTCCTCCGTGAGTATCGATCGCCTTGTGCTCGTAAATTCCTCCTCTGAGGTGACACCTGGAAACCCCTTTCGCCTGATCAAGAAGTCAAGCGCACATCATCAACTCTTTCCTCGTCCGCGAGGTGGCACGCTCGCAGCAACCCCTTTCTCTTTGCTCGCTATTTACCTCTGCTCCGCGCGCTGAGGATCGTGGCCAAAACAACTATTACTTAGGAAAATTATATTGAGATCGATGAAGTGAAAATTGGACTGGAATTTTATATTCATATGTTTTTAACACGTATTGTTTATCGTTTAATCGTCTATAGTCCTTGTTATGCTTTGTGTACAAATGTAACTCATCACTCACTCCACAGTTCGTGATTGAATTAAATCACTTGTAAAATTAAATATGAGTTACCATAAATAATCAAATTAAAGTTACCACAAACAATACTAGTGGTGTTTAATGCAAATTATGTCCAATCATCATTGAATGTAAATTTAGAGGTGGAAAATAAAACATCTAGACTTACAAATAATACTTCTCACAATTAGATTTTTACATCTAAGAATGGCTAAGCATAGTTTTTCCAACCAGGTAAACATTATTGTGAATCATAAAAATAAAATCTGCATCCACAACAATTCTTCACAATTCCATTTTTGCTTATTTGTTTTCTCATTTATTTCCAAACAAATGATGATGGGTTGTATGGACCCGGTTGATTGTTAGCCACTATAAAAATGCATGTTGCACATAGTACATTTCTACCAACATAAAAATTCTTCATATAAAAGATTAAGATGGGTTCCTCCATTGGAAGAGCAATGATGCTGATGTTGCTTGTGTTGCTCTTCACAACTGCTTGCGACGCAAGCTGGAAAAAAATTGTAAGAGTTACAAATCAAATACCAAGCGTGACCCTCAACGTTCATTGCAAATCCGCTGATGATGATCTCGGTCTCCAAGAGCTTGCCCCTAATGCTTTCTTTGAGTTCAGTTTTCGATCCAGTTTTTTTGGGAACACTGATTTCTACTGTAGTTTCCAGTGGCCTGGTGCACCACTAGAGTGGTTTGATATATATATCGGCAGTAGAGACCTCACAGTTTGCGACAAGTGTTGGTGGTCTGTAAGACCTACTCAAGATGGTCCTCATCCATGCATGTTGAATTGGGGAAGCGGCCAATATGAAATTTGTAAACCGTGGAACAAGTGAGCTATGAGCTTCCATTACTTTGTGTTATGTTTAAGTAAAATAAGAGCCATTTTGTTAGAGAATAGAGATGTAGAATAAAATGGTGTTTTTTTTAGTGTCAAAATTAAAGAATTAATCACATTTGCAGCAATTGGTTGGTAGCTACACATTAGTTTCATCTCTCACAAAAAATAATCAAAGATACCATATGAGCAATAACCAATAGTGTTTATCTAGTCAGTAACTGACCAATGAAATCATGCTAACTCATCCTTGATATAAATTCAAAGGTGGAAAGTAATACATCTCAAATTAAAAATAATTATGTCTACAATTAGATTTACATTTAAGGGTAATCACACGTAGCCTTTTTTATGAACGTTGTTGAGAGTCATAAGAGAATCTCCACCCATAACCACAACATGTAATTCCATTTTTCGCTTTATTATTTTCCATTTCTTCCCAAAAATTGATGATAGGTTTTATGAACCTGGTCAATTGTCATATGACCTAATCCATTTAGCCACTACAAAAAAAACATGTTGCGCATAGTACACTTATACCAAGATAACACTTCAAAACAAATTAGCATGGGTTTTTTCATTGGAAGAGTAGTGATGATGATGTTGCTTATGTTGTTCTTCAGAATTGCTTGTGATGCACACTGGACAAAACATGTAAGAGTCACGAATCAATTAGAAGGCATGACACGAAACGTTCACTATCAATCCGCTGACAATGATCTCGGTCTCCAAAAACTTGCCCCTAATGCTTTCTTCCAGTTCAACTTTAAATCTAGTTTTATAAGGGACACTAAATTCTTCTGCACTTTCTAGTGGTCTGGTGTAGAAGAATGGTTTGATTTATATGTGGGCCTTAGAGACCTCAAAGCTTGCAACCAGTACGTGTTAGTGGTCTATAAGAACTACTGAATATAGTCCTTATCCATGTAGGATGTACTGGTGCAGCGGCAAATATGAAATTTGTAAACCAAGGAAACAAAAGTCAACAATGAACTTGCACTAATTTGTGTCTGTTTAGAAGTGTTGTTTTTGTTGGAGATATAGAATAAAATGGCTCGTCTGAGGACTCGTTTTTTTCGCAGAAAGTATGTAACATGATAGGAAAATTGTTCATTTTCTACGTTTGGAAAAGCCAAAGGAAATGAAAAACTTTCCTGATTGAAAAGAAAATATGGGAGAAAGTGGCTCCTTCCAAAATCCAATGGAACCACTTTCATTCATTATTTTCCTGTATTTATTACTCACATCTTAATATTTTATTATATTTTTTAAGAACTTTTTCAGTAACTTTTCTTGCATTACCAAACATCAGAATAAAAACTTCTCTTAAAATTTCATTCTCGTTCACTTTCCCTTCCCATGGGAGAGAGGAATGAACTACTTTCCTTTCCGCAAACTAAACGAGGCATGAGTGTCAATTAAAGAATTTTTCACATTTGCAGCAATAAGAACTTAAGAAGCAAAACCTTTGTTTCATCCCTCCAATCCTTGTCTTGTTAATTGTTTGTAGGACGCAGTGTAGAGGTAAATGTTTTTTTTTTGTGGTAAGAGGTAAATGTTCTTCAGAAAACTATTTTAACACGAGAAATGCGTTCACCTCATCATATGCGCAGCAGTTATGCATTGATATTAATGTTTCAAAGAGATACGAAACGACCATTTGAAGGTGAAGAATTTGGTTACAAGTAGGGTAGATCTCTCATACTATTAATTTTCCCCGGAAAGAGTAACATTAAGATTCCAAGGCTCCGCTCATCTAGAACAAATATTTCTTAAACCACACGCCGATATTAAGGAAGCTCTCAAAGTCGCACTGAGGCCTGCAAACAAGAATTTGAAAGAGATTAAATCCGACCGTGAATTGTATATGCTTGGCTGCATTATTAACTAATAAGTAGAATGCACAACACATTTGGATCATGTGTTTACCTGTCAGTTGGATGGATGTCATTAGGGAACACAATAACTTTCACAGCAACTCCTTTGTCCTTCAATGCTCGAGCATACTGCAAATATAAACATCCAACTCTCATCTCATCTCATTAAACTACAGTTTAGTGGTCATATATGCATCAAAGTTTCCAACCCCACAAGACAGCAAAGGAGGTTACTTAATTTTTATCAGTAAAAGGATGAAAGAGATTCATAGATGCCAACTATTTTCGAATTTTTGCTTCATTCACTTTATTATCCAAGCACTTGCTATTTTTGTCAAATCATTAAGTATGATTATAATGTTAAATGTCTAGTTGAGTAGAAGGGGAACATAGCTTACTTGCAATCCAGTGGAAATCAAAACGCGAAGATCCTGAGCGCCCAAAAGAAAAAGGGTGGGTGTTTTGACATGCAGCGACGTGCATTCAATTCGGCAGTAGCAACGACATACATTCAAGTTGGCAGTAGCAACGACGTGCATCCAAGTTGGCAGTAGCAATAGAATGTGTAAAGAATGATAGTTTGGTAAAATATGTAATGACTGGTGGTATGTAGACATTACTTTGTCCTTATTTGTTAATTTTTGTCCTTAAATGTGTAAGATATTGTGTAAAAAATATATTTGTAAACTGAAATTTGGTTAGTAACTAATATGTAGTTTACTATAATAAAATTAAAGTTACCACATGGACAATTAATAACTAGTGGTGTTTAATGGAAATTATGTTCATGCAAATTTAGAGGTGGAAAATAAAACATCTAGACTTATAAATAATTCTTCCCATAATTAGATTTTTACATCTAAGAGTGGCTAAGCATAGCTTTTCTAAACAGGTGAATATTATTTTTTGACTAGATGAACATTATTGTGAACCATAAGAAAAATCTGCATCCACAACAATTCTACACAATTCCATTTTTGCTTATTTGTTTTCTCATTTATTTCCAAACAAATGATTATGGGTTTTATGGACCCGGTTGATTGTTAGCCACTATAAAAAAAGCATGTTGCACATAGTACATTTCTACCAACATAAAAATTCTTCATATAAAAGATTAAGATGGGTTCCTCCATTGGAAGAGCAATGATGCTGATGTTGCTTGTGTTGCTCTTCACAACTACTTGTGACGCAAGTTGGACAAAACATGTAAGAGTTACAAATCAAATACCAGGCGTTACCCTCAACGTTCACTGCAAATCCGATGATGATGATCTCGGCCTCCAAGAGCTTGCCCCTAATGCTTTCTTTGAGTTCAGTTTTCAATCCAGTTTTATAGGGAACACTGATTTCTATTGTAGTTTCCAGTGGCCTGGTGCACCACTAGAGTGGTTTGATATATATATCGGCAGTAGAGACCTCAAAGTTTGCGACAAGTGTTGGTGGTCTGTAAGACCTACTCAAGATGGTCCTCATCCATGCATGTTGAATTGGGGAAGCGGCCAATATGAAATTTGTAAACCATGGAACAAGTGAGCTATGAGCTTCCATTACTTTATGTTAAGAGCTGTTTTGTTAGAGAATAGAGATGTAGAATAAAATGGTTTTTTTGAGTGTCGAAATTAAAGAATTAATCACATTTGCAGCAATTGGTTGGTAGCTACACTTTAGTTTCATCTCTCACAAAAAATAATCAAAGATACCATATGAGCAATAACTAATAGTATTTATCTAGTCAGTAACTGACTAAGAAAATCATGCTAACTCATCCTTGAATGTAAATTTAAAGGTGGAAAGTAAGACATCTCAATTTGAGAATAATTATGTCTACAATTAGATTTACATTTAAGGGTAATCATACATAGCCTTTTTTATGAACGTTGTTGAGAACCATAAGAGAATCTTCACCCATAACCACAATATATAATTCCATTTTTTGCTTTATTGTTTTCCATTTCTTCCCAAAAATTGATGTTAGGTTTTATGAACCTGGTCAATTGTCATATGACCTACTCCAATTTAGTCACTATAAAAAAGCAGGTTGCACATAGTACATTTCTACCAAGATAACACTTGAAAACAAATTAGCATGGGTTTCTTCATTGGAAGAGTAGTGATGATGATGTTGCTTGTGTTGTTCTTCGGAATTACTTGTGATGGACACTGGACAAAACATGTAAGAGTCACGAATCAATTAGAAGGCATGACACTCAACGTTCACTGTCAATCCGCTGACAATGATCTCGGTCTCCAAAATCTTGCCCCTAATTCTTTCTTCCAATTCAGTTTTAAATCTAGTTTTATAGGGGATACTAAATTCTACTGCACTTTCCAGTGGCCTGGTGCAGAAGAATGGTTTGATGTATATGTGGGCAGTAGAGACCTCAAAGCTTGCAACCAATGTTGGTGGTCTGTAAGAACTACTGAATATGGTCCTCATCCATGTAGGATGGATTGGGGCAGTGACAAATATGAAATTTGTAAACCGTGGAAACAAAAGTCACCAATGGGCTTGCACTAATTTGTGTTTTGTTTAGGAGTTGTTTTTGTTGGAGATTATAAAATAAAATAGTTTGATCAGAGTGTCAAGTTAAAAAATTCTTCACATTTGCAGCAATAAGAACTTAAGCAAAACTTTTGTTTCATCCCTCGAATCCTTCTCTTGTTAATTATTTACTTATAAGTCTGAACCAGAAGGACGCAGTGTAGATGTAAATGTTCTTCAGAACAATGTTTTAACACAACAAATGCATTGTAGAAATATCCATGTCACCAAATCACCTCATCATACGCAGCAGTTATGCATTGATATTAACGTTTCAAAGATATAAGAAACGACTACTTGAAGGTGAAGAATTTGGTTACAAGTAGGGCACATCTCTCATAATATGAATTTACCAAACAGCTATTTCATGATGGATCTGTATTAATTTTCCCCTGAAAAGAGTGACATTAAAATTTCAAGGTTCTGCTCATCTAGAACAAATATTTCTTAAACCACACGCCGATATTAAGAAAGCTCTCAAAGTCGGATTGAGGCCTGCAAACAAGAATTTGAAAGAGATTAAATCCGGTCATGAATTGTATATGCCTGTAACTAATGAGTTGAATGCATTAGGGAACATGTGTTTACCTGTCAATTGGATGGATGTCATTAGGGAACATAATGACTTTGACAGCAACTCCTTTGTCCTTCAATGCTCGAGCATACTGCAAATAATAAACATTCAACTCTCATCTCTTCTTACATAACTACAGTTTAGTAGTCATCTATGCATCAAAGTTTCCAAACCCACAAGGCAGCAAAGGAGGTTACATATTTTTTTATAAGTAATTCATAGATGCCAACTGTTTTTGAATTGTTGCTTCAGTTACTTTATTATCCAAGTGCTATTGTTGTCAAATCATCAAGTAGGATTACAATGTTAAATGTCTAGTTGAGCAGAAGGGGAACATAGCTTACTTGCAATCCAGTGGAAATCGGAACGCGAAGATCCTGAGCACCCAAAAGAAAAAGGGTGGGTGTTTTGACCTGCAGAGACATCAAATTTAAGAAAGTTAGAAACAGTGAACTCCTCAGAAGATGACATCATTTTAAGTACTACTTCTAAGGGAAAATCAGTTTTATATTCTAGGCACTGAAAAATATCAAATTCTTCAACCCAGTAGAGTAGCATATGAACCTCAATAAAATTTAGGGAAACAATACTATCCTAACCCGTTATTGATTCACTTGAATTAGACAATCTCAAAGGGTTCAAACCTGCATGTATGCATTTGACAACAAAAGACATTTACCATGACATTGAAAAGGGCCACTTCCTGGACATTTGAGCTACTTAATAATTTATTTCCCTCTATATCAACTTTGTCTATGTTTCATTTGAATTAATAATCAGCAGCTTTGGCTTCGCATTGTGCAATCCTAATACACAGCTTGCTTAAGAAAATGGCATGAAGATCATATTACTCCGTTTTCACAAGTCTTATGCAGTTCCTCATGATGAGAAAGTGCATGCACTCAATCAAATATAAACAAAAAAGTAATGAAAGGGCAACTGTTACTCTAACTCTGTATGATTATAAACTCTAGGTTTTCTATTCCAATATTGTAGTATCAATGCGTCAAAGTCCTGAGTCAACTAATATAGTAAAAGAAGCTTAAACAAGCATACCTTCAAAATATGTGAAATAGGAGACTTGCTGTGAAAAAGAGCCAGATCCTCAGCTGAAGGTGCTTCTGAGTATATATTTTTACCTTCACTTCCATATGCCTCCACATAGCACCAATCAGGGATGTCTGTTGTACCAACCATCAGTGCAAGGTTACAAACAGGATTCCTTGCACAAGCCGCAGCAAACTTCTCTGGTGCCTGCATCATTTCAGGCACAAGATATCAAATTTCATGTAGTTCACCTGCTTAACACCAATAAAAAGCTTGAAGAAAATGAAAGGTTCAATACTCCCGTTCTAATGAACTCAAATAAGCAGCTGTCCATTTACTAACCATCCAATACAAGAAATTAGATTTCTGCATATAGAACCACAATCTAGCGGTATGCACACCTTGAAATGCATAATGACAACCACACACATTATGTTCATGAACATGAACATATATATTCCGTCAAATGCAGATATGCACATGTAGTCATACTTTCTACAAAGTACACACCTGGCCAATCAAGTGAGTTGTTAAAAAGCCACCATGAGAACCACCAAGAACTGCAATTTTTGATGGACTAGCAAGCCCCAAGTCAATCACATGATCTATAGCCACCAGTACATCATTTACATCCTGCAAAGATGAAACTAAGAGATTAGAAACTAGAAGTCACACACATAGTATAAAGTAAATACTTTGTTGCAGGGTAAACTAATAAATGAAATGGCACGAGAATAGAACTCCACATAATCACCACTGTCGTAAAGCGAGGTACCCTAAGGCAACATCCATGTAGAAAATGCAAAAGTAAAATTAATTTATCTCAAATGAAAGGTTAAGCACCTGGGAGCCAACTTTCCCCGGAAGTGATTGAAGTGCTTCCTCACCAAAGCCCACTGAACCTCTAAAATAATTTAACATCATAAACCGTAAATCAGAATAACGGGAATCGCTGTCTAAAAGAGACTCTTCAAGCATGGGAGCTAATCTTCTTCTTTTTTTTCTTTTTCTTTTTCCTCCCTATGATTGTAGTACCTCGGACTCAAAACTAGGAGTAATTTTGTTGAATATTGAATTCATTTAGCTGAGCAAATTGGAACCCTGACCATGATAAGAAAACATGAGCAAGAAGAATCTTAGCTTTACCGATAATTTACAAGTAGCAAGTTGAACCCAATTGAAGATAGAAATGCCAGGTTCTTTGAAAAGCTTGTCAAATAAACAGAATGTGGGCCACCGTGAAGGATTACAATTAATGGATTAATTGGATCAGTTCTTTTAGATTTGGAAGAGACAAAAATAGCTTCAAAAGGTTTGCTAGCACCTGAAAGGTTTAAACACATACAGGACATCAACATCAATCATTTTTTAACAAATGAGAATGAAATTGGTTTGTAATACCTTTTGTTAGGCTATCAGAAACATCCTTGACAGGAATCTTCATTATACTGAACTGTAGAGATGAGAGCAATGATTTAACCTGTAGCAAAGAGAAATTGAGTAAAACTGTAGTAAAGCTTTGGAGATAATCTTGATATGCATATATAACAAGTACAATAAAAAGACAGCGAATTGATACCTTTCCAGAGCATTCATTTGTGGGGCTCGGTACATCTAACCAATTCCATGCAGTACATTTACTTTCTTTATCAAGAAAACCATACTTGATGTGAGGCACATGTACTGGACTGCTGGACACTTCAAGCATAAAAAAAAGAAGCAGAGATTATATTATACATCTTTGAATTTGTGTGGCTATCAGTAAAAATAGGATTTCATGTTACCAGCAACAATATTGTCCCCATCCAATGAAAGAACATTCCATGAATTTGAATCAGTGGGGCTGATGCGTGATACTTCTCCGCTATAATTTCATATTAATGTCATGGTTAATTACATAAACAAGGTAAAGATGGAATGCAAAGACAAGCGAGCTATAAGAACAATCATCGTACCTTAACACATTCACAGAAAGTATCACTTGACAGCTGCCCCAGAAGGAAGACATAATCATCGTGCATCCATCAGAAAGCCATGGGTTTGTGAGGAAACTTGAACAGTAAAGCCCAGGGAAGCAACCATCATCCACACACATTACAACAGGAATCTTCAAAAGGAACTTGTATTAAGATCCAAGTGCAAAACAGAGGAAGGGAGGGAGGGAGAGAGAGTAAAACTCAAACAAAATGTTCTGCATCTGCAATAGCTATGTTTTGTGATACTAACTGCATGAAACTAAATCCTTTTGTTCAAGATAATTAAGGGTTCATACAGGATGAAATTGGTTTCTAAATGCATACATTTTGGAGGTTACCCATGCATTATATGCATGAAAACATCAGCCTCTACTCCAGGATTCAGTACAGCATAACATCGGTACAAGTATTCAACACGGAAACTATTTGTATATAGTAGCCAGTGGCAACACACCACATTCTTGTCCAACATACAATTGGAAAGCACCAATCATATTTCGTAACATACATAGCAGAGCTAGGCAAAAAAACTTAGGAAACCTAATTACGAAGGTTGTAGATATAAGTTTAAGGGTTGTCCTAAAAACAATAAAGTTGCAGTTGGAATCGTGGTTTTGGCCAGCTTATTATTGCAAATGGTCAGAGTAGTTCGAGCCTTCGTAAGAATAATTGTGGGTAACCCACATACCGTTACTACATACCAACACTCAAACAATTGTTGGGTAAGAATACCCTTAGCTCCACCTCTGGTAACCTAAATATCATTACAACATATTGCCATTTCACATTCAGTATTTTCACTTCAAATTTCTAGAATGTGAAATTTTGTCATGATCTCCATGGACAACAAGTTAAGCCCCGAATTGCACAAATGTGAATAGTTTAAAACAGCACAAAAGATTAAGTGAACTGAAATCAAACAGATAAAGGATGAAGAACCCACCACATCAACAACTTCCATAGATGAGCATGGCACTCCATCCACTGGCCAATCAATTTTGTGAAGAGAATCTGTAGCAGAATGTGCCCCGGAATCCACAGAACTTCTTGCCGATAAAAACAAAAGCAATTTGCCATCTGGGCTGGAAAAGTTACATTGATCATGTTTCAATTATAATGAGCCATAGTGTAGATAATGGTTCACAATCAGTCAATCAGCCATCAGTAACAATTGCAATAACTAGAACCATTCAAAATCTGCTTCTTAACGGACTCCCATTTATTTGAAGATTCCAATTTTAGTAATATGATTGCAGAAAGCAAGACATGTGGGAAAAATAAAGTTTCAGTTGTATCTAGGCTAGCACTTCAAGGTAAACCTTGATATAAAAAGATTGTCTTATAGTAGGCAGATGCTTATTTGTTCCCAATCTGAAGCTAAAGGAACTGTGCATAAGATACTACCGACAGAATTCAAATAATGACAAAACTATGTATCTGAGGAAGAAGGAAAAATACCTGAATCTTGGAAAGAAAGCGCTACTAATGCTTTGCGTTAGATTTACCACAGGACAATCTTCAGTTGAATTATCTCTGAAACAATCATACACTCCAAAAATTATACATGTCTATGGATGAGGAATCTAAAAATTTACATGCAGAAAGGCCCGGGCTAATTGGACATAACTATTCAGAAAGAAACTCACTTGATTTCTTGTCCATCAGCTTCTGATCCATAAAGTGGTGCCTTAACTGCATACAAAGCACAGGGTCTGTTATAACAATACACCATACCTAGCTTTCTGGTATCTGCTGACCACCCAACAAAAATCAAATATTGATGGGATCCACTAATTGGTGGGGCCCAAACAACTTGGCCAACACTCAAACGCTTTTCGATTCCTTTAACAGCTCGTGTCTCTCCACTGCATAGGATAAGACAATTCAAAATAAGTTTGCCGTCCTAAGAAGAAATCTCTTTACTTTCATATACTGGTAATAAAGAAACTAAACCAAAAATTACCAGACCTGTTAACATTTATGACAAAGAGTGCAGGTTGCCTTTTTCCAGCATAGGTTTCCCCCCATTCCTCCTCCCACTCCCCTTGGCCTTTCCAGTTGCCAAATTCCTTATCAGTGGAACTACCTTTCTTATAGCCCTGAAATGTAAATGTAGGCTTGGAGGGAGATGGCTCCTCAGCAACATAAGCGATGAGAGTTTCATCAGAGTTCCAAGAAATTCCCTGAAACCTGTTCCATTGAAAGATGAACTCTACTAAATCTCAAGAAATCTGGACAAACTCCAGAAGAACTAATGCTCAGAATTGAGGTACAAACTCTACAGCTAATCACTAGAGGCACTGTCTAATACACAAGACTGCCAAATATCATATAAAGAATTCATTAGAAAAACTAAGATCACATGATCAATTACCAGCCATCAGTATATACTGAGCCATGAACAGTTGGGGGAATATGGAATTCCTTTTCTACTTGAGCTGGACCCCAAATTTCAAATTGACAGGGAGAGTCTTTTTCAGGATTACGAACTACAAGAAGCTTTGCACCTGATGGTGATGGTACAATTACAGAGACTCCAGTCATCTCAATAGGAAATGGGCCCCATTGGAAGTTCACCGATTTGCTACTTTCTTTCGAGATATGAGATGATAGAATAAATTTCCTGCTCTTGTTTGCCATAACGTTTGGTTGACTAAACGAGAACATTGCCTGGGAACCATTTCCTGTACAAAGATCATGATTAAAAATGGTTGCTGGGCTTTATATTGGGGAGGAGAAACATATATATGCCTATATAAACATCAAAATAAGCTTGTGTTTAGAAAATGAGATATCGTACCACTGCCAGGTAATATCCATGCCTTGTCAATGCTGGCTATATTAGTGAATTCTTGAAGTAACCTAGACTGTGAAGCATATTCTTCCTCAGTTGTTTCATCTATTCCCAGGGGCAACTCCTTCGTTGGGCTAGCTTTAGAACCATCCATGGTTGAGAATCTTTTACTACAGATTAAATTGCAAGAATATCAATCAGTTACTAAAAAAAATCAACAGAAAGTGTGGGAATATATCTCTCAATCAGGTATAACACTGATCACGAGCTTTCCTACTTAGCAAAACCATAATCACCTAGAACACATCTTTTCTTCCTAACATCCCCAAAAGTTGACAGTTTCAAAAATGTAAACTTCCCTAAGGACCACAGTTGAACAAAATTTCACTTTCTCGTTTGCCTTCAATAACACAAATGAAAGATAGCATGCCATTCTTCTTCCACAGAATCTAGCACTAGTATATTTTGATAGGGGAGCCAAGAACAAGACTAAGGAAAGCTCCAATGGTTATCAAACAGCCTATCACAAAGCAAAGTAAAAAACTTTGCACATATCTTCTCACTCTTTTTAATCCTATCACGATCAAATTCTACTTATATTGGCACTACAAAGCATTGCAAGATTTTCGGCTTCAGAAAATCTTCCAAGACAAAATTCTGGGTCACTAAAATTACTCCCTCTTCAATCTAAACTATCCACTGAAACAAATTACTCCCTCATGAATCCACCCAGTGTGGTTTTACTACAATTTAGAATTATTCAGTTATGCCCAACACTCAACCATCATTTCCAAAACTATGTATTGAACATCCAATCCCAAACACACCATGCATTGATCCAAAGACAATAATATACAGAATCATGAACAGATGAAACTGGAAAGTGGCAGCCACAAAACAACTAAAGCATTCATTTTGAAAGGACCAAGTAACTCAAAGATCGAAACTTTCACCCAAACAAAACGAATTGATCAATACCCAGAAACAAGCAGCATCAAAACAGTGAGCAAAAGCTATATATTTATATAATATATGTATATACGAGACAGAAAAGGTTAGAGAGAGCTTACGTAGAGAGAAGAGAGCGAGAGAGTGTGGGAGTGGAAGAAAGGAGAGATATAATAGGAGGTGGAGGAGGGTATCTTGGAAGAAAGGCGTTGACGCACCAATTCAAGGTGGCATTGGCTTTGCTTAGTACCACTACACCACCCATTATTGCTGCTGACTCATTTTCTATGCAAACTCCACCAACGGCTAAGGTAAGGTTTGGGAATGTGACTTCTTTGATCTTTCATTGCTCTGTCGTATCATCCACGTGGCAGAGCAGCCGTACACAAGATCAACTAAATTCTTCTACAAGTGATCCGGTGATTATTAGGTAATCTCAAGATCGTACCATTCATGTGACGAGGCGGCAATGAAAGATCAGTTGGTATTAGCATAGTTGTGGTCTAGCCCCAATTCAAGTTTGGCCAGAAGATAAGGTTTCTTGGCCGATTATTATGCTCTGGTTGAAATGAAATAAAATAATTAGTGGCATACTATCTTGCTACACCACTAAATGCTTAAATTTACAGTTTAACAACCTCTATTTGGTTAAAATGACATCCACTGAAACTTATTTGCATGACAACAGCGACATTGAGAAGCTCCCAAACTCCTGCTCATTTAGAACAAATACCTCTTGAACCACACACCAATATTTAGAAAGCTCTCAAAGTCGGATTGCGGCCTGCAAACAGGAATTCGAATGAGATAGAAATCCAACCTTGCACATAGATTTTACTAATGTAAAAAGTCAAAGCAACATCTGGATCATGTCTTTACCTGTCAATTGGATGGTTGTCATTAGGGAACACAATGACTTTCACAGCAACTCCTTTTTCCTTTAATGCCCGAGCATACTGCAAATTATCAAGATCCACATTACTTTTCTTTATACGAGTACTCATTATGCATCAAAGTTTCCACACAACTAGGCAGCAAAGGAAGTATGAAATTCATAGATTCCAACACTTTCTACTGCTAGTACAAGTATCCAATCATTTGGTAATGTTGCTCAATCAATAAGTGGATGTTCAACATCTAGTTATACTACTTACTTGCAATCCGCTACAAATTGGAAGGCGGATATCTTGAGCACCCAAGAGAAAAAGGGTGGGTGTTTTGGCCTGCAGAGGGAGCATCATGTTTTAAAAAGTTAGAAATAGCAAACTTTTCAGTAAATCTATCGTCTAAAATGTTCAGTTTGATGACATATGACATCGATGAGTTGTATATTTTAGGCTTCTTGATTAAGTGCAAGTGTAATATGTCAGAAATTTCAACCCACTAGAGTAGCTCAGTAGGATATGACCTATCTCTCATTTCAGTTGTTTTGCTTTACATCAATGCAGGTATATTACACAGCAGGCTTAAGCAATTGGCATACATATCATGCATGTTACTCAGCTTTTCCAATGTCTTTGTAGTTTTTCAGAAGGTGAATGTCCATGCAGTTAAGGAATTACTTAAACAAAGTAATGTGGGGACAACTGTTATGTCAATTCTGCTTGGTATAAATCTTTTCTCTAGATCTACCTTCTATGCCAATGTTGTCCTATTTAAGAGTGAGCTCACTTTTAAGCATAAACTTGCCTACCTTTGAGATAAGTGAAATTGGAGATTTGCTGTGAAAGAGAGCCAGATGCTCAGCTGAAGGTGCTTCTGTATATCTATTTTTTCCCTCAGTTCCGTAGGCCTCCACATAGCACCAATCAGGGATGTCTGTTGTACCGACCATCAATGCCAGGTTACATGCAGGATTCCTTGTAGCCGCCGCGAAAAACTTCTCCGGTGCCTGCATATTTCAGGTACAAGGCTATCAAATTCAAATGCAAAATCACTATCTAAAGCATTCAACCCTGGTGTACATATGTTAAAACACTGGAGGCAAATGAGAAGCCCAAGAATCCAATTCCAAACAGAAGCATCCGATAAGTGAAATATATATTTTTTTATTAAAAGCACAAACTAGTGGTATCCATAACTTGAAATACACAATAACAAGAAGCGAAATCCATAACTTGAAATGCACAATGACAAGAAATGGAACTTTATACAGGAAGATGGTTTTCTGTCTGAAAAATGCACAGATAGTCCTACTTTCTGAAAGCTACACACCTGACCAATCAAGTGAGTTGTTAAAAAGCCACCATGAGAACCACCAAGAACGGCCATTTTGGATGGACTAGCAAGGCCCACGTAAATGACATGATCAATAGCCACCAGTATATCATTCACATCCTATAGAGAAGAAACTAAGAGTTTAGGAACTTGAAGTCAAACGCTAATACTTCATCGTGGTATACTAACATATGAAATGGCACACAAATAGGACTATATAATCACATTCAAAAAGAGAACAGGCAAGCTAAGGCACCATGCCAGCTTGCATAGTGAAATAAGATTACCTGGGAACCAATATTCCCTGGAAGAGATTGAAGTGCTTCCTCACCAAATCCTAGTGAACCTCTAGAATAAGTTAATATCATAACTTGTCAGAAATCAGGAAAGTGAGAGCAAATCCATAAGGATACAAGCTGATATCTAAAGGATCCATACATAAACACACAGGTTTGTCACATGCAGTAAGCATACAATCATTAAATCAACTTTAATCAGACATGTTTGAGTGTAGATATTGCCATTGCAAACGATATTTGGCAAAACTTAGTGAAAGAATCTAACTGTTGGGTAGCCATCAGATATAATTCTGTTGAAAATCAAATAAATTTAGCTGAACATCGACTGAGATAAGAAAGAAGAAGAGAAAGGGAGAAATGAAGAATCAGAAGTTACCTATAGTTCACAAGTAACAAGTTGAACCCAATTGCAGAGAGAAATGCTAAGGACTTTGAAAAGCTTGACGAAGAAACAGTATGCGGACCTCCATGTATGAATACAATTAATGGATCAAATGAATCACTTCTGTTAGTTTTGGAAGACACAAATATAGCCTCAAAAGGATTTCTAGCACCTGAAAAAGATTGAAGCAGATGAAGGAAAAGAAAATCTAATTATTGTATAATAAACAAGAAAAAGAATTGGCATACACTACCTTTTGTTAGGCTATCAGAAACATCCCTGACTGGAATCTTCATTATACTGAACTGAAGAGATGAGAGCAAAGATTCCACCTGTTGCAAACAGACTTCTGTGATATAATTTTGATGCTTTCAAGATAGTCTTGACGTGTAGAAATTAATTATATAACATTGAGAAAGCAAATTGATATACCTTATCCGAGCATTCGTTTGTGGGGCTTGGTACATCTAACCAATTCCATGCAGTGCTTTTCCTCTCTCTATCAACAAGATAACCGTACTTGATGCGTGGTACATCTACTAGACTGCTAGACACTTCAAAGATCCAACAAGAAGTGGAGATCTTATTATAATTGTACAAAATTGTCTGCCTACTTGGCTGCAAAAATAGGGTTTTGATGTTACCAGCAATAATGTTGTCCTCATCCAATGATAGAGCATTCCATGAAAAGTTTGAATTAGTTGGGCTGATACGTAGTACTTCTCCGCTGTAATCTCAGATAAACATAACAGGTTAATTACGTGTAGAATCCAAGAGAGTTATATGACTGACGATTATACCTCAACACATTGACAGAAAGTACCACTTGACAGCTGCCCCAGAAAGAAGATATGACCACAGTGCATCCATCAGAAAACCATGGATTACTAAGGAAACTTGAACAGTAAAGTCCAGGGAAGCAACCATCATCCGCGGACATTACAACAGGAATCTTCAGATGTGTACAGTAAGTTAAATGTAATACAGAGGAAGGGAGGGAGATAGACTAAAGTAAAATTCAGATAACATGATTTAAATCATCATAAGTTTTTTGGCTGATATCAAGTTCATGAACCTGAAACCTTTCGTTCAAGGAAGTTAAGTTCATGTACAACAGTACAACTATGGTGGATGCTACCTAAAGTTGCTCCCCCAGTGCATAAAATTTAGGCGAGTGAAATTGGCACCCAAAATTGTGAAACCACAACCCCTTTTCCTTTTTCAATGACCGTTTGAAATATCTGCATAACAAAAGGGAGGGGGTTGTGGTTTGCAAAAAGGGGGTGCCCAATTCGTCCCCCATACTTAAAGCATTAATGGAAGCTTAGCTATGCCATAAATATGCATGAGAACAACATCAACCTCTAAGTTTCAAAATCATTTTATAGTAGAAACCCAGCACACAAGTGGTATCTAGTAATAAATGTAACCTATCATGTATGATGTATACATGTTTCACATTCATGATTTGTAATCCAAGAATTCTTCAATGTAAGCTTGCAGAAGTTTGCATACATGCTAATAAAGAAATCGTCTTTCATAATTTGCAAGCACAACAAATTATGCCAAGAATGGCACGAAAGTCAGTGGCTCAAAAGAACCCAAGAAATTGATGACCCGAATCAAATAGATGAAAGACGAAGGTCTCACCACATCAAAAATTTTAGCAGATGAGCATGGCACCCCATCTATCGGCCAATCCATTCTAAGGAGAGAATCTGTTGCAGAATGTGCCCCAGACTCCACTGCACTTCTTGAAGATAAAAACAACAGCAGTTTTCCATCTGGACTGGAAAAGTTATACTCATCATCTTACAAGAAGCCATCAAGTAGATAATGATTGAGACAATCAGCTATATAGTAGATAATTAACAAATGAAACAATGATCACAGTTGCCATTCTGCTTTTCCTGAATGGCGCTTACGATAACCTTACTATTTCATTCATAAAAGTGAAAAAAAGACAAGAAAGGTCAGAAAAACAAACTTTCAGTTCTATCTGGGTTACCAATTTTAGATGAGTCGACCAATTTTAGATGGCGTAGCAACAACGTATTCCAGAAAAGATATTTATTTAACAACCAAAAGTAGATTTTCAGAAACCTAAAGAGGAACTTAGTGTAAGATATCATAGACTAAATTAGGTAAAACAATCAGGTTACAGGCTTCTGTGAAATATGAACAAAAACAACACCAAGCATCCGATGAAAAAAAATACAGTACCTGAAACGTGGATGGTAGGCACTGCTTGTGCTTTGAGTCAGGTTTACCACAGGAAAATCTTCCACTGAATTATATCTGGAACTGTGGAGGAATTCAATAAGTATATCATGTCTGTGAACAATAAATCTTGAAACAAGTTACATGCAGAAGGCTGCAGCTAAATTGGCTTAAGCATACATAAAGCAACTCACGTGATATCTTGTCCATCTTCTGATACACAAAGTGGTGCCTTAACCGCATACAAAGCACAGGGCCTGTTATAACAATACTTAATGCCAAGCTTCCTGGTATTTGCTGACCACCCAACAAAAACCAAAAACTGATGTGATCCTCCAACTGCTGGTGCCCACACAACCTGGCCGACACTCAAATGCTTTTCAATTCCTCGAACAGTTTGTGTCTCTCCACTGTGCAGCACAGTCAAAATCCTAATAAGTTTTCCATCTAGAGAAGAGATCTCTTTGTCCTAGTACTCATAGAAACTAGACCAAAATGTACTAGACCTGTTAATGTTGATGACAAAGAGTGCAGGCTGCCCTTTTCCAACATAGGTTTCCCCCCATTCCTCCTCCCATTCTCCTTGACCTTTCCAGTTGGCAAAATTCTCATCGGTGGTACTACCTTTCTTGTAGCCCTGACAAGTAAATGTTGGCTTGGACGGAGATGGTTCCTCAGCAACATAAGCGATGAGAGTTTCATCAGAATTCCAAGAAATTCCCTGAAACCTGTATCATTGAAAGATGGACTCTACTATATCTCAGTAAATTTAGACAAAGTCCACGACGACTAATGCTGAGAGTTTTGGTAGACTCTACAGCTAATCATTAGAGACATGGATACACTTTCTAACGCATAGGGCTAAGATTACATATCATATAAAGCAATAATAAGAAAAAATAGAAATCGTAGATACACCAGTACCAAGATATTCCCTGAAACCTGGTACCACTGGAAGTTGAAATTTACTACATCTCAGAAATTGTTGACAAAAGCTAGAAGGAGTAACGCTCGAAAATTGAGGTACAAACTCTAGGACTAATCAGTAGAGACATAGATACAAAGTATCTTGTACGTGAGGCTAATATCATATATCATATAAAGCAATTATCAGAAAGAATTCTCATCAATTACCATTCATCAGCATATACTGAGCCATGAACAGACTGTGGGATATGAAATTCTTTTTCAACTTGAGCCGGACCCCAAATTTCAAACTGACAGGGAGCTTCATATTCAGGATTCCGAACTACAAGAAGCTTTGCACCTGACGGTGATGGAACAACTACAGATACTCCTGTCATCTCAACTGGAAACGGGGCCCATTGAAAGTTTACCGAGTTGCTAATTTCTTTCGAAATGTGAGAGGATAGAATAAATTTCCTCCTCTTATTTGCCAAAAGATTTGGTTGACTGATTGAAAACATTGCCTGGGAGCCATTTCCTGTACAAAGAAAAGTATGCTTTTAAATCGTAGAAGAGAAACAAAAACAATCTTAAGGAAAATGAGATATATCATATCATACTAGTGTCAGATTTAATCCATGCCTTGTCAATGCTGGATATACTGGTGAACTCTTGAAGTAATCTAGACTGTGATGCATATTCATCCTCAGATGTTGCATCTGCTCCCAGAGGCATCTCCTTCAATGGGAAAGCTCTAGAACCATCCATGGTTGACATGAAATCAATCAATTACTAGAAAGCAATCAACAAAAGATATGAGAACGTGTCTGCTCGGCAATCAAGAGAGCTTACTTGTAGAGAGTCAGAGAGGTTACGAGTCTGGGAGCAACTGAGAACAAAATCAACCGATAGAGTCACAGAGACCAAAAAGAGAAAAGAATCTTTCTAGTACGTGGCAAACTGTAACGTGCCCTTGTCTAAACTGTGTCGTGCACCGCGAGTGATTATAGCATTTCCCTCGATCAACAATGGTCTAGTCTTATTCAAACATCCTCAACCAAAACCCTAACCTATAAGCATAGACAATACTGGACTCCTCGACCATCTTAGTGTGTTGGTTCGTGGATTTCTGAGAGCTTTGTGTCTTGCTAATAACACTACTGATCTCCTGAATGATGAGGCGTGTCATTTCCTTCATGAACTAGTAGATTCCGGTGTCCATCCGAATATCTTCAGTTATAAATATTGTGATCAATCTCTAATACAAAATAAAATTAGAAAACGGCCACCACACTTTTTAAGTTACAAGGATCGATGCTCAACATCCATGAGTTTGGTGCCTTCTCTGTAGTTGAGTTTGCTCAGAATTTCAACAAATGCGATAACCAAATTCTTTTATTACTACTGCATTGTCTCTGGTCCAGAAAACTTATCAAATGAAAGGGCCTATTATTTTGTCGCAGCAGTCTCTACAAGCATTAAGTAGCGTACTTATCTACCATCCATCACAGTCATGGATTCATAATTTACTGAAGCCGTATTCAAACTTGCTTCACTTCTTGAAATAGTGTACGCGGGTTGCTTTGGATCAGGCAAATGTGTGACATCACCTGTAAGCATCGATATTACTTCTGACATGTTAGCTCTATCCTCTGCATGCTCTTGAACACATAGGAGACCTACCTGAATAAATTTTAAAACTTCCTCTTTAGACCCCGAGTCAAGTGATGTGTCCTTTATCTCCAGAGGATGTCCTTGTTTCCACAATTCCCAGGCCTGCAACATTAGTTTGTGATGCAAGTACTTGAGTTATTCTGCTCTAGTAGAAATTGACTGGAAAGTTTGATTTATCATCGTAACTTACAAGTTCGATAAGGCAGAGACCAGTAGATGAAAGAAAATTAGTGTTCTTTTTGCCACTTATAATCTCCAACAGCAGAACTCCAAAACTATAAACATCAGACTTTTGAGAGAAAACGCCCTTCATGGCATATTCTGGAGACATATAACCGCTGCATAAATAATTATATTAAGCTTCGAAAGATGACTATTCAGAAAAATTTGTATATGTAAATCAGTATATATGTGTCATGGAGTTGTTCTAAGAGTGGAAATTTTCTTTTACTTACTATGTTCCAACAACTCTAACTGTATTTGCCATAGATTCATTCTGTCCGAAAATCCTGGCCATTCCAAAGTCTGAGATCTTAGGGTTCATATTTTCATCAAGTAGAATGTTACTAGCTTTCAGATCTCTGTGTATGACTCTAACTCTAGAATGCTTATGAAGATAGAGAAGTCCTTGTGCAATTCCTTCGATGATGCTGACCCGTCTTTGCCAGTCCAATTGCTTCCTTCTAGTGGAGTCTGCAATAAAAAAGTTCATAACATGCTAATAGTGGTCAAAACCTTCATCAAATACAAGACACCAATGAAAAAAATTACATATGAAGGGGGAAGAGGGGAGTTTCTGTATATGAAAGAAATTGTGGACAAACCAAATAGGAACGCATCCAAGCTCTTATTCGCCATAAATTCGTAAATCAGAATCTTTTCTTCTCCTTGAATGCAACAACCCAACAGCCTAACAAGATTACTATGTTGAAGCTCAGCTATAAGTGTAATCTCATTCATGAATTCTTCTAGTCCTTGTCCTGAACTTCTGGCAAGTCTCTTTACCCCTACCTGTTCCCCATCTGGTAATGCCCCCTGTAGTTGCGCATGATATTAGTTTCAGGTGCTAATGGAAGAAGAAAGGACTGTATATATTTATACCTTGTAAACAGGTCCAAAACCACCCTGTCCTAGCTTGCTGGCAGATGAGAAGTTATCTGTTGCAGCCACTACTTCTGAAAAACTGAACATCCGAAGCTTGGACATGTGGCCGAATCTGGTAAATTGAGATCTCAACTCTTCTAATCCTTGTTCCTGGCCTATATTATATCCCATTTATCTAAATAGTTAGCTGCGTCCAATTCATCAGAAAATTGCCATGAAGATCATATACGGTTTCTACTTACCAGTGTTTTTCATGAGTCTGAGCTTTCTTTTCTTTATGTGGCATAAGTAACATACTAGCAATGCCATGAAAAATACAAGACCTATGATGCACCATATCCACCATTTTTTCTTTATATCTTCTGTTAAACCGCTCGTTTTGCTTCCTTCTGCAGGTAATAACGATATTAGTCAAGTACTTGAAGTGGTTGAGAGGTGATCAATCAGGTAACAGAAACCCTCCATTGCCCTCAACTTTCTTAGTTTAACAGTTAAGTACATCTCTATGGTGTAAAAGAAATAATTCAAAAAAGCATAGGGCTAAATCAGTGCACAATGCAAAGGAAGAATGACAATTGTAAAGTGCTTCAGACAAACACAGTAGCTATATATGCATACCTTTGCTATTATTAAATATGTTAAGGACATAAGTGGCATCAAAGTAATCATTGGCGACAAATCTTGCTGCTCCACTCATAAATACACAACCAGTCCCATTGGAATAAATACTTTTGAAACCAATGCAGGAGCAGTCACTCCAGCAAGTGGCATGGCAATCACTAATGGTCATGTTAGTATTGTTATCATGCTTTAGAATTTCAGTTCCATCAAAATAGCCTCTTACTGGTACAAGTCCATCCGAGTCATTCCTGCATTCGGAGGGCTTCTCCTCTATGCACAGGGCTCCAGGATTATTCAAGTTGAATGTGCATGCACTAGCTTCTGTTCTCTCCCATGTAGTACCGTTGACAGTTAAAATGCACTGCATGATTTGGCCCCAAGCATTCAGTTCCCACCTTGAGATAGTAGACCTGTTTTTAGCAGTATAAGAAAAGTACTTATCTTCCTTGTTTGAAACAAAAGGAAACTCAAACAGATCAACCCTTCTTGTCATTTCAGGAGCATTTTGAAAAGATCCATTTTCCCAGACCCCACTGCTCCAGTATACTTCATCTCGTCGCCAGATGATCAATTGGTTGGTGCTACCAGGATCAATGCCGAGCCTGAAAGCACCTGGTGCAGGTATCTGATCGCTGAACCAGGAAGAAATAGTCCAATTCTGTCCAACCTTGACATTCATGCCCAATTTCATTCCGGGTAACAATGTGTTGGTTGGATGGTCAAAGCTTTCCCATATAACATTTCCAGCTGTTCCATTAGTAGCTAGTACTTCTCGCAAGACCAAATTTCCAGTATCTAATAAGGAGAGAGTCACATTACCAGAAGCTGTTTTATTAGGATCTGAGACAGATACTTGGCCTCCACCATGAATGAGCTTCAATGTTGCATCACTAGCTAATGCAAGTACCCCTGATGTATCAATGATCGGAGTTTCTGGATTGGCTACCCACACTGCATCTGGATCATTTGGTAGTTTGTAGTACCATACTCCCAAGTAACGGTTACTTGTAGCACCGAAAATGCTTGAGTTGCCGGGACTAAAGAAGCCTAACTTGAACAAACCATTTTCGGAAACAAGATAATCGTCATCCTGGTCGCTTAGCTGTTGGCCTTGCTTGAGTGTAGCATTATGTGTTTGTGCATGAGAAGAAGAAAGAGAAAGCATGCAGAAACATGAGAAAAAGAGGAAGACAATGCTTCTTAGTTTGGCCATTGACAATGCTTCCAAACTTGAAAGTTGTGTTAGCTTTGAGTCCTTAACCCCCAGAATTCCATGAGTCATTGCTCTCAGTTTTTCTTCCTGCCAAGTGCCAACCACTTGTTGTTCAATTATAAGACGCAGTTATCCATGTGACAGCAATTTGTCTGACATGTTGCCTTTGTCTAAGATTATCTAAATTATTGTGGTCTATTTCAGGTGAAGGGTCAAAACTAGTGAGATTTCTGACATAATTGCGCTCATCTCCTTATGAATTTTCATCACACATACAGTGAATTTTCATAATTGCATTCTTTCTTTGTAACATCCACGCGCCTGGTCCAACGGCCGCCACAGTGAATTGACCGGTGCATCAGCAAAGTCAATGCCATCGGAAATCAATTGTCGTACATGTTTGCCTTGAAGTAATTGGCGTTTAGCACATGTTAGTAGCTTTAAGTTTGTTAATGAATTCTGATTAGAGGAGGGACTCATGTTATCTATGAGGACTAGTCATTTGTGTTTCTGCATGGGGTTTCTTTTAGCCAGAAGATGAGGTTCTTGGCTTATTTGGTGAGGATGAAGAATTATGCTTTGGTACTTAATATACAATAAAATAATTAGAGGCATACTGTCTTGCTAAACCACCAAAGGTTCAAATTTACAATGACGTCCTCTGAAATCTGTATGTGGATTGTTCATATTGAATGTAACTTTGATAAATAGGCCCTTCATGATGCATCAGTATTTGCATGACAACAGCAACATTGAGAAGCTCCTTTAGAACAAGTATCTCTTGAACCACACACCAGTATGTAGAAAGCTCTCAAAGTCCGAATGAGATGAAAATCCAACCTTGCACATAGTTTTTACTAATGTCTTTACCTGTCAATTGGATGGTTGTCTTTAGGGAACACAATGACTTCCACAGCAACTACATTTTCTTTTAATGCCCGAGCATACTGCAAATTATGAAGGTCCACATTACTTTTCTTTACACCAGTATAAGAGCATTCGTTATGCATCATAGCTTCCACACAACTAGGAAACAAAGGAAGTATAAGATTCATACATTCCAACTGTTTTTGAATTTGTACCTCAATCACTTTCTACTGCTAGGCAGCCAATACAAGTATATATCCAAGCATTTCGTAATGTACCTCAATTAAGGAATTACCGACACAAAGTAATGTGGCGACAACTGTTATATCAATTCTGTTTGGTTTAAAATGTTTCTCTAGATCTACCTTCTATTCCACTGACTGTCCTATTTAAGCATCAAAATCTGGAGCCAGCTCACTATACAGTAGAAGAAGCATAAACTAGCATACCTTTGAAATATGTGAAATAGGAGACTTGCTGTGAAAGATAGCCAGATGCTCCGATGAAGGTGCTTCTGTATATCTATTTTTGCTGTCAGTTCCATAGGCCTCCACATAGCACCAATCAGGGATGTCTGTTGTGCCAACCATCAATGCCAGGTTGCATGCAGGATTCCTTGTAGCTGCCGCACAAAACTTCTCCGGTGCCTGCATGTTTCAGGTACAAGGTTATCAAATTTCAATGCGATATCACTTTCTAAAGCATTTGATCCTGGTGCACATATGTTAAAAAGCTGGAAGAGAATGAGAAGCCCAAGAATCCAATCCCAAACAGAAGCATCCGATAAGTGAAATTAGATATTTGTATATAAAATCACAAACTACTGGTATCCATAACTTGAAAAGCATAATGACAAGAAATTAAATTGTATACACGAAGATGGTTTCTGTCTTCGTTCTGAACGAACAGATAATCCTACTTTGTGAAAGCTACAAACCTGACCATTCAAGTGAGTTGTAAAAAAGCCACCATGAGAACCACCAAGAACAGCCATTTTGGATGGACAAGCAAGCCCCACATGTCAATGACATGATCAATAACCACCAGTATATCATTCACATCCTGTAGAGAAGAATTTCAGAGTTTAGGAAATAGAAGTCAAACAAATGGTAATATACTTCATTGCCAGGTAGAAATTAATTATATAACATTCAGAAAGCAAATTGATATACATTCTCCGATCATTCGTTTGTGGGGCTTGGTACATCTAACCAATTCCATGCAGTGCTTTTCCTCTCTCTATCAACAAGATAACCGTACTTGATGTGTGGTACATCTACTAGACTGCTAGACACTTCAAAGATCCAACAAGAAGTGGAGATCTTATTATAATTGTACAAAATTGTCTGCCTACTTGGCTGCAAAAATAGGGTTTTGATGTTACCAGCAATAATGTTGTCCCCATCCAATGAAAGAGCATTCCATGAAAAGTTTGAATTAGTAGTGCTGATATGTAGTACTTCTCCGCTGTAATATCAGATAAACATGACAGGTTAATTATGTGTAGAATCCAAGAGACTTATATAATCGATGATTATACCTCAACACATTGACAGAAAATAATACTTGACTGCTGCCCCAGAAGGAAGATATGACCACAGTGCATCCATCAGACAACCATAGATTACTAAGGAAACTTGAACAGTAAAGTCCAGGGAAGCAACCATCATCCGCACACATTACAACAGGAATCTTCAGATGCAGTGTAATTTTAGGGTAATACAGAGGAAGGCAGGGAGATAGAGTAAAGTAAACTCATGTGACCTGCTTTTAAATCATCAAAAGAATTTCTGGCTGATATCAAGTTCATGAAACTAAAACCTATCATTTAAAGGAGCTAGGTTCATATACAACTACGGTGGATGCGACCTAAAGTTGCTCCCCCAGTGCATAAACTTAAGGGGAGTGAATTGGCATCCCATTTTCCTTTTCCACAAGTATTTGAAGCATTAATGGCAGGTTAGCTATGCCATAAATGTGCATCATAACAACATCAAGCTCCAAGTTTCAACACAGCATATCATTGTTGTAGAAACCCAGCAAATTCTTGTCCAGCATACCACTGGTATTCAGTAATATTGTAACCTACTACGTATTCCTATTTCACATTCATGATTTTCAATCCAAGAATTCTTGAATGTTAGGTTGTAAAAGTTCGCACCACTACAAGGGATTAAAAGAGCATACATGCACATGATAATAAATAGATCTTTTTTCATAATTTACAGGCACAACAAGTTAAGCCAAGGATTGCATGAAAGTTAGTGGCTTAAAACAACCCAAGAAATTCATCACTCAAATTAAATAGATGATAGATGAATATCTCACCACATCAAAAAATTTAGCAGATGAGCATGGCACTCCATCTATCAGCCAATCGATTGTATGCAGAGAATCTGTTGCAGAATGTGCCCCAGACTCCATAGCACTTCTCGAAGATAAAAACAACAGCAGTTTTCCATCTGGACTGGACAAGTTATACTAATCATCTTACAAGCAGCTACCAAGTAGATAATGATTGAGACAATCAGCTATATATATAGTAGGTAACAACTGAAACAATGATCACAATTGCCATTCTGCTTTTCCTGAATGGCGTTTTATGTTTACCTAACTACTTCAGTTACAAAAGTGAAAGAAGCAAAGAAATGACAGAATAAAAAGCTTCCATTTCTATCAGGGCTAGCAATTCAAGATAAATCATGATGTAGCGAAATTGTATTCCGGTAGAGAAATATTTTCCAAGTACCAAAAGAAGATTCTCAGAAACCAAAAAAGAAACTCAGCGTAAGATATCACATTGTATGGTAGGCACTACTTACGCTTTGAGTTAGCTTTACCACAGGAAAATCTTCAACTGAATTATCTCTGGAACTGTTGAGGAATTCAACAAGTATATCATATGTCTGTGGAGAATAAATCTTAAAACAAGTTACATGCAGAAGGGCTGGGCATACGCATTCAGAAAGCAACTCACTTGATTTTTTGTCATCAGCTTCTGATACATACGGTGGTGCCTTAACCGCATACAAAGCACAGGGCCTGTTATAACATTACTTAAGGCCAAGCTTCCTCGTATCTGCTGACCACCCAACAAAAACCAAATAGTGATGTGATCCTCTAACTGCTGGCGCCCACACAACTTGGTCAACACTCAAATGCTTTTCAATTCCTCTAACAGCTTGTGTCTCTCCACTGTGCAGCACAGTCAAATTCCCAATAAGTTTTCCATCTAGAGAAGAGATCTCTTTGTCCTAGTACTCATAGAAACTAAACCAAAATGTACAAGACCTGTTAATGTCGATTACAAAGAGTGCAGGCTGCCCTTTTCCAACATAGGTTTCCCCCCATTCCTCCTCCCATTCTCCTTCCAGTTGGCGAATTTCTCATCGGTGGTACAATCTTTCATGTGGCCCTGACATGTAAATGTTGGCTTGTAAGGAGATGGCTCCTCAGCAACATAGGCGATCAGAATTTCATCAGAGTTGCAAGAAATTCCCTGAAACTTGTAGCATTGAAAGATGAACTCTACTAAATATCAATAAATTTAGACAAACTCCAGAAGGACTAATGCTCAGAATACAAACTCTATTGCTCATCACTAGAGACATAGACACACTTTCTATTTTTCTAATATATAAGGCTAGCATCATATATCATAAAAACCAATGATCAGAATAATTAGAAATTGTAGACACACATTACCAACATATTCCCTGAAACCTGGTACCATTGGAAGATGAACTTTACTACATCTCAGATATCGTAGACAACAAATAGAAGCGCTAATACTCAGAATTGAGGTACAAACTTTAGGATAAACAGTCGAGACATAGATACACAACGTATCTTGTAAACAAGGCTAATATCATATATCATACAAAGCAATTATCAGGAAAGAATCGTTATCAATTACCATTCATCAGCATATACTGACAGGAAGCTTCATCTCCTGGATTCCGAACTACAAGAAGCTTTGCACCTGATGGTGATGGAACAATTACAGATACTCCTGTCTTCTCAATGGGAAATAGGAACTTTACCGAGTTGCTACTTTCTTTCGAAATGTGAGAGGATAGAATAAATTTCCTCCTCTAGTTTGCCAAAATATTTGGTTGGCTAGTGAAAAACATTGCCCGGGAGCCATTTCCTGTACAAAGATCATGATTGCAAATTGGAGTATGGGCTTCGAATCAGAGAGGACAAACAAAAATGTACACATTGTATACAATTTTAGGGAAATGTGATATCATACAAGTATGCCTTGTCAATGCTGGATGCATTGGTGAACTCCTGCAGTAATCTA
This sequence comes from Fragaria iinumae, assembly GCA_009720345.1. NCBI lineage: Eukaryota > Viridiplantae > Streptophyta > Magnoliopsida > Rosales > Rosaceae > Fragaria > Fragaria iinumae. The sequence goes on from CM019120.1 coordinate 13,222,664, forward strand.
GACTGCAAAGCGTATTCATCTTTATTTGTCTCATCTATTCCCAGGGGCAGTTCCTTCATTGCGACAGCTTTGGAACCGTCCATCATTTACAGTCTAATACTACAAATAAATTTACAGTGAGACCAATTAGCTAATACAACACAATCAACAGAATGTAGGGGAAGAAAATACTAGTTCATAGTTGAGATGGTCAGTAGCTTTTCTAATCGGGGGATTTCATTATGCACCCAAATCCACATATGCTTATGGATAGTTCATCCGGGGAGACCAAAATTGGAATGCTATCAAATTATACTCGGCAATTAGTATATTCACCTTTCGCGCCACATAGATTGTAAGATTGTCAGCTTCAGAAAATTTTGAGCGCCACTGTGGGTCACTGAAATTACTCCATTTTCACTTTACACTTCATTTATTTTACAATAACCCCATCCCCACAATTTCATCATTGCATTTATATTGAAATTCAGGTACTAAATGACATGATGGAATCCAGAAATGTTTAGTCAGGCCTAACACCCAATGATCCAAATACTTTCACTAGAAAAGATCAATTACCCAAAGTATGTATTCACAACCCTCTACTACTTCTAGTCTTCAACATTTCTAAAGCTCATGTAACTCAAAGATTTCTAATTTTACTTCTAGTCCGAAAAAGATATATACTTTACCGCAATGAAAATGAAACGAAAAATAAAAACCAAAACCAAAACAAAACAAGCAGAACCAAAGCATTGTGCAAAGTGACATAAAAAGAGAGCAGATGAACTAAAAATAATGTAGAGAGAGAGAGAGAGAGTCAGAGAGGTTATGAGTCTGGGAGCAACTGAGAACAGAATCTGTAGGGATCGTCTGCTATACCGAACGGTATAACTGACAGGCTATGCCACGTGCAAGGCACGTGAAGAGAAAATCGGAGTATACGTGCGCGAGTCAATTCACAAGCGACAAAATCAACCCAGTCTTCTCATTTTTCAGGTTCTCTACTGTTGGAAAGCATCAATCAAGATTTCTGGGGCGAAGCTAAGGGGCGTTTGTTTGTGTACTTTGACTTTTTAACTTGCGCTTCCGTTTTAAGTATAGGATTAAAATTATATTTATGTATTTAGCGTAACAGGAAGAGGAATCAGTTTTAAAAGAGGGGGAAGGGTAACTGTCAATAGATTACCTTCTTGCCCATGGTTTATGTATTTAGCGTTTATTGTAGATTGATATAAGTTTGGGTGTTTTAGGAACTTTAAAAATTTAACCATCTTCATTCATTTCTAGCTTTATTATTAGTAGATAAAAAGGACGGCCATGATTAAATGAAAGTAAAGATCAACGCCCCGTATCTTTTAGCTATTTTCTCATTTTCAAAAATCATTTTCTTTTTCCAAATTTCATAGAGAATAGCTCAATGCACCGAAAAATATTCCAAAGATCTTCTGAACTCGTGTCGAAGCTTATTTTATAAATCAGGGCCTTAAACGAATAATCGTCTCTTCGATAAAATCATAAAAATAAACCTAAGCACTTCTTTTGATATTTCCGATCGGGTTTACAAATTTTCAGTAACCCGACAAAAGCTTGATAAATTTTTACAGAGTCTTACAAAAAGCAAAAGCGTAATTAGGGTTGACTGATTTTATCGGGGCCCAAAATTTATCGGAAAGATGTGATTTTTCTACCATAGTCGTATTTCACTATACTGATCACATCCTATTTCACAAGATTTTTGAAAATTTTGTTTTCTAGGTATAGTTGGTTCACAAAGATACACACTTAGATAAACCTACTAAACAAGTTATACCACATTAGTAGGCACGTTGTGATTCCAATGACTAAATTTCATAAAATCAAAATTCAACCGTCTGATGTGATCAGTGTAGTAAAATACGTATATGGTAGAAAATTCAACTGTATTTGGTAACATAAATGGCTCGATCAAAACAGTCAACCCTAATTCAAGGTCACTTATCACACGAAAGTGCACTTACCTACCCCTTTGTGAATTATTTTGATCGAATCTTTCACACACACACTCACATATATGAGATGTAGCCACACATGTAAAAATTTAAGGAATTTTACCTCTGATGATGTGGCTCCCATAGAGAAGTAAAAGCGTAATTAGGGTTGACTGATTTTCTCGAGGCTTAAAATTTACCGCAAAGATGTGATTTTTCTACCATAATTGTATTTCACTATACCGATCACATCATATTTCACAATATTCTTGAAAATTTTGCTTCCTAGGTATAGTTGGTTCACATATATGCACACTTAGATAAACCTACTAAACAAGTTATATCACATTAGTAGGCACGTTGTAATTCCAATGACTAAATTTTACAAAATCAAAATTCGACCGTCTGATGTGATCAGTGTAGTAAAATACGTATACGGTAGAAAATTCAACTGTATTTGGTAACATAAAAGGCTCAATCAAAATGGTCATCCATAATTCAAGGTCACTTATCACACGAAAACGCTCTTACCTACCCCTCTGTAAATTATTTTGGTCGAATCTTCCACATACACACACTCACATATGTGAGATGTAGCCACACATGTAAAAATTTAGAGAATTTTACCTCCGACGATGTGGCTCCTCATAGAGAAGCAAAAACGTAATTAGGGTTGACTGATTTTATCGGGGCTCAAAATTTACCGGTAAGATGTGATTTTTCTACCATAGTCGTATTTCACTATACCGATCACATCATATTTCACAAGATTTTTAAAAATTTTGCTTCCTAGGTAAAGTTGGTTCACAAAGATACACACTTCGATAAACCTACTAAACAAATTATACCACATTAGTAGACACGTTGTGATTCTAATGACTAAATTTCACAAAATCAAAATTCGACTGTCTGATGTGATCAGTGTAGTAAAATACGTATATGGTAGAAAATTCAACTGTATTTGATAACAAAACGGTCAACTCTAATTCAAGGTCACTTATCACACGAAAACGTGCTTACCTACCCCTCTGTGAATTATTTTGATCGAATATTCCACACACACACACACAATCACATATATGAGATGTAGCCACACATGTAAAAATTTAGGGAATTTTACCTCCGACTATGTGGCTCCTCATAGAGAAGCAAAAACGTAATTAGGGTTGACTGATTTTATCGGGGCCCAAAATTTACCGGAAATATGTGATTTTTCTACCATAGTCGTATTTCACTACACCGATCACATCATATCTCACAAGATTTTCGAAAATTTTGCTTCCTAGGTATAGTCGGTTCACAAAGATGCACACTTAGATAAACCTACTAAACAAGTTACATCACATTAATAGACACGTTGTGATTACAATGATTAAATCTTACAAAATCAATATTCGACCCATTAATATTTAATTGCATTGAATTCAATTGAACCTTAAACTCATTCTAAAAAAAAAATATTACACTAATTCTTGAGCCCTAACAAACGCCCAAACGTAATCTCTAAACCCAAACCTAGTTTGGCCCAATGAGATCAACAAACACAAATCCAAGTGTTTGGATTAAAAAAAATAACAATAAAAAAATATCCAAAAGAAGGTCAAAATTTAAGTATATTTATCACAACGTGACTAGTAATATGGTGTAACTTGTTTAGTGTGTTATATGTAAGTGTATATCTTCATAAACCAACTATATATAGAGGTTAAAATATTGAAAAATCGACCGCATGATGTGATCGATATAGTGAAATACATTTATGGTGGAAAATTCAATCATTTTCGATAATATTTGGACCATGATCAAGGCGGTCAACTCTTTTTACACTTATGTTTTGTTGTCAAATTTTAATAACTTCGCAAGTGCACGAATCGTTTGTAGTATAGCTTATATGCAAATAAGAGGTCGTTCAAATTAGGGATGGATAACTAACTTTAACTCTAACTAATAACCAAATTACTCTAACGACTAACAAGAAAACAATAAGATATTTTTGTGATTTTTGTAAACAATAAGAAAAGAGTAAAACAAGCAAATTGAGAATGTCACACAAGATAGTTGAGAAAAATGTTTTGAAAAATTGTAAAACAATGATGGATGAATGCTAGGGCTTCTAACTTCACCGTCACAATCCTATTCGAGTTTCTAATTTTTCGATTACTAACTACTAAACCGGTATCGAAGAATCCTTCATATAAGCCTTATGGCAGAGTACTTATACGCATAAGTTCTCCAAAACATGAATATTACCTTATGGCATAGTATAGTATCCAACTATTCTTAGAAGTATTGTCAAGACTCACCCCGAATTTCACCCTGAAACCCGAGGTAAGTCCTGCGGGGACCATCTCCAAAGAAAATTTACTGAAGAACTCGGCAAACTTCCCTTGAAAATGGACAACCCTAACCCGGAAAAATATAGAACACCCTCTTAACTAAAATATCAATCTTCAACTCAATCCAAATAACCGAATAAAATAATACACAATTATTTTTCCAAAAGTATTCAGAGCTACTACAAGAAAGACAACGGAAGCTGATAAAAAAATCCTAGTGGGTTAAACAGATAACCTACTGGCGAACATTAGCGGAAAGATGGGTGACTATGCCTCGTCGCCTTCTTCTAGACCCCACCCGAACTCTGCAGACTGTGCATTTAAAAACGAAGGAAAGGCCCAGGGGAAAAATATTTAATTACGTCAAAGTGAGTGGACAAAAGTAATTTCGACAAACAATAATATTTCCCCAAGAAAACTTTAAAGGAAAGCGCTATGCAAGCGACAGCTTAAAAGCTTAACTCAAAAATTCTTGACTGGTGTCTAGCCTCGCTAGACTCCTAAACTTCAGAAAAATGCCTCTTAGGCTAGAATTATAAATATATCAGTATGTATATACACTCGTCATACTCCTTGTATGATTTCTTTGAAGAGATATAAGAAAAACAGAAATTCATACAAGGCTACTACGCTCGCGTCTAACCCTCACGTCACCCCATAATGACATTTTTCCTCATTATGGGGGAACCGCACGAGTGGATATATATATATATATATATATATATATATATATATATATATACGTGCTGACTCCTTGTACGAATTCTATGAATGAATACGTAAAATCATAAGTCGTACAAGGCTACGACGCTTGCGTCTAACGCTCACGTCACCCCATAATGGCATTTTTCCTCATTATGGGGGGAAATCACGTATAGCTAGTTAGCGTTTATTTATATACATATTATTCTCATAAACGTCAATAAATGAGTATAAACACCGAAAATCTCAATTTCCGGTTAAATTCCAACAAAAGAAATTATTCAACAATAAAACATTTCAAGCACATTATTTAAAACAAAGGTCCACTCACAACTTAAGCCTAAGCCTGATGTCGGTCGGAGGTTTCTTCCGCTCGGGCCTCCTCACGTCCTGTTCCAAAACATAAATAAATCCTTAAATAAAACACCGACGCTTAAAGAAAATAGACATAATTAAATATGAGCTTCTCGCGCTCAACCATGCCTATCGCCCTAAATCATAACTTCACTGCCAACCATAATTCTCCATAAAAAACCGACATCCCAAAAAATCCAATGGCCGGATTTTAACTTCCACCGTCCTAATCATAAATAATCCAATGGCCGGATTTTAACTTAATAATCCGCCAAAAATACCAAACTTTAACAATTTCCAAACCTATCCAAAACTCCTCCAAAAATTCTAAAACTCATTCCATTAAACTTCTCATAAAATTCCCCACTAAAAACAATTTTTCAACGGCGGCCAGCTCCGACGACCTCCAATGCTCACCAAAATTTGGCAGCACCTTCCTCTCAACCTCCTCTACAACATTCCTAACTAGCACAAACTCCAATTCTAAGCCTAACCATGTCAATCGAACGAAAACAACAATAAAAGCCCTAGAATTTCCTTTACCGATTTCTCCTTACCTAGCTCAAGAGGGAGAGAATCATTTGGAGGGATTGGAGCACGGGAGGAGGGCTTCCTTTTGAGCCAAGGGGCTCCGGCTATGGCGGTCGGAGGAGGAAGTTCCGGCGACGGGAAGCTTTGGGCAGTCGAGACTTCCGAGCGGCGTCTCTCCCTCACGGCGGCGCTAGGGAGGCTGCCACTGGTCTAGAAAGGGAGCTGGGTCGGAGGCCGACCGTTTGGGACCGGTGCGGCGGCGATCGGTGGCCGGACGACGGTGGTCGGGCTCGGGAAGCTTTTCCGGGCGGAGGGAGAGGGAGAGAGAATCAGGAGGGAGGAGAGAGAATCGGGAGGGAAGAGAGAGAAAGGAGAGAGAGAGAGGAAAGATTGGGCTTGGCCCAAACCGGTCCACAACACCACCATATACCCATTCCAAAATTCAACACCCCAAAAATAATACCCCAATAAAAATTACCTTTTACTAGCTAAAATTTACCATTTTACCGTCGTCACATTTTTCTCCTGCGAATAATTCTTTCGAAATATTCGTCCCTCAACACACCTCTAGGGACCTTAGGACTAAAAACTCAATGACGAAGACGGTAAAATTCTTATTAACACCATGCTAGTAAATAAGGTAAAAATTTAAGAGTCGGGGCGTGACAAGTATGACATCACTCTCTAAGGGTTAATGAAGTTCGATGAGAACAAAATGACTCACACAAACCAATAAAACATGGCATCTGTTCTTATCAATCTATGGTTTCTAATCATAATAAGCATTCAAGATTCAGCATGAGCATCTACCTACTCTTGCATCAGATAGCTTAAAACAAAACCCTAAAGGTCGCGAGTCTCTAGTATTTTGAAATAAGCAACAATTCTTATAGAGATTAAAAACTCAACACCAATCCAATAATAAAAACTCAACACCAATCAAATAATCAAGTAATCATCAAACTAAAAACATCGAATAGTCATGCTAAGGATCCATTATGACCCTAACAAAAGAATTAGCTACTAAGAGTCATAACAAACACGATGATAACAATGAAAAACATAAAAAGACTAAAATGGAAAAAGGGATGAAATGTTGGTGATGATGGCAACCCTCCAAATATGTCACGTTCCCGGAAGCTCCTCTCTTGATTGTTATGGCTGTCTCTATTTATAAGACTCAATTCCCAATTTGATTAGGTATTCCTTGTTCTTCTTGAACTTGGATGATGATGTGGCACTCCAACATTCCCAAAACATGGATTTGGGCCTTCATGACGTCCATGATGCTGCTAGAATTCCCCTTGAATCTTCTGCCCACAATTGGCTTCTACACATGAGCTTGAAGTAAGACATTGCACATTCTAGTCCATCTTGAGCTGCCTTCAGTGATTCGGCAAAGTTGGCTGATCTGTAGAGACTGACTGCCAGAATTTCGGGATTGCTATGCTACTTTCAATCTTTCCTGCTCCAATTGCTTCTCTTTGCTCTTTGAACCTGAAAAATGACAAACTAAGTAAAATTGAACTAAATTACTTGAAAGTGCAATACAAATCTAAGATTTAAAGGTATAAAAACATAGTATATAATGGATACATCATGTTTCCCTATGAAGAACTCTATCGTTGAGATTTAACTTTTTCTCAAATTTTATATGGGTTGCTACATCTCATCAATGTGAAAGTGTGTAGGTCGAAGAATTGACCAAAATAAGTCACGAAGGGATAGGTATGAGCGTTTTCGTGTAATAAGTGACATAAATTTAGTGTTAATCAAGTCGATTGATACCCAAACGTTATCGAAAATAGGTGAATTTTTCTTCATTGACATATTGAAGTGTATTAATCACATCAGAAGGTCGAATTTTCATTTTTTTTTAAAATTTTAATCATTAAAACCACAACGTGTCTACTAATGTGGTATAACTTGTTTAGTGTGTTATATGAAAGTATACATTTGTGTGAACCAACTGTATCTAGAAAATAAAATTTTGAAAATTCAACCGTTGGATGTGATCGATATGTTGAAATACGGTTACGGTAGAAAAATCACATATTTTCGATAATGTTTGGACCCCGATCAACGCGGTCAACCTCATATATTGTTTTACCGCATTAAGGGTAGCCTTGTCAAGCGGGGATGAATATCTCAAAATTTTTACGTAGATGGACATAGCCCATTGCCGTGAAGGTGTATGAGTTTTCGAGAAATTTTCCTGGCACCCGAGCTATTTCTTAATCTTTTTTGAAGTTTTTAAAATTTAAGAAATTCAAGAAAATGTCAAAATTTTATTCAAAAAAATTAAAAGATAATGTCAATAAATAGTTATGGTTTTAGGAAATTTTTTTGGTATTGATAATGACAAAATAAAAATAGTTGTATGTTTTTGTATGAAAAAAAAAATAGTTGTATGTTTTGAATTTTATAGGTAATAAGGTTAATAATCACCCTTTCTAAAAAAAAACATGGATAAAAAAGGGAACAGAATAATCTCAGAAAAAAAAAAGAAAAAAAAAGAGAGGATAAACCCAATAAAAAGAACATAGACGCATACTTGCAGGGATAGAATTCTTTTGAAAACCAGCAGTAGGGTCGGCCCTTAGCATAGGCCCAAAAGGCGTAGGCCTAGAGCCCCCAATTCTATGGGCCTAAAAAAATGTTCACATCTTTTTATATTTAATGGAAAAAAAAACCAATTATTTGGCCCTAAATGCTGAGTTCCTGACCTTTTTTCCTTCTGGTTCCGCTAATCTCTCTGAGTATCTGACTCGCATTCTCACGCTATGAGCCTCTGACCCTCTCTTTCTCACTTTCGAATCCATGTTACCAGGGAAATCTCTCCCTAATTTAATTTCATGGAATGAGCTAATTTAAGTGGCGGGTTTGAATGATTGAATGAATGTATATTCTAATTTTTAGAGGTACTGATGTTAAGTGCCTGGCTGGGTTTAAATGATGCGAAGTGCCTAAGTGAGCAAGGGGTTTGAACCAAAGAGGGGGAAATGGCCTTCTCTTATTGCTTTTGCATCTTGAAAAACTTTGTATATTGCTTTCGTGAGCTCTCCCTTTCAATTTGAAAATGGGTTTTGATGTCATGGTAAAGGGTATTGTATATTTGTATGGCTCTATGTTTGATGTTCAATAAAAAATGGTTTTGTCTCTTTGATATTGTCATAACGGTACGGTTTTGCAACACAAATAAGAACGATAAAATGGTTAGCTATGTTGTCGATTCAAAAAGATTTGGCTTAAAAGCTTGATTAGCTTAATTGAAACTTTTGCAGGTAAGAATGTAAGAAGGGTTCTATTTATAAAGAATGATATTTGGTTGCGATATTGTTCTGTTACTTCTTTTCTTACTGATCATTTGTTGCTTAAACTTGTACACATCATTTTGAAGAAAAGAGAAAACAGTTTGAGTTTATATTTGAAAATAGGGAGCCCAGATCTCTTCATCGCCTAGAGCCCCTGAAATCTCAGGGCCGATCTTGACCAGCAGATCTCCTCTCTTCTCATACCATTCTTCAAGATCCCATACCTTTCTTCTTCAAAACCAAGAGTGTTGCATTGTATGATCATCGATCATGGTAACTGACTTATCGATCATTGATAAGGACCATGATCTCATTATATACAGGCTTTCTTGACTAAGGAGGTCATTATCAATGATCAATAAGTCAATTACCATGAGTCAGGTTCAATCTCAGCGATTCCAGCAGTTTTGAACTTAGTGAACCTTATCCTGTGTAGGCAAAGCCCTAACCCTAATTTCTGAGACAATTGAATACAATTGAGGGACATTATACTTGAACCCTAGTTGACATTATGCCTAAACCCAATTTGCAATAGTTGTGAGGTGTGAAGAGAGACTTCCAAATGAAAACATGAGTCTCCGAATAATACGAGTCTCCAAATAATTTGCCACGTACTAGAAAAAACATGAGTCTCCGAATAACAAACACGAGTCATCACTACTATATGTATTCAAACATACACCTCACTAGCAATGAGTATCGATTACTTTCATTGTTCTACAAATTACAACATCGGTTGCTTAACTTGCTTTGCTCTAGTAGTACAACATGGGTGGCATAGAGAGATTTGAGATTGGCTCTAGCTTAGCCAAAACGCGCGCTTGTTTTCTACAACGGTAGAGGGAAATGCTATAATCACTCGAGGTGCCAAACAGTTTAAACAAGGGCTAGTTATAGTTTGCCAGGAAAATGGTAAATGGTTTAAACGGTATCCAATCTTTAAAAGTTAATTTTTGAGTTCTCAATTTTGAAAAACTTTAAAACTGTATCTCACGGTCTTAACCTGACCGTAAAATACCAATTTTTGGTTCAAACAAGAACGTGAAATACAATTTCAAAATTTTTCAAAATTGATATACCAAAACTTACGCTATCGGAAAGGTGGGACAGTATTTTGAACCAATGAAAGGGAGACAGTGCGGGTGAGTATAAATTTATAACCTCCCTCTAACACAACGGCTGAAAGCGAAGAAGATAATCCAGAAAATGGCAGTCTGCTCTTCACCACTCGCAGTTGTCTCTCCCAAACCATCCAAACTCACCTCTAAGCTATCGAAAGCTAGAGTTAAGGTTTCCTCACCTCACATTTACAGCCCCACCAACTCATCATTGCTCGGAATAAACTACTTGTCTAAGACAAGTTTCACGCGGTTGAACGCTGCTGGGTTCGCAGAGATCGAGCCTGATCTCAATGAAGACCCCACTGATCGTTGGGCGACCAACAGTGTCTCTGCTGTGCGTATCAAAATACATCGTTTTTTTCTTTCTTTCTGTTTTTGATGAAATCTTGTGAAGTTAGTTGTTGTGATATTGATGGTTGTGTTTGTGGTTTATTTCAGGAGGATTTTAAGTATGGAAAGTATGATGAGCACCACACTTACCATGAAGGAGAGGAGGAGAAAGGTACTCCATTTTGCAATTCTAGTTTCTAAAGAACCAATTTTGTTTCTTTAGTCAAATTTTTAAATTTAGCAAATTCCTAAGTGAAGAGATGAAAAATTGGTACGAGCGAAAGTTACATTTGTAAATCAAGTAGTGGAAGAAAGGAGTCTAATAGCATTGTGATTAGAAACGGTTAATATGCATTTAGAGATGATACAGAGTTACTATATAGGGAATTCAGAATGCATATAATCTTGGTTTTACGAGTGGAGGAGTGGTGAGGCTAAGATCTGAAGGGATGGGTTTGGAACAGGTTTAGGGAGAAGAGGGCTTGTTGGTTAGGAAGATCTTGTGAGGAGGAAACAAGGAATGGAGAGACAAACTTTTCAGGTCTTGATGGTTTTATTGGTTGTGTATATTATCATTTTTTGGGATTGGAGGGATATGCTGAAAGTTCTTGAAGAGCTTAAGGAATGGGATAATAAACGTGTCACTCTACTGGACATTTGTTCATCTTTTTCTGTAAAAGGTAGTCTGTTCAGGTAGTGTTCGAAGACCATATAATTTGGTTAATCTTGCACAAAAAGCTTTTCAAGTTCGGGGAGATTTTGTGAAGGCGAGACAAACTCTAGATGCATCCCTGATAGCCAAATGAGGTGTGAAAGAGGTGCAGAAGAAGAAAGAACAGGGATTTGTATGAGAAGCATGCGTATGTGGATTGGTAAGTTTTCACTACGTCAAGGGACAAACAGGTTAGACATATCTCATTTCAGGGAAATCAGTCATTTGCGATTGTGGCTGATGCTCTATTTTGTCTATTGGGGATAGAAGATGACCTGAGTAGCTTATTGAGGGTGATCTGTACTATGATACACCATTATCTTACCCATTTTCCCTGATGATGTCACAAGAAGACCAGAAGGAGTAAAGTGACTTTATGTGACACTAGGTAGCAGAAGGTAAAAATGATCATCTGTAAGGTGGGATGTAGGGGAGCAATCTAACTAAATAGGGGAATGGCTAGTGGTGCGCAATCTGGTGAGGAGAAATGAAACTATTCTAGGTTAATGGCTGTGGATATTCCAATCAAAGAACACATCTCTCTGGTGTGCTGTAAGTAGGAGTAGGTACAGACTGGATCAAATAGCTGGGATACTACTATTGTGGTAAGAGGTTAAAGTAAGTGCCCGTTTTGTTTCTTGCTATCATTTTCAGGTGGGCAGTGGAGAAAGAAATCTAAACGGGATGGGGATCACTGCATTGCTGCCATATTTGACCTGCTCTAATAGTTTTGGGTAAACTAGATACGAGAATTTGGCGGCTGGAATCTTTTGAATTTTTTTCTACTGAAATTTTTGTACAGTACCTTACAGAAAAGTACTCTTTCTTTACTCATACCCTCGCTTGTACGAGGAAAGTACCTTAGGTGAAGAAAAATTACCTTTCCCCCAACCTATTGTTAGCTTGGATAATTTCTAATGGAAGGTTAATCTAGAGATATGGTTCACAGAAGGCAGCCTTTCATTGCTACCTTTCCATTCATTGGTGTGTTATGTCAAATAGTGCAGCAGTATGAATCATCTGTGCTTCACTATCTTTCAACCTCATCTTTGTGGTTTCAATTATTTATAGCTGCGAGTTTGAAGTGGGATGACATTGTTCTATGTAATGAATGTCTGAGGTTTAAATAATATTGTAAGAGGTGTGGTTTTGAAGATATGTGCTATATGGCTAATATATGGATTTTGATGGTTTTTCATGGGGCATCTACTTAACTGGAGTTCAGGGATCTGTCTTTTTAATCTGTTCTTTTGAACTAAAGAACTTAATGTCTTTGTTTACTGGTGATATGCTGTTGTTGGTTTTCTTACCAGATCGTTTGTAGGCGCTCCTACGATTTTCTGTAGTGGACTCATTGTTCAGTTGTTGTCTTTTAATAAAAGTTCTGTTTCTCAAAAAAGAAAAGAAAAATTTGAAAAATGTTGTACTTCTTTACAAGGCATCGACATCAAAGTTGCTGTACTTCCCCTGGTATAGGGGAGTCCTTTTTCAGTATCTCGGGAACACCATTTTAAGTAGTCATCAATATGGAGCTATGTGTTTGGTATTCTTGAGATTCCCTTAGTATCTGATTCAGCTCATAGATTGCTACAAAAAGTTGAATACTAAATTATACATTACAAGTGATTTTGATTTATTGCTGAAATCTCTCTATTTCAGGAACCTTTTGGGGATCAATAGCAGAAGACGTTGAAGGAGTAGGACCCCCTACAGGTTTTCAGGGTATAAATTCTTACTAATTTACTAAGGAGCTTTGGTAATTTACTAATTGATCTGCATGACAGTTATTGATCATCCTCTCGTTTGATTCTTTTGGCAGGTTTAATATCATGGCTTTTTCCACCTGCAGTTGCTGCCGCAATGTATTTTCATGCACCGGTAATGCAAATCTAAGATGTAACATATATAAAAGATTAGACCGTCTATTATGATAAGCATTATGGTCTTGTTTATGTAAAGTATCTGTCTATGTACCTTTCAGGGGGAGTACTTGTTCATTGGAGCCGGCCTATTTACGATTGTATTTTGTATTATTGAGATGGATAAGCCAGATCAACCCCACAACTTTGAGCCTCAGATATACAATATGGAGAGGGGATCTCGTGACAAGTTGATAGCTGATTACAATACCATGGACATCTGGGATTTTAATGAGAAATACGGGGACCTATGGGATTTCACCGTGAAGCCGAAGGATGATATAACAAAGAGATAAATGATGGAACACTGTGTACCAACTTGAGCATAAAAGGTATAGCAATTGTATATGTTTTATGTTTTGTTTCATAATGCACACCGATTTCTTTTTTCTTTCTGAATTGTCTTATCTTTTGTTTATATATCAGGTTTAGAAATTGCAATTTGTAAATCTCCAAGCAAGAGAGAATATATAAATGAAATTCACATGTTTTATTATCGGTGTACAAATTCAATAAACTATGCAGCTCATATCTGTCAGTTTCTCTCTCAAACGAACCAATCTGTACTGAGATTTGGAATGTTTGAGTTCTGCAGAGTTTTGCAAGATATGAACTCCAAATTACATCATGTCTGAACCACAATTCATGTGCATCTCCCAAGAGGGCACTACCCTTCCTTGCATTTTGATCATGTAAAATTTGAATGTCCAATTCTAATGACTTGATGAATATTTTCTCCAATAACAACTTTTTATGAAACCACACCATTCTAGGACCAACCAAATCTGGGTTTTTTGCTTCTGCTTTTCCAGCTTTTTGGCACAATAAACTCAATTCATGATGAATCCATGTCTTTGTTGATTTTTGTGCTCTCATAGACTAGATCACAGATCTTTAGCAGTTTTCTAGATTAAAGACCAAATACTGAAAATAGACTGATTGTTGGCTTTGGTTTTATCTCTCCAAGACTATTTGTACCATTATTCCATTAATATCATCTGGAATCAAGTATAGTCAGACCCTGCATAACAAGGTGAACTGTTACTGTAACATTTGAATCTTGTGCCCTATGTTGCCTCTATGCAAGACTTATATGGGTAACCTCTTTCATACGCTAAGGTAATTTAAAATCCAGTAGTCAACATTAATACCAATGAACTCGTGATCAGATGAGCCAAGTACCCCGACTTTTCTCAGCTAGTCAAGTCTACAAGTCTACAGAGCCACCTTTCTGGCAGATATTTCGACCTTCATGTCCTCTGTGTTCACAATCGTTACCTCTTTGCATGTCATGTAAGTCAGTCTATGTCTGCTAACTTGCTAAGTGCGTTGCGTGCTTGAATCTATGGCCAACAGTATTGTCCTTTGCTCAAATCAGATCAGAGCTATTGACCAAGTCTTTCCACCCAAATTTTAGTCCTAGATTGATGCCAGAGCAACATCAATGTACAAGTACTCTGTATTTACTTGCGTCCCAAGAGTTTGGAAAGTGATTTCCACACTCCTCTTTGCCCTCATTTTTCTTGTTCTGATCAAATGATCCAATTTTAGTGTATCCCTTGGATGTGAAGAAAACAAAGTCTGATAATGAAATGAGTGCAGATGATACTGGAGGGTTGGCTAAACTGGTCATTGGAGCTTGACCATAAAATTGTATAGATTTCAAAATTTATGATGTAGGACAATAAGTAGATTGATAATGGAGTAGAATTAAATAATGAAGCATCTTTGACACCAATGTTGACAATGGAGCTTTACATATATATATATATATATACCAAGACATGCGCAGGTTGATCTGTCACAACCACAGGCATTAGAAAATGAGAAGCTCCAAACCCAAGTGTGTCTCTTCTCTCTTCCTATTCTTCTTCCTATGCTTCCATCTGGTTCTTCATCTCTCAGAAGCACAATTAGGTCCAATAACTGAAGGCTATACCTGCTCAGCCAATGAGACCACCAATCCATGCCAAGCCTATGCATATTACAGAGCCACGGCTCCTAACTTTCTTGACCTGGCCTCCATAGCTGACCTCTTCTCAGTTAGCCGCCTCATGATCTCCAAACCCAGCAACATCTCTTCCCCAACTTCACCTCTGATCCAAGACCAACCTCTGTTTGTTCCTCTGTCATGTTCATGCAAATCAGTCAACTCAAGCATGGCCATCTCCTTTGCCAATCTCTCACACACAATCATTAAAGGTGACACTTTTTACGATCTCTCCACCCAAAGCTTCCAAAACCTCACAACCTTCCAATCTGTGGAGCTTGTCAACCCTACTCTTGTTGCCACCAACCTTACAATTGGGGTAACTGCATATTTCCCCATCTTCTGCAAGTGCCCCAACAAAACCCAGTTGCAGAACAAAGTCAATTATCTAGTGTCTTATGTCTTCCAACCTTCTGATAATTTGTCAACTGTTGCTTCAAGGTTTGGGGTCCAAACAAAGTCTATAGTTGAAGTTAATGGGAACAACACTCAGCCTTTTGATACCATTTTCATTCCTGTAACTCAGCTTCCTGTGTTATCACAACCTACTGTTTCTCCTTCACCTCCTCCTGGGATTAAGAATGAGAGGAAAGGAGTGATCACAGGGTTGGCGGTTGGGTTGGGGATTACTGGGTTTATGCTGATTTTGGTTGTGGGGGTTTTGGTTTTTGGAGGTGGGTTGGTGAAAAAGAGGAGGGGTACAGATGAAGAAAAGAATCTGAAGCTGTATACGAATGAGAAGGGAGATAAGAGGGCCAAGGAAATGGAAGTGAGTTTGATGGCTGATGTTTCAGATTGCTTGGACAAGTACAGAGTATTTGGTATTGAAGAACTCAGAGAAGCTACTAATGGATTTGGAGATAATTGCTTGATTGAAGGGTCTGTTTACAAAGGAAATATTAAAGGGGAGGCCTATGCCATCAAGAAGATGAAATGGAACGCCAGTGAGGAGCTTAAGATCTTACAGAAGGTACTCTTCGTCATTTTTGCCAAGTTTCTTTTACTTCTGAGTGTATATGGTAAATTCATATATGCTTTTGGCCTATGGAACCCTTTATAATCTGTTTAGCTTTACATATTCAATGGGAAATGCTTGTTATTAATTCCTTTCACATGAAGTTTTAACTAGTCTGTTATTGTGTTACAGTAAATAGGATCGTTTTTGTCATGTTTCTTATGTTGATATTGTGCTTATAATCGGAACAACTGTGTTTCATGTTTAGTGATTTTTGGTATGGTGTAAAGCAATAGTTTGATTACAATGAAAACCTGAAGAAGTGTAGATTTGGATACAAACTTGTTACAAGCAATGGATTTGAAATTGTATTAGGTAATCCAGCATTCCAGCCGAACAATTCCTCCGAAAGACTTTTTATTAATTGTCATTTGGCACGTAGAAAGCTAGCAAGCTGATGTCAAAGTAGTAAGCAGGTATTTTATGCAGAGATGAAACTATGGATGATGTCAGATCATTGGAATGATTCTTCTCTTTAGAAATAACTGAAAAGTAACATTGCGTTGAGGCTCTTTTTAGTGTTCAATGCATTTCGTGTTTGTAAGCATGTCCTGAATTGCAACTAGGAACAGTCACAAATAGTGAAGGAAACATCAAAATTCCAAAAGACATGGGGATCCTGTTAAGAAACCTCATTATTAAATTGCTTACTTTGCATGTATTCAACTCTTGATTGCTCATATAAAATGTCTAGGTGTCCTGTCTGTTTATTACGTTTTTGAAGTTTTAAATTGCATCTTGTTTTGTTGGAAGCTTTATAATATTGATTTGGTGTTGTTGAGAAAAAAATAATCTGAGGAAATTGTGTGCCGTCAGTGGTGTCACAATTTGGGTCCATTTCATTGAATATGCTGAAAAAGGGAATCTATCCATGTATCTGATTTTTGATATATAAACCTCAGAACTTATGCCTTAATATGTTGGATTGGCAGAAGTCCTCCATGGATGACACACTTCTGAAATTCTGAGGAGAGTTTGACAAATGTGATGATTTTTGTAGATAAAGTGAAGTCATAAGCAAAAAGAATTTCATAAGCTGAGTTAGAAATTCTGTTAACTGGACATAAGGGCTTCAAATTTTCGGTAGAAAAACAAACTCAACCATGTGCATCAACTCCAAGTGTGCTCTTAAGATTGGTTTCTTATTTGATTAGATGGGAATATTTTCCATGTTTTGTGTTTTATTAGTTGTATAATTCATGGACATTGGGAAGGTTTACTTTTCAGAAATATCACTTTTTCGCCATACATTGAATCTTGACTTTCAAATTGTGTAGGTAAACCATGGCAATTTGGTGAAGCTAGAAGGCTTCTGCATAGACCCAGAGGATGCAAATTGCTATCTAGTTTATGAGTATGTTGAAAATGGCTCTCTCTATTCATGGCTGCATGAAAACCAGAATGAAAAGTTAAGTTGGAAGACAAGGGTGCATATTGCTTCTGATGTTGCAAATGGTCTGCAGTACATTCATGAGCACACTAGGCCAAGGGTTGTGCACAAAGACATAAAGAGCAGTAATATTCTCTTGGACTCGAACATGAGAGCCAAAATAGCCAATTTTGGACTAGCAAAGTCTGGTTGCAATGCCATAACAATGCACATTGTTGGAACTCAAGGTTATATTGCACCCGAGTATCTAACTGATGGGGTGGTGTCAACAAAAATGGATGTGTTCTCTTTTGGGGTAGTTTTGCTAGAGCTTCTTTCAGGGAAGGAGGCCATTGATGAAGCTGGAAATGCTCTGTGGGCCAGCGCGGGTACGATTTTGCAGGGAAGCGGGGAAGAGAAGGCAAATAAACTAAAGCAATGGATGGACACGGAGCTTTTCCTGGAGTCATGCTCAATGGAGAGCATAGTGAATGTAGCCACTGTTGCGGTTGCTTGTTTGCATAAAGATCCTTCTAGAAGGCCAACTATGGTGGACATTGTTTATGCCTTGTGTAAGAGTGATGATTTGTTTTTCGATATCTCAGATGATGGATCGTCAGCTCCACCAGTAAGAGCACGATGAGTTCAGGTTCTCATATTCTCGATTCAGATGAGGTGAAGGCAAAAGATCAAATAAAGTGAGGCCAAGGGACTAGTTGGTTTTACTTGTTGAGGCGATATACTAGATTAAACTGAGCAGTAAAAGTTTGAGAATTGAGTAATTATGTACCAGTAACTACTAGAACACTGGCTTGGGGACAGAAATTGACAGATAATATATGATTATACAATATATGTCCCTCTAAAAATTTCTTTCCAAAATCAATCAACTATGTATTCTACAATCGGGAACCTGGACATATGCATATCCAAGAGATTCTTTGAAATCTACTCAATCCAGCCCCCTCGGGCCAAAAAAAAAAATCTGATCCAATTGCCATTTGGGGAAGAACAAGAAAATCTTGGGTGATATCATCATGGTTGAAAACTGACAGGGCACTATAGTTGCAATATGGTCCTGGGTCCAAGTTGTAATAACAGAAAGACACCTCACACTTGAGTTCACTAGTTCTAGACTAACAGACAGAAACCTTTTGTTAAGATTCTCGACCACTTTTTAAAATGCTGCCTCATTATTGACCTTATCAAGGTCCAATCTTTCAGCTCGGAAAAAACAACTGCTGCTTCTGCTCTCTGACAGAGATAGACCCAGGAACATCAGATGGCTGTGACTCAGTTGCAGCTATGCGTTTTGCCACATCGGTTTCCGGGACTCAATCCCTCCTCTTCTTCTTCTCCTTCGCCAAAAAGGTATTATCTTCTTCTTCTTATGATTGTACTCATTTTGGCTTTCTGGGTTTTTGTGTGTCCGTCAGTGTTTTCTAGTTGCTGATATGGCATTCAGACATTGCCAGTTTTACATGAATTCAAGTTTTCTGGACTAAAGACTTTGAAGTCTGAGGGTTTATGATTGAGTTGGAGTATGATTTGCGGGACGCTAAATTGAAGTCCATCACGTGGGAGATGACAAATTTGTGTAATTTATAAGTATTTGGGGACTGGGAATGCTTAAAGTTCTGGACTTTCGTATCGTAACTTGACTCAAGATTAGCTATTGATATGGCATAATCTAAGTTAAAGTTCATCACTTGGTTGCTGAATTTCCTTTTGTAGAGCTGTGTTTGTGGGTAGATTTTAATTCATGATCATTTGGGAGCTGGGAATGCTTATATTTATGAAACTTTGATCATAAAACTAATCAAGATTGACTATTTACAATATGGCATTATGACATTTCCAACTTGTACTTTTCGAGATGGATCGGAGTGGCTGTAATGTTCTGGATTAAGAAGTCAAATGGTTTATTTCATTTTGCAATGCATTTTCTGGTGTCTTTATTCGTGCAATACTATAATGTACATTGGATAACGCTTTGAAGCACAGCTATCCTCCTGAAGCTAATTTTTAAGCAAGGAGCCTTACGATGCTAACATCAACATGGTACTCTCAGGAAATATATGCCCTGCCAGTTTTGGTGTATCAAATCCTCATCTTTACATGGACGTAGTTTCAAATCGCCAAACAGAGGTAAGAACAACCTATCTATGTGAAGATCTTGAAATGCCTTCTAGTATGTATACTTTATCAAGAATGAATGCATTAATCAATCGTCAACTTAGCTAGTAAATAATTGAGCTTCCCTTATATGAGGTTGATAAGCCTATGATTCCAATGGGAAAGAATCAGTGACTTTACCAGAAATGATTGAAGTGGCATCAGACTCAATCCTAAGTAGAACCATTTCACCTCAACAATCATCTAGATTTGGCTTGTCATCCTCTCCAGGTTATCCTCCATTTTCTAAGCAGAATTTTCATGGATTGTAAGAGTTCTGCTACTGAGTTGGTTTAACAAGTTATTGTTTTTGGTCAGATTGGATGGAAGGTTATGGTAACTAAAAATGAAAAGTTAAGTCAGATTTGGAAAATAAAAGACCAAGAAGTAAAACAAGAAGAACTAAAAGTAAAAAAAAAAAAAACAAAACGAAAGGTTTCAGTTGTGAAAATGTTCTTTTGCATGGATGGCCGCATGCATCAAAGATCATGTGTATTAGTTATCCTTGTCTTGAATCTTTCATGTTTTACATATGTTGGGATTATTTTGTTTTCAGGAAATTGCAAGGTCATGTCTCAAAAGACAGGCAATAAACTAGATTCCACTATGTACATAAATGTTGAAGATGACTCGGACATTGAACTCCTTAGGATAGAACAAGTAAAAAGTTCACAGGTGAGTGTAGATGTAAGAATTTGCTTTACTAAAACAAATTAATTTATTTTTGTTAATTTCTTTCTAGAAAATTTCTTATTGGAATTCTGTGTTATGCAGATTCACCTAGCTAAAGTCTTGATGGGATTGACATGCTTATATATTCCACTCAGACTGGCAAAGCTAAATGTACTTGATATTTTCATTAAGATTGCCCAAGAAAGATTTCTCTGTACTGTTCAAAATATTGGGGCTGTGACCTTGCCATTTGCCTGTGCTTCTAATTCAATGAATAAACCCCTGCCTCTTGGATTGGATGTGACGTTGCCATCATTCCAAGATGTTAAATGGAGCTTTCACCGATTATTGTATCTTTTCAACGTCCAGCTTGAGAAAAATGTTGCCACGTAAGTAAATTATGTAACTTTTTTTTTGCTCTTAGTTTATTGTCTTGCAATGTCTAGTCAACTGATTAACAATCTTGCTTCTGATATGTTGAGTAGAGTTTTTCATGATTCACTTTAGGTTCCACACGTATATGAATTGTTGTTATTTATATGCATAATTATTTTCTATGTGTAAGCTGCTTCTTTGTCTTTAATCATGATGTTCTGATTTGGCTGGTCTATTTTGTAGGTTCTTCATAGTGCTCCTGGTAGCATGTTTCTCATTTGTTCTCATTGGTGGTTTCCTGTTCTACAAGTTTAGGTAAGCTAACATATTTCTATGAGCATTATGGCTATTTTAGTGTGGAAATTTACAATAGCCTTTGGAACCTTACTACCGCTAATATCTAAACTTTATAATTATTTCTGCGACTTCGATTTATGGATTTTGCATGAAGAAAATCATAAAATGAATTTAACAATTACCTTGTTTACCATGTTTTTCCAATGTGCACAAATTACTTTAAGTTCTATTTGACCTAAATCTCCCATCAATTCATCAATCTATGATCAACTTGTTGTGCTGCTTAATCCAATATTTCATTCTGGACTTTTCAAAATAAATTTGTCTGCATTCCATTCTCATTCACGAACCTGGATATGGGTTTCGGACTTCCATATTGCACAGGGATAGTAAAGAATCTTTGGAGGACTGCTTCTGGGAAGCTTGGGCATGCCTCTGTTCATCATCTACACATCTAAAGGTGGAAAAAAAAATATTTCTAATGAATCACTCATTTATCATTGTCTATACTGTTTCTTATGCTATATTTTAAATAACATGTATTATACACTGCAGCAAAGAACACGTATTGAACGTGTTATTGGTTTCGTTCTTGCTATATGGGGCATACTATTTTACTCCCGCCTATTGAGCACAATGACTGAACAGTTCCGGGTAACCTCTTGAATCAAGAAACATTCATACATTCTGCTTAATTATATGTAAACTGCATCCTTATGACCATCATTTTCACAGAGTAATATGTACAAGCTCAGAGAAGGGGCACAAATGCAAGTTCTAGAGACTGATCACATCATTATTTGTGGAGTGAACAGCCATCTTGCTTTCATACTAAAGCAATTAAATAAGTATCATGAATTTGCTGTCCGTTTAGGTACTGCTACAGCTAGGTAATTTGTTCATGTGCTGTCGACATAGGTTACTATCTCTGGATTGCATAATTAAGCTACTGGCTTGTGTATTTTCTATTGCATTACGTGTTCGCAGGAGGCAAAGAATTCTTCTTATGTCTGATCTGCCAAGAAAGCAGATAGACAAGTTAGCTGATCATATTGCCAAAGATTTTAACCATATCGATATCCTTACAAAAAGGTATGACTACTGAGTGATTGGAGAAACCCAATATATATCCAAATTCATATAAGACATCTCCATCTGATGTTGAACAAAAATAAAATTTAGAATGATACACATGGTAAATTTATTTAATATAGTATGTAAAACTTAGCTTGTGATTTCTCACATTGAGGTTTTACGGTTGCAGTTGTAGCCTGAGCTTAACAAAATCATATGAAAGAGCTGCTGCCAACAAGGCACGTGCCATAATTATACTTCCTACAAAGACAGATCGGTGAGGACGTGATCCACTTCGAGTTTATTTGAGCAATTGTTGTAAAGTTGCTTTGAAGTTTCTCGTCAATTGCCATGCGAATAGGGCTTATGAGCAATATGGAGATTCCATTGAATATTCTGGCACATCTATATTTTTCACACCATGGAACTAATTTGACCTTCATATCCTCAATTGTTTAGGTATGAAGTTGACACCGATGCCTTTCTATCTGTTCTGGCTCTTCAACCTATTCCTAATATGGAATCCGTCCCCACTATAGTTGAGGTACATCAGTAATTACATATGTACGGAATTATGTTAGGAAGTTCCCTGAAATCAATTAAATGTTTCCCTTTAATGGATGCAGGTTTCAAGTTCCAATACATGTGAGCTTTTAAAGTCAATCTCAGGGTTGAAAGTAGAGCCTGTGGAGAACGTTGCATCCAAATTATTTGTTCAATGCTCTCGTCAAAAAGGACTAATAAAGATCTACAGACACTTGCTTAACTATCGAAGTACCAATACAAATCTCTCGTGAAGAAAAAACTAATCTTCTTCTGAAGTTATTGGCATATTTATGACCTTCTATTGTTGACTCATTTTTCTTAAACATTGAAACTTTTGAATCTCTATTCAACAGGGTAAAGAATATTTTTAACTTGCTGTTCTTATAGTGAATTGACATGGCAATAGTTCATAGGTTGGTTCAGTTCAGTCTTCTTATGATAGGAAGTCCGGTTCAGATTAATACATTTGGTAGTATGGTCTTCAGTTCAGTAATGTGAGCAATATCTAGGTAGTAGAACTTGAAGTTTCAACTCAATCATGCGTCGGGTTTTTTTTTTTTTTTTTTTTTTTAATTTGGCCATCCTGTAATGTATTGGATGTTATTAATAGTTGTTGTTACTTTAGTTTTCCTTGTTTGGTTATGAGATGGTACTCTAATTTGTATCATTTCTATTCCTGCAGAAAATGTGTTCAACCTTTGGAATTCTCCTAGTCTTGCAGGGCTGAAGTATAGACAATTAGGGCCTGGGTTTCAAGAGGTAATACAATCTGCCAAATGTACTTCTTTAGTAAATGAATTGTTTCGTTTAACACATTTTGATTGTTTCTGCTTCTGGATATCCTTTCAGGCAGTTGTTTGTGGGCTTTATAGAAATGAGAAGATATACTTCCACCCAAATGATGATGAGATCTTGCAGGAAACTGACAAAGTAAGCAGAATTGTGGACACAATTTTATAAAAGATACTAAAAAAGCAAAAATGACTTGGAGATTTGTTAGTGCTTGTGAAATACTGAATCAGGAAGAGTTTTGAAATTTTCTTCTTATTAATTTTTGCAGACTCGTATGATTGATTAGATTGTTTAATTACGCAGTTACCATGTCCTGTTTCATATTCATACAATTTACGACTATAAAAGGCAAACAATAATTAAAGAAGTATACGAAAGAAACTAAGCAGGTTAAAGTTGATTAACGGACTACTTCATTCTGTGCTTGGTTCGATTGTTCTGATATTAAAATTCTATCATTTTGTTGGCTGAATGGGTGAAGTTAATCATCATTCAGATGATAAGAAATTTTCTTATTCAATGTTCACTCATTCTGTTTGGATGAAACTGTTCAGGTAATCAAATTCCCCAAGTTACTTTTTAATTTCGAACCTTATGCACTTTCCTCATGTAGGTATTGCTCATTGCACCTGTCAATGGGGCTAAGAAACCTTCTATTACTTATTCAAATGTTAAAGAAATAAGCGATGCCCATCGAAGTGTTGAAGATGTAGAAAAGGACAGTGATACTCAATCGTATGCCTTAAAAATAAGGAAAGAAAACACACGTCCCAAGAGAAGAGGCTCCAAGGTACAATCTTTGTTAATTTTAGCAGCACATAATTGCTTGCCATCTACATTGCTGCGATATATTTGGTGATTATGTCTGAATAAATCTTTACTTATTAATGCAGGCTTCAGATGGGACTCTAGGACCAAAAGAATTTATACTTCTTCTTGGATGGCGGCCAGACGTTGTTGAGATGATTGAAGAGTATGACAATTATCTCGGACCTGGGAGTGTTGTGGTATGCTCTTGTTCCCTTTACGATTTGAGTAAAAACTTTGTTGTAAAGATTTAGGACGAGTATATTGATACTTAGGCAAGTACAAGCGTGATGGAGTAGCTTATCTCAAAAGTGTGCTGCAATGTACTTGACAATCGAAGGAAGATGAATTTGCCAAGAATCAATATCAAGTTATTGAGAACTTGTTACAAATAATCAATGAATTGTGGACTTGGTATTCTACTATACTAGATCATGGAATCAAGAGTGCCTCTTTATATAGCTTCCTATGCCAAGCTAGGGATGTATCATGAGCGTCTTCATTTTCATCATTCTTGTTATTCACATAGTTTCTGTACTGCCGTTCACCTTATTCAAGATTCTAATCAAGCACAGTTGGTATGCATCTGCTGACTAAAAGCAAACTGCATTTTTATGTCAAAATATTGGGGTATAATAGTTGTGTCTTTACACTGTTTCAAATAATGTCCTTCAGAATTTAGCCTTGTGTGCATTTCTGCATCAGCTGGATACTAGATCTGTAACAAGAGTCATTGATTCATATGAAATTACATGGATTTTAAACCTTTAATCAGTGAATTGACATTGTTACTGAACTCTTAAGACACTGGGCAACAGAACCTTTTATCATTTAATTATCATGTTATTCATATGTGTGCAGGAGATATTATCAGATGTACCATTAGATGACAGAAATAAGGCAAGAAAAGGTGCCGGCGGTCAAGCCAAGCTAAAACATGTGCAGGTTTCACACAGGGTACTGCTTCATTCAATGAACCCAGAGAGTGGAACCTTCTGTCTCGTTATCTTTTTTTTATTTATATATTTCTTGAAGTCTCTTTTTTTCTAATCCTTCATTTCTTTTTCTTCCTATGCTGCAGATCGGAAACCCTATGAACTTTGACACTTTACAAGAAACCATACGCAATATCCAACATTCTTTGAAAAATGAAGATATTCCCTTATCCATTGTTGTAATATCTGATAGAGAATGGCTTCTTGGAGGTAAACTTACATGAACCATGCCCACAATTTTAATTTTTCATTTTCTTTTTAGGGTCGAAATAGCTTAGACCTTGCATTAAAGAACCTCTGTTCAGATCCAAACAGGGCAGACAAGCAATCCGCCTATTCCCTTCTTCTTGCTGAAAATATTTGCAACAAACTTGGTGTAACGGTAAGTCTACCACAGTTGAACATCAGTGTCAGACCTTTCCAATTTGTGAACTTCAAATTTTTCAGTCATATTATTGATAAAAAAAGCTTGGTGAAACTTGTCTTTCTCTTCACGTAGAGAAAAGAAAGGAACTGACAAGATGGTGTCTTACAGGTGCAAAATCTAGTTGCAGAGATTGTGGACTCGAAATTGGGGAAACAAGTATGCTTCAGCTGACTTTTTGAAAGTTTATGATTCTATTGATATTTTCCAAATTAATGCTATTAAATACTTACTATACATTTGCAATCCCTATAGATCACAAGAATAAAGCCATCGTTGACTTATATTGCTGCGGAGGAAGTAATGAGCCTCGTAACAGCTCAAGGTTTGCATTATTGTACTATATGTGGCTCTCTCAACATCCTTAATAGGGGTGTTCCAAATTAACAAGTAATTATATGTTTCTGCATAACAGTTGCTGAGGACAGTGAACTAAATGAGGTGTGGAAAGACATTCTGAATGCAGAAGGTGATGAAATATATGTGAAGGTAAATTGCCTTAAGTTTACATATTTGATCTCAAGTGGAAATAAGAATTAAGAGAGCTCTAATTCAGTGTGAAAGACATTCTGATATGGTTACAACATAATAGGGACTGTTATTTAGTTGTCAGATGCTATAATTTCATTGGAAAACTGTGTGTTTTGACTCGATAGTCAGATTGTCTTATCAGTATGGGCTATGGGGTTAGTGGCTCTATATTTACTTGCCTGCTTGTATACCAACAGGATATCAGACTCTATATGAAGGAAGGAGAGACTCCATCGTTCACTGAGCTTGCTAAAAGAGCACATTTACGGAGAGAACTTGCCATAGGTTATGTGAAAAACAATAAGAAGGTATATGTCATTTTCTGTTTTACCTCATGATTTGCTTTAGATTTCTCATTCAAATATAAATACACACATATTTGATCATATCTGATACCAACAGGATGTCAGACTAAATATATATAAGATCGAATTGTTATTCATATTCAATCTTTTGTTGCAGGTTATTAATCCAGTTCCCAAGTCAGAACCCCTCTCCCTTGAGTTGACAGATTCGTTAATAGTTATATCTGAACTTGAAGGAGAACAACCAATCCTTATGTAGAATGGCCTCTTGGTCTCTCACAGTTGCCTATGTCGTTCAGTATGGCTGCAGGGTCACCATTGCTGCTGCACTAGATGGTTTCAAGCTGAAACTGTCACCCAATTTTTGTATTCGAGCCTTACTCACTTAATAAATATAGAAGCAAACCTATTTTGACAGTGAGCGTGGTCTTTGAGCTTGCACTGTCACCCATCAGTCAATACGGCAATAAAACTGCAACTTAATGAGTACATCTTTTAGCTTCATTGTTGTAAGATGATAACACCGATGTAGGTCCATTATTGTTGATATGCTATCAAAATAATTACTTGGCTATTCTTTTAACTAATGATGATCTATCTGGTACCTGAGAGTCAAATGAGTTTCTCTACCTGGTAAGCCACCTTTGAGATCGGCATGGCTGGGTCTGTGCCAAGCCATGTAAACATTGCACTAAAAAAAACTGTTAACTATAAGCAAGCAAGGAGCAAATACTCATATATCCGTGAAGGTATAAGGTTGGCAATTCTTATATAGAACAAAACACAACCTATGAAGTCTAAAGAAATTGAGAGATTGGTCTTGCACATCTGAAGAACAAGTTGAAGAAGTAGAAGAACTAACATGATCTCATGGAACTCAGGTAAAATCATGCATATGCATTTCATGGTTTTTCACAGAGGATAGCAGTATCACTTGCCATCCTAAAAAATCTGGGTTTCCAGCTTTTTATTCTTTTGTTATGTTGTCTTATGTTTAAGTTTCTTTACCCTTATGACATTAATTTTATGTCTGGGAAATATCCTAATTTGAATTTCAAATGACAACTAGAATATTTAAAGGTCTTGCCTTTGTGCTCAATTTAGTTTTGGGTTTGATGCATTTATCTCAACCCGTGACCCATGTTTTAGCTCTTAGGCTCCAGCTGTGGTTTGCTGTGTTTGTGATACACAAACCAATATTTGCAGCTGTCTTTGTTTGATATCAGAGAAAAAGTGATTTGCCAAACCAATGTGGTATTATGTTTTTGGGAAAAAGTTTGCAAAACATTTTGTCTCTTGCTTTTAAATCAAACATTGTTTAAGATAGTTTTGTTTGTTTCTCTCTTGGCCTAGGACAGCTGCATATGACCTCTCACTTTTAGAGTTTGGCCAAGGACAAAAGTCCAAAACTCCTTCCTTGCTTTGGCCCTCGTGCTTGCCCTCTTGTGGCACCTCTTTGGCTTGTGTCTCTCTCTTGTTAGAGCACTCCATCAGCCTATATATATTCAGCAAAGCTGCCTTTGCTCGGTGGTTGTCAAAATGTAGTTTTTACATTTGCATTGTTGGGTTTTGTTTTCCTTTGCATTGTTCATTAGTCTCTAAGTCTTCCTTTTGTGATTATAAACTTTAGAGCTGAACAAAACCTTTTCTCATAAACTCATTGCATTATGCATACCATGAGATCAGTTGGTAGTGCAGCAACCCATGAAGTATTCATGAAAGAAGCAGCTGAGGATAACTGAGTTCTGATGTATCCCACTGAGGTAGCGGGGTTCATGAAAGAATTAGTTTAGGATAGCTGAGTTTCTGAGAGTGAAACTTCTAAGAAGCGTTCCAGGTCGAATCTGCTAGTGGTTAGCTGAATTCACGAACAAGGCTTCTAAAAGTACTCCATGTTGTAAGAGCTTAGAAACAAGAGAGAGAATAGGTCTAGACTAGTTTGGACTAGGAAGGATATCATTGTGGTATTGTATCACTAGAACTATTATTCTTGTAAGAAGTTACTTCAACTTAGTGAGTGAAACTTCTAAGAAGTGTTCAAGAAGAATAAGTTAAGTGATAGCTGAATTCTAAGTTGAAACTTCTTATACCTTCATGTGTAGCAACTTATAGACAAGAGAGGTAGATCTAGACTAGTTTGGGACTACGTATGATAGCAAGTCGTTGTTGTATCCTATACTGTAATCTTGTAAGGAGTGAGGTACTCAGAAACAAGAGAGAAAGTATAGATCTAGACTAGTGAGTAGTTTAGGCAGGATAAGAAGTCGTTCATGTATCCCTAAACTATAATCTTGTAAGAAATGAGTTTTACATAGTGGAAATGTTTGTCCCTCAAGAGTTAGGGGCACACAGTTTTTCTCCCTGGTTGCAGGGTTTTTGCGAGTAAAAAACATCTTGGTGTTCATTGTTATTTTATTTTACTGCAACTTTTATTTATTGTCATTGTGTATTTGTTATTCAAGATAGCTACACCCATTGCTATCCCTGAGAACGAATTTATACGAAAAAAGTTGTTCATGGCCTATTCACCCCCCATCTAGGACCATCAATCCGTATATGAATTCATGTATACGAATATATTTATGCATTCATGTATACGAATATATTTATGCATTCATGTATATGAATATATTATTTTGATCTGAATTCATGTATTCGTACTCTCTACCATTTGACCTATACCAAATAGATTGATATTCTTTTAGCACCCCTTGTAACCAAAAAAAAATAAAAAATAAGACTGATATTCTTTTGGGTAATTTTATTCACACCTCTCTTTATTACATACACACCCCCATTTTTTTGGTCAAAATTCAAAACCCAATTATGCCCCTTCTTCCTTTCAAGAAAAACTGAAGAATGCCTTATTTTCCGATCAACTTAAGGACAACAATGGTCTCCTCATGATGTTTTGTGCAGGTCGTTAAACGTTGATGTATGATAAAAATAATTTAGTGTATAACACTATCTAGATATGACAAACCCAAGCATATAAAGAGAGGAGCTCCCCACCTCCTTTGTTTTTGTAGATAACTATATTCTTTAATACTTGTGTTTGTATATCACAGCACATTGTTGGAACATAAGCAAATAGAAGACCTGGAGTTTTGTATTCAAATGGTTATGATTAAATTACTATACAACAATGTATTTTACACACAGCCGCACAGCTTTTAGGAAACAAACCCAAGATTGTATCTTTCTTTCCACTATTCACTGATCCATTCATTCATGGCTATTTTTACTCACACCCCAGGTGTCAAGAGGGATTTTCCATGGTCTCACGCCTCCCAAAATCCCATGTCTGAGGATTTCTCTGAGGAAGAGGTCAGCAATGAAGCACGGGGATTTAGAAACTACTATGGTGAGGATGATGAGGATGAGATAGCATTGGAGGAAGAGGTCAACAATGAAGGACTAGGAAGAAACTACGATGAAGATGATGAAGAGGAAGAAGAGAGGTGGATAATGAAGCACGAAGAATTAGAAATTACTATGATGAAGATGAAGAGGGCGAGGAAGAGGAAGAGGAAGAGCTAGACAATGAAGGACTAGGATCAGTTATCAACGATGAGGAGGAGGATGATGGCTTGGTGCCAATTGAAGAGTTCAACAATGATGGACAAGAAGGAAGACAGTTTGATGAGGATGATGATGAGAATGAAGAACAAGGAGAAAGCTATGATGAGGATGAAGACGACCTCTACTGTGTTGGAAAAGTGTGGCTTAGATAAGAGCCATTTGGAATTCCACATTGAAAACGTGAAAGAGTCATCCTTGGGTTATAAGAAATGGTACCACACACACTAATGTCGAGGCTTTTTGTGTAAAACCTCATACCTGTTTCTCCACTTGGTGGCTAAAGTGGGGGGAGTATCGGCATTATTGGACCCGTGTGTTTGGGACCCTCGGGGCCTCTCGGTCGCTTCCGCATAACAAGTGGTATCAGAGCCTGATTCTGTGGGCTAGCAGAAGCTGGGGAATGAAGACTTTGGAAGGGAGCTTTGTTCGAGGTGGAACACTTGGTTCCGTTAAGGGTTTTGTTCAAGGTGGAAAGATTGGCAATCTTGGTTCCTATTGGCATTCAAGGGAGATGAGCAATAGTAAATGCGAAGGAACGAAATCAGCTTCTAAGAAGGTGAAATTTGAGGAGCAACCAACATTGCAGCTGTCCTTAAAGGGAGGCAGACCCATAAGGATCTTGACACAAGTTTGTGGTGGAGATATGCTAGCTCATGCATATTCCACAATTAAGGTGTCACCTACTTCAAAGAGTAGTGAGAAAGTTGACAAGCAAACTTGGTGTTTTAAGAGTGATGCGTCTAGAGAAGGTATCGTTCATGGTGGAGAATATGTTCAAACAAATGTTGCTCGTGGTGAGTTGTGAAAACCATTGAAGATCGCTCCCATTAGGTTTGGCAACTTTAGTGAAGACTTGGATTGTATGCAAGTGGCTGCGTTGTGCATGTTTGAGGGAAAGAGTTATTGTCCAAGGGTCAAGTTTGAGTGTTTCTCAAACTTGGCTAACTCGTCTTACTGTTGAGGGCGCCATGTGGCGCATTGAGGTGTGGTGGTGATCGTGGTTCGTTGAGAAGACCCAAGGAAGCTTGCGTTTAGAGAAAGGTCGAAGATTTTGAGCCGAGGTGGAAATTGTTAGAGTTGTGGCTCAAAACTGATTCCTTATCTGTTTTGGATTCTTTACTTCTGAAGGCTTTGGGTAAGATTCTAGTGTATCTAAGATTCATGCTATGGTTCTAAATCCTATTGTAAGTCGGACTAATTGTGAGTCTATAAATAGGCCTCTCGGTTGCTTCCGCATAACATACTGGCCTGCTAGAGCTCCTGCAAAGCTTGAAGTATATATGCAGGCCATGAAGGATTATGAAGAAAAATGTCATGTGGATGTCAATTCAGGGTTCAAGAAACGAGGATCACCTACGGAGTTCAATGCTCAGATCTCACACAAGCGTCGTCGACATTCATTTTGATTAGGGACAAATCTTGTTTTGCTCTTTGTTCACTTTAGTGTTGTTAGTAAGTTGGTTTATGTAGCCGTAACTACAAGCACCAAATGAATGAAGCTAATGTACATTTTAGTTCTTGTGTGATTTTGTTCCATTGGTCTGTATCAATTGCTATCTTTGTTTTGAAAAGATTGGCATCTTTTCTTACATAACTTTAAAAAACGACAATAATTTCTTGAGTTGTCACCTAATGAATTGGTAAATTGATTGGTCTTTTATTCAGTGGAGAAAAATAATCAGAGAATGACAACTACAATGAGATTATTTGTCTTCTCTAAATGATCCAACAGTAAAAGGACCCATAGTGTGACCTAAATAATCAGGCAAACATGAGTTACCAGTTGTATTTGAACAGCTTTACCGCCTTTACGTATCAAAATCAGAGACATCAGAAGTAACAAATGGTCAGAAGCCCAGAAAGCGACTCTGTAACATCAGCTCAATTCAGCCTTTGTAATTTGTATTGTATTTTGAACACAACTGTGAAAGTAACTTTTTTTGTAGTTCAGGAACTTCAGGGTCCTCAACAACTAAAAATGCAATCTATAAGAATATTTGACTATTCTAGTAATCCATCCATCTATAAGCTGATGACCCCACATCATAATCAAACTTTTGAGACCTATCAAAGAAACAAAATGTACATAATTATGCTAACTATGCCAAACTTACATGGAGCCTAACAGATGACTCTGTTCAGGTCTTGGGGGAAAGTATAACCAGCAAGGCATCACCGGCAAAACCTCTTTCTTCCTGTTTATATTTCCACCCTAAAGCTACATGCTGAATCTGTAATAATTGCCGCATAATTTACAAGTTCGAAGCTGAGAATCTCGCAGTTCCAAGCTCCTAGTTTCGCCTGACTTAACAGCCAGAATCATCATATCTTAGGTGGATCACTTGTTTGTTTTCTCTCGTGAGGTTCCACCAACTTTTCATGGTAGTTCTTATTCTCTGATGGTGAGTAATCAGAATTTTGGCTTTGCACTATCACTATTGAATGGCTCTCAGCATTAGTTTGTTCTGCTTGGTTCCTGGAGTCATCCTCATGAGCTCTGTGGCTTGGTGATATATATGATATACCAAACTTTTGCCCATGAGTTAGTCCTGGGCAAATCCCCTGCAGACAGAACAAGTTTTCAATGGACTTCAGGATCGATGGTTCCATAATACTTAAATTATTTTGAACCATTTCTAACATGTAAGACTATCTATGTTTTACCGTAGCTTTTAGTTGCCAACTAAATAAAGTGAAATACAATCCAATAGACAAGCATAAAAGGTTCAAAAATAAAGATGGTATGCAATTCTCACTTTTATAAATCCTGATACGGGAGTAGAATCAGAACAACGGGAGTTGGATAACGCAGTGCCAACCCTTCCATATAAGTTATCTCGATGATTAGTTGCAACATCCGATACATCCTGTCTAATGTTGCTAGTATTACAATAAGCCCCAAAATACGAGCAATGTTCCTGCACTAAAGATATTTCAGGGGTTGCAGGCAGTAGGTGGCCTTCAGTACTAAAGATGTACCTGTATGAAGAGGCATTTTCACAGTAAACAGCAATAAGATAAGCCTGGTCTTTAATCTTTAATGGTAAGTCAGGAACTACAGTAGGAGTAGAAAGGACTCACTTGTATGGTCCATTATCAACAAGGTTATCAGGTCCCACGGCCAAATCAAAGAGTAGCCACAAATATTTTACCTAATTAGCCGCACGTTGTTAGTACATGTAACCATAGAGTAAAGGAAAAACTTAAATGAACACAACGATGGTACACAATTGAAACTATAGAAACACGTAGGAGTTTAGAAATCAATCCCTCAAGCTACCTTACCACTAACATATATTTAGGGAAATGAGAATGAGAAATACCATTCTCAAGCCCGTATTAAAATCTTCATAGGATTATATATATCTTTAAGAGCAATATAATAATAATTTCATTAAAAGATTCTAAAGTTTATCAATTCCTTAAGTTTACTACGCAAAACCCGGATACATAATAGATAGGCTTTCTGTAAACATATCACCTTAGCTATATGATTCATATACCTCCACTCTTCACAAGATTTAACAGATATAAGACACTTCTATAAATCCACTGTCATAATGAATTTTTTAACCAATACAATTTGGGTTTTACTGTCAATTATAATGAACCACCATGAGAATTAGCTCGAAAGGGAAGGTGATTCAAATTTGTTGGTCGAAAATGATACTCAAAACTCTACTGAGAACCAAGATGAAGACATTATAGTTGATGAAAAAGTTCTTACCGTTTCCGCTAGAAAAAAACTCTCCATATGATCTTCCTGCTTATGGAACTCGACATCTGCGATATGACAATATCCGCAGGCGCATCGTGCACTGTGCTGCAAACTGGCAACCATGTCACGTCCTGCATCAAGATACCTACAATGAAATACATAATACATGTAAAATGCCCTTTTCTAAGGGTATTAAGTTTCTAGGTAAAAGAAATGCGCCTTTTACATATGCCATTAGTATCAAGTAAAATGTGTAATGGTAAGCTTAGATGCAGCCCACAAATTTAGAGTTTATGAGCTTACTTGGGATCTCTAGTAGCTTTATAGAGCCAATATGTGCTCTCCATTAACTCTGGACGCAGAGGATAACTTCTTTGTCCATGCTATGAATATATGTAGAAAGATTACAAATGCAATTGATATGGTAGATTAAAGCATTAATGTGATATGGGTTGAAAAAATTAATAAAAGAGTTAACTAATCATACAATTAAGAGTAATTAAATCAAGGTTTAGAAAAAGTTAATGATGGTACCTGAACACTGAATGTAGCAAGATTGAAACCTTCCGGAGTGAAACCATATCTTTTCCACACACTAAAGAAGGCAGTATGAGTTCGAATTGCAGGATCAATATCTCCAGCTAAAACCTTCCAAAAGATAGAGAAATCAATCTCACTGAAACTAATGAACAAATTCTTGATTCTATATGTTATATCTTAATATTGAACACACATTACAAACCTGAAGTCCTGGCCAAAATGCTTGTAAACTGTTAAACAATGGCCACACAACAGCAGCAGAATCCATATTTACCTCTACATACCTACACAAGTAAATTTAAGTGCTCATAAGTTAAGGGGGATGTATAAAAACATGGTAGCATATACTAGTTTCAGAATTTACCAAGGATCATTGTAAAGATATTGCATAGCAGCAGCATAAGCTTCTTGAAATATGTACAGATATTCTTCATCTCCAAATAACAGATAAGCCTGAGATGATATTACAAATGGTAAACAAGAACACAAAGAAACAAACCAAACCCATTTCGTATATCAACGTACATACAGTTTTTTTTTTTTTGGTCTGAACATACAGATCTTATAAGAGAACAATTAGGCCGGCAACAAAGATACTATATTTTACAGTTTACAGATCAATGCTATTTTTCTAAGAAGACATGATGCCTACACAAGTTATATTTGTCATGAAGTATCTTAAAATCAGAGAAAGGATAGACGAATATCTAGATCAAAGATTAGGAGTTTTAGACTCAAGGTTTTTTTGCTAACATGATTACAGAAAACAATTGGTTCTCAATATCTTATTGGACATCATGCTAATTCCAAAAATCCAAAACTATGACCTATAGGTGCCACTCAAACTCCCAGCTAACTGACCCAAAAGATCATCCGATTACAGAATATCAAGACTGAAAATTAGTCCACAGAAATTAACTAATACAATCACCTAGAAGAAGGCTAGCATTTGCTACCTATATTTTAGAGGCAGGTCTTCTTTTAACGGAAATACAAGGCCTTCATTGTCATAAGACCATAAAACAATATTACCGTGCTGTTCTCCAACAATCTAGCTGATGACGTTATTCGCTGTCACGTTAAACCCCATAACTCCCAGGATACCATTTCCTGTCATATTTATTTCTAGGAGCTTTTGCCATCAGTCATGACACAAACCTATATTTCATTTGGTGACCACAAGAACCTGATGATGCTATTTCAAACATGGGAAATACCATTTATGTTACAACTGATGTTACGACAAGTAGTTCAGGCATTTTTTGTTCAGCATTCCAACTGATGTTACATACCTTTAGAAGATACTCATAAAAAGAATCAATACTGGTTCCTATTCCAGCATCCTGCAAAACAGCAAAGAAATGTAAGTATATATGGAAAAGGGATCGATAAAACCCATCAGATAAATTATGGAAGAAGTTATTTAGGGAGGCAAAAGTGGTCTGGACAACTCCATCAGAGAGGAATGATTTGTTTAAATCACAACTTTTTTTTTTTTGGCAATGCAAAGCTTAGGTATTTGGGGCTTATATCACAACTGCTTGAGAGTTTAATCCCTAAATGGAAGAAAGTTAGCTTATATCTCACTTGCACGTTTATATCTATGACAATCAAGATAGAAGAACCCCTAAATGTGAAATACAACTCAAAACTAAAGTACAATGGAAGAGCGGGAAAAGAACATCATCAATTAAATGATCAATAGAAATCTTTTGAAATGAAATTTCTGTTGAAATAAAATTGACTATCTAATCAGTAGAGAAATTATGTTGTAAAGTTACCTATAACCCTGTTTCTAAAATAAGCAATGCAAATAATCTCCTAATTACTATTCAATAGACATTAAATGACCAAATATTTTCAACAGTACTGATGAAAATCACATACAAAAATTAGTGAACCAGTTAATCATCCCAAAACAGTAAAACAATTAGAATCTACAAGTCATGACTCACATATGGGGCTTTTCTGCTTAGTTTTCACAATTTGTGCATTAATGCCAAGAGAAGTTATGTAGAGATTGTTATTTATCTTCATAGTAGATATGCACTGACTCACACTTTATGTTTATCACGGTTATTATGTTGTTAGAAGGAATGTTACCTTTTGTGTCCATTCACCTGTAAAAACATTAATATGGGCACCAACTAAATTGAGCTTTGAACGCTGAGCCCATAGTCCACGCACTGCATTCTTGGTCACTTGTTCAAATACTGCAATTCCATTTAGATGGAAAAGGGTAAACTTTCCCTTCCACAATTAACTGAATTAAGAAATAGAACAAAAGGACAAAAACAGTACAAAGGAAAAAGAAGGGATAATTTAGGTGAGATATTCTAATTAAAGTAGCTTTTCTATGGACAAATTATGAAGGAATAGAGGAAGCATTTACAATTTTATTACCAAACAAGAACCATGTGAAAGTGCTTATAACATATCAACCTGGCTTTAACATAAGTTTTGGCCATAAAAGGCTGTAAATACATCTTAACCTATTGGTGAAGCCCATGAACATGCACTTTAAGAAGACAACTAGGAGGCTAGAGTCCAGTTGAGATAGAATGATATAATCAATGGCGTTAAGGAATGACAGCTACTACTTACTGGGATCATTTGTCAAGCGGCTGAGCACTCCAAATTCCAAAGTCAAAGTCCCACCACCAGCTGTTGATGTAATCTAAATAACACCAGGTTGAATTTTCAAATTTCAGCAAGCTGACAAATAAATACTAGTCTTGATATGATAAATATCAACTGCACATAGGATTTTACACCTATACAAAGCCTAAGCTTGAACGGGAAAATTTACTCGTTCATTGTCATAATACGTGTCAGGACTCGGAGCTTAATAAAGAATTAAGAAAGTTGCACATAACAGAGACAAAGTAGAGAACCTTGCTTTCATGTTCATCAACTCCATGCCTCAGATTGACAGATCCAAAAGGAATTCCTGCAAGACAAGATTGCTTAGGAAAGACACCTTTTTGCACATATAAGAAACATACTTTACATAAAGAAAAAACAAGCATATACGACACTACATACAGGACAGAGGAAAAGGTGACCAGTTGAATAACATAAAAAGTCATAATTTTACCCTACAGAATCTACCAATACATGGTCATCAGGTACCCAAAGTCATAGACATTGGCAGTGATAATGAATGCTAAATAATGAGAGTTCACCCACAAAGATCTTGCATAGACTTTTGTGCACGTTAAACAACAAGGGGTAATCTAGTAAGTAAATTGCACCTGAAGGAGTGTCAAATGCAGGTAACAATCGTCGGCCTAGATCCTCAGCTAAGTTCAGTAACTGGTTGTCATACATTGGAATTCTCATGCCCTGCAACAGAAGGGTGTAGGAATTATTCAACACTGACCTTCAACTTACGTAATTCTATGTTTCTATACCGCTGAACACTAACGAACTAATAAAAAAAGAAACATAGATCTTACCAGTAGGCTCGGACAGCAAAAGCGAAAAAAAGGTTATATTGCTATATACAGATATACCGTTTACTACAACTAATCCACCCTCTTCTTTTTTCTTTATGCATATGTGCACGCGCATACACACACGCACACACATGTATATGTATATGGACACAGTCCCCTGTTATCTCATGCATAAAATTATAATACATGGAATTAAAACAAATGAGCAATGCAACTAACTGTTACCGTAGCATAATCACTTGCTATAAGGTGTGCAGAGAGCAAACCCCCAAGGACCCGGATGGTAGTCTCAAAGACAGATACTGTCTTATTCTGCAACAATCAAAAAAATCAAAGTTAGATGGAGGTATAACTTACTAATAAAGTAACATGTATAACATCAACTCCATCCTATCATAAGTTGATAAATATCATAAGTAACCTAGTACAAATACATATTATATATATGTGAATCTACAATAACAATGAGATGAAGATCATGAAGAAAACAATTCAATGACAGATAAATACAATAACTTCTAGCCTTCTACCACTATGTCACACCAGATAGTTTCACTTGTAACGAGTCAATAACAATCGTCATGTTCCGAATCATGTAAAACAACTCCTATAGGTCTTGAAAACTAGCCTCTTGGGATAACCATGATTTGAAGTAGGTAGGTCATAATACTAACAGAAATGTTCTCAACTGAACTAATGAGATATCTTCCGCCAAACAACACATTAGGTCAATATCCAAGTACTAATAAAATAATTAAACAAATAAAGTTAAAAAATTTCAATGTGATGCATGCATATATGGCAAAACGTAACATCAAAATCTAACATTTAAGACAGCAATTATCTGCGAAACAATTAATAAGAGAGAAGGAGAGAGAGATGCAAGGAGTGAATAAGATAGATAAATACTGGACTTACTATATCAAACTGAAGGTTTTTACTAATCCATTCAACAGAGGCAGCAAAGCGTTCCCGGTCACCAAGTAAAGCTAGTGTGTCTAAAGCGTCAATCTGTGACAAAAAAAAATGACAGATGCATAGAACAACACAGTAAGGATGCAAAAACTGAAAAGAAAATCGTATTTGTACAGATATAAATAATTGGAAATAAGAATTTGTGATGTATATTACCAAAGTTAGTGCATATCCACCGAGGCTATCTTCACCCCCACAAGACTGAGGCTTTAACTCATCGAGTGGAAAAGCATGGTCCATGTACCCATTAAATGCATGATAAAACATTTCCCTGACCTACAATGAAAAGTAAATATTGCCAAGTTAATTAAGAACATCATTCAACAGCTTTACAAGAAATGTAAAACTACTATAGATACGTATGTAAATCACATAGATTAAACCTACTTGTCTTAATGTACTTGCAAATGAACACAATGAAGGCAGCCTACGTTCCAAACTTCTTTATTCACAAAAAGAGAGTTCCAAGAAGGAAAGTCCTCTAGAAACTCCTTGACATTAAACACCAATACAACATGAACTTTTGTTCCCGTAACAAGTAAAACTTTTTCCTCGGGGACAGAGCTTAATTCTACAGAGGGCTATATAACCCTAGGGAAACAGAAAAATCAATACTAAAATCCAAACTTCATAGAAAAGTCAGAAGTATGATTCCAGAACATGCCCAATTCCAGAAGCATTGCATCCCCATATCCGAAAGATTAAAACTTTATCACAATTTTCACTAAAATTTCATCAAAGATGAAAACTTTCCACATTGTACTGAGAAGTCAATGCACTAAATTGGCAAAACATCACCTATCATACACACAAATCGAAATTCATGTCCTAAAATGAGGTTCCCAGAACCAAAAAGCTCTCCATTTTACTCCAATCAGTACAAATTCCACAACTTTCGAACTAGCAAAACAAGCAGAGACTACATGAACCCCAATGTCAGATTAATCTAAGTAATACGGGGCAGTGAAAACAAGCAATACCAAATTGAAAGAAAAACCCAAATTGATTTGATTTTTAGTTTCAAGGGGTGATTGGAGGAGAAGGGTCACCTCGTCCCTGAGCTGCTTGGCCTCCTCGGGAGTGACGCCGTCGGCGAGAGTTGGGCGGTGCAAGACAGAGAGGAATAGGAACAGCAGAGATACGAGAATTGAAGCTGAAGTGGGTCGCCTCAGAGAAGGCATTGTGTTCTGTCTCTCTGAGCTTCTGAAACACACTAGTAAAAACACTATCGAGTCTTTGAACGTGTGTTTAGAGCAATTGCAGGATCGCTGGTTTGCCGATTGAATTGACTTGTTAATTTATTATTCATCCTAAATTCACACTTTACATGTTAATTCATTATTACATTTTAATTTTAAATAACTTATTAATTGAAAATATTAAACTTATAATTTGATTAATTAATAATGTGATTAATCGTACGACAGTCATTATTGTTAAACAGATTATTAATTAATGTTTTAATAAATTATCAAATATCTTATGATTTTTGATAAAATATTCGTCCAATCTTCACTTGACACGTGTCAACTTCAGATATCGTTATCTTCTAGAAATATATCTCGGTTATTTGATAAGATTTTCAACCTATCTTTATGTGACACGTGTACTTATCCGAAACTTTTTATCTTCAAAATTGTTGATAAATAATCTTCAAACTTCATTCTCTACTCAACACATTTTCTCTCATTCTACCTTCATCTCTTTTGAAATATCATCACTTATCTCATTCTCCTCTTTTCAATGGATTAATTAAACATGTGGTTGCTAGAAAGGGATCGTGAAAATATGGAGGAGCTGGAGCGAATTCAAGCTACAAACTCTCAAGCGGTTGCATTGGTGGCGCAATATCAACTGGAACAAACACCTAGAGGGCGTGGTTCACGACCTGGTCGTGCGCCAAATGTGGAGAGACACAGAGAAATCCGAGGTCAATTCCTCCTGCAGGATTATTTTGTTGAATGTCCAGTGTACGACGAAGCAAGCTTTCGGATGCGGTACCGAATGCATAAACATGTCTTCCAAGAATCGCACAATTGAATTTTCTCATCTTCTTGCCAATTGCAATTAGAATCTCCCATAGTTGGATGAGATAAGAAGAAATAGAAGCTAAAATTGATGAAGGGAGAAGATGGAGAGGTAAACTTTGAAAAGTTTTGATGTGAGAAATTATAGAAAGAGGATAAGTATTTATAGGAGTAGTTATCTGATTTTTTTTTCTTTACTTAGATATAAATTTTTAAGTGAAAACAGAAAAGAAAAAAAAATACAGCCGTTGCTATTTAATTATAGCCACAAGATTCAAATCTAATGGTTGTAATCAAAGAGCCGTTAAAATTTTTTTTACCGTTGAAAATATATCCGTTTGACTGACATGTGGTGAGGGAACAAATTTTCCAGTAGGGCCCACCAATTGCTCGAGCAAACCGGTTGCTGAGAGTCGCCGATCAAATTCCCTTAGCAATTTTTCTAACGCGAGGCTCATTAATTGCCCGGGCTAAATATAAACGGTGCATTAAGTTTTTTTGCAGAATGTGTGCGTCCCAGCTTTTGCCTTGGCAAATTGCACTACCGCTGCAATTGCTCTTATTGTTTTCAGTTGCAGCCTCTGTGCCGAGCTCTAGTTTGATCGTTTTTAAATAACAAAAAGAAAAGATTATGGAAAAACAGTATAATTTAATTCTTTTTTGTTTAATTGAGAAATAAAACCCCAAAACTGAGCCTTGTAGGCCTGTACTGTTTGATACAGCGGCGGTATAGTCTCCACTTAATAAGTGTGAGGTCATGAGTTTGACTCACGAAGGCGTAATATTTAAGTTGTTTGCCGGATCAAAAAAAAAAACCGAAAACTGACAAATACCACATTGAAAACTAACGAACGGGTTATAAACCAAAGTTTACATGGCTTGGATTCAGTATGAGATTTGTAAATTCCAAATCATTATCTAAATTGGGGATCGAATCAAGAGAATTGTAATGCATGTTGTGACTCAAACTGATATATTAGAATCATTTTCGTGTGTTTCATTGTAAGAGTGACAAAAAAAAACACATGAAATGATCATTCAACAACTTAAGGTGTCAAAACAAAAACAAGGTGTTATTAGGTGGCTTGAACACTTATAAAATTACTTTTCTTGAAAATCTAAATCTAAATCTGCTAGTCATATTTCGCAACAGCGATCGCTATCACGGATGACATATTGTCTCTTTATTTTTTGATAACATCGATCCAATGACAAATATTACTAGCTTCTTTTTCCTCAATTACAGGTAGAACATTTCAAAAAATTGATAGGAGTATCCTCCTGTTAATTACAAGATTCTAGATAAACATTTTGACATTAGTTATCATTTGACCATTTGCATATTTCCCAAGTACTCTACACTGGTGCAAGTTATTCATGATCCTCAAGGTCTAAAAAAAAGTTGTTTGTCAACAAGAGTCCTATAGGAAGGATGTTGAACACACATCTCAAGTTCTTTAATCACACTAGACGATTATGAAGGACCGCCATGTTTTCGGGATAAACGTGTTTTGCACGATATAATGACTACATGCATCATAACGCATTACCGTGATTTTTCAAAGAGGAGCGTGATCTAATTGCTTTGATTAGGGATTGCAACCGGGCTCCTACAACATTATTTTTTTAGTTGGAAACAAATAAAACTACATACCCAATGAGTTCCTCCCCGCCCCGGTTGTGTTTAAGAAAATTTAGTACTAGACATGATAATCTCTCTCCTATAATGGTCGCCGGCTAACGCACCGGCGTCTCATTTCTATATTGCAGGTTGTTTCCTCATTGAGCACGCCAAGGACAACAAAAGAAGGTGTCCAAAACTCTGCCAAGATTCAATGAACGTGTTCTCCAGTGGTCTAAAAGTGTTGCAGAGTGACCCATTTAAGATAGCCACATTAAACAAAGATTGTATTTTTCCAGAGACCGAGAGTCTCTCAAGTACGGTAACGCAAGGAGTTATTGGGAAGTCAAGTTGAGAACGTGCTCAAAGAAGTTTAATTTATTGCTTAAGCAAAAATCGAATAT
This sequence comes from Fragaria iinumae, assembly GCA_009720345.1. Taxonomy (NCBI): domain Eukaryota; kingdom Viridiplantae; phylum Streptophyta; class Magnoliopsida; order Rosales; family Rosaceae; genus Fragaria; species Fragaria iinumae. The sequence continues at coordinate 13,265,624 of CM019120.1, forward strand.
GATTTGAGCATATGCTCTAAAATTATGGCTCACTACTTCCTACTTTCTAGTTTAGAGGTGAGCAAGAGGAATCAACTCTACCGACCTGCACCAGCAACATCAGTACCTTCCTTCATGCTTGGACCCTCCCCCAAAGTCAGAACCCTACGAGCCCCTAAGCTCTTCTTTTTTTCCTTTTTCGGACCAAACAGTTCTCAGCCTTCTTCTTGTTCTTCGAACCCACCAGACGTCCTGCCGTACATCTTTTGGCCGGAGAGATAATAAGTGTGCCATGCATATGAGGAATGTCAAACTCGAGAGCAAATGAAAATTTCTAGAGGTTGATCCTCAATCATCAAACAATCATTGCAACTCGTCTTGAAAAAATTCTCACTTCTCTTGGAACATGTTATGTTGGCCACCATTTCCATCTCCCTACAAAGCTGCACAGGTTCCTCTCCAACACTATTGGGACAACAGTTTGAAGGGAGCTTGAACTTACTCAACTGCACCGCCAGATCGTCAGTTGATATGCAGGGAAGAGAGAAGGTGAAGGAGGCTGGAGTACGGGCAAAAAGGTTGACAGATTCAGAGGCTTTATGTCACACCCCAGACTCGACGTCGGCGGTTTCCAAGCACCTGAGGCCGAACCCGAAGCGTGAGCGGGAAAAGTAAAAGAAACTAAAACAATTTCAAATATTTTTTTCGAAATAAAATAAAATAAAATGTTTACAATAACAAATCAAATTGTAATAACAAAACAATTACAAAGGTAAAAAAATAGGTCTTGCGATCTATCTAACTTCTAATCTTCTGTAATCTGGTTGACTCTCGTACACGTCAACTAAACGGCACAGTTAGTCTTCTTGTAAGACGTGTCCACCTAGGCACATGAACAAGATTCTACAAGGGTGAGCTTACGCTCAGTAGGGCCAAACCTTCTTAGGTTATTCTTAACTATGTAAAACAATCAAGTTATCAAGTATCAAACAATACTTTAAATATATATAACGATTCAATGCATGTATGGTAATGAATGTCTTCCTCAATTACTGGCTAGTCAGTCCATATATTAAAGACATATAAGCCTACACGTCCAATACCGTGTAGATGTCTCGAATATACGACCAACCAATCAATAATATCTCACCACATGTACCTCTTTTGTTAGTTATCTTGTTATACTCATGGTCTCCCGATCTGCAACCCGATAAGATCGTTTTTTCGATGTCCGCCATTGAAAGGGTATACATTCCCTAAATTTGTGCACGTGTGGGCTAGTCATAGATCCCGAGGACAACCCATGAGGAAACTCAACTACACAAAATGTATATGTTCTATCGATCTCATTCTCCTCTCTAGAATCACCATTCTCACCTCTCATGAATCCTCACAATGCATTATATATGCAATCGAATATCAATACTCGCATTATAATATTGAACACATGCTTTTATGGAAAGCGATAACATCGATCATACAACTCAGCGATCACACATGCTTTTATAGAAAACAGTAATATCCAAGAGTTAATCACTCAATGGCAAACAATTCACCGATTTCAATAATAATCTAATTGTCGATTTAAATAAAGGTTCCCCAAGAAAGACCATACTTGGAATCCAAGTGTTAGTTCTGACGCCAGCTAAAATTAGTAACTCAACGACACGCTTCTGAAATCTTTATCCTTCTGCTTCTGAGATTGTCGCTAGTCGTTTGATCTTCGCATCGAATCATTTGAACAAAGTCGGCGAATAACTCCAAATCAAAATACTCAATTAACTTAGTCCAAAATAGAAAATGATCATAGTCCTCACAATTTGCTAAGGACACCCATAAGCTCTTTAGCCAATTTCTACTTCTCAAGTTGTCTAACTCCTGCACTTTCAAATACTCACTTTCTCCATTTGAAATCAAGCTCCTAGTTCCATATCGCAAATCAATAGTTCTTAGTTGCATCCTTTAACTCCGGCAAGTTCAGTATTAGTACTATACACAACCATCTTCCCCTCCTTGTTCCAATAACATAGGTCCATTTCCTATCACCCAAATCTCATCTTTTACCAATCAAGCATCCAAATTCATGTTCCTGCATTTTCATATGACTGGAAATGGAACAAGAATACTGCAATCACCACCACAAACAATAAACCAAAATTAGCAGAAAACCCAATACTATCATCTACTCTAATCTCAGCTCAATTCCAAATTGCACAACTCTAATTTTCTTGCACCCAGCTTCTCCATTTATGGCATCTAGGCGACACAGCAACATAATTAAGTTCTAATGCTCCTGCAACTTTATCCAAAACATAAACCAAACCCAAAACCATCAACCACCACTTCCAATACCAAACACAAGAACCTTCAAGCTCCAAAAATCCAAACCTTCGTTTCTCAATCAAAACTGAATATCAAATATATAGAGAAACATGAAATCCAAAACCAGAAATGAATCAAACATTCCATGCAATAGACTGGATTCTGTTTCGGTGGAAAATTCTGTTTGACTGGATTAGAAATCCGGTGACGCACTAGAACCCGCGCACGCTCTCCTTGACAAAGGCCACGCTTATTCATGCCTTCGAGAACCCCCGCCCCCACCATCACCACCACATCTTTATTGAACAGAGCAGAGGTTAGCTCTAGGTTCTCAATCCAAACAAGAAAGGTAAGGATAGGAACCTGGCTTGCTGCACACAACCCATCATACGGGGGTATCACAAACAGATTTTGACCAAAGTTGTCGCTACTTGACGAGATTAATTTGCATGGTGTAGCGGTCTCCTTCTGCCCACATGAGAAGGTGATTCTTATATCCCCAGATGAATGTTAGCGTCCCGATTAACACCTTAACGTTAGGTTGCATTTTCAGAGAAAGCAATCTCTCACGGCGTAATGGTGAGAGGAAACAATTACGGCTCCAGCTGCCCTAAAGGAAACATTTCCTCTTTCTTGAACAGCTAGCGCCGCTGCGAACCTGTTTTTTTTTCGATAAATAAAGAAAAAACTTACAAACAAAAACCATTATATATTACAACAGCTGCGAACCTGTTGGTGTCCTTGTTCGTCATGGAGATCGAATGAGGATGAGTTAAGGTGATGAGCGGCGTTTGTAGAAAGAAACTAGGGAGAAACCCTAGTAGAGCTTTTGTAAGATGACACTCTTATTTCTTCTTCTAAAATTATTAGAAAAACTGAAAAAGGATAAGTTGACAAGAAGAAGTAAAGGAAGGTGAGATAAATTAATAAGTATGTCAAGTATCGGAAAACAAACAATTTAGGCCTAATAATTTCTTTTTAAATATTACTTTTACCTATCTTTATTTTGAAGCTAGCCAGATGACAAACTTTTATTAAATGAGAATAAACTCTATAACGGTTACATCTTAAATAAAATAAAATGTTACATAATTAAAAGACTCAAAAGATTTTAAATGGAGGGCCATCAAGTTGGCTTGAATTGAAGCTAGGGCAGAATACAAAGCTATTCCAGAATTAGTAATTCGTAATAGATCATTGATGATGTCGTCATGCACAGTTGCACACTACACTGAAGCATATGTGGAATGACGCCCTGCTGAGGACAAGTACCGACAACTGAAAAGTAAAAATGGGTGTATAAATTGAAGCAAAATAAAATCAAATAAAAACCAAAATAGCTCCAGGCCCAAGCCCAATTACTACTATTTGCCAGCTAAAAAATTCGACCCAAAACCAACTATGGGCTCGACCCGGATCCCAAATCCTGATCCTAATCCGACCCAAATCCAGGGCCCAGGCCCACCCACCTAAAATTGCCTCCCTGGAACAGCAAGCGGGAGAGGAAAAGCCGCCAGCACCACCTCAACTGCATGCCACGACCGCCAAACCAAAGAGGCAGAAAAAGGCGCCAACCACGATGTTCCCGGGTCCAAATACGGTACCTAGACGAAGCCGCCATCAACCAAACTCCGCCTGAATCTGCCCCCCGACCAAAGCCTCTGCCACCAAACCAACTCATTCCAGCAAAGCCATCACCATCACACAGACCTCCCACTCTCCCCATGTCGTTGAGCAGCCTGGGATCAACAAGGCTCCTCGACGCTTCCACTGATTGCAAGGCAGACGACCTCCAAACTGGAGCCGACCGATTTTGATTGAGCTTCTGAGTTTCTCTACTACTTTTTAGTTTGAACCATTTGTTACCAACTAGTAATTGTACCCTATATTAATTGTTTGAGCATACTAGCTTAATATTTATCTTTTGATGAAGGAAAAATGAATTTACTGAAAGATGGGAGCCCCAATTTTGTTTTTTGCCTAGAGCCCCGGTTAATTCAGGGCCGGTCCTGAAAGAGTGGTGCTATTAACACATTCATTTTTTCTATTAACACACCCCATCTATAATGAGAGTCAATCATTGAACAAATTCAAGTGACAAATTTGTAAATAAAATTGAAATGTGCGGATAGTAACATAGATGAGGTGTGTTCATAGTAAAAAAGAAATATGTTAATAGCATCACCCCTTATGAAAATGCTCTCTCATATTTATAACTCGCAATAATCATAATTAAAAACTAAACTAATAAAAAACTCTTTGATAAGGGGTAAAACTTAATGAGCATCCAAGATCATTTCACAAGCATATAAACACAACACAATGATCAATACAGTACTGAAACATGAAACAAGAATTCACCATCTTTATGAGTTCTAGGAATGTACTCACCATTCTGATCCATCCTAGCCATAGCGCTTAGAGCAGCAAAAACACAGCAACGAGATTGAGTAGCCTCTGCAATCCCAACGCCTTGGCACCTTGCTGCAACACACCTTAAGTCTTCTATTCAACTCAGATTTCAACTTCTTTCTATGGGGCAGAACCAAATGTTTCTTACTGAGTGAATAGGGACTCTAAAGCACCTGTATATAAGGCTAGAAAAACTTCTTCCCATAAGCGAGTGATTCTAGCTAAATACTCCATCAAATGAGTTTTGGTGTTATCATATCACAATCAACATAATGGATTTCTAATTAGATGAGTGATATACTCTCATCTAATAACAAGAAATATTCTCCTAATAAATTTCCTATTAAACAGAAATGTATCTTTCAATTGTTTCTTAATATAGATTATATTAGGTCCAAATATATCTTACAATAGTCATATCTAAAATATAGGTTTTAGTGCTCTTTCTTAATTACTTTACGAATTCGAATTGTTTTACAAAATTGTACATTGTTGAAGGAGAAAAGATAACGAGAATAACGGTCTACTCATTCATTGATAGAAAGGCCTATTTATAGGCATTACATAGAGTCTCCCGAAGGATCTAGAAGATCTATCAACTGTAATCTATTCTAATAAGGAAACCGGATTAACCAATCTTACGTGTATTAGGACAAGACACATAACAGAAGGACGAAAACATAATTTCCTTAAACACTCCCCCTTGTGTTGCGTCCCTAATATGATATGGTGCTTATGGTGTTGCCTTGGTAAAAACCTTACCAAGTAAAACAAAAACCTCGTGGGTAAAACAAAAAACTTGGACGAAGGGAAAAAGAGCACAACGCACTAACTACAATTGAAGATAGCATGCGATTCATGTAGACTCCCTCTGATGTCTATACAACGACTCCCCCTGATTGGTAACTCAATCTCGGAGTATAGATAAATGGTGCAAGCCAATGCACTTCACATACTTCAAAAGTAGACTTGGGCAACGATTTAGTCATTAAATCCAGCCATAACATCCTTAGATCAGACTTGCTACACTTAGCATTACTTTGATCTTTAAGGAGAAGGTTGTCTAACAACTCAAAACATAAGTTCGCGTTGAAAATCAGATTCACGCGTGGCATGACCTTCGTGTACTTAAACAGTCATAACGTCTTCAATGCAATATGTATGGACGAACCGTACAAAGTTCTGAAAACTAGACACACGTAGCTTTCCAACCATATAAGGTCCATAACCTAGTTCATCTTGAGCTGATCACAAAGCTCTGTCGAAATTGACTGTTCTGCCAAAGCAGATTCTCGGACAGATCCGTCATACTTTCCGAAAATAGCCATAACTCACTCAATATGATAGGTGTGATCAAATGGTTTGTGTTCCTGGAAAGTAGACACATAGACCTTTCCAATGGTACCAATTTCACCATTTTTCAACAAGTGAGCTATCATATAGGTCCCGTGGAAGTTAACCTATGAAACTGGGCAGATTCTGATTTCGCCTTTAATGTGTCCTTCTGTAGGGATGAATAAGCCTAAACCTTTCATAGAAGGAATCACTGCCATTACATTGGCGTTTCATGGGCCCATCCGTCCATTACCTTGATGTTCCTTCACACTCATCTAAGAGGGAGCGAAGCTGCTCGACCGCTAGAGAGTTGAATAACTAAGGAGAACTTGGCCTTACAAGTTTATAGTGAATGAGATGTCGAGTCGAGCATATTGTAACAAGTACATGAATGTGCTACCGTGCTTAGATGGAGAATTTCTCCTAAGACTTCTTCGTCATATGGACGAAACAAGTCTTCTCAAGACTTCAACCGATCAAGGGATACATACAGGCATAACTTCATCGTCCTTTAGCTTGCCTTAAGCCGACAGATGAATAAGCATCATCAATAACGGTCCTCACTTACGAGACCAAGTGTTTCCAAGATCCTTTTATTCTTAATTTTGGATCAGTGGCATCTCTTAGTTTAACAAGAGTTCATCACGATTCATCTAGAATTTACACGCAAATAGGCATAATTCTTCATATCCCTTCCCTAATCAAGTAGATACTTAGCAAATACCTTGCAAACGCACTCCGTGGTCAGGAGCCACTTGATTTGGGTGAAAACCGATCTATTCAAGATCTTTATGTACATCTCTTAGTTCCCAACAAAGATAAGTTGTGACCACAAGCTGCTTGTTCAGTTTTTCAGAAACTACCTAACTGACAAGGTAGTGGAGTGCAATGACATCCATTACGAGAGTATATCTCATCGTAATCGATTCCAGGGCGTTTGTGAGAGACCTTGCGACAGAAGGTGAGTCTAAACTCTTTTTCTCACTACGCTTTCTAACAAAGAGATAACTGATAGAGTTTACACTTGGGTTGTCGGCATCACCTAACCAAAACACTATCTCTTTGTTTAAACTGGATCACATCTTTCCATTTAGGCCAATCTACAACGTTGGTATTTTCTCAACGAAGTATGGTTCGATATCAAACTCATTAAACCACGTCATCATGTATATCGGTGTAATTTCTAAGTGTAGAGATCTCTATATGAATTGGTATTGACATTGAGGCGTCCCCCAATGATGACCATAATCCAGAAATAACAGACGAATGAGTATCATTGATCAAATGATCAAGTTGTGCCAAACTCGCATTTTTCCTTGGCGAGTATGTATCAAACCAAGTGGCCTCCCCCTAAACCATGGGAGCCACGGCCTAGCGACACCATCTACCACATTTGTGGTGTCACCATGCCACCATCTATGTGTGACGACATGTCCTCTTATCTGAACATCAACATGTCCTCTTATCCGGACATCAACATGTCCTTATCCGAACATCAATCCTTGCAGGCATGTTTGCAGCATGTATATGTGATTTCTTCACTTTAAGGAACTTGATGAGACACAGTAGGGACAAACCATGACAAATCTAAGTCGTTCTACTTGAACATTCTTGTTCTTATCTCCCCCTAACGACGGGAAGACTGGCTCATCAAAGTGACAGAAAAGAGATCGCCTCTCAAGGTCCTTATATAAGCGGACTATAGTCGGAAGCTCATGTCTTATTAAAAGACAATATTTATCAAATAATCCATCATTGTGCGCTTGTGGAGGCGCAATTTGGCACATACAACATGTAGACGATATAGATTATAGAATGTTAACTCAATCCGTTAACAAATATGCATACCGTTACAACCGTAACATAAAGATTTGAATGATGGTGGGTAAAGAAGAATAAGTAAAACTATCCCTGCTACAACCCGTAGTCGTTGGTCTTATAAGTCCAAAAAAACCGCTGGCCTTACCGCTGGGACCGGTAAAAAAGAAACCAGTTGAACCGATCGCCGGCATCACCGGACCTCTATTTTACACTTCTTTTAACGGTTCATTGTTTTCCAGAGCTCCAAACACTACCAAATTTTGTAAGCAGGTAGACATGGGCGTTAGGATTGCAAAACCGCTAGCCTCAACAACGGAAACGGCCTAAAATGTGTCGAACCGTCCGTCGGAGTCGGTGGACATCCGTGAACACTTATGTTGAGCGGTTCACCACCTTCCACGTCTCCAAATACCACGAAATTTTGTAAATCAGTAGGCGTGGATGCTAGAAATCCGTGGCCGCAAACAGAACCTCAAGAACCGGTTTAAAATTTGGTGAACCGGTCTTCACAATGACTGGTCCGCAAGCTGAAAAAACCGGAAATTCTAGGTTTTTTCAACTTTTCAATCATTGTTAAGATTCCCCATAACATCTAATTGTTATGGTTTGAGTTAAACCATTGTGAACATCACCATAGCATCATTATACCTCAAAGTGAACAATGAGAAGTCATTAAGCCAACATCTTATGTATCTTTCTTGTAGATTCACTTATAGACATTGTAATGTCTTACTTAGTGAACAACGACTTAGCATCTTGTTTATATGCTAGTCTATACACATTGTCTTTAGCGTAGGAGGGTGTCGCTCCTAATCTTTGCTAAAGAATAGGCTTTAGAAAACAAGTAACGAGCATGGCCAATGTGAGATCATAGGAGGTTCTTTTGCGTTATATGTGTTTGTGAAAGCATGAGTAGTGCCTCCATTATATAGGAGGATGACGCGGACGACTTTAATGCCATTTATAGGCCAAGTTGTATTTTGGTGATCTTTGATCTCAATGGTTACTTTGCTCAAAAGAAAGGATGTCCGTGAGAGTCTTTACTCTATAGTATACGGATCATCAAAACACGTCCAAAATTGTCCCGGACGATTTATGTTAGAGCCTACATGAGTCGATGTCTCCATTCTCATCATTGGTGACAATAACCGATTCAATTAACCGAATCTTAGTGACTCATGAATGTTGCGCATTCATTATAGTGATACTGTAGACATATAAAATTTAACGATAATAATAGTCGTTGAATAGTCCAAGCAAATACGTGGCTCGTGAGTCGACAAAATTGGAAAAGCTGTCGGAAATGACACGTGGAAACGTGGGAATGGTCGGCCGACAACAAAACCTTAAACCCCGATTGAAATCAATTATCAAGTGTCAATTGATGATCAGATATCAATTAAAATAAAGAAGTCGGACATCCCAAAAAAAAATAGTTGGCGATGGTTCGCCAAGGGTCAGGCGAGCTAGATAGTAGAATTCGCATGCGAACTGGACTTCGCATAGTGGTAAACGAAGGGGAGGCGAAATGACTCCGCACGCGTAGATTTACATAAAGGCGAGGTGAAATGGCCCCGTTCTCGAAGGAGCTAGACGGCAGAGTTCGCATGCATGCAGAGGTATACGTTCAAGATAAGTCGTCCGCGAGGTGGGACCAGGAATCATCGCTTGCTTGGAAATCAAGGTTCCTCGCACTCCTCCTTCTGTATCCGCGAGATGGCTCGCCCCTTACAAAGGATCTTGGTCAAAACAAGACATTCAATCCAAAGCGATCTGGGCATATCTAAATCTTAAGATTTGATTGATTTGTTTATGTTAAAATTGGCAAGTAAATCAATCAGTCAAGATTCATTGATTCGATTAAGGAAATATTATTGATTCAGAATCTTCATTACATGTCATAAGTGGAGGCATGTTAACATTATAAACACCCTCTCTTATACCGAGGAGAGGGGAGGAGGCAAAAAGGGGGCATAAACGAGGCAGCGAACTAGAAAGAGAGAAAATCCCTCCGCGAGTTTAGAAGTCTCTCCTAAATCCTTGAAGAACTATCAAGCTCCCCAAATAGCCAGTTCTTCACTAAACCCAAATCCAAATCCCAAGTACCCGTTACGTGAACAATCCACGTAACCCTCAAGAACAAGTGCTTGTCACCCTTGAGTTAAACCTATATTCGGAGATAGAATCAGAGGAGTTCACAAAGATTGTAACCCGCATTCGCATTGATTAAATTAAATTATTCTTTGTACACGTGTTGTTCTGTTATTTGTTGCAGATATTTTCGTGTTTACAAAATTGGCACGCCCAGTGGGACAACTTTGCCTCTCATCTCCTTCTCCGCAAGAAAGCTCAAATCTATTCGAAGTAATGGCCTTCAAGAGCACTCAAGCCATCTCGACGAAGATGTCTAAACCAACGACCTCGAGGACCAGCAGCGAATCCTCTGGTCACGTCACCCGTAGCATGGCGAGGAATCAACCCATAACATTCGTGGCTCTGCCTTCCAAGCCTCGTCAACTAGTCATCACCTTGGCGAATTTCGCGAAAAACAAGCGTGCCTCGCGAAGTGAAGAGAGGGAAACTCCAAAAAAATCAAGGGAACGATCATTCTCACCTACCTCGGATGACGAATCAAGCACAATTCATACCATGGAAGTCCAAATGGTGATGAAACAACACATATGCCCTCCCAGCGGACGATTCATCACAACCTATCCCCGTGCAAGTCATCGTGACAGGCACGTCCACCATTGAAGAGCAAATAGCCAATCTGATGGGAGCGGTTCAGAAGCTCACCAAAACGGTGGAAGAAAAAGACCTGCAAATTGCCGAGCTTTATAGCAGGCTTGAAAGTCAAGATGAAGAAAAGAAGGACAAAGTAGGCGAGAACTCCAGAAACGATGACAAGGAAGATGATGGCTCGCTTGGATCTATGTCCTTACAGCAATTGCAGGACATCATCGCCAACTCCATTAGAGCCCAATATGAAGGTCCTTCTTGTGATTCTCTCACCTACTCCAAACCCTACACCAAAAGAATCAATGGCCTAAGGATGCCGATGGGATACCAGCCGCCAAAGTTCTAGCAATTCGAAGGGAAGGGCAATCCAAAGCAACATGTTGCTCATTTCGTTGAAACTTGCAATAATGCTGGAACGGAGGGAGATCACCTTGTCAAACAATTCGTTCGCTCTTTGAAAGGCAATGCCTTTGAGTGGTACATGGACTTAGAGTTCGAATCCATCGACAGTTGGGACCAAATGGAACGTGAATTCTTAAATCGCTTCTACAGTACAAGGCGAACTGTGGGCATGATGGAACTCACCAACACAAAACAATGGAGGCACGAACCAGCAATTGACTTCATCAACAGATGGCGCTCGCTCAGTCTCGATTGTAAAGACCGCTTGTCAGAGACGTCTGCGGTAGAAATGTGCATCCAAGGCATGCATTTTGATTTGTTGTACATTCTCCAAGGTATCAAGCCTCGAACCTTTGAAGAACTGGCTATGCGAGCGCATGATATGGAGTTGAGCATAGCTAGTCACAAGGGTAAGAAGGAGTTCATCAATGATCAACGAAAAGATAAGGCTTTCAGCAGCAAAGTTGACAAGGTTGTGAAAAGACCTACAAAGGAGTCGATGACTGTAAGTGTTGCTCTGATCAAAATCTCCACACGAGACAAAAATGAGGTTAAGAAAGTAGAACCAACTCAAGCCTACGAGAGGAGGAAGCGTTCATTGACTGAGTGGGAGCAAAAGACTTATCCATTCCTAGATTCCGACATGTTGGAGGATTTGATTGAGAACAAGGTGATAGAACTTCCAGAGTGCAAACGTCCAGAAGAAATGCATCGGGTCAATGATCCGAAGTATTGCAAGTTTCATCGCCTCATCAGCCACCCAGTCGAGAAATGCTTTGTTTTGAAGGATTTAATCATGAAACTTGCCAGACAAGGAAGAATCGAGCTAGATGTCGACGAGGTTGCTGTGGTCAATTGCACTACCATTTCTTTTGGATCTTTTGAGCCGGTTCAAGTACCTTCCATGCTAATGAAAGTGCCACACCATTTCTCGAAAGAGACTAGCAATGGTAAAAAGTTAGAGGAAGCAAAGCTACTCCAGCAAGTGAACCTCACTCTTAAAGCTGCCCCATGCAACGATGGTGAAGAATGGATACTTGTCACTCGAAGAAAAGCGCGCAAAAGTGCGCTGTCGAGTCCACTACCCTCGCAACCAGATTGCAAACAACCACATGGAAGTCGTCAATGGCTCGAGGAGAGTGAGACAAGGTGTATAAGAAAGAAGTTCACTCCCTGCGTACAAGGGTCCCTCAATCAAAACCCGCCAACAAAGTGCATGCCTAAGACGTGAATGAATATGAGGGCTAACTCAATGACGACAAGTTATGAAGGTGATCCCAAATATTTTGAGAAGGTTGAAGAAAATGAAGTGTTGAAATGATTGGAGGACTTACTTCCAAGATTTAGCCTCTCTAACCTGTCACAGTTGCCCGAATCGGCAAGACATGAATTAGTCCAATTGCTGCTTGATGAGAGCCAGCATTCTTCGAACATCAATGAATGTACGACATGCGTAGCATGTTGTGACACCATTCACTTCACGGATGAAGATTTACAATTGGGTTCAAAACCACACAATCGACCTCTTTTTGTGACAGGTTACATGCGAGAGCCAAAATTAAACCGCATGCTTGTAGATGGAAGGTCTGCTGTGAACATTATGCCGAAATCGACAATGTCTCGACTCGGCATCAATATTGACAAGTTATCTAAAAGTCGTCTCATGATCCAGGGTTTTAACCAAGGAGAGCAAAGAGCGATAGGCATGATTCGGCTAGACATGGTTATTGGCGAATTGAAGTCACACACTTTGTTCCACGTGATCGATGCAAAGACTTCATACAACATATTGTTGGGGCGACCATGGATTCATGAAAATGATGTCGTACCTTCAACTCTGCATCAATGCTTCAAGTTCTACCGCGGAGGCGTGAAGACAGTGATAGGTAATACCAAGCCGTTCACCGAAGATGAGTCTTACTTCGTAGATTCCAAGTTCTATTCAGATGAGGAATCAGTAATGGAAGTTCTTCCGGTCAAAGTACCCTCAACAGGGAAGGCTACAATGGTGACGAGGAAAGAAGTTGAAGTAAAGGGCAAGGGAAGTGAAGAGTCACATAAGTCTCCATCCAAAACTGTGATATCAGACAAGTCCAGTCCAATTGTCCCAATTCTTCGATATGTGCCAAAGTCCAAGCGCAAAGAAGGAGAGTCTCCGTTTGCGGGAACTAAGCGGCAGGTGAGTCCTCGGAAGTTGCGTGAAGAGGACATTAAATTATTGAAGGAAACATCAATATTGCCATTGACAAATTTAAACAACCGAACTCCTACCAAGCAACCATTGAAAGGATTTGTCAAACCAGTCCAAGGAAGAGTAGAGCACGGGCCTTTACCCGAGAAAAGAACAAATGAAGGGTTTGACCCCAATGCTTACAAATTGTTGGCAAAGGCTGGATTCAACTTCAGTTCATCGAGTAAAGAGGATGATCAAGCCGTTAACAAGAAAGCACATGAGCTCAATGAATCTCAAAAGAAGTTAAGAGAACAGGGAAAAACAAGTGACTCGGTTAAGGCGGGTCTTGGTTTTGTTCCAAGCAAGCCAATCAAAATCTCAAGTAGAAGGAAAGCGGAGAAGGCAAGCATGCAGTACATAAGCGTCGAAGAAGTAAAAGATGAGATTCCACAAATCCAATCCGTCTCTCGCACTTCAAGGTTTGATCGCATTTGCCCAAGTTCTCAAAGTACTACTACTGAATCAACAAGCAGAGTTTCAGTGTTTGAGCGTGTTGATAGGTCGACGAGTCAAAGCTCAGTCTTCAATCGTCTTGACACCACAGCTACACAAACTTCTGTGTTCAAAAGGTTGTCATCATCAAATGAAGAAAGCAAACAGATAAAGCTAACTCCTCGAAAGTCGGCAATTGAAAGGATCCAAGCTCCTAAAGAACAACAAAATAGAAAAAGAAAAAAAGAAGTTGGCCAATCGGAAAATAAGGAAATCCAAAGTCCCATCCCGTCACGCATGAAAAGACGTTGTGTGCTAGAGGTGAATTCGACTGACCAACTTAAAGTGAAGCAACATACCATCATACTTACTGGTCAAGATAAAGAAGGCGATGATGAGGATGATGTTATTCAATGTGCTTATCACATCACAGTAGCAGAGGTGGAAATTTATGAAGAGGATGGCTATGAGGGCTTCGAATATGAAGTAGAGGCAGCTCGTCCCGAGCTTGAAGATGGGGTGAAATCTAAGGTTGATGAACTTAAGAAACTCAATCTGGGGACAGAGGAAGACCCGAAACCAATATTTGTGAGCGCATCACTAAGTCCCTAAGAGAAGAAAGAGTACTATGACTTGTTGCTTGAATACAAGGATGTCTTCACTTGGACTTACACAGAAATGCCCGGTCTTGACCCTAAAGTAGCAGTTCATCGATTAGCTGTTAAACCGGAGGCTCGACCCATCAAACAGCTGACACGACGTTTTCGAACAGAGGTACAAACTCAAATTGAAGAAGAGGTTGACAAGTTGATCGCTGCAGGCTTCATCAGAGAGGTCCAATATCCCAAGTGGATCGCAAATATTGTCCCAGTTGAAAAGAAGAATGGACAGATGCGTGTGTGCATAGACTTTCGCGACTTGAATGATGCGTGTCCGAAAGATGACTTCCCTTTGCCTATCATCAAACTCATGGTGGATGCAACCATAGGTCATGAAGCTCTGTCTTTCATGGATGGATCATCTGGCTACAACCAAATAAGGATGGCGTTAGAAGACGAGGAGTTAACTGCATTTCGCACTCCCAAAAGCATTTATTGTTACAAAGTCATGCCATTTGGATTAAAGAATGCTGGTGCAACGTACCAACGCACCATGTAGAAAATCTTTGGAGACATGCTTCACAAGTACGTCGAGTGCTATGTTGATGATTTGGTTGTCAAGTCAAGAAAAAGGAGTGATCACTTGCAAGACTTACGAAAAGTGTTCGATAGGTTACGCGAGTTGTCACGCCCCGACTCATAAATTTTACCTTAATTACTAGCATTGTGGTAATAAGAATTTTACCGTCTTCGTCATTGAATTTATAGTCCTAAAGTCCCTAGAGGTGTGTTGAAGGACGAATATTTCGAAAGAATTATTCGAAGGAAGAAATTGTGACGACGGTAAAAATGGTAAATTTTAGCTAGTAAAAGGTAATTTTTATTGGGGTATTATTTTGGGGTATTGAATTTTTGGATTTGTGGGTTATATATGGTGTTGGATCGGCTGGGCTGAGCCCAACCCATTTTTCTTTTTTCCTTTCTCCCTTTTCCTCCCGGTTTTCTTTTCCCCGAGCCTCCCGATTTCTCTCCTCCCTGCCGGACCTTCCGACCGCCCGTCCGCCGCCGTCCGGCCGCCCCAGACCGGCGCACCGGTCCCAATCGATCGGTCTCCGACCCAGCTATCTTCCAGGACCGGTGACAGCCCCCCTAGCGCCGCCGTGAGAGAGCGGTGCCGCCCGAAAGGTTAGGCTGCCCCGAACTTCCGGTCGCCGGAACTCCCTCCTCCGGCCACCAATCCGGACAAGCTTGGTACGGTTTTGTAGCCCTCCTCCCGTGCAGCAACCCCTCCAATCAGCTCACTCCCTCTTGAGCTAGGTAAGGAGAAATGTGGAGTTGAAATTTCTAGGGCTTTTAAGTTGTTTTCGTTCGATTAGCCTAGTTAGGCTTGGAATTGGGTGATGTGTTGGTCATGAAAGTTGTAGAGCATGTTGAGGAGATTATTCTGTCAAAATTTCATAGGTTTTGGAGGTCGCCGGATTTGACCTCCGGCCGCCGCTGCCGGCGGAGCCACCGGCGGCGCCGCCGCCGGTTAGGAGATTTTTAGGGTTTTAAATGTGGAATATTAAGAGGAGTATATTGGTGTGATTTATGGAATGTTTGGATGAGATTTGGATAGGTTTGTGAATTTCCGAAGTTTGGTATTTTTGGCGGTTAATTAATGTAGAATCCGGCCGTAGGATTTAAGTCGTATTTTGGGGAGTTTGTATTTACGACTGATGAGTATGATATTTAAGTTCGGATCGTTCCGATTTAAGAATATCAAAGTTAGGCAATGATGAGCGTATGTATGGCTCTCGGGTAATTTTGCCTATTTTGATTAAATATTGGATTATTGGTTGGGAAATTAATATTATATTTGGAACAGGACGTGAGGAGGCTCGAGCAGACGAGGCCCTAGTTCGACATCAGGCTTAGGCCTAATTTGTGAGTGGACTTTTGTTTTAAATAATATGCATGCTATGGTTCATGAATGAACAATTATTGTCGTGGATCATTTTGACGTCATTTTAATTTTTGACGTTTTTATTTCTCTTGGAGAGATACCGAAAATGGGATTTTCGGTGGATATAAATATGTATTTATGAGAGAGTATGTATAGAAAATGCTAGCTAGCCATATGTGTCTGTCCACCTTAATGGCGCAGCATATAGCCGCATTATGGTGTGACGTGAGCGTTGGACGTAAGCGTAGTAGCCCTATTTGAGTATTTAATTCATATAGGGGGTATGGACACATATTTATACACCCGTCTGTCCACCTTGATGGCGTAGTGTAGCACCGCATTAAGGCGTGACGTGAGCGTTGGACGCGAGCGTAGTAGCCCTATATAGACCCATGAATTTATATAGGGAGTATGGACGAGTGTAAATACATACATATATTATAGAGTCTGAGAGACTCGATATTTTATGAGATAAAAGTTTTATCGCTTGCGGCATGCATTCGATTTTTCCTTAGAAATTAATTTGGGGAAACATAAATATTTTATTTTATTTTTGTCCACTCACTCTAACGTTATTAAATGTTTTCCCCTGGGCCCTTCGTTTTAAATTGCCCAGTCTACAGAGTTCGGGTTGGATCTAGTAGGAGACGAGGCATAGTCACCCGCATTTCCGCCAGTTTTTATCAGTAGGTTACATGTTTAACCTACTCGTGTTTTCTTGCTTCCGCTAGTGTTTAGTAGCTCTGAATACTTTGGGATTATTGTATATTATGTGTAGAATTTCTGAAGGATAACTATGTGATGTTTGGAAGTGTTGAATTAAGAGTGAAATTTGGAATTTTCGAGTTAGGGTTGTCCATTTTCAAGGGAGGTTTGCCGAGTCCTTCGGTAAATTTTCCTTGGAGGTGGTCCCCGCACGACTTACTCCGGGTTTCAGGGTGAAATTCGGGGTGGGTCGTGTCAGTTGGTATCAGAGCTCTAGGTTTCATTTCCTGCCTCCATAATACTATTATATTTGCCTAAAAAGCACGTAGTTCCTATAGAGTGGTGGTCCGACCGCGGCGGATTCACTAGCATTTTATGCTTTGGATACTATGTGTTATTGGGTATGTGTGATAGTTTTGTGTACTATGCCTCCTAGACGCCGACCCAGGGTAGCTACCTCGACCAACGCGAATGAGGGTGATGAGGTCAGAGGATTAGTTTATTCCATTGGGAGTATGCTGAGGGATGTTTTAGACAGAGTTCAGCACCCACATTCTGTGAGGAAGAAGGATATCTTCGATGCTGGGGCAATTGAGTTCAAGGGTGCCAAGGGACCCCTTGATGCATATACGTGGGTAGACAAGATGGAAAGGGCTTTCGAGAGCACTGACATACCGGAAGAAAAGAAAGTGAAGATGGCAGTGACTTTTCTGGATGACTCTGCACATCATTGGTGGACTCTCGCTAGCAGAAATAATGGTGGTGCTCAGGACATGACTTGGGAGCAGTTTAAGACGCTCTTCTTATGTCAGTATTTCAGTCATGCTCATCATATCAGGATCCAGTCGGATTTTCTGAACATGAAGAAGATGGATGATGAGGGTGTCATTGAGTTTGAGCAAAGGTTCACTACCTTGAGCTACCATGTGCCTTATTTGGTTCCTAATGAGAGGACCAGGATTGACATGTTCATTGGAGCACTTGGCGGAGTGTACGCCGAGAAGATGACCGGTGTCATTTACCCGACCTTTCTCGATGCGGTTACTGCAGCCATGGCCATCGAGACCAGGAGGACTTATAGTGCACGGCCCTGAGATTTCGGTGGTCCCAGCCAGGGTCCATCGAAGAAGGCCGCTTCATCATCCGCTTCTGGATTTTCAGCGGGTAGTGGCAGTAGTGGAGGATCAGGTTCTGGTTCTCGGAGTAGATTTAGAGGACATTACCGGAGACCTTTCAAGAGCCAGTTGGGTAGGCAGCAGACTGGTCAGTATAGTGCTGGTGGTAGTTCCCTAGGGGGATCATCTGGTGGTCATACTTTTTCCTTTGGCCAGCAGCAGTCATCTGGATGCGTTGAGTGTGGTGGTCTTGATCATTTCAGGAGAGACAGTCCTTTGTTGGCACAGAGGACCGCCCCTACTCAGCCAGTCGGTCAGTCTTCAGCTAGAGGTTCCAGTGGTGGATCAGCAGCCAGGGGTGGTTCTTAGCAGAGTGGTGGTCAGCGTGGACGTCCCATGACTCGTGCTAGACTTCATACTATGACCCAGCAGGAGGGTCGTACTTCTCCAGATGTCATCATTGGTACGTTGTTAATTTTTGGCCAGCCAGCATTTACTTTAATTGACCCTGGAGCTACGCATTCATTTATGTCTAGTAGATTCGCTCTCCATGCCAATGTGCCATCATCATCTCTTTCAGGCGAGTGGCATGTATCTTTTCCCTCTGGTGAGGCGATGAGAATAGATTGGGTGATTAGTGGTTGTGAAGTGCTAGTAGAGGGATTTAATTTCAAGGCAGATTTTATTCCTCTAAATATTGTGGGGTTTGATGTGATCTTGGGGATGAACTTTTTGGAGACTTACAGAGCTATGGTGGATTGTTTCTGGAAAGAAGTAGTATTTCGGAGTCCAGATGGATTCGAGGTTGTTTTTCAGGGAGAAAGAGATGTGATTTCGAGCTGTCTGATATCGGCTGTGGCAGCCAGGAAATTGTTAAATAAAGGCTGTCAGGCATTCCTAGCTCATGTTGTGGATACAAGGATAAGAGTGTTGGAAGTAGGGGATATTCTTGTGGTAAGAGAGTTTCCGGATGTGTTTCCCGAGGAGTTACCGGGTTTGCCTCCTGTAAGGGAGATAGATTTTTCTAACGAGTTACTTCCTGGAACTAGACCTATCTCTCAGACACCTTACAGAATGGTTCCAGTGGAATTAAAGGAGTTGAAGACTCAATTGCAGGAGTTGGTAGACAAGGATTTTATTCGGCCTAGCATGTCTCCATGGGGTGCCCCGGTGTTGTTTGTTAAGAAGAAAGATGGCACCATGAGACTATGCATTGATTATAGGAAGCTTAATCAGGTCACAGTGAAGAATAAGTATCCGTTGCCGCGCATTGATGATTTGTTTGATCAGTTGAGGGGTGCTTCTGTTTTCTCAAAGATTGATTTTGCAGACTTTGAGAAATGCTCAGTTGTTTGCCAAGTTCAGCAAGTGTGAATTTTGGCTGGATAAAGTGGGATTCTTGGGTCATGTAGTTTCAGCGGAAGGTGTTAGTGTGGATTCCCAAAAAAAAAAAAAAAAAAAAAAAAAAAAAAAAAAAAAAAAAAAAGTGGAAGCAGTGTCCAGCTGGAGAAGACCCGCATCTGTGACGGAGATTCGTAGTTTCTTGGGGTTAGCAGGTTGTTATCGGCGATTTGTGCAAGACTTTTCAAAGATTGCAGCTCCACTAACAAGGTTGACCAGGAAGGGAGTCAAGTTTGAATGGTCAGATCAGTGTGAGCAAAGTTTTCAAGAATTGAAGGATCGTTTGACTAGTGCTCCTGTTTTGGCGCTTCCGGATGATAGTGGGGAGTACGTAGTTTACTGTGATGCTTCTAGACGAGGTCTAGGCGGAGTGTTGATGCAGCATGATCGGGTTTTTGCCTACGCTTCTAGGCAACTGAAGCAGCATGAGGTGAATTATCCCACCCATGATCTAGAGCTTGCAGCAGTAGTTTTTACTCTCAAGTTGTGGAGACACTATCTTTATGGAGCCAAGTGTCAGATTTTTACCGATCACAAGAGTCTTCGGTACGTGTTCACTCAAAGGGAGTTGAATATGAGGCAGAGAAGGTGGATGGAGTTGATAAGTGACTACGACTGCACTATTGAGTATCATCCTGGAAAAGCTAATGTGGTAGCTGATGCTCTCAGTCGAAATCCCACCATATCATTATCTCACCTAAGGATGGTTCGAGTTCCACTTCTTTGTGAGTTGCGAGCTACAGGAGTGGATTTGACGGTGAATGAAGTAGGTGCTTTGGTAGCCAGTTTTCATGTGAGGCCAATGTTGGTGGATAAAGTGCGTGAGGCACAGTATAATGATCCTTCCATAGTTCGATTGATGGAAAGAGCTTCGAATGGAGCCGCAGCCGATCATTTTTCAGTTAGAAGAGATGGGACTCTATTGTTTAAGAACCGGCTATGTGTTCCAAAAAGAAATGAAGAGTTGAAGAAAGAGATTTTGGAGGAAGCTCATAGTTCTGCATATGCCGCTCATCCGGGTAGTACAAAAATGTATCGAATTTTGAAGGATTATTATTGGTGGCCAAACATGAAGAGGGAAATTGCAGCTTATGTGAGTAGATGTCTGATTTGTCAGCAAGTCAAGGCTGAAAGGCAGAAGCCTTCTGGGTTGCTTGAGTCGTTGTCTATTCCAAAGTGGAAGTGGGACCACATCACTATGGATTTTGTTTTTAGTTTACCTCGTACCCATGAAGGGCATGACGGTATTTGGGTGATTGTGGATAGACTCACCAAGTCTGCACATTTCTTGCCAGTGGGAAAGAAGTATAAATTGGATAAATTGGCGGAGCTTTATGTGAACGAAATTGTGAGGCTTCATGGTGTTCCTGAATCAATAGTGTCAGATCGGGATCCTCGATTTGCTTCGAAATTCTGGGGAGCTCTTCAAGCAGCATTAGGTACTCGACTACACTTCAGTACTGCTTTTCATCCTCAGACCGATGGGCAATCAGAGAGGACTATCCAGACTTTGGAGGATATGTTGAGATCATGTGCCTTGCAGTTCAGAGGGAGTTGGGATAAGAACCTATCTTTGATGGCATTTGCTTACAACAACAGTTTCCATTCGAGTATTGGCATGGCACCGTTTGAGGCACTGTATGGGAAACAGTGTCGTACACCTTTATGTTGGAATGAAGTCAGAGAAAGAGAGCTTTGTGGTCCTGAGATTATCTATGAGACAAATGAGAAGATCAAGGTGGTTAGAGATAGACTCAAGGCCGCTCAGAGTAGGCAAAAGAGTTATGCGGATGTCCGTAGGAGAGATCTTGAATTTCAAGTGGGGGATTGGGTGTTTATGAAATTATCTCCTTGGAAAGGGGTTGTGCGCTTCGGGAAGCGTGGGAAGCTTAGCCTGAGGTATTTTGGCCCTTATGAGATTATAGAGCGAGTTGGCTCACTTGCTTATCGATTAGCCTTGCCTCCAGAGTTAGCTAGGATACATAATGTGTTTCATGTATCCATGCTTCGCAAGTATATTGCCGATCTTTCTCATGTGCTGCAAGAGCAGCCGATTAGTTTGACTAGAGATTTGTCCTACGAAGAGAAGCCGGTTCAGATTCTCGACCGAAAGGAGCAAGTGCTTAAGAACAAGACAATTCCGCTTGTCAAGGTGCTTTGGAGAAGTCATCAAGTAGAAGAAACTACGTGGGAATCGGAGGAGCAAATGAGACAACAGTATCCCTATCTCTTTGAGTAGTGTGTTTGTAAATTTCGAGGACGAAATTTTTATAAGGAGGGGAGAATTGTCACGCCCCGACTCATAAATTTTACCTTAATTACTAGCATTGTGGTAATAAGAATTTTACCGTCTTCGTCATTGAATTTATAGTCCTAAAGTCCCTAGAGGTGTGTTGAAGGACGAATATTTCGAAAGAATTATTCGAAGGAAGAAATTGTGACGACGGTAAAAATGGTAAATTTTAGCTAGTAAAAGGTAATTTTTATTGGGGTATTATTTTGGGGTATTGAATTTTTGGATTTGTGGGTTATATATGGTGTTGGATCGGCTGGGCTGAGCCCAACCCATTTTTCTTTTTTCCTTTCTCCCTTTTCCTCCCGGTTTTCTTTTCCCCGAGCCTCCCGATTTCTCTCCTCCCTGCCGGACCTTCCGACCGCCCGTCCGCCGCCGTCCGGCCGCCCCAGACCGGCGCACCGGTCCCAATCGATCGGTCTCCGACCCAGCTATCTTCCAGGACCGGTGACAGCCCCCCTAGCGCCGCCGTGAGAGAGCGGTGCCGCCCGAAAGGTTAGGCTGCCCCGAACTTCCGGTCGCCGGAACTCCCTCCTCCGGCCACCAATCCGGACAAGCTTGGTACGGTTTTGTAGCCCTCCTCCCGTGCAGCAACCCCTCCAATCAGCTCACTCCCTCTTGAGCTAGGTAAGGAGAAATGTGGAGTTGAAATTTCTAGGGCTTTTAAGTTGTTTTCGTTCGATTAGCCTAGTTAGGCTTGGAATTGGGTGATGTGTTGGTCATGAAAGTTGTAGAGCATGTTGAGGAGATTATTCTGTCAAAATTTCATAGGTTTTGGAGGTCGCCGGATTTGACCTCCGGCCGCCGCTGCCGGCGGAGCCACCGGCGGCGCCGCCGCCGGTTAGGAGATTTTTAGGGTTTTAAATGTGGAATATTAAGAGGAGTATATTGGTGTGATTTATGGAATGTTTGGATGAGATTTGGATAGGTTTGTGAATTTCCGAAGTTTGGTATTTTTGGCGGTTAATTAATGTAGAATCCGGCCGTAGGATTTAAGTCGTATTTTGGGGAGTTTGTATTTACGACTGATGAGTATGATATTTAAGTTCGGATCGTTCCGATTTAAGAATATCAAAGTTAGGCAATGATGAGCGTATGTATGGCTCTCGGGTAATTTTGCCTATTTTGATTAAATATTGGATTATTGGTTGGGAAATTAATATTATATTTAGAACAGGACGTGAGGAGGCTCGAGCAGACGAGGCCCTAGTTCGACATCAGGCTTAGGCCTAATTTGTGAGTGGACTTTTGTTTTAAATAATATGCATGCTATGGTTCATGAATGAACAATTATTGTCGTGGATCATTTTGACGTCATTTTAATTTTTGACGTTTTTATTTCTCTTGGAGAGATACCGAAAATGGGATTTTCGGTGGATATAAATATGTATTTATGAGAGAGTATGTATAGAAAATGCTAGCTAGCCATATGTGTCTGTCCACCTTAATGGCGCAGCATATAGCCGCATTATGGTGTGACGTGAGCGTTGGACGTAAGCGTAGTAGCCCTATTTGAGTATTTAATTCATATAGGGGGTATGGACACATATTTATACACCCGTCTGTCCACCTTGATGGCGTAGTGTAGCACCGCATTAAGGCGTGACGTGAGCGTTGGACGCGAGCGTAGTAGCCCTATATAGACCCATGAATTTATATAGGGAGTATGGACGAGTGTAAATACATACATATATTATAGAGTCTGAGAGACTCGATATTTTATGAGATAAAAGTTTTATCGCTTGCGGCATGCATTCGATTTTTCCTTAGAAATTAATTTGGGGAAACATAAATATTTTATTTTATTTTTGTCCACTCACTCTAACGTTATTAAATGTTTTCCCCTGGGCCCTTCGTTTTAAATTGCCCAGTCTACAGAGTTCGGGTTGGATCTAGTAGGAGACGAGGCATAGTCACCCGCATTTCCGCCAGTTTTTATCAGTAGGTTACATGTTTAACCTACTCGTGTTTTCTTGCTTCCGCTAGTGTTTAGTAGCTCTGAATACTTTGGGATTATTGTATATTATGTGTAGAATTTCTGAAGGATAACTATGTGATGTTTGGAAGTGTTGAATTAAGAGTGAAATTTGGAATTTTCGAGTTAGGGTTGTCCATTTTCAAGGGAGGTTTGCCGAGTCCTTCGGTAAATTTTCCTTGGAGGTGGTCCCCGCACGACTTACTCCGGGTTTCAGGGTGAAATTCGGGGTGGTTGTCAAGTCAAGAAAAAGGAGTGATCACTTGCAAGACTTACGAAAAGTGTTCGATAGGTTACGCGAGTACCAACTCAAAATGAACCCATTAAAGTGTGCTTTTGGTGTGAGTTTAGGCAAGTTCCTTGGGTTCATCGTGAAGCATCGGGGCATTGAAGTAGATCAATCGAAGATTAAGGACATTCAAGAAATGCCAGAGCCAACGAATTTAAAAGAATTGAGAAGCCTCCAAGGAAAACTCGCGTTTATCAGACGGTTCATCTCAAACCTCGCGGGTCGATGGCAACCTTTTAGTCGACTCATGAAGAAGAATGTGCCTTTCGTGTGGGATGAAGCATGTCACAATGTTTTCGAAAGCATTAAAAAGTACTTGGCTAATGCTCCAGTGTTGGGTGCACCCATTCCTGGGAAACCTCTTATCCTCTACATTGCAGCTCAAGAAAGATCACTTGGAGCACTTCTAGCCCAAGAAAACGAGGAAAGAAGGGAGATGGCCTTATACTATTTAAGTCGAACTCTCACAGGAGCAGAATTAAATTATTCTCCAATAGAGAAGACATGTCTTGCTCTCATCTTTTCCATCCAAAAGTTGAGGCATTATATGCAAGCTTACACGGTGCATTTAGTAGCACGAGCTGACCCAGTCAAGTTTGTCATGTCTAAACCAGTCCTATCAGGACGAATGGCAAAATGGGCTCTGCTTCTCAACCAACATGACATCGTCTATGTACCTGCCAAGGCGGTCAAAAGCCAAGCTGTGGCTGATTTTCTAGTAGATCACCCAATCTCTGCAGATTGGGAAATTTTAGATGACTTGCCCGATGAAGAAGTCTTTCTTGCAGAAATTCTCCCCACTTGGAAGATGTTCTTTTATGGATCTTCAAGAGTAGATGGAGCAGGGGTTGGCATTGTCTTTGTCACTCCACAAAAGCAAATATTGCCATATGCCTTCACTCTCGGTGAATTGTGTTCCAACAATGTTGCAGAATACCAAGCTCTCATTATGGGGTTGCAAACAGCCTTAGAAATAAAAATGGCAAACCTAGAAGTGTATGGGGATTCGAAATTAGTAATTGATCAACTACTAACTAATTACGAAGTCAAGAAAGAGGATTTGGTTCCTTATTTCCGCCTCCTCGCTACACAACTCTTGAAGGGTTTCGATGTTGTTACACTAGAACATGTGCCAAGGAGAGAAAATCAAATGGCGGACGCCTTGGCCAACCTAGCAGCAACTTTGGCATTATCAAATGATGAAATCGTGGACCTTTCAATTTGTCAACGATGGGTTGTATCAACAGAAATTGTACCATTGTGCGAAAATTCCAATATAGTCTCCGTCTATGTTATTGACGTCGAAGATTGGAAGCATCCTTTGATCAACTACATTGAGCATAACAAATTGTCCGACGATCTAAAACAGCGAACGGATATCAAACGAAGAGCCCCGCGCTTTTTCTTCTACAAGGAGACTCTTTATCGACGATTATATGACGGGTTACTCCTTAGGTGTTTGGGAAAAGAAGAGGCGTCCAAAGCCATGGAAGAGGTTCATTCTGGCGTGTGTGGAGCTCATCAATCAGGTCCTAAATTACATTTTCAAGTAAGACGAATGAGTTACTACTGGCCCACAATGGTCAAGGATTGCATGGAGTACGCACAGAGATGTCAAGATTGTCAATTCCACGCGAACTTCATCGTTCAACCGCCTGAACTATTGCATCCTACAATCGCTTCGCACCTGTTTGATGTATGGGGGATAGATGCTGTGGGACCCATAAATCTGAAATCTTCTGGAGGCCACATGTACATTTTGGCAGGCACGGATTCCTTCTCAAAGTGGTTAGAGGCAGTACCGCTTAAAGAGATAACGAAAGAAATTGTCGTGGACTTTATCAAGACATGCATCATCCAACGATATGGTGTACCATGTTGCATCATCGCAGATAACGCCAAGTACTTCTCAAATAGCGCTATGCAAAAACTTAACGAGAAGTATCATTTCGAGCTACATTTTTCGTCAATGTACAATGCACCCGCTAATGGTTTGGCGGAGGCATTCAATAAGACGCTCTGCAACATCTTGAAGAAGACCGTCAGCAAGTCACAAAGAGACTGGCACGAGAAGATGGGCGAAGCATTGTGGGCATATAGAACGACATATCGAACTGCCACAAATGCCACACCTTATTCTCTGGTGTACGGTGTTGAAGCCGTCTTGCCATTAGAGAAACAAATTCCCTCATTAAGGATTGCTTTGCAAGAAGGCCTCACGAATGAAGAAAATATCAAGTTACGACTTCAAGAGTTAGAAGCTTTGGACGAAAAGAGGCTCGATGCGCAACAACATTTAGAATGCTACCAAGCCCGGATGTCGTGTGCCTTCAACAAAGGGGTTCGGCCTCGATCCTTTTAAATGGGAAACTTGGTCCTTGTTGTACGCAGACCCATCATCGCGACGCACAAGACCGGTCCCAAGTTCAAATCAAAGTGGGATGGTCCTTATGTCGTCAGCGAAGTCTACACCAACGGAGCCTAAAAAATCGTGGCTGAAGACGGCTTGAGAATTGGCCCAATCAACGGCAAGTTCTTGAAGAAATATTATGCTTGAAACAAGTGTAACATCCTCCTAGCCTGCATGAGCCTAAACTGCACAAGGTACTCTAAAAAAAAAAAAGAGGTTCTAAATCCTTATTCTTGAACTACGTGATGACTTGATTCTTTCTTTAAAAAGATACGTAGGCAGCTTGAGAATTATATTCTTGAGTTCAGTCACATCAAAAAAAAAATCTCTTTATTGCATAATGAATTCTGTTGTCAAAATGACTTATTACATGTGAAAAAAAAAACAGAGAATAAATCATAAGTTATTAAACGATGATGGGCCCTTCACGTCCAAGTTAGGCCTTTGAAGCTGTTGCGTTGCTTTACAAAATCATCTCGGAACCTCTTTGCTTCCTCAAGTTCTTCAGCAGTCAACTCTGGAGTTTCCTTGATTTGGACTTTCTGCTTCTCTAAATCGGCAAGCCTTTTGTCGTGAAGTAGAAGGCTCGCGTCTAGGGAGGCTATTTTCTGCTCTAACTTCTGTTGCTCTTCCTTCAAGTTATCCAAGGATGCAATCATAGTTTGACGTTGACCAAAGTCAGTTTGACGAAGTTCGATCGACTATGCGATTTCAGCCTCCATAGGAGGCAAACGTTGATCACATGTGCCTGGAGTAGCTTTATGCGTGCATACAAGCCTTGCCACGTTCTATTGAGTAGCACAAGTCATCAAGCTTTCTACCTTGTCTTTTATTGGCCAAGGATCAAACCCATAACACTGAAGTTCGGCCACCATTTCGTCAAGGTCTCTCTTTTTAGAAAGAATGGTTCTTGACGAGTGCTTCGTAATGACGTCTTCAATTTGTTTAAGCCTAAATTAACATTTTACTGGACAGTAAATGTCTATGTAAATATTAATTATTTCTTGGTCCATGTCATACCAGCGAGCCCAAGTTTTCTTTAAATTTACAAGTGATGGCCCGCCAGAACCACCACGCGAGCTAAGAACAGAGTTCGCGTGCGAATTGGACTTCGCTTAGCTCGCGCGTGGAATGGACATAGGCGGACTACGCAGTTCGCGTGGAACACTTAGCTCGCGCGCGGAATGACTTTGCGCGGAATTACTATTTGACACTCCGCGTAGGCGAGGCGAGATTGACTCTCCGCGTAGGCGAGGCGAGGCGAACTGGCCGGCATAGGAGACTTCGCGAGGAAGACACATGCGGAGTCCGTGCGCACCACGACAAACGTTGAAGACTTTTACAAGTCTTTGATATGCTTCGGGCCAATCCTTGTGGTCCATTAAATATAAAAAGCCCTTTTAAGTCTCGCGAGCTGCAATAGCCCGCGAAATGGAAGCAAACATCAGGAGCACGCTAGATAGCCTCTTGTGACAGCCCGCGGGATGGATTTCAGTCCGCATAGGACTCTACAGTTGGCGGTGCGGAAGCAATCCCCTATGCGCGGAATGGAGTGTGCGAACTGGACATGTGTCACAAGATGGTTGGTTCGCATAGACGAAGCAGTGTCCTTGTGCGAATAAGGGTTTCAAAGTTCGACTTGGATTCTAATTATACTCTTATTCTGCCGCAAGTCGAACTACTATATAAGGGGGCTCGAACCCTAACAGAAAGACCTCTCTCAAACAATACACAAAAACACAATACAAACTGAAACCAGTTACCCTTCGAGCTCCTCGAAACCCTAACCCTAAGCGCCGTCGCCTAGGTTTCTTCTCCAGAGCCCTCCGGACTCTACATCCCAGCTTCTCTCTGAACTCCCTATAGTTGCTCTGCTCGCGCCGCCGTGAGTATCGATCGCTTGTGCTCATAAATCCTCGTCTGAGGTGGCACCTGTAACCCCCTTCGCCTGATCAAGAAGTCAAGCGCACCCCTACTACTCTTTCCTCGTCCGCGAGGTGGCACGCCCGCAACACTCCCCCCTTCTCTTTGTTCGCTAGAAACCTCTGCTCCGTGCGCTGAGGATCGTGGCCAAAACATTGGCACGCCCAGTGGGACAGGGAGTACAAGCGATTCACAATAGGGAAGGGTGGAAGACTTGAGATTCCACCATGGTAGGCTCTCAGCCGACCCAAGACACAGGTTCTGCTCTGTCTATGGAATCTTTCAGATGTTCGAGCAGTTGACGAGCCAGGGGTTGGC
The DNA here is from genome assembly GCA_009720345.1 of Fragaria iinumae. NCBI lineage: Eukaryota > Viridiplantae > Streptophyta > Magnoliopsida > Rosales > Rosaceae > Fragaria > Fragaria iinumae. The sequence goes on from CM019120.1 coordinate 13,294,272, forward strand.
TACTCAACAAAGTGTCATTGACCTTATTCTGAAGGTCGACGGCCTTGCTGGATAGGCCAAAGGGGACAAGATCCTTTGGAAAGCAGACCAGCACAACCTTACCGTACTCACTGGAAGCTTCAAAGGAAACTTAGATATCCTCAATGAGGAGTTCAGCCCGTTTGCAGATAACATCAAGGATAACAAGGACATATTTGAAGGGTCCCTCCAACGAACCCAAAAGGAGTTGGGGCAAACCACGAATGCCTTGAAGATGACCCCTGCTATAACTGATAAGCAACACCTTGCCATAAAGATTGAGCTGCCTGGCAGCCAATCTACTCTACTGGCGAAGGTTCTCCTTTGGATGAGCCGACGTCCAAGGAAGAAGCTACTCTATTAACCAACGACAAGGAGCCTGAGGTTGAGGCCGGCGAGATTATGGATAGTAATCCCATCTTGAAATTTCACGGTGTTCCTCAAAAAGATGAACTGGAAGGGAGGACAGAAAAGTCCACCTTAGAGGAAGAGGTCGGTTCGAACTCTGGTGGCGAACTGCAAATCCATAGGAGGTTTGACCAAACACAAAAACACCTTGTGCGGGATGAATATGTGGACACAGGTCAAACACGTGGGGGGCAAACCCGTGTCCTCACACGTCCTCACCAAGGGGATGAACTTACGTCCAAGGAAGAGACTGCTTTGTCAGTCAATTTTGTCAGTCAATGACAAAGAATCTGAGGTTAAGCCCGACGAGAATTTGGATAATGATCTTATCTCAAAAATCGACGTTGTTCCCCAGGAAGATAAGCTTCAAGGTAGGACAGAACAGTCCACCTTAGAAAAAGAGAGCGAGTCAAACACTGGAGGCGAAGCACAACTTCGCATGAAACGTGACCCACGAGCCAGCTTTCCTATGCGAGATGTATATGTGGACACAGGTCAGCCGCATGGGGGGCATGGCGGAGTTCGCCTGCCTTCTTTATCAAGTCCTGACAAGCAAAATGAAGCTGGACCAGAGCCTCTTGAGTTTCCTTTTCAGCCTATACACGCGGGGCGTCAAGGCTGGCGAAGTCCGCTTCTCCTAATGATTCGTCTCACCAATCTTATGTTCACCAGTGAGATGACTCAGTCTGCTTCGCCAAACCATGGTCATATTAAGCTTAACTATATATGGCGTGGCGGTATCCCTAGGCCAATCCTTGGTTTCACATTGCAACATACTTGGAGTCTCTGCATGCAAGTTTAGAGGCCTAAAGGGGACTTTGGTTTATGGGCGAAGTACGTGCATGTCCCATATATGCCTATAGTTGCAAAGAAGGTCGAGCCACCGACCTTTGTTGGTTCTGCATGTGACACAGAGCCAACTTATGATGAATACGACGAAGACTATATGTTGGTACGTCTGTCGCATAGTCATACTCCACAAGAATTCAATCCCAGTGACACTCTTGATATGGTGAAAAGAGACCAGCAAGTGGTTCTCTTCCTTGACCAATGCATGGCCTTTCCTGATAAAACCATGCATTATGACCTGATAGTTGGCAACAAGGCAGGTCTCAATATCATACGATCCACAAGAATGTAGTTGAAGATCTTGCTCTGCCAAAAGACAAGGATGCGTGGGGGGCAGCGAGACATACCCTACGAACTACCTTGCTCAAATTTTCAATTTGTTGATGTGAAGACCTGCTCAACACTTGGAAATTCTCAACAGTGACAGTCTCATTTTGGAACCATGACGACGTCGAGACTTGGAGTAAAGCATTGGTGGCCTCCCCCGTGGCCTAACAAAGGGTACCTAATCAAACTATGATACCCTTCGTTCTTTGTTCCTAGCTTTCCTTTCGTTTTTACTCCTGTTTGCTTTCAGTTTATTTCTTTCTCGCATTGAAAAAAGAAAATACAAAAAAAATCAAATAGCAGAAAACCCAAAAAGAGATCATTGGTCTTGCTGAAATGCAAGACAATGTTCTTGCCTCTGACAGGCTTGAACTTTACATCGGAGCCTATCCCTGAGGCTTGACAACAACAGGCATTCCGCATGCCTTCGAGTTACTACCAGCGAAGTCAAGTCAGCAAGGCAATACAACTAGTTTGCAATTCTGAAAGTTGCAACAGCCATTACCAGACAGTCCACTTCGCAGACTTCATTGGAATGATCCAGGAAGCATTAGCCAGCGCGCCTTATATCAAAAGAAAGCCTTGGATGTCTAATTTCCAGAGGATTTTACGGTTTGTCATTTCGCCATTCCTGGAGAGAGTTATGGCAGTTCGAATGCAGACAGGTCAGGATACGCGCAGATTTGCAATATGCATTTTCAATGTGTTTTCATGACCTCGTAGACTGCTTTCCTCACTGGGGGGCATCGGTACCACAACTCTGTCCCTGGGGGGCATGCTAAAGTTTTGATGTCCTTCATTTCTTCTCAAGCATCGGCGAACAGACATCAAAACTGGGGGGCTCCTTGGGTAGATGTGTTCCAGTTATTTCAGACTTTGGACCTTCTTCGAGTGTCTTAGTCATTATTTAGGCCAATCCCTGTGGCCTCCAAATCTCCAAGGTTGGTTCGCCATCTTCACGCGACCGTTCGCTGACTCATTTGTGTGCTTCTCATTGGTTCGCACTGTGGGGCAGCGAAGTATATACTGGGGGGCAGCGAAGTGCATGACCTCTTAAAAATTTTCAGCTTTATACGGCCGTTCGCCGACTCTTTTGTTTGTCTCTCACTGGTTCGTACTGGGGGGCAACGAAGTACATAGCCATTGTCTTTTCATGTTGGTCCGCCATCGCCAAGAGCTCGCGAAGGGCTATTTTTTGGAATCTACTCAAGTCACATGCGTCTGCTCAAGATACATCCATGCGAGCTACATTCGAGTTGAGCAGGCGAATGCGGGCTAGGGGCAGGCGAATGCAAGCAAAAGGCAGGCGAATGCATTTGAAGTTCAAGTCCAAGGTGCCTAGGCGAGCCGTGCAGCAGCTTCGCTCCAATGCCTTACTGGGTGCTTGAGTTTCAAGGCCTATTCATAGGCTTGTTTACTCACACTCATTTTGTATGACCCGACCCATATCGCAGCATGAACATAATCTCTTCAATCATTCTCGACTTTCATGACTTCGAGGCTAGGGGGCAATGTTTAAGCTTAAATTAATATTTTATTGGACAGTATATGTCTATGTAAATATTAATTATTTCTTGGTCCATGTCATACCGGCGAGCCCAAGTTTGCTTTAAATTTACAAGTGCTGGCCCGCCAGAACCACCACGCGAGCTGAGAACAGAGTTCGCGTGTGAACTGGACTTCGTTTAGCTCGCGCGCGGAATGGACATAGGCAGACTACGCAGTTCGCGTGGAACACTTAACTTGCGCGCGGAATTACTATTTGACACTCCGCTTAGGCGAGGCGAGATTGACTCTCCGCGTAGGCAAGGCGAGGCGAACTGGCCGGCGTAGGAGACTTCGCGAGGAAGACACATGCGGAGTCCGCGCGCACCACGACAAACGTTGAAGACTTTTACAAGTCTTTGATATGCTTCGGGCCAATCCATGTGGCCCATTAAATATAAAAAGCCCTTTTAAGGCTCGCGAGCTGCAAGAGCCCGCGAAATTGAAGCAAACATCAGGAGCACGCGAGATAGCCTCCTGTGACAGCACGCGGGATGGATTTTAGTCCGCATAGGACTCTACAGTTGGCGGCGCGGAAGCAATGCCCTATGCGCGGAATGGAGTGTGCGAACTGGACATGTGTCACAAGATGGTTGGTTCGCATGGACGAAGCAGTGTCCTTGTGCGAATAAGGGTTTCAGAGTCCGACTTGGATTCTAATTATACTCTTATTCTGCCACAAGTCGAACTACTATATAAGGGGGCTCGAACCCTAACAGAAAGACCTCTCTCAAACAATACACAAAAACACAATACAAACTGAAACCAGTTACCCTTCGAGCTCCTCGAAACCCTAACCTTAAGCGCCGCCGCCTACGTTTCTTCTCCAGAGCCCTTCGGACTCTACATCCCAGCTTCTCTCTGAACTCCCTATAGTTTCTCTGCTCGCGCCGTCGTGAGTATCGATCGCTTGTGCTCGTAAATCCTCGTCTGAGGTGGCACCTGTAACCCCCTACGCCTGATCAAGAAGTCAAGCGCACCCCTACTACTCTTTCCTCGTCCGCGAGGTGGCACGCCCGCAACACTCCCCCCTTCTCTTTGTTCGCTAAAAACCTCTGCTCCGCGCGCTGAGGATCGTGGCCAAAACACAATTTGTTCACAAATTAGAGTGGCGGCCTGCATACGAATCTTTCGGAGCCCCTGGTTGGTGTCCATAACATCAACTTCACCACGGGTGACTTCGGAGAATACCATATTGTTTAAAAGCCTCGGAGGATTCACTGAAGTATCTTCACGATTAACTTGTTGCGATTCATTTTGTTTGCATGCATCGTCTTCGTGAAAAGAATCAGTCTTCATGGGTTCTGTTGAAAGAACGCGAACCTCTTTCGAACAAGCTTCGTCTTCGAAAATTGGGAGTCCTTCTAACTGAAAACAAAAAGGTAAAAAAAATGAGTCCAGATCATGCATATAATGTCAAAAAGAGATGCATGGTGATGATGGCAAACGTACCTCAACATAATTTGGTGTTTGTTGCGAGGGACCCAGAATTTCGCCAAGAAAATTGCTATCGAGGAGAAATTCATCGTTGGGATTAAAATAAACAGAGCCAAAGTCGGGTTCGATCCTTCGACGTTTGAAATTCACGTCCTTAGAACTATTGCTGCTTCCACTAAGCCTTTTTGCTTGAGTGTTGGTCCCCTTTAACTTAAGGTAACTCCAGGCGAGATGATGATCAGATGAGTCCCCATAACCTTCTAAAGCTTGGTGCGGTTCATTCGGAGAGCTATTATTTGGGGGCAACACCTTGATGGATGCACGAGGGTCATTATCAAGTTCAATCTCGCGGGGAACCACTTTCTGGCAAAACGGTACCTCGCGAGGAACCACTTTCTGGCGAAACGGTACCTCACGAAGAACCACTTTCTAGCGAGACGGTACCTCGCGAGGAACCACTTTCTGACGAGGCGGTACCACGCGAGCGGCTATCTTGTCTTCTTTCGCTTTCGAAAGCCTGTGCTACGACCCAACAACAGGTATTGTTACTGTAGTCATCTTAGGCATAGAACGATATACTTTGGACCACCATTCAACATAATCACGAGTCACCATGTACTCTGTTGGAGCGCTCTCAGGCGGCAACGTCACTGTGCTCCCTGTCTCACGTTTGGTAAAACTTTCCCAATTCCAGTACATCAAGGATAACGCGCCAGTCTGAATGTCTCTTTGAAGGCTTCCTGGAACATCTTGAACATAGCCAAACTGTCGGCTGAAACGGTAAGGACTGTAGGGTTGAACGACTCGCCGGTTGTCTTGCCTAAGAGTAAGAAATCCAGATCGAAGGCAGGTGAGATAGACAATGTCTAGGCGGTTAGCGTTTTCACAGTCAACGATTATTTTGCGTTCTTTATGGACCATAGCTAAGATGTCCATCCTCACATTACCACATGAGTTGAATAAAGAGCGAGCTTGTGCGTCCCCAAAGTGTTTGGCTGAAAATGCCTCTGAAAAGTGAACCATGCGCGGTTTAAAGTTGTCAGGGAGAGGAGAATAAAAATGGGTGCCGAAGTACTCTGCCAACCACGTATACACGTAGTGAAAGGGTAATGTGGCCGAACAGTTCCCTGGGTCTTTGGAAGCAGAAATCTAGTTCAAGCCTTGATAAATGTTGGCCAACACAGGTATCGCTAGACATAATTGATAACCTTGGGACATTTTGCTGGCAACTTTAAACACACTGGGTCGGATTAAGCCTGTGTCGTCCATAGGGAAGACGAATATAAACAACCAACATGCGTAAAATGCAGCCAAGTAAGTGGACTCTATGTCTTCGTCATCCACGCCCAAATCATTAAACGGTGCGGAGTCATCATTAGTTCGGGCTTGAACCTCGCGGATTTCGCCAGACGGGTTATACGTGTTCTGAGGTGCATCTTTCTTGTTCCGTACACTCTTGGCGGGGGGCCTCTTGTATCTCAGATTTCCCTTGAACCAGTACTGTATCCATGACGCGATCTTCACTTTTTGCCCTTTATCGTCCTTAGAGAGCTTATGGTATGCGAGAAATAAAAATCTGCAACTTTTGGGAATGACTGGCTCAGCTCCTTTACCCTTGGTTGAAAATTCTTCGATAGATGGAACAACTTCGTCGTAAAATCTTCCAGTTATGGGCAAGCCCCAAATATATGTCAAGTCCCTCAGAGAAATAGACATTTCGCCACGCGATGTGTGAAAAATATTTGTGTTAGGGCACCAATATTCACAAAAGGCTCGCATTACAGGCACAACACGGTCATAGCTGAAGAGCGATGCAAACACCGCACGGTAGAGGCCAGTTTTGTGGATGAGATCTCCGTTTCGACTTAAGATGTCTTCTAACCACTCCCAGTAATGTTTTGTATAGGAGAAGGTTCCGTTGGCACGAAACCCGCTCCATTGAACTGAACCATTGCACATGCGGTCATTGAGAAGTACGAACGGTGTTTGAGGAACATTATGATCATAATGGACGATTTCAACATCCATACATCTGCGCTTTGCTTCTCGCTGATAGGTTTGGCTGATTGAAAGGTGGCCAACTGACGTGATTGTTGAAAATTCCACCGAGGAATATGACCCGAACCATCGTAAGAGGGAGACTCGAGGGCGCGCGGCCCAGTCAATGAAGGATAGGTATATAAGGTGGTGCCATCGCTTTGAACGTCATTGGCATTTTCAAGGATAATGATTGTGCCTTTCTTGGAACTCTTGAAAAATACCATGCGAAGTGGTGTACGTCTATGTCTACACAACGAATTGATTTGTTGAAAGAAATACGCCTCACCGCCTTAAAATTCTGCTGCGCCTCGCCGAGTAAGGTTTCTGCTGTTACCGATAAAGATGGATAACTTGGAAATACCTCACGACCTACACATACAAGATTAAAAAAAAAGAGTCAGCGAATTATATAATTCTGCGCCATAGCAATCAAATCAAAAAGAGTAAAAAAGAAGAGTGTACCGCTAAGATCTCGCAGCGAGATGATTGTGACTTTGGGATGAAGAATGTTAAACCGGAAGCTCTAATTTATATTGCAGTCTTTCCTCATTAAAACTAGAAAAATTATGGAGAATCAAGCAAATCAAGAAAGAAATACATCGAAGGTTTCCACCCACTACTCGGAAACTTTACCAAATCAAATTCGTAGGAATCCTTGCGAATTTAAGGAACCTCTACAAAATTTGGGTACCCTATAAATTCAAGGAATCTCTACAAGAAAATGGGAAATCCTTACAAAATTAGGAATCCCTATAAATTCGGGAACTCCCACAAAATTAACCCATTAACATGGACTTCAAGTCGCGCCTCTGGCACATGACGACAACATGGCTACGACGCACCTTGAAGTGAGGGCATTTGTAGACATATAAAATTTAACAATAATAATAGTTGTTGAATAGTCCAAGCAAATACGTGGCTCGTGAGTCGACAAAATTGGAAAAGCAGTCGGAAATGACACGTGGCAACGTGGGAATGGTCGGCCGACAACAAAACCTTAAACCTCGATTGAAATCAATTATCAAGTGTCAATTGATAATCAGATCTCAATTAAAATAAAGAAGTCGGACATCCCCAAAAAAAATAGTTGACGATGGTTCGCCAAGGGTCAGGCGAGCTAGATGGTAGAATTCGCATGCGAACTGGACTTCGCATAGAGGTAAACGAATGGAAGGCGAAATGACTCCGCGCGCGTAGATTTACATAAAGGCGAGGTGAAATGGCCCCGCGTAGGGAACTTTGCGAAGGAGCTAGACGACAGAGTTCACATGCATGCAAAGGTGTACGTTCAAGATAAGTCGTCCGTGAGGTGGGACCAGGAATCACCGCTTGCTTGGAAATCAAGGTTCCTCGCACTCTTCCTTCCGTATCCGCGAGATAGCTCGCCCCTTACTATGGATTTTGGTCAAAACAGGACATTCTATCCAAAGCGATCTGGGCATATCTAAATCTTAAGATTTGATTATGTTAAAATTGGCAAGTAAATCAATCAGTCAATATTCATTGATTCGATTAAGGAAATATTATTGATATAGAATCTCCATTACATGCCATAAGTGGAGGCATGTTAACACTATAAATACCCCCTCTTATACCGAGGAGAGGGGAGGAGGCAAAAAGGGGGCATAAACGAGGCAGCGAACTAGAGAGAGAGAAAATTCCTCCGCGAGCTTAGAAGCCTCCCTTAAATCCTTGAAGAACTATCAAGCTCCCCAAATAGCCAGTTCTTCACTAAACCCAAATCCAAATCCCAAGTACCCGTTACGTGATCAATCCGCGTAACCCTCAAGAACAAGTGTTTTGGCCACGATCCTCAGCGAGCGGAGCAGATGTTTCTACCGAACAAAGAGAGGGGAGAGTTGCGGGTGTGCCACCTCACGAACGAGGAAAGAGGTTGTAGGTGTGTGAGATCTTGACTTCTGATCAGGCGACGGGGGTTTCAGGTGCCACCTCAGACGAGGATTTACGAGTACAAGCGATCGATACTCACGGCGGCGCGAGCAGAGCAACTATAGGGAGTTCAGAGAGAAGTTGGGGGGTAGAGTCCGGAGGGCTCTGGAGAAGAAACCTAGGCGGCGGCGGCGCTTGGGGTTAGGGTTTCAAGGAGCTCGAAGGGTAACTGGTTTGCAGTTTGTGTTTGTATTTGTTTGAGTGTTTTAAGTTGTCCTTGTTGTTAAGGTTCGAGCCCCCTTATATAGTAGTTCGACTTGTGGCGGAAGAAAAGCAATTAGAATCCAAGTCGGACTCTGAAACCCTATAGCACAAGGGCATTGTTCTGTCCATGCGAACCAACCATGTTGTGACACATGTCCAGTTCGCACACTTCATTCCGCATAGGGCATTGCTTCTGCGCTGCCAACTGTAAACTCCTATGCGAACTGGAATTAGGAGTATCCTCATCTCGCGGGCTATTACAGGATGCTATCTCGCGTGCTCCTGTAGCTCGCGTCCACTTCGCGGGCTATTGCAGCTCGCGAGCCTCAAAAGGGCTTTTTATATTAAGAGGGCCACAGGGTTTGGCCCGAGGCATATCAAAGACTTTGAAAAGTCTTCGACGTTTGTCGTGGTGCGCGCGGACTCCGCATGTCGCTGCCTCATGAAGTCTCCTACGCGAGCCAATTCGCCAGCTCGCCTAGCCTCGCCTACGCGGAGAGTCAATCTCTAAGTGAATGTTTTACGCAGAGTCGTCCCGCGCGCGAGATCTGTATCTCGCGCGAAGTGCATTGAGCGTGCGCGAAGTCCGTTCTGCGCGAACTGTGTAGTCCGCCTATGTCCATTCCGCACGCAGTTCGTTCCGCGTGCGGTTCGTTCCGCGTGAAGTCTAACTCAGCTCGCGTGGTCTCACTGGCAGGCTATCACTTGTAAACTTAAAGAAACTTGGGCTCGCCGGTAAGACATGGACCAAGAAATAATTATTATTTACATAGACATTTACTGTCCAGTAAAATATTAATTCAGGCATAGACAACAAGTGCTTGTCACCCTTGAGTTAAACCTATATTCGGAGATAGAATCAGAAGAGTTCACAAAGATTGTAACCCGCATTCGCATTGATTAAATTAAATTATTCTTTGTACACGTGTTGTTCTGTTATTTGTTGCAGATATTTTCGTGTTTACATGACGTGTAATATTACATAGATGGACGAAACAAGGCTTAAAACATGCCAAAATTTGGCAAAACTGGTCGTGAGCACCCACGGCCTATTGTTGGATCTTGTAGAGAAAGAGGAGGATTTTTCAACATCCAATTTTGGATGACATTTAGCGTAACGCAATTTTCTTTTTGCAATTATGAATCCGCTCAAGAGTGTAGAAAACGACTCTTGTTTGTAATGCCTTTGCAATTGTATAAGTGTGCATTGTGCCACACTTGACATTACAAATCCTCTTTTGATCCAAAACCGATGTGCATTGCGCAAAATCATGATATTTTAGCTTTTAGAAACGCCACCTTATAATAAATGGTGGTCCAATGTAGTTTAATGTAGTGTCATGTTGTAATGCGATATATTGCATTAACATATAGCTTATTTAGATCGAACTATATGTGCCAGACAAAATTCAAATATATATGCCAACAATTGTATCAAGGTCTTGTCCATGAATTTAATTCAAAATATAACGACTAAGTAACTTTAGTCAAATATCTGAGGTATACGCCTTCACAAAACTTGAAAAAATAAACGGATTTTGTAGTCACTTAGACTATTAAACCGAAGTCATGTACTTCATATCTTCTGCAATGTAACTTTTGCTTTTAAAATCTGTAACCGTGAGAATAATGTTCTCATCTTCTTCCATATAGTGAGTTTCTTGTTTCAAGAACTCCATATATTTCTTGTACATTGACCATATTATTTCTTCTTTGCAATTAATGAACAGATGTAGAACCACATCAATAACAAGATTTTTCTTTCATTTGCTGGCCCAATCTTTTTATGACATATAGGTTTCGAGGCGTTGCCTCTCACTTTTTTCAGAACTCGTGACATGAAATTTGTCACCTTTTTTTTTATGTCAAATTCAGGGCTCATATTTCGGTCAAATATTTCAACAACAAGATGGAAGATTAACCAGTATCGAGATATGATAATTAATTCCAAGTATTGAATTAGGTCAAGACCAAGGTTTATGGTAACTCAATTTGATGTGAACCGTGACAAATTCCGTCACAAGTCGATATTAATTGTGACAATTTTCGTCACTAATCGATGTTAACAGCGACAATTTCCGTCGCAAATTGATGTTTGTCCCTTTATTAACCACGACAATATTTCGTCGTAATACCGTGACCTGTCAAACTGTCACAAATAAGAAAGGTGGGGGTCCCAATTCCTCACATCAACCCACATTATAAGAAAGGTGGGGGTAGAAGAAGGTTACGAAGCCCGGCTATGGAATTAATTAAAATTCAAAAGCGGCAACTTTTATAAAAGCTTACTTGCTAGTTTGTCATGTAAGAGAAGTTGCCTTTTTAATTTGCATACGTACTTCCACGTGCGTGCAGAGAAGTTGCTCTCGTAATTCCATCGCGCGAAAAATTTCATGAAAAATATAAACATACGGTTAGTCATATTCACCATATAATATAAACAGTAAAACTAGTTAAAGAATTACTTCAGTAAATAAACTGATTTTACTTATGGGGTAAAAACTTATTACCCGGAGGGGTAAATTTACTGTTTTGCCCCTCTTACATTCTGTTTGTTTTGAATCGGGTGAGAACGATCCGGGTCGGATCTGGTCTGCATCAGCGGTCGGGGGCGGACGTGGTGCCGGGTAGGCAACTCCGAGAGACGGGCGAGCAGGGGCTGGACTAGGCGGCGCCGGTCGAGTGGGGTTTGATACTCCTGCATCGGGCACAGGTCCGCTTGCGTTTCTGGAGACGCACGCTCGTCGGGGCAGTGGTGGCGAGGCGGGAGATCGCCGGGGAAGGAGGCCTACTAGGGCTCGACCAAGGTTAGGTCAAGGCTGTTGGGCTTCGACCAAGATGTTGGGGCTGCCAGGTTGAAGGTCGCCGACGTCGCTCAGGGAAGGTGGGTGCCCAGAGCAAATTTATGGGTGCCCAAGTCAAAATCGATGGGGTATGGCTGTAGAAAATTTTAGGGTTTCGTTATCAAGCTCAGGTTAGAGCACAGTGTTGATAACGTGTTGAATGAGAAAAGATAACGAGAATAACGGTCTACTCATTTATTGATAAAAAGGCCTATTTATAGGCATTACATAGAGTCTCCCGAGGGATCCAGAAGATCTATCAACTTTAATCTATTCTAATAAGGAAACCGGATTAATCAATCCTACGTGTATTAGGGCAAGACACATAACAGAAGGACGGAAACATAATTTCCTTAAACATACCTAACATAAACATAACAGTCGGATGCCTCCCAATTAATTTAATTATCAATAAGTATGTACACAAAATATAATTAGTCAATGTGATTATTACACAGTCCCAAATATTTCCCTTTTTTTTAGATTATCAGACATGAGGAAGAAAAACCTTGAAATTTTAATTTACTACCCGCGCACCGACTTACTGACGTATGTTTGCTCGTGATAGATTTAGAGACAGCCATATCTTAAAATGCAAGAAAATATGAACCAATTTTGTAAACATATATCTGAAGAGATTACTCATCGAAAATATATATATATATATATATATATATATATATATATATATATATATATATATATATCTGAAGAGATTGATCATGCTAGTGCTTATGAATATTGATACTTAGAGCCGAAAGTAGTTGGATTATTAGTTGATTGTGGAGCACACCATGAATAATGATTAGTCTAAATTGTTCTTGATCTCCTATTTCAATACCAAATTGTAAACTTGTCATGTGAAGTTTTCTGGGTTGAGCATTCCCAAAAGACTAAAACGTTTAAACCCTACAAAACACGTACATGATTTAATTGTATCTTAAGTCTGATAGAAATAGATCAACTTCGGATAGAAATCTGCCCATCAAGGTTAAAGATGTATAGCTTTCTATTTATACTCATCAATATTATGTAACTGAAAGCCAAAACTTGATACATATCATACATATTTCTCTTTATACAATCTAATTGGAACCAAAATATCTCTGTATGCAGTTTAATTTGGTTTGAGTGAATCATCAAATACAACAGGAAAGCATCACAGATGCGCAAACCCACAACAAATCTTTGCTGCCAAACTTATGTAACATTCACTAGACATTCTCTCTGCTTCTCTATAATCCCTTGTTACAACTCGATCCAAAGAAGACCAGTCAGTGAGGAAACTGAGATCCAAATATGTTTCTTCGTCGAAAACCCGAGCTGGGAGATTTTCGATCTCCCCATGAGTGATGTATATCTTTAATAGTTTTCTTCTCTGGTTTTACGGGTTGCCCTGGCTTTGATGCTCATACACCACAGCCCAAGCCTCTAGCTTCTGACCCTTTCATGATTCTCAACTTCTTACAGGATGACATGAACATTCTGCAATTAAAAAACATTGAGGTAAGTATATGGGTTCGAAGTTTCAAACAACTAACATAAATGAGATCAGAAAGAGTTGATTCGTAATTTCGTATATGAACAAATGAAACAATACTGCTAGCTGCATGTTGGATCTAAAAAGTTCTAAGAGAGAAAGATGACTTACTCCCATGGAACATCTCCAACTAGCATCCAGTCACCATTGTCCTCGTAAGTAGGTGCATAATTCGATCCTTTGTAGCCTTCCCTCTCTGAGTATTGGCCTACAGTGAATTTAAACATGGATTCTAGAGCCTTTAGCAGATCTGGGTAACCTTTGTAAACCTTCAGATCAATCTTTCTGAGGTAAGGTGCCCCATCCATGCTCACCTTCACATAAATCCCACGAGTCTCAGCCTCACTAATCTTACTAGCCTGAAGGCAGTTCTTCCTGTAAGATCTGACCGGTGGCCACCCCACTATTTGTGCCCTGCAAGTTCAAGACATCAAAATCTATGAGCATGATATTCATTTCATGTTCCATAATATATACTACTTCTCGAAAATACTAATTTGAACAAGCACTTACTTTGCAGGAGGAGCAGTTATCTTTTCAGCATCATCAGTGCCTCTCTTGGATCCAATCTCTTCTTCACTTTTCTCAGGCACTGCTCTTTTCTTGTTTAAAGTACTGGGAACCGGCGCCGCTGCTTGATCTTCGCTTGCATCTGAGCCCGGCAACCCCAATCTCAGCTCGGTTGCCTTGAGGTTGAGGTTAAGATCATTCTCATAGCCCTTGCTTTCCATTTCTTCCCAGAAACCAAATCAAAACCCTAGCAAACCAGTCAGTTATATAACACAATTCTTTGATGGCCAAATAGCTCTTCTCTTTGGTTCAGGCAATGCTTATGTTTTGAACAAGTTTGAGAAATGTGTTTGATCTGTGGAGAGGTGGTGCATTATATATATAGAATGATGATAATTAAAGGAGAAGGAGTAGAGATGTGAAAGGCTATTGTTAATTTCAAAATTGCATGAATTATGGACAAAGGAAAGCAGAGCTTGTCGGTAGCAATAGCAGCACCTTTGAGGCAATGTGTCCCTGCATCCGGGGGACACGACTGGGACAAGCTCAGCCTCCCCCCATGCAAGACTCAAGACTCGGAGTGACGGTCAAGATGGGGTTGTGGGGAGGACATCAGAGCCGTTGAATATAAGGTAGAGACTTGAGGAGCATCTCCATGTGGAAAGGTCCACAGGGATGTTGGCTATGAACAATGCGAGCATTTCCATCGCCATGTGAGGAGAAACTCTTCATGTTATCGGGTGCAACCATTCCAGTTATGTGTTGCCTTGTGTTCTCTAGAGATATGACTTAACCACTAATATTTTGGCACGACTGCCCTCTAAACGTATTTCTTTTATAATATTATCGCTTATCGCGTTTGAAAATACAAACAACTATTTAGAATCGAGAACGATACATATGTCCAATTGTTGTATTCGATTCGTTATTCAATAAAGTTTTTTTTTTTTATCAAAAAACAGTATGATACATAAGTCTTCATTAAAATATGAGATGTTTAATTTCGTCACAATGCATGATAATCTATGTGTAACAAAACACATCAGTTTTGTTTGCGAATAATTTTCAGTCTAAAAATGTATCACGTTACGTTTACTGACCATTAGATCCTGATAAATATTATGTCGTGATGTCAAGCAAATAAATTACGCGTATTTTAGAAATGTCCAACATAATGAACGTTTTTCACCTGTGCTGGTCCTGTGAGTATTTCCATTATTGGTTTTGGTAGCACTGAAGGACGAACATGATAGAAACATTATTGCAGTCATGAATTCCACACAAGTTAGCTAAAATTTGTGGTATATAACCGATGAACCTGGCATATTTCAGCACTTCATATTAGCGAGGCTTGCTTGTCTTTCATCTATATAGGGTGTCTTAGCTATAAGCTTGCTTAGCCACAACCTGAGTTTCACTAATCCAATTTCATTAAAAGAGAAAACGATACAGAGCTACTTGATTAGTTATCTACTAATTTGATTAATTAGTTCGATCAGTTTCTCTGCAATATGATTTGACTCGTCCAGAGAAAATGCATGTGAGAATATACAGTTAGTTATAGCAATTCAGGCCAGTCGGCAATGTTTGACTAGTTCTATATATATACACACACATATATGTGGCTAGCTTGTTATCCAAGTAAACAGATTAGACGTGTACGTGGTGTTGATGCCATGTTTTGCATGCAGAATAATTAGCAAGCAGCACAAACGATCTCGATTCTATTTATGAAACCTAATCCTTCATACCAAGATATACGATCGAAGTTTTACCTGAGAAACCAAAATAACGTACAAACTTAATTTCTTGAATTATCTGAAATATACGAGTCTAGCTGAAGCCAATATATAGAAATCCTTCACCAAAATATAGCTAGTTTCTCAAACTGTTTTATTCACTCTGAACAGAACACGTACCTGGTACCTCACTTCCGGATTAATTTGAAATTTTTAAACTTTGTACGATATTGTATATACGAAATCCATTTTGTTCACTTATCTATATTGGTTTTGAGTTGATGAATACTTACTATAATATGTTGTCAAAATCATTTATTTGTGTTAAAGTTTTCTCGTTTATACGTGCATGCATGCTCCTACTACATCACTCAATATGATAAGACCGATACCAAATGCTAAAGAAACAATAAGAACATGATTATACCAAAATGCATTTGTTCATATGCGATTATGTTAGCTAATAGCTTCTCATTTTGATTGCTAGCTACCTACTCTCTTTCATTTGGTTGTCATCAGATAAGGTTAACATATGAATCATCCTGATCGAGTTAGGAATGTTTCAGCAATTCACTTGAATATAATGCATCATTACCACCATGGAGGATTAAAGCAAACGCTGTTGCTTGTATATATATCCTACTTAATTAATTTGACAACTGTGTGATTATGGCGTGGTGTTACCTGATCGTGGCATTGTGGCTGCTAAACCAGACACTGAGGCCCGATACAGGATGTCAAAGGTTGGAATATATTCTTGAGAATTGGTCGATCAAATTCGCAAGTCGGTGAATATAATCGTACTTTCTTAATTTTTGCAGCTACTCGCGCGCTTAGCTATGCCGGTCTTATGTTCCGAGAAGAGGTGGCTATGCCGGTCTTATTATCGGATAAATATTAGAGATAAAATGAAAGATATGATATTTATCCTTCTTTATATATCGGTCATTCTAAAGAAGACAATATCTGAAGATAATTCGAAAATATCGATCTCAAATTTCAATCCTTGAGCTACCCTCTCCAACTAAAACCTTAAGCGCAGCCGCGAAGGTAGGAAATGCCGATTGCTATAGAAGCTAGGTAGCTGCGTGCAGCCTGGCTTAGGATTCTCTGTTTTGCTTTAGCCTAAAAATGTGTAAACATATTATACGACTCACTAACTAATGCGAAGGCCGACACTAAGCATCTGGGTCAGAGTATTAGCGCTAAAAAACTAGTCTTTCTGGGGCACCCCAAAACAGAGAGCGGAAGGAGCTCCACCTTTAAGAATATATATTAAGGACTACTGTACGTTTTCATGGCTCTAGGGTTCCCTCCAAAATGGGCATAGACAAAAAGACAAAGCACCAGTAAGCTTTGGTGCACTGGTCCCTCCAAGAGGAGGAGCTGCGTGATCATGAGGAGCACTAGACAAAAATTAGGGTTTATTATGGGAACTTGGAGGAGGAGGAAGATGAGGAGGAGGAGGAGGGGGATCGATCGGGTCACCACCGGACCTTTCTTCAATAAATCCGTGGGCATTTCCTAATTAACTCTCATTTCTATATATGGCAGATTGAATATGAATGAAGATTTACGGATTGGACCACCCTTGCACTTGGTTCCACTAATTTTTGTTTCAATTTTGCTCCATTGTGCACCTCAATTCGAATATCTTTTTGCAATTATATATGAACCAACTCATGTGTTGGTGTGTTGGTTAGTGGAAACCTAATCCAAAACCCTGCCCTACTCAACCACCACACTCCATTCCACTGTCTCTTTCATCTATATATTAATCGATCTATACATGATGTTGTATATATATTTAGGTCTTGTGGAGAATGTAGTACTAATTGGAAGATATTTTTGAGGATATTAGTTTTGTGATCGACGAGCACAAGTTTAAAGTCTTATTTCAACACAATATGATTTTAGTCCATGATCTTATCTTACTTTGATTTTGTGTTGATGGTGTTTTTATGAGTCAAAAGAGGTTCGGGGTTTTTTTTTTTGTGTGTGGCAAACAACGAAACCATCAACGTTAGAACAATCAAATAGTTGATTGAGTTCGAACATACTCAAATGTGAGTTTAGAGTGTTATGTATTGACATATATAGATGATACACTTCGATTTTCATTACATGTAATACGTATTGCGGATCCTGATATCAAAGACATTAGATCAAAATCTAAGATTTGGATTTACTAATCTATTCCTTAGGAACATGGGAGTCTTCAAATTTCGAAGAAATATGTTTAAAATATAAATGTG
Source organism: Fragaria iinumae (assembly GCA_009720345.1). Classification (NCBI taxonomy): domain Eukaryota; kingdom Viridiplantae; phylum Streptophyta; class Magnoliopsida; order Rosales; family Rosaceae; genus Fragaria; species Fragaria iinumae. Next base: position 13,311,937 of record CM019120.1, read on the forward strand.
CTGATGTAAATCTACATTCATATATAGTATGAAATTGATATATTAATCTGCAACAGAAGAATTGACAAATGCATGCACCAGTTCACACAAAACAATGCAAATAATACATAAAATTAACTTCAACATATGTTAAATTAATTCTTGGAACAGTAGTACAGTATACATATGAAATTTGTATTTTAACAGTACAAAGTACAGTATTAGAGTATTAGTAACTTAGTATTTGATTAATTTCTAGCTTGAAAATCATGCATTATTGAAATTATGGTAAATTAGAAGTGTTAATTTCCACGATCTAATTTGTTAGTTACTCTAAACTCATTTTTCATACCTCTTCTTTCTTTCATCAAATGATTAGATATATATTTTTACGGAAAATAATTTAAAAGAACGAAAGATCAATGCAAATCTTAATGTATACATTAATGCAGCTGAATATCAGTATTAATCTGCTGGTGTAATACTGTAATATAGAGCTTTAGATTTAGTATCTTTTAGCTAATTGTTATATAAGATCGATCTGAAGCACATCCATCATTTCAGTTTCAAAAAGAAAGAAAGAAAAAAGGGACACTCTTAGCTAGAGAACCAGAAATGGAAATAGGGTTTTGCAAAACCCAGTTTTGTCGACCTGGAATGATGTTACGTACGCTGGAAACATCAGGTAGGGTTTTAGAGAAATTAGACTACACACGCATGAGTGGTGTCTATGAACATGTTGATTAATACGTAGGTCCCGAAATTCACAAGCCACACGAGAGGTTGGGGAGTTGGGTCCCGAGCCATGATATCTGGGAAGCAGAAATCGGTGGCCTTGTCTCTGGCTCTCTCTGATGACCAGCTTGATTGAATCGAATTGATGAAGAAGATGAAGAAGAAAGCCAGACAGCAACTCATTGGTTGTTGGAGTGAGCCACGTCTACGCAGCTATGACCATTCATGGTTTTGGATTGGAATTGTTATCATAACAGTAGGTTAGCTTCAGTGCTCGATCGATCTTGCAGAGAATGGGACCCTAAGCAACCTGGGAAATTGAACACCATAACTCGTTTATTCATCATATTGGTACTGATTTCTTCCAGCTCTGTATTCTTGTCCAGCCACATGAAGGAAATTTCAACGATACTCCAAAGTAGTGAGATCATAAATTCGCGTACGTTATATATATCTAACAAGTTCATATAGGTAGCTTTAAATTAGATTTCTAATTTCAGAATATTATGAACTACTTTTCACATAATCTCCCTCACATTATACGTTTTACACAAAAAATTAAGTACGAAAAAAAAATTTCTTAGGTACCTACCTGTTTATGATATCTACATTTGCTAATATAATTTGTTGTCGTTTTGGTAAAGATAGTCATTACTTAGGTAATTTTTGTTTTATTAGAGGTAATTACTCAACTTATGACAATTTACAAGTTTATGAACAACTTGTTGTTATTGTAGTAACTTGATTCAATTATATATAAATATGTAAAACAAATATAACAATTTTACTCAATTAACTTGTAATTTTTGTTCATATAGTAATAAATGAGTGTATGATATACATCTCAGTACCGTAAACAACCTCGTACACTACATGAAATCGCGTCTTAGCCGATGGAAACAACTCGTCGCCTAAGACAAACAATTCATCGCCTAGAATCTTGGCAGACGAATTATCCGTCGACTAAGTTCTGTCGCCTAAGTGTGATGCCTAAGTGTGGTGAGGTAGACACTTAGGTGACGAAACTAAAGTTAGTCGTCAACTAAGAGGGATCCTAACCGACGGACTTTTTCCTGCCTTGTCGACAAAAAGGTTCGTCGAGAAGAACCTCTATCGACGGAATGTTTGTGTCGGTAGGATTCTTAGCCGATTAATTTGAAATTATTCTTAGTCGACGAAATTGTCGTCGGTATGTGTGTACCGACGAATATTGCATCGTCCTTAAGCGACGGAATATTCGTCGGCAGAGTTTTAAACCGACGAATTGATAACCTTAGTCGACGATCGATCTTTGTATTCATCGGATATGTGCTTTATCTTAAGGGACGAATGTTACTGTTTTTGTCGCCTAAGAGATTTTATTCGTTGGCAGAGTTTTAAACCGACGAATTCATAACAGTTCTTAGTTGACAATCGATCTTTGTATTCATCGGATACGTGCTTTATCTTAGGCGACGAATGTTACTGTTTCTGTCGCCTAAGAGATTTTATTTAGGGTAAAAAAATAGTAATATTTTTTTTTACTTTATTCACTATTTTCAAAAATTACAAATCAGTAACAATAATTAAACACATACAGATACAGCAGGCATGAATCACTGGATTTGGAAAACATATTCATATATTGATCATGATAACTAGATGGACAAATATTGTTCATATATACAAATTAGCTTGCATGTCTATTAATCATGCATGTTTAGTGCCAAATAATGAACTAGCTAGAAAATTGTTCATACAATCTAGTTAAACTATGAATGAAGTACTACAAAATCAAAAATGTCAATTGTTATTCTGGTCGAATCCGCTGTTGTCGCCTCTATCATCATTGTTCTATGGGGAAACTTATGAAGGAGGAGAAAATTGTGGAGGAGGAGGAGGAGGTTTGATACCTAGGTGCTCATATATGGCTGCAACTTGGGACTGCACAGCATTATACATAGACTCGGCACGCTGGGCACGCTGCTAGACCTCTTGGATTTGCTGCTGGGCACGCTCCTCTGATTCTTTTAGTTTCTTCTCATAGCGCTCCTGCACCTCTTAGAGTTGTTGCTCATCAGCTCTAAGAGGATGACTACGTGAAGTCGAACCATTTGAAGAATGGCTCAAGTCTTGCTCGCCTCCTCGTCTCATCCCTCTGATCTCCTTTCCTTTTCGAGTTTTGAGCACCGTACCCAACACCTCAATTTGTTGTGACTGAACACTTTCCATAATCTGCTCATTCGTCGCGTTAAGGTGTTGTTCCTTAAATGCATTATTTTGTTTATTGACCTCATCAACTATGTTATTCTGCATTTAAAATACATCAATTAATAAACAAAACAGCTCAACATTTCCATTAGTACCTAAAACAGTAACACTTGAAGCAGTAATCTCAGTTTGAAACTATGAGGACTGAATAGACAGGGAAGCTTTCATTAGGTGTACTAAATAAACCATCAGCTTGACATTTTGCACAATAAACTTCATAAGTGCATGCATCAAACAATTTACATGACTTTAAACAATTAGGTGCATCAAAAAATTTACATGACATCACAACAATCTCATTGGACATAGCAGTGCTAGCTATTTCTGGTATATCTTGAAATTTGGCCTAATTTAGAGAGACAACAATAAGATAAAACCATAGAGGGTATGAGAACAGGTTTTGGATATGACCATCAATAACTAGCCACTACAGGAAATCTCGTCTTACGCAACGGAAAAAAAAAATCATTCGCCTAAGATCATCTTCGTCGACGGAATAGGCGATGGAAAATGACTGTGGCAATGTCCGTCGACTAAGATATTTCTCTGCGATGAAATAACATTCGTCGTCTAAGTTCCGTCGACTTAATAAATCATAGGCGACAAATATTTTCCGTTTATCGTCTTTCGTCGGCTTAGTAACTCTTAGGCGACGAAAACTGACTTTCGACACAATCCGTCGGCTAAGATCTTCCTAGGCGACGACACATTTCCGTCGGTAAGGATGTCTTAGGTGACGAACCATTTTCCGTCGGCTTAGTAGGTATAGGGCGACGAGCGTTGTGTCGTCGGCTAAGTAATTCTTGGGCGACGAATATGTCTTTCTTAGCCGACGATTTTTTCCGTCGCCTAAGAAATGTCATTATTGCCTGCCACAACGCAGAACGAATATTTTTGCCGACGCATTTTGTCTTAGGCGACAGAATATTCCGTCGGCTGAGTAAAAACATCATTTATACTGTTTACGCCTAGATTAATATTTTCCTGGACAGTAAATGTCTATGTGAATATTAATTACATTCTTGGTCCATGTCATACCGGCGAGCCCAAAGTTCTCTAAGTTTACAAATATCACGCCTCTAGTAAGATCACGCGAGCCGAGTTAGACTTCACGCGGAACGAACTGCATGCGAACTGGAACACTTAGCTCGCGCGCGGAATGGAAATAGGCGGACTACGCAGTTCGTGTGGAACACTTAGCTCGCGCGCGGAATGACTTCGCGCGGAATTACTATTCGACACTTCGCGTAGGCGAGGCGAGATTGACTCTCCGCGTAGGCGAGGCGAGGCGAGCTGGCGAACTGGCTCGCGTAGGAGACTTCGCGAGGAAGCGACATGCGGAGTCCGCGCGCACCACGACAAACGTTGAAGACTTTTACAAGTCTTTGACATGCTTCGGGCCAACCTCTGTGGCCCATTAAATATAATAAGCCCTTTTAAGGCTCGCGAGCTGCAATAGCCCGCGAAGTGGACGCGAGCTACAGAAGCACGCGAGATAGCATCCTGTAGCAGCCCGCGAGATAAGGATACTCCTAATTCCAGTTCGCATAGGAGTCTACAGTTGGCAGCGCGGAAGCAATGCCCTATGCGCGGAATGAAGTGTGCAAACTGGGCAGGTGTCACCAATTGGTTGGTTCGCATGGACGAAACAGTGTCCTTGTGCGAATAGGGTTTCAGAGTCCGACTTAGATTCTAATTACCTTTCTTCTGCCACAAGTCGAACTACTATATAAGGGGGCTCGAACCCTAACAGAAGTGGCTCTCTCAAACAATACACAAAAACACAAATACAACTAAAAACCCTTCGAGCTCCTCGAAACCCTAACCCTAAGCGCCGCCGCCTAGGTTTCTTCTCCAGAGCCCTCCGGACTCTACATCCCCGCTTCTCTCTAAACTCCCTATAGTTGCTCTGCTCGTGCCGCCGTGAGTATCGATCGCTTGTGCTCGTAAATCCTCGTCTGAGGTGGCACCTGTAACCCCCTTCGCCTGATAAAGAAGTCAAGCGCACCCCTACTACCTTTTCCTCGTCCGCGAGGTGGCACGCCCGCAACACTCCCCCCCTTTCTCTTTGTTTACTAGAAACCTCTGCTCCGCGCGCTGAGGATCGTGGCCAAAACATTGGCACGCCTAGTGGGACAGGGAGTACAAGCGAATCACCATAGGGAAACCAGAGGAAGCGCTGTACCGAAAGCCTCAGCTTTCTTGTCTCAAGCACAGATCGCTACGGTATAAGCCCCATAACAGCGCGGCTTGCCGATCCCTCACTCAAGAACAGGTCCTTGCTCAGTTTGATGATCCAGACTTCAGCGAGACCAACATGGTAGGCTCTCAACCGACCCAAGACACAGGTTCTGCTCCATCTATGGAGCGAATCTTTTAGATGTTCGAGCAGTTGACGAGCCAGGGGTTGGCTACTCAACAAAGAGTCATTGACCTTATTGTGAAGGTCGACGGCCTTGCTGGACAGGCCAAAGGGGACAAGATCCTTTGGAAAGCAGACCAGTACAACCTTACCGTACTCACTGGAAGCTTCAAGGGAAACTTAGATATCCTCAATGAGGAGTTCAGCCAATTTGCAGATAACATCAAGGATAACAAGGACATATTTGAAGGGTCCCTCCAACGAACCAAAAAAGAGTTGAGGCAAACCACGAATGCCTTGAAGATGACCCCTGCTATAACTGATAAGCATGTCCTTGCCAACGAGATAAAGTTGCCTGGCAGCCAATCTACTGGCGAAGATTCTCCTTTGGACGAGCCGACGTCCAAGGAAGAAGCTCCTTTGTCAATCAATGACAAGGAGCTTGAGGTTGAGGCCGGCGAGATTATGGGTAATAATCTCATCTCGAAATTTCACAGTGTTCCTCAGAAAGATGAACTGGAAGGGAGGACAGAAAAGTCCACCTTAGAGGAAGAGGTCGGTTCGAACTCTGATGGCGAACTGTAAATCCATAGGAGGTTTGACCAAGCAAACAATCTTCTTGTGCGGGATGAATATGTGGACACAGGTCAAACACGTGGGGGGCAAACCCATGTCCTCACACGTCCTCACCAAGAAGATGAACTTACGTCCAAGGAAGAGACTGCTTTGTCAGTCGATGACAAAGAATCTGAGGTCAAGGCCGGCGAGACTTTGGATAATGATCTTATCTCAAAAACCAACGTTGTTCCCCAGGAAGATAAGCTTGAAGGTAGGACAGAACAGTCCACCTTAGAAAAAGAGAGCGGGTCAAATACTGATGGCGAACCGCAAGTTCGCATGCAAGGTGACTCAAGAGCCAGCTTTCCTATGCGAGATGTATATGTGGACACAGGTCAGCCGCATGGGGGGCAAGGCGGAGCTCGCCTGCTTTCTTTACCAAGTCATGACAAGCGAAATGAAGCTGGACCAGAGCCTCTTGAGTTTCCTTTTCAGCCTGTACACGCGGGGCGTCAAGGCTGGCGAGATCCGCTTCTCCCACTAATTCGTCTCGCCAATCTGATATTCACCAGCAAGATGCCTCAGTCTGCTTCGCCAATCTTAGGTCATGATAAGCTTAACTATACATGGTGTGGTGGTATACTTAGGCTAGCCCACGATTGCACATTTCAATACTCTTGGACTCTCTGCATGCAAGTTCAGAGGCATGTTTGTTATTTCACTCTAGTGTGCAGCAGGAGTTCGGCGCCATCTGAGTATGACGCTTATGGATGTCATATATATGTATCAGGGGCAGAGGTGAATTCGCCGGACTATAGTGACTCCAAAGTTGAGTTTGACACAGAGCCAATATACGATGAATACAATGAAGACTATATGTTGGTGTGTCTGTCGCATAGTCATACTCCACAAGAGTTCAATCCCAGTGACACTCTTGATAGGGTGAACAGAGACCAGCAAGTGGTTCTCTTCCTTGACCAGTGCATGGTTATTCCCGTTAAGACCATGCATTATGACATGATAGTTGGCAACAAGGCAGATCTCAACATCATACGATCCACGAGAATGCAGTTGAAGATCTTGCTCTGCCAAAAGACAAGGATGCGTGGGAGGCAGCAAGACGTACCCTACGAACTACCTTGCTCAAATTTTCAATTTGTTGATGCGAAGCCCTGCTCAACACTTGGAGATTCTCAACAGCGACAGTCTCATTTTGGAACCATGACGACGTCGAGACTCGGAGTGAAGTGTGGGAGGCATTCCCCGTGGCCTAACGAAGGGTACCTAATCAAGCTATGATACCCTCTTTTCTTTGTTCCTAGCTTTCCTTCAGTTTTTACTTCTGCTTCTTTCAATTCCTTTCCTTTTTCGCATTGAAAAAGAAAATACCAAAAAATCAAATAGCAAAAAACCCAAAAAGAGATCATTGGTCTTGCTGAAATGCAAGACAACGTTCTTGCCTCTGAAGGCTTGAACTTTACTTAGGAGCCTATCCCTGAGGCTTGATGACAACAGGCATTCCACATGCCTTCGAGTTACTGCCAGTGAAGTCAAGTCAGAGAGGCAATACAACTAGTTTGCCATTCTAAAAGTTGCACCAGCAATTACCAGACAGTCAACTTCGCGGACTGCATTTGAATGATCCAGGAAGCACTAGACGGCTCGCCTTATACCGACCGAAAGCCCTGGATGTCTACTTTCCAGAGGATTTTACGGTTCGTCATTTCGCCATTCCTGAAGAGAGTTATGGCAGTTTGAATGCAGACAGGTCAGGATACGCGCGGATTTGCAATGTGCATTTTCAATGTGTTTTCATGACCTTGTAGCCTGCTTTCCTCACTGGGGGGCATCGGTACCACAACTCTGTCCCTGGGGGGGCATGCTAAAGTTTTGATGTCCTTCATTTCTTCTCAAGCATCGGCGAACAGGCATCAAAACTGGGGGGCACATTGGCGGATCGTGTCACACCCCAGTCCTTAGGTTATTTTACGGTTATTTACTTTGGAATTATTTTAGTCTTTTACCGTATTAAGTAACCGTTTACTGTTAAGGACTTTAAAGTTGACTTTTTCTTCCGTTTGGAATTTGGGAAAACTTTCTTCATGAAAGTTGTAGAGGACGTGATTACGAGTTCGTAGACATGCTACGCGTTAAAATCGGAATTAGCATGGAAAAGTTATCCTCTAAAAGGGAAAATTTTGTGTTGGTAAATTATGGGTAAAATTTGAAGTGGGTTTATTTAGTTGGATTTAAGTTTTGGACCGGGTGGGGAGCAGCCCCAGCCCAAATCCCTCTTTCTTTCTTTTCTTTCTTTTCTTCTTCTTTTCCCCGAGCTCCCCGAGCTCTCTCTCTTTCGCCGGAAACTGCAGCCACCGGCTGCCGCCGTCCAGCCAGCAAGCTGCCGCCGCTCCAGCCCAGTTCGGACCCCCGCCACCTCCTCTCTCTCCCCGGCCTAGTGTCCGAGCCGGTAGTGCCGCCGAAGAGGAGAAAAAGCCGCCGGAAACGCCGACTGTCTCTTCGCCGGAGCTCCGTCCTCCGGCCACCATAGGCCGAGATTTTTGGCTCAACTTGTAGCCCTCATCAAGGTGAGTAATCCCTCAAAAGGAATCGGTCTATTTCGATCTCGTTAGGGTGATTTGTATAATTGAAAGTTTTAGGGATTTAGGGATGTTTTGGTTCGATTATCCTAGATAGCGTTAGAATTGGACTAAGTACTAGTTAAGGAAGTTGTTGTGGATGATGAGAGGATTATGCTGTTTAAATTTGGTGGCCATAGGAAGTCGCCGGAAAACGGCTGCCTCAGGCAGCGGCCCCGCCCCTCAGGGGCTGTTTTTCATGTTTTTAAGATGGTATTAAGGAGAGGAGTTTATTGAAGTATAGTTTGGAATTTTTGGAGGAGTTTTGTTATTGTTGAGAATTTTTCAATGGTTAAGGATTTTGGCGGTGATTAGGATGGATTATTGGTAGTTTGGTTAACCAGTTTTAAAAGGCGTAAAAGGTTAATTTTTTTGGTTATCGGTGAAAGGGGTGAATTTTGAGTTATTGGATTAAAGATGAAGAAAGTGGGCAAGGAAGAATATTAATTTTAGACCCTTAATTTTATGGAATTATTTATTGAAGTTTTAAATATTGATTGGAAATTATTATTAATTATTGTTCAGGACGTGAGGAAAATCATTTGGAGGAAGCTTCGAGTCGTCGGCAGGCTTAGCCGAGCACTGTGAGTGGACCTTTGATTTAAATTCCATGCATGCACTAAAGTTATTTAATTTCAAAGGCATAATTGAGATTTAGTGTTTTCTTGAGATTAATGAGTTTCATCTGTTAATTGGGAACTCTCTTGCTCATATCATTTGACATGTGGGACATGTCAATTGATCTTTTATTTTTGGTAATCTACTACACCCTTAAGGGGTCGGCTGATATTATTTATTGCTAGCTAACATTATTTAGCGGTCCTCATCATATGTGAGTAGAGCGCTTAGTGTGGGACGTTATTATAGTCCTACCGGCGGTCTTTATCATATGAGAGTTGAGCGCTTAGCGTGGGACGCTACTATAGCCTGGGAGCCAACCGATCGGTATATATAATATATTACTATTAGCTAGCCATTATTTAGCGGTCCTCATCATATGAGAGTTGAGCGCTTAGCGTGGGACGCTATTATAATTTATTTAGCGGTCCTCATCATATGTGAGTAGAGCGCTTGGCGTGGGACGCCATTATAGCCTGGGAGGCTCATCGTTATGGTGAAATATATTTCCCTATTTGATTTGTTTTATTGAGAACCAATGGGATTGGTTCATTGTTTTGGTGTATAATTATTTTCGAGAAGAGTTCCAAGTGTGGCATGCATAAATATTTTTCCAATGGAAATTATGGGAGAGCATAGATCTGATTTAATTGCTCCATTTTCTTTTGTTATTTATTTTTGTCCACTCACTCTAACGTTTTGAATGCTTCTCCCCTGGGCCTTTCGTTTTTAAATGCCCAGTCTGCAGAGTTCGGTTCGGCGAGGATAGGAGGCTGTCATAAATCCCCACTTCATCCAGTTTTCTCATGTAGGTTATTAGTTTAACCTACTATGTTACTGTTTCTCTCATTGCTCCTAGTAGATGCTCTGATAATTATGAGATATTTTAAGTGTGTTAAGAGTTGACGAAAAAGATTCATTTGTTTATATTTATGGATGTTGTTTGGGAATTATTGTGAGTTGGGTTTGGTGACTTTTCTTTCAGGTAGGGTTACCCATTTTCAAGGGAGGTTCTACCAAGAATTTTGGTAGAATTTTCCTTGAGGTGGGTCCCGCAGGGTTTATCCCGGATTTCAAGGGGAAATCCGGGGTAGGTCCTGACAGATCGTGTTCCAGAAATTTCAGACTTTAGACCTTCTTCAAGTGTCTTAGTCATTATTTAGGCCAATCCCTGTGGCCTCCAGATCTCCAAGGTTGGTTCGCCATCTTCACGCGACCGTTCGCCGACTTCTTTGTTTACTTCTCATTGGTTCGCACTGGGGGCAGCGAAGTATATACTGGGGGGCAGCGAAGTGCATGGCCTCTTAAACAATTTTTCAGCTCTCACTGGTTCGCACTAGGGGGCAACGAAGTACATAGCCATTGTGCAGCGAAGTACATAGCCATTGCTGCATAATGTTTATTGTAATATCCCACATCGGCCAAACGGAGAGGGGTTATGTGCTGTATATGTACATGCCCACCTCCAATCTAACACGAGGCCTTTTGGTGGCTCAGCGGCTTCGGAGGGGATGGGTACTCCGAGGTTAAGCATGTTGATGCTAGTGCAATCCCAGGATGGGTGACCTACTGGGAAGCTGCTCCTGAGCTGCCGGAAACAAAACCGTGAGGGCCGGTGGGCCCAAAGCGGACAATATCGTGTTACGGCGGAGCGAGTCCTGGGATGTGACATTTATCACCAAGTTGATTCGCCAACGCCTAGAGCTCGCGAAGGGCCGTTTTTTAGAATTTAGCCGAGGCAAACATTTGACTTAGGCGAATGCGGGCTAGAAGCACACGAATGCAAAAATGGAACAAGTGAATGCGAGCTAAGGGCAGGCGAATGCGTTTGAAGTTCAAGTCCAAGGTGCTTAGGCGAGCCATACAGCAGTTCGCTACAGTGCCTTACTGGGTGCTTGAGTTTCAAGGCCTATTCACAGGCTTGTTTCTTCACACTCCTTTTATGTATGACCCGAGCCAATACTATTGGCTTTGGAGCAACATGTACATGAACCTCTTCAGTCATTCTCGACATTTCATAACTTCGAGGCTAAGGGCAATGTTTACGCCTAGATTAATATTTTACTGGACAGTAAATGTCTATGTGAATATTAATTACATTCTTGGTCCATGTCATACCGGCGAGCCCAAAGTTCTCTAAGTTTACAAATATCACGCCGCTAGTAAGATCACTCGAGCCGAGTTAGACTTCACGCGGAACGAACTGCAAGCGAACTGGAACACTTAGCTCGCGCGCGGAATGGAAATAGGCGGACTACGCAGTTCGCGTGGAACACTTAGCTCGCGCGCGGAATGACTATTCGACACTTCGCGTAGGCGAGGCGAGATTGACTCTCCGCGTAGGCGAGGCGAGGCGAGGCGAGCTGGCGAACTGGCTCGCGTAGGAGACTTCGCGAGGAAGCGACATGCGGAGTCCGCGCGCACCACGACAAACGTTGAAGACTTTTACAAGTCTTTGACATGCTTCGGGCCAACCTCTGTGGCCCATTAAATATAAAAAGCTCTTTTAAGGCTCGCGAGCTGCAATAGCCCGCGAAGTGGACGCGAGCTACAGAAGCACGCGAGATAGCATCCTGTAGCAGCCCGCGAGATGAGGATACTCCTAATTCCAATTCGCATAGGAGTCTACAGTTGGCAGCGCGGAAGCAATGCCCTATGCGCGGAATGAAGTGTGCAAACTGGGCAGGTGTCACCAATTGGTTGGTTCGCATGGACGAAACAGTGTCCTTGTGCGAATAGGGTTTCAGAGTCCGACTTAGATTCTAATTACCTTTCTTCTGCCACAAGTCGAACTACTATATAAGGGGGCTCGAACCCTAACAGAAGTGGCTCTCTCAAACAATACACAAAAACACAAATACAACTAAAAACCCTTCGAGCTCCTCGAAACCCTAACCCTAAGCGCCGCCGCCTAGGTTTCTTCTCCAGAGCCCTCCGGACTCTACATCCCCGCTTCTCTCTGAACTCCCTATAGTTGCTCTGCTCGCACCGCCGTGAGTATCGATCGCTTGTGCTCGTAAATCCTCGTCTGAGGTGGCACCTGTAACCCCCTTCGCCTGATAAAGAAGTCAAGCGCACCCCTACTACCTTTTCCTCGTCCGCGAGGTGGCACGCCCGCAACACTCCCCCCCCCCCTTCTCTTTGTTCGCTAGAAACCTCTGCTCCGCGCGCTGAGGATCGTGGCCAAAACATATACAACTTCTGCCCAGAAGAGAACGCAGAAGAAAGGCATAGTTTCTCCCCCCCCCCCCCCGTCACATAATTTATTATCCGATCCAAATCTAGTTTTGGAAGCTTTTCTTCATGAATTTGATCGATCTTTAAGAGCTGTTTCTCTCCTAATTGGTATGTAACTACTTTAATTAATCTAGTTTCTTCATTTAGGCACATTTTCCGGCGATGTGACTTTGCCGGTCCAAACGCACCAACAACAAGGTGACTTTGCCGGTCCAATTTTGATGGAATGTTGCTTACTTGTGAGGATAATATAATTACTAGATATGTGTGTATAATATGTTTGTACGTATAATATTATATATGTGTGTACATATATTATTATTTTTGTATATATATATATATATATATATATATATATATATATATATCTTTAGCTTTTGTATGTATGATTAATAATTATGTGAATAATATGTTTAATTACCAAATTTTCGTTTTCATGCAAATCATTCGTGTATTCAAATGATAAAAAATAAAATGATGAATCATGTAATTAAGAATTATAATATGGGTAAAATATTGTATAGTCCTTATGGTTTGAAGTCGACATCTGTTTAGTCCTTATGGTTTTATTTTAATCTGAATAGTCCTTAAAGTCACGATTTTTCATCTAAATAGTCCTTATGGTTTTATTTTAATCTGAATAGTCCTTAAAGTCATGATTTTTCATCCAAATAGTCCTTATGGCCTTTAACTGAGAAAATTATCGGAAGGACTATTTGGATGAAAAATCATGACTTTAAGGATTATTCAGATTAAAATAAAACCATAAGGACTATTTGGATGAAAAATTGTGACATTAAGGACTATTCAGATTAAAATAAAACCATAAGGACTAAACAGATGTCGACTTCAAACCACAAGGACTAAACAAATTTCAATTCTTATAATATTCTTATACATTCATCAATATATTGTTACTCTTAGAAATCTCGTTCGAGAACCATTATGTTACGACTGTGTCTAACAAAATGGTTTTCAAATTGTCCAATATTTGGACAGTTTGGGAGCATACGACATTGAGATTTCGTTTGTTGTTGGTGCGTTTCGTTTTCGGTTGTAGGTATATATATTTCGACAGGATCTTCTTTTATTGTTCCTTGAGTGCATACTAGGTGTAGATATTCGTGCACTTAGGGAACTGTAGGGAGATGCTGCCGAAATTTTCTCACATATGCGAATTTGAAACGCCCCAACAACAAACGAAATCACAATGTCATGTGCTCTCAAACGGGATTAGGGCCCTAACCAGAGGTATAAGGTGAAGATTAAGCGATATGAACAACGTACATTAATAGATCTAGATCATAATCTCTTAGTCGATGGATAGAGATCGGCCTTTAGTTTGCTCTTCTGTTCCTTCTCGGTTTGATTCTCTATGCGAATTCAAAACGCCCCAACAACAAACGAAATCACAATGTCATGTGCTCTCAAACGGGATTAGGGCCCTAACCAGAGGTGTAAGGTGAAGATTAAGCGATATGAACAACGTATATTAATAGATCTAGATCATAATCTCTTAGTCGATGGATAGAGATCGGGCTTTAGTTTGCTCTTCTGTTCCTTCTCTGTTTGATTCTCTTTAATTTTCTGTATTACTTGATACAACACGTCCCTTCCTTGATTTTCTTCCCGTTTGATACTTGGATGTTTGGTTTACTCTTTTCTAGGTCTTTTCTTTATTCTGGAATGCTTCCAGTTTTTGTTATGCTCATATATGTTCAAGTGTGGAAAATTATTGGGGGTCAGTAATTTTCCTTACCAGAGCAACCAAAGTTTCTGGATGATTGTTATTACTTAGATACATTTCAAGCATCCTCTAATGACATAATGTGGTAGTAAACTCTCAAGTATGAAAAATTATTGGGAGTCAGTAATTTTCCTGAACAGAGCAACCAAAGTTTACTGATCCCCAATAACCACCCTGTAACAACAACAAAATGAAACTAACAACCAAACATAATTGAACCTGACAGAAAGATCAAAGGAATAGACCAAAATAAAAGAACAAGTTCTGGCACTGAAATTCAAGATAATTCATATGTTCTTGCAATATTACCAAAATACTACATATTTTCACATTTTTCAAGATCCTACATCTAAAGTGGCACTAATCTTTTTTCTATATTGATGTCCATAAACTTTAGCATCATCTTCTTCCTCATTTCATTACCACCATCTTCTGTCGGTTTTTTCCCATGACATAGGCTCTCTATAAAATGAAGTAAAAATGGTCCATAGTCTGACCTGCAAATTTGCAATGTATTAAGAAACAGTGTTACTAAATTTTTGACCCCAATAAAACAAACAAATAATTTCTGACCCCAATAAAACAGTTTAAAGGAAGTTTAAAGGTACTTACGATGTCTTCTTTTGTTGCGGGCAGGATAAGACATCAATCAGCTGGTATCTTGCTTGATAAACGTTTTGGTGCAGCATCCATCTTCTTGTTCTTTTCTCTTCAGCACTCATCATCGAGTAACCGTCAACCTCTATTCCTTGGCTGGAGGACCCCAAAGCCACAGAGTTCGTGCTGGATGTTTTGTGAACGGTGTTAAGTTTGTGACGTCAGAACGAGATGAAGGTCATGTCACCCAAAACAATGGAGTCATGGTTGAGGGTGTGGGTTTCAACTACTACGGGGTTCTTGTCAGTGTCATCGAACTAATCTACGGCAAGGGTATTCCAGTCGTGTTGTTCAAGTGCAAATGGTTCAATACTGACCCAACCAGACGAAAGAGTACAATTCTGGATCATGACTTGTTATCAGTTGACTCAAACAGTGTATGGTATGAGAATAAGCCGTTTATTCTTGCCACCATGGCGAAACAAGTGTTTTAACTTGATGATTCGGCTATGGGTGAGGGTTGGAAAGTTGTGCAGGTGATGTCACATAGGAATATTTGGAGTGCAACTACACTGGGAGGGGATGATGAGAGTGGGCCCAGTGAACCAACAACTGATCAACCGAATGAACCATATCAAGAGGAATCTCCATATGTAGTCCCTGATACTGAGGATATTTGTGTCAACAACCAACACGTTCCGGCTATCATAGGTTACATTCCAATTGCACCATCTGAATTGAACTCGCTACAACGCAACCCCAATCATGATGACGACGGCTTCATAGATGACGAATACATAGAGGATGATAAGTATTCTGACCAAATTGAGAAGGATGATGATTCGAACGACTCAGATTATCATGAATACGATTAATATAACCATTATTATGGATTTCGATCGGTCTAATCCCTTGGGTCACTGTCAAGGGTCTCCGAGTGGGCATGCGCATGGAGAAGGTCCTTGCTCGACTTGGGAATATTCTGGGCTTGTTTATTCAGGTTGATCCTGCAATACTGCGGCGTAGGGAGGTTGTCTAGAATATCTAAATCATGCATGATGTGTGGCGACGGTTTTTGGAGCGGCGAACCCTAGCTTTCTTGTCAGAAGTGACAGTGAATATGAATATGAAGATGGAGAAGTTGAGAGGGCTGTGTCGGGGGTGTGGGTTGTTTTCCCATGGCCCTAAAGGTTGCGATGGTCTTCTGGAGTCGGCGGCGACGTCGCAGGTGATACCAGAGGCCGTTATGGAGCGGAGGACGGCGCTGGTTGTTGCGGCTGAAGCTAGGTTAGGGGATATATATATATATATATATATATATATATATATATATATATATATATATGGCTTTTTTGGCGGGAACCCAACCGAGGTTGAAATTTGCATGGTGGGCCAGATCTGTTGCTGGGTTGGCGGGGGTCATTAGGCCCGCTGGGTTGCTTGGGGTCTGAGAGGATGCTGCTAGTTTGGGTAATGGGCTGTTTGGGACTAGTGCTACTCTTGGCAGCCCTAATCTACTAGGGTGCGCAATTGGCGTGCTAACGCGCGTGAGGAGGTCGCGAAGCGCTGTTAGACTAGTTCCGGTGAGTATTGATATCAGACTCGATCAATAGGCAAGGTCAGAAAGAAGAGGGGTCGTCCTCCAGGGATCCGGAATAAGGCTAAGGTTGCAATCTTAGTGTCGAGTGGTGAAGGCACATCGGTTTTTGGTGATTTTGCAGTTGCAGGTCAGACATGAACTTCAAAGTACGTACCTAGGCGTTACCCCCCTAGCCTAATTTGATTTTCGATCTTCGCAAATAAATAAGTTGAGGTAGGGATTTGGCTTGGTCCGATGTTTACCTTGATAACGATGTGGTTTTGGTTACTTTTGGGCTTATAGTCTAACTAAGGTTATTTGCTTTTGGTGGGAGTTAGATTATAGCTCATTTATAATGTAGTCAGGATATCCTGGTAAGTCGTGTTACTGTATAATCTTTTAAAAAAAAAAAAAAATAATAGATTGATGTCCTCTCCATTATCAAAAAAGAATTTAATTCCCCTCAATATAACTGAAGAAAAGTTGTAAACATTTCTGACCAAACACTACTAGAAAACAACACTTAGGCTACGGAAAGATTTCATAGCCTAAGTAAGAAAATTCGTCTCCTAAGACCTTAGGCGACGAAATTTCCGTCGACTAAGTAGCGTGAGGTAGGTGATTAGGCGACAGAATCAGATGTTTCGTCGCCTAAGAAGTACTTCAGCGATGAAATATATTTCGTCTCCCAAGTTCTTAGGCGACAGAAGTTAAAATATTTAAATAACAATTAATTTAATTAATTAAATTTTATTTCAATTATTTAATATATATTTTAATAATTAGTTTCAATTTCTTTAATTTTTCTTTTTATTTCTTTTCTTATTGGTCTGAATTTTGAAACCCACCAGGCCACCACCCATGCCACCACCGGCCAAAATCCCACCACCCAAACCGTGATGTCACCACCCACCACCACCGTCACCACCCAATTTCCACCACCACAGAAACCCCAAATCTAAGCAGTTCCGCCCAAACCATCCTAATCAATCCAACCCAATAACCTATATATATACACAATCAGAATTGTTTATCAATCCTAGTAAATCCAATCTGCAATTTACTTCATGAAATCCAGATCGATCCCACTTCATCTTACCCATTTACAACACAATTTGAAGGGAGACCTCGTTGTGCATATCAACCGCGAATGGAAGCGGCGAAGGGGAGAGGGTCGCAGCGCCGTCGTCTGAGGTAGCGGAGAAGAGGAGAGAGGGGATCGGAAGAGACCGAGTGGAAAGGGAGAAGGAGAGGGCAAAAGTGGGAAGAGAGATCTAGTGGAGAGGGAAGAGGTTGGAGAAGAGGAGAGGGATGGTGAGAGAGTGAGAGAGTTAATTTTTCTGGGTGAGGCTGCAGTTTTTTTAGGAGAGTAAGGGTAGAGTTTAAGTTAAAAATAAAATAAAATTTTTGGTTTAAATTTTTCTGAAATGTTTTAGCGAAAACGTTGCCGCTAAAAATTTCGGCAGTTAGGCGACAAAAAGTTATACTTTCGTCGCGTAAGTGATTAATCATTTTATTTTTAAAAAATATAATAATAATTCCGTCGCCTAAGTAAATTTTTCCGTCGTCTAAGAATCTCTTAGACGACGCTCTTAGACGACGGAATACATTTCCGTCGCCTAAGTAATTAATTTTTTTTTTTATTTTTTAAAAATAATTCCGTCGCTTAAGTATATATTTCCGTCGTCTAAGTGTGACTTAGACAACGGAAACCTCATTTCGTCGCCTTAGTCATTCTTAGGCTACGAAACTGTTTTCCGTCGTCTAGGTCCCACTTAGGCTACGAAATTAATATAATTTCGTCGCCTAGGTTTTTTTTCCAGTAGTTAAATCAGGAAACCAAAAGGCAGAGGGAAATGATTATGTCAAAGATTTTCTTTTTCGGGCCAAGGCTAGCTAATGTAGGAATTGTTGTCAAAACCAGACAAGCACTTTGTTAACTTTGGATTTGGTTGGCACTGAGAATCTTAATTAGGCCGACACCCATCAGCTGGGGCTATGTGTATGCTAATAACTGTTTAATTTGACATGGCTTGAGGGCCTTAGAAATCTTTCAGGCTCCCATAGTGGACTTCAGATCCATATTAATGTGCCCTATTTTTGGCTTTTGGCCAACATAATGCTCCATCATATATCCGGGATCAATGATTCCCAGAAATGACAATAAATATATAGGCCAACGCTATAGTAGGAGTCGGCCGGCGATACCCTTCTTAATGTTCGAGATCTTTTTTGTCACAGAAGGCATGAGTACAAGATCCTTTACATGTAATACCTGTTGCTTGTGCAAGCTTGGAAGAAAAGCTGGCTAGCTTGCTATCATCTTCATGCTTGAACAATCGAAGGATGTGCTTCTTCAGAAACTTATTTTTTCCCAGTTAATTAGTAACATCTATATTTGGTTAAATTCATTGATTTAAGAACAGTTGTTTATCACGAAAATGGAAAAACTCAGTTAAAGGCTTAAAGCTGAGCTGCCTATAAATTCATGTAACCTGGAAAACAAGGAACTATCTGTAACCATTCTGTGGGCAAAGAAAATTATATATATCTAAACTTTTCTGTACAAAAGCATCAGTTATTAGCTATTCTTTTGTCACACACTGGGCCACTAACTGATTCGGTATCCTCCTTGGTTTTACATGAATAATAGATGTAAATTAGTTTTATGACTCTTTATCAATCATGCATATACCATTTTAATCACTCCCAGATTACAATATTTCGTCACTAGTGACTTCAGCAAACCCTCAAACAGAGAACCAACTAATCTGACTTCAACCTCGATCTTCAGCATCCATAATTATTAAACATAATTGATTCGATTATCATTATTATTGGTTTTATAGAAGTTGGATCACTTGGATGTGATTCTGGTTTGATGTGGTTTGATGCAAACCGCGTAAGTTAGAAGAATGATGATGAAGAAGAAGCAGCCTGGTGACTAGCTTGGTCTCTGCAGGCTGTATTTGTTAACCGATGAAATATATTCTGAACAATGCTTGTACTAATCAGCCCCCACTATGGTATCCAGTGTCCCGAGTTCTTCCAACATATGGAATAATATTATTGCGAGATGGAATAATATTATTGCGAGATGGAATAATAAACAATAATATCGATCATTGTGGAGAAGATTCTCATACACTTCTTCTTCGTAGGACCATCTAAATAAACTAGATGGAGCGTTCGAGCTAGCAGTGATGAGAGTACTTTGACCAATTTAATTATTACCTAATGCTGCAGCATCAATATTACTTAAGTAGATGCATATGTTTTGCTTTACAAAAGTATCAAAACGGATCAACTTTGGATTCGGCTTGTTATGCTGCTCATGAAGTACCTACTATTGAACTACACCAGGGAGAGATCCGAAACTCAAATCTCGATATTTGAGTTCCAAAAGTTGATTTAAAAGTTTACATTTTGGCTCTTTTTCATTTTCAGAATTTATCGTAATAACTTACTAACACATGTTACTTAGTTGTGGATGCAATTGTTAACTTTGGACATAGCTCGTCCGAAAACGTAATTTGGTTAAATATGGTACATTTTACTACCTGTAGAGCCTTGATATTTGACCATTTGTAAATTATATATTATGGTTGGTCTAGGGTTTTCAAATTTAATTCTTTTTTTAATACAAATCAATAGATTTTATATATTGAAACTCGTTGTATTCTTGGTTATTATTATATAAAGCTTACTTTTCTAAAAAAAAAAAAACATCACATTCAGAGACGAACGTACTAAAAGTCCTTTATTCGTTTTAGAGCAGTTCGCACGTAAAATCGATCAAACTAAATTAGAGTAAAATAATTAGAAAAAAGTTCCCATAAATTTGGTATATTTTGAATGGGGGTTGGGAATATGATATATATTTTTTTTGACAACCAAACCATTACAAACAAAGAAAGAAACAAAAGCACATAGGCTTAGATACAGAAAGCAGAAACCAAAACTATAGAAGACTAAGGAGGACTCGCAACTGCATCTGACTGTAGAACATGAAAGTAAAGTGGTAGGAGGATTATGAATCCAGTTCATAGAACACTCCAGCCTTGAAGCAAGATCGATGAGCTGCACAATCCGCTGCAGTATTTTCTTCCCTACTGATCCAAGACCAGTTAACCAAAGAAAAGGAATCAGCCATAATCTTGATCTTTTGAAGCCAATGTGATATGGTTGGGAATATGATATGGTAGGTGCATGTTACCAAAAATTTAAATAGCAGTACGTCTTTATGGTTTGCCAAAAAGATACATGCAATCTTATACCTAAGCGGCATCATCAGGACCACCAAAACCCTAGAACCTTCCCATTCTTAGGTTAGGTCATGCCGTAAAATACATGAGAATTTGCCAAAAGTAATGTAGAAAGCAGTCACTTTCTTCATCGGATAGGATCGAGGACATGTTTGGGGTTTCAAAGCAAAAGAAGACCTGGTTTCTTCGATTATCTGGGAATGTTCAAAGGGATGGAGTTGGAGTTCGTGGCCAGAAGAGAGCCTCATCGTCAATAATATAGCGATGATAATTACGATTGATAAGATAGTAGGTAGATGAGAAAGAAACAAGGCAAGAGCCAGTATCGATGGGGTTGGGAGGGACGTTGACAGGGCAAGGGCACAGCTAGGGTTAGAGATGTTTCCCTCTCTTGGGGACGTGACCTGTCTCTAAGTCAGCACCACGCCCTTTAAAGGTTTTTAGGATATCACCGATGTTGTTTGCACACTTAGCTAGCGACTGATCGATGCTCATCATGTGTCCCACAGGTTACAGGGCTATACTTGCTGTACCAATTTTGACATTCATGCAGAATCACATATATATTCACATATAATCTAGCTAGATAATTAATAAGGAGCTAGCTAGGGAGCCATTTTTTGTAAAATGCCAAAAATACAGAACCTGCATTTTCGAAAATGGCAGGGCGATGTAATGATCTGTTAAAACCCTGTACTTGATTGTACAAGAGCTGCTTCAGTTATTAAATTTATAGTAAAAATTAGTTACGATCGAGTTATGAATTCTAGCTCTGGTTTTACTATGTGTAAAATACTGATGTACGTTAGCATGCATTTGGAGATTTGACATACACGGCCTTTTTCTTCAGACTTGTAGTGTACGTCAACCATATTGCACATACAGTTAGACATGCACCAGGTAATTGAGCTATCAGCTGGTAATTGAGGTAGCCATATTGCACATAAAAGTTAGATGTCAAGTCTAAACTACCATCAAAGGCTCAAATTTATTTCGTGCCTCCATCCTGGCTTGCATGTATATAAACCCTGCAACAATTTTGAGTTGATAACGGTTTTTAAGAATAGCATCTTTCATTTTTATAGGAGACTGGCAGCTATATATGTATTAAAGGTATATTATATATTACTATTAACATGTTGTACAAAATTAACCAAAATCATGTGCTTGTGTGTGTAGCTAAATTCGGAATGTGATAAATTACTCATGCATACATGGCATGAATTATTCGTTCATTTGGAAGGTTCCCAGAAAACTAAACTTTTCAAAAAAAAAAGAAGAAGAAGAGAAAAATGGAGTATGGTCACAATTGGAAATGGCTCGATCAGTCGTGTGGTATGTGCGGATGCCTATCAAATTCGAACTAAAGACATGAGAGTTTGAAAATTAAAAAAACGGTGTATGGAATAATATTCGTGGGACATGTTAATTAAGATTCATATATATTAACGCGCAGGTACGTAGTAAGTTTCATATATCACTCCATACCCGTCGGCACATCCTATAGATTGGTAATGGGATATGTAAGTATTGATGTTACAACTCTTACAAAATGAACAGAGATGAGATATGTATTACCATCGGAAGCATGTTATATAATGTGACTTGGACCAAACTTTTTCTTTTTTGTTTGTTGGTCGGCTCCGAATATTTGAATGGAGACTATGTTCATGATCGATAACATGATACTCGGATGAAACTTGTAGCCATGTTCCAACATGAACCCAGATTTGAGACACTGCCTTTAATTTTCTCTTCTTTTTCGACCTAAATTTCCTAACTTGAAAAAACCAATCGAAGTAGCAGATGAGCTTAACAACTCCACACGTAGTGGGATGGCATGTGCACTCACATGATGGATGAAAACTGAGATGGTGAACGAAGATATCCTCAATTCTAGCAAGAATGTGGCACAAAATTCCTAATAGATCTATAAGGGATACATATACGTTGATACTGAAGTCATAACCATAAGTTTATGTAAGTGAATGAATCTGACCGGTGCTGCCTTGCATCATGTGAAGGTTGACTACTACTAGAAGAAACAAACAGCTCAAATAAGGATCAAAATTAACAGAGAATTGGAGATAGCTAGAGTCCATGCATATTAGCCACTACCTTCACAAAACCTAATCCCGTCGGCAAATGATTGTGCCATCAATTAGGTCTGGTTTAACCTCCAAATCAACAGGTCAGATCAAACCGCTCCCAATCCCCCACGTGTCAAATCATAGGATCAGAGAAACTCCATAACACATACACATGCAGACACAGACACAAACGTCCCACGCAGAGAGTTGAGTTGATATATTATTGTTGAGGGGGGTGTCTCTCTCTCTCTCTCTCTCTCTCTCTCTCTCTCTCTCTCTATCTCTCTCACATCGTCGAAACCAACATTATTAGCAGAAGAGGACACAAGAAGCAGGAGAAGAAGAAAAAGAAGAAGAAGAAGAAGAAGAAGCAGAAGCGAGAGAGCAGCTCTACATCTCCACAAATATAAGCGCAAGCATACAGTCACTCACAGGCTTTTTTATCAGAGCACTTATCTTCCACCGTGGCTCAGTTAGTTTCGATGGAAGTTGTTAGCCGGAAGATGACTCTGAACTTCAAGGAGACCGAGCTGTGCCTTGGGTTGCCCGGCGGGGCTGCTTTGACGACCGAGCCGGAGATCTGTACCCCTAAGGCTACCGGAAAGAGAGGTTTCTCCGAGACCGTTGATCTCAAGCTCAACCTTCATGCCAACGAAGGTTTGATGAATGAGAGTGTCAAAAATGTTTCTTCCAGGGAGAAAAACCTTCCCTGCATTAAGGATCCAGCCAAACCACCAGCCAAGTAAGTGATGATTTCTATATGCTTCCACACACTGTAACAGTACGTTCTTCATAAACCCCCGGCCTTTTCATTTACACACTTCGTATAAAACATTTTTTCTTCTTCAACCTCTCACATATGCCGATTATTTCATCACAAAGAGGTTATGCAAAACCGTTTTATTCAAGAAATTCTATTTTTCAGAACAAAGACTTCATTTCTTTAAGATTAAACTTTGGTTTTGTTACCACTAGGGCTTACAACAGTCACAGTAATCTGGGTAAACTTGTTATTGATGTATTATTATTTCTTCAGGGCACAAGTTGTGGGTTGGCCACCAGTTCACTCCTACAGAAAGAACGTTATGGCGCAGAAGAGCACCGGCGAGGAGAGTAGCACTACTACTGAGAAGGCTGCATTCGTGAAGGTTTGCATGGATGGTGCACCTTACCTTCGTAAGGTAGATTTGAAGATGTACAAGAGCTACAAGGAGCTGTCTGATGCCTTGTCCAAGATGTTCAGCTCCTTCACCACAGGTAATTAAGTTCAATATACTTGATTAATTCTAGCTTAATTTAGAAACACTGACTGACTTGTTTTAGATCTTGACTGGACATGATTTTGATTCCAAAATTAGTGCACATGAAATCATTGTTGTTTAGTTAATTGTTAACAGCAACTGATCCAATATTTAATTTCTGAATCTTTTAATAATTATCATGTTTATATGTTGTTAATTGAAGGTTACTACGGGGCCCAAGGAATGATAGACTTCATGAATGAGAGCAAGCTGATGGATCTGCTGAACAGTACTGAGTATGTGCCAACCTATGAAGATAAGGATGGAGACTGGATGCTTGTGGGTGATGTTCCATGGGAGTAAGTTCCTCTTCAATCTTCATCTACCTCTCTACCTCTCTTCAAACCCTAAACTCAAGTAATAAACATGAAGAAAAAAGAAGCAAAATAAAAGAGTACTAATTAACAGCACCCACTGCATAATTTATTCGATTCCTTGGTTACTAAATTTTGGTTTCATTTGTATGCAGGATGTTTGTTGACTCATGCAAGCGCTTGCGAATAATGAAAGGATCAGAAGCAATTGGACTTGGTACGCTTATGCTAATTAGAGAATAATTTTCCAAATTTTGGTGCAAAATGCGTATATTTCTCAATGCATAATATTGCTATTTTAGCATGATGCACATATAAAATTACCCTTTTCTGAAACAAAAGATAATAATATAGTTTTTCAGAAGTGGTTATCCTAAGGTTTGAAGAACTGTTGGTTATTAGTTTTCTGAATCTGTATAGTAGAATAATCAATTCTAATATTCTGTTTTAATTACTTTCAGCTCCAAAAGCGATGGAGAAATGCAAGAACAGAAGCTGATCGATCAAGCTCAATCGACCTGAAATATTTGATTATTAAGTGCTGCATGTTCTGCGGATCAAGCAGCCTGGTGTTCTTTGGAAGTGTCTGTATTTTATGTGATGATGAAGATGGTATATAGATAGTAATTAAAGATTGCTGAATATCTGTAATCGACAAGAAGCAATAAACTTAACCTAGTGTCTCTGCCTTGTTTATCGCCAATGGCTTTCTTTATAATTCCCCCCAATTATTTTTTGTTGTTGGCCTTTGTTGTCATGGTTGTTGTGTGTTTTATTCCTTCAAATTCAATGCTACTTTTTTTTTTTTTGGTTACAAATGCAACTTTTTTTTTTCCTCAAAAGGATTCTTCATTTCACATGATCAATTTCCTTTTATGCAATGTTACTCAATGATTTCTTTGTATTATTTTGTAATAATTCCTCTGAGCTAGGTAGGTACTAACAAATTCATAGGAGGGCAAGTGAGGGGAGGGAACAAGAGCATGTGAATGTTGATGGGGTTTTGATTCATGGCCAATAATTTACATTTCATCCCCATATATCTCAAATATATGAGCATGGCAATGAACTTTATAATGTGATGTGGTAGTTATGTATAGGAATAGTGTGTACCCTTGCTTGTGGATCCTCTTTGGTTATATTAGTTTCTATATGATTGAGTTTTATAGGATCGCTAACATATGATTTAATTAGGCAAATAAAATCTTATCTAGATAACAAATCCCCCCTCCTCTCTCCCTGTCTCTCATGCATATGGATTTCTTGGATCTGACGTATATATTGTTTGGCAGCTCCATGTTTCTTCTTTCATGGAAGATCAATTATTTTTGGCAACTTGGGTGGTTTATAGATTAGCCAGAACCAAGTGATGGAGCAAGGCAACAAAAAAAAAAAAAAATTCTACAGAGACTAGAGACTGGGATTTCACATTGCAAAAGTGATTTCCATTCGAAAACTAATAATTTTCAGCACCGGCCAAGATTTAAAAAGTTATGTAATTGGAGTAAGTAGCTCATGCACATGATGTATATACAGAAGCCTCTTTCAGTATCTTCTATAATATGTAAAGTTGTTTTCTCTGTCGAGCTATGTTAAGAGAGATTTGATATTGCAAGCACAAGCTGCTTTACCTAGGGTTTTGTCGATAATTCTAGTTCCTTTCTTAATTTGGTAGTTCTAGGATCTCTCTGGTTTGGTGATGCAAAGTCGATCACTTGGTCATTCGAGACTTCTTGAGTAGTTTAAGGGTGGCTGGTTTGGTTTTGTTTTGTTTTTAATCTTATTGGTGAGGTGGAATAGGTTGGTGGGTGATCTAGACTGAGGTATGACTGACATTGGTGGTTTTGATGGCGGAAGTTGTAGGTTTGGTCAGGGTTTCTTTGTGAGAGTTGAAGCTCGTCGTTCATATCTTAGTGTGGCTCTACGATGTTCAGGTCATACCGAAGATGATGGAGTGGTTCGTCGAAGATCTTTTGATGATATCGGGGCCATTACAGGGCAGTTGTTCCCTACGTAGATCCGAGTGATGGTCCTTAGATGTGATGTTTGATGCTGGCAAAATGGCTGTTCGATGTTTGCCTCCACAAGGTGACAATCTTCAGCTACGCACCGACATCAATCCTTACCATAAGAGGAACATTTGAGTTTGAACTTAAGAGTTAAGATGCTGGCATCCTTTGCCCTAGCAGGGCAAAACATTTGTTCGATTGATTTGCCCATTTGGGTCTAATTTACCTTAAGACGCTACTGACTACACACCATCACAACCACTAAATCTAAGCTGGTATGGATGGCTCATCGTCAGGACGAGCTCTTATGATAGACATGATAACTTTGCCGCTTGGCAGGGTTGGGTACCGGTGTGTACCAGAGCTGTTTCATGTTTTATGATTGGGTATATGGAATGGTCATCAGAACAACACCCGTGTACATATGGTTGATGAGGATTGTTATCAAAGCAAGAGGGTTATAGGTAAATGCAAAGTTTGCCCTGTGTGCACCTGCAATGACCACTGCTCCAAAGAAACTTGATAGACAAACAAACTGCATACTCACCAGACTTTTTTTTTTTTTTTTTGGAGAGGAAGACGACAAAAGTTTATTATGTAACTAGTGAGTACATTGTGGAGTAACGTAGTTACTCGAGGCTGGAAGAATAATTCCTTCCCAAGATAAACTCAAATCACATTGCAAAGCACATCTGGCTAGATTATGTGCTGCTGAATTAGCATCCCTACCTATATAGGTAACTAACACCTGGTAAGTCTTCCGGCATGCATCCAATGTCTTCCAAAATCCTACCCAATTTGGAGAGATCAGAACCTCGTCCTTCTGGATACCATGAACCACAACCAAACAATCAGTCTCAATCATAGCTTGAGACAACTGCATCTGCTGCACCATCTCACAAGCCTGCCTGACAGCCATAGCTTCGGTAAACACAGGAGCTTGAACAAAAGCCTCCCCCCGCCCTCCCTGCCACAAGCACCTGCTACTACCCGACCCTCACTTTCACGCACAACAACTCCCCAACTGCCTGCCAAACAATCAAAGGCACTATCCACATTCAGCTTAAGTGTACCCTCACTTGGTAATTGCCACTTCCATATTTGCTTGGGAACTTTGCTCCGTTTTGGATTTGCAGCTTTAAAAGCTTGAAAATGTGAGGATAATAGGAAAGAAACTTGTGCCACTGACATTTACTTACCAGACCATAATCGCAAATTCCTCTCTTTCCAAACACTCCATATCATCATCAATAACAAGGCAAAGAGGTCATTATTTAACCTCTTCTGGCACAGTAGAAGCCAATCCTGTATTGAACCGGCTCTACTGGTTCTGGACACCACCCATGCCAACTATGTTACACTACCAATTAAATCACGCATAAATTGGCAGTCCCTACTAATGTGTTCAATAGATTCATCACCTTCTGAACACAAGCAACAACCTTCTCCAAGAAAGACATTTTTCTTTCTTAGGGTCACTATAGTAGGGAGAATAGCAGAGCACACACCCTCCATATATACATCTTCACTTTACCCGGGATCATAGTTTTCCATAATGAAATCCATAAGTCAATTATATACTCACCAGGCGTGAAAGGCAACTATAACACGTTTAGATTGGAGTAAAAGCTAAAACACTGTAAGATTATATTATCTATTTACAAATTCAGAAGTGGCACCTGCATTAGTGACTATGAACTACAAATATACTCACATTAGACTGCAGAAGCAAATACTGGAAGAAAGATTTTCTTGGGTAAGATGCCACGGAAAAACATCTCTTCTCTACATATCAAACAATCTCAGTTCAACCTACAAAATGGCAGAACAGTATTAAATATCATATACATTCGATGAAAAATGTAAATAGTTCAACATACATTATTCTCATCGTATAAAATAGTTTTAATTCTTAGGATGAAACAAAAGTTGCTTTCATTACTACCACTGCTATAGTTAAGTAATCTTAAGACCAACTTGAGATTTACCATTCTAGAAAAGTGGAGACAAACTCAAAATTTGATCTTCAGTTCAACACCACTGATTTATGCTTCAAGAGTTTGAATCTCTTACAAGGGTTAAAAGTTAACGATTCTCAACACAAAAAAATATATACCAGTCATTTCACTTAAACCGGGGATAAAATTACACATGACCAGTTCTCATTCTATAGTCTTCCTAAGGAAATAGAGCTGCCGTTCTGAACAGATCAAGCTACTTCGACCATGACAAAGACAATAAGAGATCTTAGACAAATCTAACCATGCTGCCCACCCTTTAAGTTTATCAGAAAGTCCACCTTTGGTGGTGATGAACATTCCTCTCACTTCTCTCCAATTGTCTCAGACTATTGGCACGTATTTATGAGCTACACTTTTCGCTTCCAATCTTCCAGTAGATGCAATCTCAATACGAATACAATATGGCCACCACAGTCCACTATGTATGAACTTCTGTTTTCTCCAATGGAATTCAATCTGAGCACCTAAAGTTCTAACCAAAAGTAATAATACTTCTAAGAAGACTTCTAAATTCCTAATATCTTCACGAATCTTTACTCAATGATTGACTACTAATCATTATGAACCTTATGTTATACCAGCAGTTGTTATAATATTCTTTAGTACCATGCCCTGAGCTACTCTATGTGGCGAAGTCGCATCCTATAGGCTGGTGTAAGATTAAGTTAACCCTTACTATCTGGAATCCTAAATCGAACAAATCACAATTGCGGAGAAGAATTACAATTAATTAAGATGAAACATCAAGCAAAGACACAATGACTACTACATTAAGAACTTGAGGACCTATACACATCCACAGCACCAACATAAAAGCCTATTTCCATTGCAAAAAGAAATAAGTGAGCTCAACTAGCATTTCAGTATCCAAAGACAAAGTTGAAACAACTTTCCTGGTCTCAAAACAATAAACCTATCAATATTGGAATCAATTAATTTACTGATTTGATTTTATTCCAGGAAATTTCAGAACTGAACAAGTCCAGCATAGTTGAACCTTGATATTGATCAAATCAGCATACTTCAACCTAGACAGTAAATGGAATTAGACAAGTCTAACCCCAAGGCTTCATTACGTGATTCTGCCGCTGTTGGCAATAAATTCCAATACCTTATAGCTGTTATATCCTATTCTCCTACTCCTGCCAAATACAGACCAACGGACTAGTAGACACTCAAATGACTTTTCAAGCGACATAAACAGCTACTACACCATAAGTGAAATTTATCCACTTTCGGTATTCTCTTAAGACAATTCAACTCTAATCAACCATGATGACTACAAGCTATAACAACCATACAACTGTCTCAAGAAAAATACCATTTTGTCTTGAGAGAAGGCAAGAGCTATAAAACAGCAAGTTAAGCTCATCTCTTCATATGAAAAATCTATAGACACAATTATATATGTTACATCGACCTCAACTATGAGTACAAATCAATTTTCTTAAACAGACAAACATGATTTTCTCAAGAAAACATCTAACCACGAAGTTCTATTTCCAAAAGAATCAGGAGGGTACGTACAACCACTAATCTCATTCAGCCATACAAACATCAAGATATATCTCAGTGCAAATCGAAATCATTCATACTGATTCTTTAGCAGTCAAGTTGATTGACAGAAGGGTGGGCAAGGGCATTCTAAACCTTCTACCCTCTTCTAGGAAATCCACAACCAAGAAGAACTTGATTAAGTGCAACTCCATATGGTTTCTATTTATCACAACCAAAAAGAAATTTTCAAGGATCCGAAAACATTTGCAACTATAAATACAAAAAAAAATCAACAATCAGTTGAAAAACTAAAAAGAATATTACATCACAACCATGTGACCAACTGCAAGCAGCTATTAGCACTAAATGATATTGTAGCAGCACCAGGGCTGACTAGGAGAGATAGCAAACAACAGATCTGCAGCAGAAGCCAACTCAGCTGAAGTGATGTGAACCACAGCTCAAAACTAGGTGATTTTGGATTTCATCTCAATTAAAGTACCCGTTTCAATTATCACTGAACAGATCAAGCTACTTCGACCGTGACAGAGACAATAGGGGAACTTGGATAATGCTGAAGCATCTAACCCTCTACAACCTACCCTTGAAGTTTATCGGAAAGCCCACCATTGGTGTTGATAAACATTCCACTCCCTTCATCCTTATCATATTGACATTACTATTCTGTGTTCTGCAAGTACCTACACCAACCTTTGGTTTACAAACTTAGAGACAGTACACGTAATCAGACACACCTAAGCTATAGATATAATTGCGAAAAACTACTGAAGCACGTAATGGCTTTGCTTAAGATCTGACTACTGACATATTTTGTCATTATTAGCAAATCTCAATGGCATACACTGATACACCCCCTCTAACGAGTTCCAAGCACAGGAAATATATTAGCTAAACTATATAAACAAAACTACAGTCCTAAAGCATTGAATAAGATCAGTAATACAAATTTTGCAGATGCAGAACGATCTGAGCAGACTTCTAAGTCCAAGCAGACCCAAAATGCTCTCAGCAGACTTCTAAGCACAGGAAATATATTATCTAAATCATATATACAAAACTACAGTTCTAAAGCATTAAAGTAAGATCAGTAATACAGATTCTGCAGATGCAGAACGATCTGAGCAGACTTCTAAGTCCAAGCAGACCCAAAATGCTCTCAGGCCTATCAAGTTCTCATCGTTATCATATGAGAGACTTCTTTCCTGTTTTCTGTCTTAAATGTCTGTACACTATAGTGTTTCCCACTTCAATTATCCTGCAACTTTCCAATCAGCACAATGGATAAGATTGGATGGGAGATAGTGAAGATGAAGTTGAGGTTTTCAAGGCTAAATGTGAGGAAACTTCAGTTAATCAAAGAAACAGCATTATTAAAATGTGTTGAATATGACAGCCAGCAAAAAGTTTCATCTATTATATTCCTGCTCTAATTGCCTACGCCATAAATATCCCAAGATATAAACAAACCAACAATCTGAACAAATTATCTCTATTGCCACCAACTTTTTGTTTCACTTTCCTATGTACTAACTCTCAATGATCCTAGTAACTGAAAGAAGAAATGAACATATTAAGAATGTCCATAATTTTGATCTTCCTACGTAACAACACACCTTTTAAAGAATAAAAGTAATCCTGATACAATTCGTAACCAAATGTGTATGAAAAACTGAAAATGCTTACACAAAAGACTGATGATAAAAAAATTGCATCACCTTTTGTGTTCATTGTATTTGATTTTCAGGCTGTGAAAAGAAATCTTTGGCATTACGAGCTACCTCTGCTTCAACTATCGCTTCCAACACAATGTCTGATCCTTCAATGTTTTCTGTCATGAAATCAGTTGGTTATTTATATGCACACATCTATCAAGAAGAAATGTTGCTAAGTTTACGAAATGTTCAATCATATTGTGAAACAAGTGCATACATTTATGTGTGTCAGAACAAAGCTTTACATAAATGATTTGATTTGCAAGGATTGTACATGATAAATTATCAGAGGGAAAGTATTTCCCGGAAATATTTGAGGATTGTCTCCATGACATGAGTTTAAGACAACAAATAGCCAATCAAGTCGGGATTCGCAAACCCAGGTACAGCCACCATGCTCAGGAAGTCAATTCCATATGGGGGCATAATACACAACCAGGCCATGAACATGAGTGACACCTTTCTTGGCCAACCATACAGATATATGCCTTCTTATGAACCACAGTATTTCCAGCACACACCGTCATAACTTACATAACTAATGTAAATGTGGAAGTATGGCAATTCAAAATATTAAATCTGTCACATAAGACGCTTTGAATAACTACTGTTCTTCATTTTAATGAAACAAACTTTTAGTTCACACCTGCTCTTTGCAGTGTGCTCAAATTGAGACAAAAAAGTAAATGATAAACATCAATTTAGGTGTTAGTAGTTTTGATGACTATTACCCTTGCGTTTTGGTAGCATTCCAGCACCTTCAGCTGAAATTGGGAGAACAGGGAAAAGGCCATTTTCATCAATAAGGCTCTCTTTCTTTTCACTGCTTTTCATAGAGCCAGCTTTCACAGCAGCAGATTCAGCCAATTTAGCATACGCAGTGGCTTGTGTATGCATATTAAGTGATTCTGAGGTTCTGAAGTTAATATTCTCCTGCGATAGATATTAAAACGAATTCAACACAACACAAAGTCGGATTTCACAGAAGAAAAAACACAAAATTGTCTAGCACTAAACCTTTATCACACTAGCCGTCGGCTTCACTTCCTCCTTAGGACTCTCAACTGAACTATTAGCCCCTAACAAGAACAAATATAAACCTTTATAAATCATGAGACAAGCAAAAAATTACTCGGCTTTCGCAAACCACGGCTGCTAAGAGCATTACCATTACGTGTAGTGGCAACTTCCTCAGCATTATCCATCAGCTTTCGAGTCATAGGACCGGGATTCATAAGCGACAGGCTCCTTACTTCATACCGAATCGAATCCAACTGCGAAAGCGCTTCTTGAAGCTCCTTTTGAACCTAGAAATCCACAAAAATAAAATCAAATCAAATGTGGTTCTAATCATTCAACTAATTGACCACATTGCCACACTGTACCTGGCGAGCTTCAGATTGCTGCATCACATTGTCGAATTGGCCCCGGGCCAGCTGGACATACCCGATTGACCGACCCGTTAACCGACCCGCCATCCTTGCAATCCTTGGCAAGTCCTTAGGTCCTACACCCGATTCCATCAAAATCACCAGACAAATCACATTTCCGACCAAATTTTCCAATCAAATTTCCTTACCGACTAGAGCGGCGGTGGCACCGATCAGGAGGAAGAGCTCGCCGTATGAAATACCGAACATTCTGCTAGCACCAAAACGACGTCGGATTGAAGCGTCTAACTTTGAGCCTTTGGTTTTGGGAAGAAGAAAGAGGGAAGCTGTTCGCCTGAAGCTTTTCTTGTTTTTATTTAGAGGAGCTGGCACCGAAACGACGTCGCATCATAATAATAAAATAAAACAAAAACAAAAAACGACGTCGGTTGAAAGGTCTACTTCAAATCCCCAAATTCAGAAGCTTTTTAGGGTTTGTTTTGGCTGAAGAAGCTTCAATTTGCTCTCTTCCTTCTTACCCAATTCGATTTTCGAAGCAAAGGTTTGTGCTTTCTCTTTATTTTTCAACTAATTTCGATTTCTGAATTCGTCTTTTGTATTGTTTTATTTATTTATTAAAAATTTCATGAATAATCATCGTGATTTTCACATATACATATATGGATTAGGAATTGGGTTGCAGTCAAATTTATGCTTGCTAATTGAATTAGGTTTTCTCATTCATGTTTATGATTCATAGTGATTATTTGATCTCATAATAAATAACAAATTCTAGGTCCAGTAATTTTTGGCGCTGCTGCGGTAGAAGAAAGCACTTGTGGTGAAAGCAGCTTCTTCATGGATGATTTTATGGATATAGACGGCTCTATGTATGCTCAGGTGAAAATACGAGCTACATTCTATCCGAAATTCGAGAATGAGAAGTCGGATCAGGAGATTAGGACTAGGATGATAGAGATGGTGTCGAAAGGGCTGGCGACGTTGGAGGTTTCGCTTAAGCACTCGGGGTCGCTTTTTATGTATGCTGGTAGTGAGGGTGGGGCGTATGCGAAGAATAGTTTTGGGAATATTTATACAGCTGTGGGTGTGTTTGTTCTTGGGAGGGTGTTTCGTGAGGCGTGGGGATCTGAGGCAGAGAGAGTGCAAGCGGAGTTTAATGAGTTTCTTGAGAGGAACTGTATGTGCATATCGATGGAACTTGTCACTGCTGTTTTGGGAGACCATGGACAGCGTCCGAAAGAAGATTTTGTTGTGGTCACGGCTGTCACAGAGTTGGGGAATGGGAAGCCAAAGTTCTACTCGACTCCTGAGATTATTGCATTCTGTCGGAATTGGCGCTTGCCGACAAATCATGTATGGCTGTTCTCAACCAGGAAAGCAGTGACGTCTTTTTTTGCTGCCTTTGATGCCCTGTCCGAAGAAGGAACTGCAACAACTGTATGCAGAGCCTTTGATGAAGTTGCTGATATATCTATACCTGGTTCAAAAGACCACGTCAAGGAGCAGGGCGAAATTTTAGAGGGTATTGTTGCTCGTATTGTAAGCCATGAGAGCTCAAAGCATATGGAGAAAGTATTAAAGGATTTCCCTCCTCCCCCAATGGAAGGAGCTGGTCTTGATTTGGGACCAAGCCTTAGGGAAATTTGCACTGCAAATAGGTCTGATGAAACACAGCAGATAAAAGCACTTCTTAAGGGTGTTGGCTCCTCTTTTTGCCCTGACCATTCAGACTGGCTTGGGACTGGAGCTGGTGATGCACATTCTAGGAATGCAGATCAGTCAGTTGTATCAAATTTTCTACAATCTCATCCTGCAGATTTTTCTACCACCAAATTGCAGGAAGTGGTTCGTTTGATGAGAGAAAAGCGTTTACCTGCTGCCTTTAAATGCTACCCGAACTACCACAAGCATGATTCCATGTCCAGTGACAATGTTTTCTATAAAATGGTCATTCATGTCCGTAGCGACTCTGCATTTCAGCGTTATCAGAAAGAAATGAAATCGAAGCCAGGACTGTGGCCTTTGTATAGAGGTTTTTTTGTTGACTTTAATTTGTTCAAGGCAGACAAGAAGAGAGCTGCTGAGATTGCAAAAAACAAAAGCACTGTTGTGGACAATGATGGTGGATGTAGTATATCAGGAAGACATGGATTAGCGGAAGAAGATGCAAACTTAATGATCAAATTGAAATTTCTTACATATAAGCTGCGAACGTTTTTGATCCGCAATGGTTTACCAATTCTATTTAAACAAGGTCCAGCTACTTACAAAGCCTATTACTTGAGGCAAATGAAAATATGGGGCACTTCAGCAGGAAAGCAGAGGGAACTCAGCAAGATGCTTGATGAATGGGCTGTGTACATCAAAAGGAAATGCGGAAAAAAACAATTGTCGTCATCAGTGTACCTCAGTGAGGCTGAGCCTTTCCTTGAACAGTATGCAAAACTCAGCCCACATAATCAAGCCCTTATAGGATCTGCTGGAAACTTAGTAATGGCTGAAAACTTCATGGCCATAGTTGAGGGAGGTAGAGATGATGAAGGTGATCTCGAGAAGGAGTCTGTACCATCAAGCCCCAGTGCCTCAGTTGCGGACACCATGCCAAAGGCTGAGGGTCTAATTGTATTCTTTCCTGGACTACCTGGCTCAGCCAAGTCAGCACTATGCAAGGAACTACTCAAAGCCCCGGGAGGATTTGGGGATGATCGGCCAGTTCAAAGTCTAATGGGTGATCTTGTAAAAGGAAAATACTGGCAGAAGGTCGCCGATGAGCGACGGAAAAAACCATATTCTATAATGCTTGCAGACAAGAATGCTCCGAATGTAGAAGTGTGGAGACAGATCGAAGACATGTGCCGCAGAACTAGGGCCAATGCTGTACCTGTTATCCCTGATTCTGAAGGAACCGAATCAAATCCTTTTTCTCTTGACGCATTAGCGGTTTTCATGTTTCGTGTGCTTCAACGTGCTAATCATCCGGGAAATCTTGACAAGAATTCTCCAAATGCTGGCTATGTTCTGCTAATGTTCTATCACCTTTATGAGGGGAAGACCCGCAGAGAGTTTGAATGTGAACTAGTTGACCGTTTTCGTTCACTTGTCAAAATACCACTGCTGACTTCAGAGCGGAACCCATTACCAGATCCTGTGAAATCAATTCTTGAGGATGGAATAGATTTATACAATTGTCACACTGGAAGACATGGAAGATTGGAGTCTAACAAGGGAGCCTGCTACACAAAGGAGTGGGCTAAATGGGAGAAACAGTTGCGAGAGATTTTGTTTGGAAATGCACAGTATCTTAATTCTATTCAGGTTCCCTTTGAGTCTGCTCTTAAGGAAGTATCAGAACAGCTAAGAAAGATTGCAAGAGGTGAGTATAAGACTCCAGAGTACATGACTCCAGATTCTGGGAAAAGGAAGATCGCGGCCATTACATTTGCTGCCATTACCCTGCCTGTTCTCGATATCAAAGGTTTGCTTGATAATTTGGCTGGGAAGCATAGAAAAGCTGGAGCTTTCCTAAAAGACATGAATTTGGAGAACAGCATTAATAAGGCTCATGTTACTCTTGCGCACAAGAGAAGTCATGGTGTTACTGCCGTGGCTAATTATGGGACCTTTCTACACAAACAGGTCCCTGTCGATATAACTGCGTTGATCTTCACGGATAAAATGGCTGCCTTTGAAGCCTTCCCTGGCTCTGTTGAAGGTGAAAGAGTCATCCCAAAAAATGAGTGGCCTCATGTTACCTTATGGACTGCAGAGGGTGTTGGAGGCAAGGAGGCAAACTTATTAAGCAAATTGCATCTAGAGGGCAAGGCTACCCGTGTTACGATTGACCCACCTGCCACAATTCTTGGCACGCTGGAGTTTTACTGATGTTTTGTTTGTTTTGGCTCAGTTCGCAGAGTAGATTGACTTTGACATAATAGTGGAAAAAGTCTCATATGATCATACGTGAGATCAAGTGCCTGTCTTGGTTTCCTTCAACTGTGAATGCATTTACACATTGACACAAGCATTTCCCCCTAGCTAATTCATCTTCTTTGGCTGTTTTTCCTTACAAATCCTGCGACACTTTTTGTTATTCATCTGCCGAGCAATTCTTTTGTTTTGTCACTTTTGTGTACTTTCTTATGTTACGGAAGGTCTTTCATGATGATATTGGTGGTCTATCTAAGAATGGAGAAACAAGAAATGCTTCTGAACCATTGATCTCATTCCTCAATGCCTCATGTTCCTTTGTCAGTTACACTGGATTATATACTAATGCGAAAACAAGCCAACCACATAACGACATTATTACTGCTTTGGTTAAACTAAACCATTAATCTATCACATCATTCTTATCAACAGCAAGGAAAGCTGAGTTAGCAGGCTTTGTTAGTCCTTCTCGTCATAACACACTAATCAGAAAAGAACATCAACGACAAGATTAGACTATAAGCTAACTCTGATTTGGTTTGCTCTCAAGTCTTAACAAAAGGGCTTTGATGTTGATCTGTGCATAGAAAACTAGAAAAGGTGGGAATATATTTAGGCAACCAGACTAAAGCCAGCGTTTGTCACCTTGGAATTTTTTTCATGGAACCTTTTGTCCCTTTTTCATTGTATAATCTCTTACAACCACATTTTCTGTTAAAGTTTGATACGCATATGGTTCTTATTTTCAGAATATTTCTACCAAGTCCAACTTCAAAAGGGAGGGCCAAACATGATGGATATAATTTAGCCACCCCAAGAGTTAGAATTTGGATGAATAACAAGTTGAGGGTAATTCTTAAAGGGTCAATTGGATACAAACGTTTTTCGTTGCTAATAATATACTAGTTCACTGGGGATAGTAAACTTCTGATTTTTGTGAAAGAAAAAAAAACATATATGTTGAAAACACCAACACTCTAGTAAAAATAAGAGGTCACACGGTAATTATTTGCGCATACTTTGTAATTATTTGGTATTTATTACTATCACACGGTAAATTGATTCGCTAAACAATAAATTTAGCAAATGACAATAAGAGGTCACGTTGAGACATTAATGTCCAGGACGACGTTGACGGTCTAAAAGACTTTCTCGCCAAAAACGAAAAATCAAAAAGTCCGTGAAAAGGCGTAGGAAAAACAAGGATCCGCAGGTTGAGATATAAAGTGGTGAGAGAGTCTCTCTCCTTGTGATTTCTTTCATTTTCCTCCCTCCTTTTTCTTGCGTGTCAAGTCCCCCGTTCACCTGATCAAACCCTAACAAATCCCCCAAAATCCCAATCCCTTCCTCACGATGAAGCAAACACACACGGTTTGAATCGCTTTCGGATTCCGTTTCCTAGTTTTGATCGCGAGGGAGATGTGATTCGATTCTAGGGTTTTCGCGAAGGAGATGGTCAGAGATGAGTCGCGGAGGAGAGGGAGAAGCTCTGGCGGACGCGCAGGCGGTGGTGGCGGTGAAGAAGAAGTCGTCTCGGAGCTGGGTGTTGCTGGACGCGACGGGACAGGCGACGGTGCTCGATGTCGACAAGTATGCTATCATGCATAGGGTTCACATTCACGCCAGGGACCTTCGCATTGTCGATCCGCTGCTCTCTTATCCTTCCGCCATTCTCGGCCGTGACAGAGCCATTGTTCTCAATCTGGAGGTATAAATCTGTTAGGTTTTCGGGTTGCGGAGATTTTATAGTCATGTAATTTGGATGTTTGGTTGATGTTAGTGCTCTTTTTGTTTGATTTTGCAGCATATTAAAGCGATAATTACTGCTGAGGAGGTCAGTACTTATTTCTTATTCCGAATTTTAGCATAATTTTTACTGTTTTCGGCTGAACTTGATGCGCTGATTTAGTACTAGTGTAACTTCTGGTGTTAATCTGCTACATAAACATGTTTAAGTTAAATTTTTCCGGGGAATTTAGTGAGGCAAAAAGCTGCTTAGATTGTTTGAAGAGGAATAGAAAACTTGTTAATCTATACCGTATATGCTCTGGAGAGAACATTGTGTGTGGTGTGCTTTTGTGTTTTGGTGAGTTGGGGTGCTTTTGCAGATGATGGATTGTTATTTTTGTCTGGATATAGGTGCTGCTGCGGGATCCGTTGGATGAAAATGTTATTCCTGTTGTGGAAGAGCTTCAAAGACGGTTGCCTCCAGGGAATTACATTCGTGAAAATCAAACAGACGGGAAAGAGTTCCCTTCTGGGCTAAATGATGTTGATGCAGGCGAAGAAGATGGTATGATGTTGTAATTTTAAGTTTATTACTTCAGGAGCAGTGTCTGGCTATAGTGCCTGTAGTTATATGCAAATCCTTTTTGCACCTGTCGCTTCGGTCTGAATTCTTTTTGGAGTTTACGTCCCACTGATCTAAATTATCTGATGTAGAGTCTCCATTTGAATTCCGGGCCTTGGAGGTAGCGTTGGAAGCAATTTGTAGTTTTCTTGCTGCACGTACGACAGAACTGGAGACTGCTGCTTATCCGGCTCTAGATGAGCTTACCTCTAAGGTAGGGCATAACTTGTTTCTTTGTTTCTTTTCTACTTTGTGCATGTATGTATCCGTTTGGGGCTAAACGGGCATAATAAATGGGAAACAAACAAAAGAGTGCAAGGAACAAAATTACAGTATCTCCTACACTTGTTTGGTTACTTCAGGAAATTAAACTGATTGTAGCTCATAGATAGATTTAGGCCCTCAGTTGTCAGATAGGGTTTATCGGCAACTTTACTGAAAACACAAGATGGCGAGTTCCAGGGACTGTTATATCTGCAGTTTGTGTTAATTGTTCTTTAAAAAAGAAAAAGAAACAAAAATAAAAGAAAAGAAATCCAAATATCATGCTTGAGTTTTTGTTGAATTTTGGTATCCTCTTGCTTTGCATTCTTATGTTCTCAAAACTATTGAGGCAAGTATGGTAGCCAGAAATATCCTGAAGCCAAACCAGGTCAACCTATTGTACTGAGAGTATGTTTATCTCACATGATCTTCTATAAGAAAAAAGTAGTTGCTCAGTTGACAAAATTATATACATTTGTTCATTTTGGTTACCTATTTTTGCTGTTTGAATTTGTTCTATGAAATTTGCTTCTTCCGCGGATTTGTAATTCATTTCAATCTGCAGATTAGTAGCCGCAATTTGGATAGGGTTCGTAAACTGAAAAGTGCAATGACGAGGTTGACTGCACGGGTACAAAAGGTATGCTATGCATCTTCCTCTTGTCTGTGAAGGGTTGTTTGATAGTTCATCTCTAATATGTGTGTGATTGATTGATTTTAAATGCAATCACTAAAAGATGTTAGCTTCAAATATTAGCTTTTACAAAATCCCATTTTCAGCTTCAGTGGGGACATTAAAGATCTTTAAGAGTATAGCTGATGGAGTTTTTGAAATACGCTGATCACTTATGCTTCAAAAAGCGCTTTTGTGATACCCCAGGATTTGTGCACCATGACCACCGAAGCTTGCAGTCTAAGTTAGTTGCCTTAGAAATGGAGTTTCCTGTTTTTATTTATGTCTGTTAGCCACATTATTTTTGGTGGTGTACCTTATATTATATTTGCGGACAATTTTATCAGAATGACTTTTTAGTGTGGGGTAGAAACCAATTT
Organism: Fragaria iinumae; assembly: GCA_009720345.1. Lineage (NCBI taxonomy): Eukaryota > Viridiplantae > Streptophyta > Magnoliopsida > Rosales > Rosaceae > Fragaria > Fragaria iinumae. The sequence goes on from CM019120.1 coordinate 13,352,450, forward strand.
TCATGATTAGAGTATGATTAAAGACAGCCTCTACTAGCACCCTCTCTACACCTGCAAACCAAGGCACGAGGTAATCCCTGTAGTATCTATTTGTAGGTGAGGGATGAGCTGGAGCAGCTCCTGGATGATGATGATGATATGGCCGACCTTTACTTGTCAAGAAAGTTGGCGGGTGCATGTTCACCGGTTAGTGCCTCTGGTCCTGCCGGTTGGTATCCTGCCTCCCCTACCATAGGCTCAAAAATATCACGGGCAAGTAGAGCAAGTATGCTAACTGTCCGTGGAGATGAGAATGACGTTGAGGAACTTGAAATGTTACTTGAGGTATGATGACATTGATATACTTTTCATGTCTTGGATTTTACTGAAATCTAAATACTAAATTGCTTACTAATACCTGTGCAGGCTTACTTTATGCAGATTGATGGCACCTTGAACAAGTTAGCTACGGTAAGCTTATCATTCTTTTTGGCTTACAAGGAGATTGAACCTAGTATCTATCCTTCATCCCATTCTACCCAATTCCTCATGGCTTAGTAAGGTCCTTGGGCAGGCAGGTGTAAAAGAACACCTAGTGGCCTGAGTGGTGAAGGGAGGGCCCCAATTGGTAGGAAAAAACCCGCAACCCCTTGGGATGTTTTCATTTGCTTTGGTACAAGAGTAGGGTTATTGACATTAAGTTTAACAAACCGGAAACAGAAAGTTGAAACACTCGAGTGACACAACCCTATACAATCTTAATTTATTCATATCCATGACAACCTTAACCATTCTATCCGAAATTATGCAGCTGCGTGAATATATTGATGATACAGAGGATTACATAAATATTCAGGTACTTGATTTTTGATCTTTAATTGCTTTGGCAAGTACCATAGAACTTTACGCATTATATTTATGTTTTCGATCTTAATTGTGCCTTCCATATTTCAGCTTGATAACCACAGGAATCAGTTAATTCAGGTGCTTTATTCTTCCTATTTAGTGTTTTCGTTTCTCTACTACACTGGTTTCGTTTCTTCATACTTCTTGCTTTCTCTTTGCTTGCTTAATCTGGAGTTGTTGCTTATGACATTAAGTTCTACTCTCTTGATTATTTGTGGTGCAGCTTGAGCTTTTTCTTAGTTCTGGAACTGTTAGTTTATCCATATATTCTTTGGTGGGTGGAATTTTTGGCATGAATATCCCATATACATGGAACGAGGGTCATGGATACATGTTTAAATGGGTACGCACATTATTTCCTCTAGTAATCATGGCTAGTATTAGTGTGATATGTGGCTGAGAATTGATCCTTTTGAATTGACAGGTTTGCGTTGTCACAGGAATAGTATGTTTCTTTGTTTTCATAGTAATTGTAGCATACGCTCGCCACAAAGGGTTGGTTGGATCGTGAACTTGGTAAATAATTTTTTTGCTGATATGGGATGAACACAAAATTGGGTGTCAAGGCTTTCAGGTAATGAAGGAACTATAATCTCTTGCTGAGTTTTGGTGATTTAGTACTGCCCGTAATGGCTTCTGTGGTTAACAAGGCTAAGTCTGACTATGGGAATTTTAGATTAGAAATCCCAAGGATGTGCAATTTTGTTGATTGTTGACAACCTTATTAACAAGATTCACTCGCCAGTACTGGCTGTAAAACATTTTCTTGATTTTGTCCATAGTTTTTGTTCTGGTTACACATGTATTTGTTCTAACAAGTATATTCTTTGAATCACCTGTCATATCGGTTGCCGCCAATTCGTGCAATTGTGGTGCAAGTTGAATCTACATCTCAGAAACAAAAGTAGTCTCTCATATATGATATATCTTATGATTTTCCCAAATAGAAACCAATAGAAGAGCACACTAGAATCATGAACCGTGATTGACATAGAAAGCTAAACCAAGATGGCGTAAACCATTTCGAACAGATTTGAAAGAGAATTATGGAGCTGCCTTGAACCAAACTTCTGCCTTCGGGTCTTAACTCCATCTTCATAATTGGCAAACAACCAGTTTTACAAAGTGCTCACTACAGTGAGTGGACACGCAGAATAACCATCATAACATCAGAATAATCTCAAAGATTCTCCGAGCAAGATAACCTAGTCCGGATACCTGCATTGGCATATGAAAACTCATATTTATTGGTTTAAAAGTGGTAGGATTGTTGTGTTGGTAACTTAATAGGTTAGAAGCATTTCATCCTGCAATTTTGAGGATGTGAGTTGGAAACCCTCCGCTATCACTTCTTAAAACAAAATTGTGAAGCCTAATCGTTACTTGCTTACGTTCTTAATAAGTGGCAAAATTTGAGTGGAAAGATATACGTTGCGTGCAGCTATTATACACATTTCTTTGACCGAGATCCAACACGTGATAAAAATAAACTGATTCCTTTTTTAAAATTGAGAAAGGTTGGTCGACAAGAGTGTGGACCGATTGTCAGAATCCACGGAAAACATGCATTTTTGCAAGAGATTTAATTATTATCTTTATTAGTTTATATGTACGTCACACGTAACGCACTAAATACACGTAACAGTCTGTTTCGCGCAGAAAATCGCTTATATATGCTCAGCAGCAACAACATAGAAAATAACGAGAGACAAAAGAGCGATAGGAGAGCAAAAGAAAGAGTGCAAATCGCGTGAAGATGGATTTCAATCTCGAAGGCATATAAGAAATTGATCAAAATTCAGGTATGCAATCCGGTTCTCTTCATTTTCATGTCTATAGTATGATGCACTAAGATTAAGATACCAAAATGGTGAAAATTCATGAAACAATTCAGATCCATAATGTTAAAAACTCATCAAACATGATTGTCTTCTCTGTCATTACCAATTCGTTGAAAAAAATCACTGGAGATCGATGAAGTGTTATATTCATTGATTATATATACCCCCTTCTTGTTGTAGTTAGAATTACAGGAAATCAATCACATTTATATGAATTTTAGGCTGAACCAAATCTGAATCAGCCTTATTTTTCCTTAGTTGGTGAGATGAGATGAGAGCATCTTGAGACATTCTCTTGAGTCTTCAAGCAGATAGAGGCTGAGAATTTTGGGTCAGTGACCTGTCACTGGTCAAGCACAACTATCTGCACGTCAAGAAACTGTTACATTGAAACTGCCAAAAGTTTAAACGACCCAATTTCCATCGTAGATCAATTTGGGTCTTCTTATTTTGTCGACATACGTTTTCTTTTTCAAACAAAATTCTTTGATGGAATTGACCATATATAACTTGTGTTTTGTAAATGGGGATCATTTATTTTTCAATGACTTTACTTTCAAACAACTTTTTTTTACATCTCATCTCATAAAAATAAATTCCTGACTTTATCGCTGTTTATTTGGTCGAACACTTAACTCAATTAAGATAAATGAAATCTTGATTGGTTTTCCGACGCACTCAACTTTTAGCCGAACTTACCAAAAACTCAAGTGAACGAGGCATGTGAGCGCTTCCCTCTGCCAAACCCTAAAACTCAATTCACTAGAACAAAGCTTACTCCCCATCGAAGTCACACGCATCATGGACAATTACTGCAATTCTCTCATTCTAGGTGACAAAGAAATTTCATTGCGTGACACGTAATGTAACACATTTACATTTTCGTTTCCCTCTATTGTTTCTACTAATCCTTCTGTTTTGTTTTGTTGCCTCTTACAAATGAAATTGACTCATTGGAGACAAGGATAGTCGTGGTTCTCAAAGTTTCACACTCAAAACTTTGATTCTTTGACATGCAATATCCACATCAATATATAACACATCGCATGCAAAATACACACGACTTTTGCATAATCTTATGTAGTTCATAACCCTCATCGCACAATCCAACATCTTTGAGGATTTGAGTCACTTTGACTTCGCAGAAAGACAAAGAAAGCAAAGTTTGAGGAAGAAAAGACAACCTTCTCGTTTTCTTTGTTTTTTCTTGGCTCCGTTGGAAATTAGGAATAACAAAAAAAAAAAAAAAAAAAACTGTGCGCAGTTTAAGCCAACGCCTTCGATTCTTTTATGCTTTTACATATATGGGTTTTCTGTTCCTTCTATATTAGTGTTTTTCACATTTATGTGTGCGTTTTGTATAATCTAGAGGTGATGTATTTGTAGCTGTTTGGAACCTCGAACAGATCATCAAACCCTATCTCTCCCTCCTCATTGTCCAAATCGAAACAAGAATCCCAATCCCTCTCCCTTAATCCCATTCTTTTTCTTCATCAACAGTCAAAAGATCAAGGATCCCATATTGGGTTCTTGAGGTTTCTTGATTCTAATTGGTGACATGCACCAGGTGCTTACGTGAATGAAAGCAGAGTGCTGTGTTTTTGAAACAAGATAATGATGACCATAAGCAGCAACCATGTTGTGAAAGTTAAGAGGGAGAAGCTTGAAGCATGCATGACATGCCCTGTATGCAATGAGCTGTTCAGAGAAGCCACAACTATTTCTGAATGTCTTCATACATGTAAGTCTTTTTTTCTTTCTTTCTTTCCATCTCTGCTCTTTTGGGATCTGATTGTTCATGTGTTGTGTGCTCATTTTGTTGTTATGGGTGCTTTGTTTTTACGTAAATTCATATTCTTTTTCTTGTTTTCTGATCTGGGTTTATCGAAATTTACGTTTACATGATCTGGATTCTGGGTCCTTTACAATTTGCAAGGTTGGTTGTCTTCCCATTTTGGACTTTTGCTATATGGTAATGTGAAGTGTGTGTGTATCATATATTGTTGGCTCTTGGTATACAAGTACTATTATGCCATTTATGCCTGCTTGGCCTTTCTGTCACTTAGTGTTGGTAACTGTAATGATTAAAATTCCTGGCTATGATACAATGGACATAAGCTTATATGCTTCTTTACTCACTGCTCCCCTAAACTCTTGGTCTTTTTCCAATTTTCACTGAAGTATATGGCTATCATCTGTATTAGATGCCTCACAGATAGTGTAATAGCAATGCCTCACAGCGCTGCTCTTGATAATGTTTTTTCTATGATTCAATGCGACTGACTTGGTTATTGTTTCTGGGAACAGTTTGCAAGAGGTGCATATATGACAAAATAATCAATGAAGATTGTGATAGATGTCCGGTATGCAAGACATATTTAGGGGTTGCTCCAATGGAAAAACTCAGGTAGTTTAATCATCTACATGTCGTATGTTTATAGATTAGCTGGATGCTCAGATGATTAGCGTATATTATCCCACGCCAGAAAAAAAAAAAAGAAAAAAAAAAAGGAGTGTTTAAACTACTGTAAAACATTCCAATATGAGTTTCAAATCATCAACTCTGCCCTTATGCTGCTATCCTTTATTGATTAACTGCTTGTTTGGTCAATAAAAGGTATAATGAATTTGTCATTCTCTAATGTTCTTGGTGCAGCATTAGGCTTATAACAAGCTTACACTTATGATTTTGGCACTACAGTAGTTTTTGTAACCTCATAACACATTTCTGGCATAATGTGTAAATCTTATGTTGATTCTATTACTATCTGACCTCCCTCCTCATAGCTATTAAATACCTAGCCTTCTTTTCTAAATTTGTAGATATTTCAATTGTTATAATAATTTCATCAGATGTGTGCCAGTATATTAACCACAAAGTTATGCTAAAAGGACCAAGCTAGGCATTGTTTGCTTATTAGTGTTATGTTTCTTCAGTTCTGTAATTACTTTTCGGTCTACAGGGCTGACAATAGTCTGGAAGACATAAGGGCTAAGCTCTTCCCTTTTGGAAGTAAAAAGCTTAAGGCACGAGCAGCAGACCACAATATGCAAGTTGTAGGCTCTGAGAAGGTATTGCCTTCCAAAACAAGAAATGCCAAGACAACTGAAGTTGGTTTGTCCTCCATATATTCATCAGGGAGAAAAAAGCAGAGATTCCTCTCTTCAGCAGGAACAAGCACAACTACAGCTACAACGAGTGGAAAACGGTATTTTACTAGAAAGAGTACAGTTCAACATGAGAGTCATCTTTCGACTCAAGAAGAACTTGTTCCCAAACATGAAAAGTTTCCAGAGAGGATCAAATCATCCGAAAACCTTAGAGAATATGCAACATATGCCAGACAGGTTATTAAAAAGAAAACAAATTGATTTAATGGTTTTGCTTGTCTTTTTTGTTGTTCTTAAAATATGTTACATTTCCATCTTTTGTTGCAGAATGCTACTGAGAAGTTGTTTAAGAAAGACGAGGTGAACAATGACATCATGAACAAAGCACAACCAAGATGGACAACTGGTCTGATGGAAGCTGAAAGAGAAGATGCAAGAGTGCCAAGAAAGCGAGTGTTCTTAAACCTCAACAATGAACCAGAAGAGCTTAATACCTTTCAGGAACATGGCAATAATAATGAATCTATTCCTGCACCATCAGGTTCACTACCAATTGCCAAAGGCCAACGTGGCCGCAAGAGAAAAGTAGTACCAGAACCTGAGGAGTTACAAACTCCAGCACAACATGTGGTGTTTGACGCAAATATAGAAAGTGAACCAAGATCTAAACCAATCTGGTTCTCATTGCAAGCTTATCCATGGTGAGATTCTGTTCCTTTGGATTAAAACATGAAGTGATCTTGATTTTTTTTTTTTCTCAGTCCATATATGACAAGCTTTACAATCTAGTAAGTCGATGGTTGTAGGGAAGGATATGCACCCTTGCCACAGATACCTTCATCTTACTTGAGAGTCAAGTAAGTTCCATTGACTTTAATCTCTGTCTGATATTGAAGTGTTAAGAGGCTTCACATTTTGCTTTGATAAATGCCTTATTCATTGAACATTGTTTCTATTAACATGTCATTAAATTTAGAATGCTGAAATCTGTTTGCATCAGTCCCTAAACTTCTGTTTGCATCAGTCGCTAAACTTCTGTTTGCATCATTCCCTAAACTTTTGAACATCATTCCCTTTTGTTGCTGCAGTGGTTATTGAAGATCTTCTTGTCAGGTTGGCAAATATGTATTGCTTTCCACTTTACTTCTTGGCAAAAAAAAAATGTATTTTCCTGCCCTTTGATCAGAAAGACATATACAATTTTATCCTAAAAAAAGAGTGCAAAATTAAAAAATTTGTGTCTGAGCTCATCAGATAAAATTTAAACACTTGGGATCAGTTCTGTATTCTATTTTGTCTGGGGGCAAATGTTCTTGCTTTTCCTTGTTCATCGATCTTTCATTGTTGAAACCCCTGGCTTTCATACTAGTTTATTTAAGTTCATCGAGTATATATGAGCAGGCTTCTATGGTCAGTGTGTTTACTTGTTTTTCTTGGATTTTTGTTGCGTGGTAAGAATTCCAATAAGACAATGCCAAGTGGTGATCAACCCAAAAATGCTCTCTTTATATATTCTGAAAAATTTGCAGTGTTTACTGTAATTTCTTTGTTTAGTCTGATTCCTAATCACACACTAATTTGAATTTATTTATTCAAATGTCTCAGAGATGGTAACTTACCCAGTTCTTTCATAAAAAAGTATCTGGTGAGAAAGCTGCATCTTCAGAGCGAGGCAGAGGTAAAATCATCTGCTTACCCTTTTCAAATTAGTAAATTTGCATGTGTAACCCTTCTGTTTATGATAGTTAAATGCATGGAGGTTCCATTTAGATTAGTTATATCTTAAGCTGACCTGATTCTTTGATGCCAAAACTTTTTACTTGCAACTGCATTTATCGTTTTACCATCAATGACTTCAGAAGTCGAATGTACTACCTTCTTTGAGATTTTAAAGAGTCAAGGACATATACTGAGACAATAGAATTCTGAACTGTTGTTTCTGATGGAAATTTCTGAAAGGACATTTTTGTAGTCAAAACCAAGTATGTTGATTTGTTTTATCAATGTTGCTCTACATTTCAATTGTCCACATTTCATTTTGTCTTTTGAGTTGGCCGGACTTGACAACGCAAAGTTATCTCAGCACAAAGTTGATGCCAACTTTCACTTCATTTCCAATGCAGGTGGAGATTCTAATGTGGGGTCGGCCGATACATCCCACATTGTTGTTGCATGACTTGGTGGATTTGTGGTTACAGAAAATACCAGCATCAAATATAATACAGTCCACAGTAGGCAGCTCGGCAAAGGAGTGTGTGATGGTTATAACCTACTGTCGAAAAGTGCTACACCGCTGGTAGACTTGTTTAAGCGACCTGCATGAATGCACTGCTGTCGAATGTAGTCAAAGTCCTGGCAGTTTCAGCCACCTTCACCGTACATCATGTAGTTAGATTAGAGTTCCATTTCTTTTTTCTTTTCATCCCTGCAAGCATATAATGGTTTGCTTTCTTCAAGAAAAAAAATAATGTTTTGCTTGCAGTGTGGTGTATCCGGCACTACATGGAACTGTTTCGTGGAAAAATCAGAAATTATGAAAGGTTCAACTTATGACTACAGTGTTGGTAATAGTAGATTTTGCACAGGATGGAGCGTTCCAAACTAAGAAACAGGTTAGAAAATAACCTGAATAGAAAGTTGAACGCAAGCCTGAATTTTCTTGATAGTTTAAAATCAAAAGATAAGCTTGTGCTAGTTATGAATGCAATTTGAACGGTTATAGTTTAAGTACAACTTGGAGGGTTTCAGTTCAAGTGCAATTTACAAATGATGGAGCTTTTCTGTAATGTTCATTTCTAACCTCAATAGATATGCAAATAACTAAGTAACAGGTCATGCGATAACCTCAAGAGAGAGGATGTTGTATGCAAGCCTGAATTTTCCATATAGTTTAAACCCGCTAGTCTCACCTCATTTACACAAACTGATACTTTTTATCAAATTTCTATTAAAATCAGATGGCATATACCCACCATTGAGAGTTAGCACTGCATAAATGACTGCTACAAAATTGCAGTTAAAATGTGTCTTGTTTGGTCCACATTTACCATGAGAACAATCGTATATACAAGTTCTCTGCCAAACGCACCAAGAACATGATTGAATAGGCGAACAATTTTGAAAAACAATTATGCTGATGTTTACACAATTACAGACTCCAGAAAGAAGCTAACATCAGTACTGGCTGAAAGTTTATCTCCATCGAACCCTGGTACCTGCTCGCAAAACGACGAAATGCTGCCATCTGCAATGCATACAGGGAGAAGCTACATAAGAACCCATATTAGAGGGTACAATACCTTGAACGAATGATAGGAACATCTAATGGGGAGTAACAGAGATACTACTTAACAACTACAGAAAAGTCACAAAGGATGACCAAAGAATAACAGGGATAAAATAAACTAAAGCAGACGAAATGATACAAGATCATTTTATACAGACTAAAGAATTTTAGCATAACAGAGATACCATTTAACAACTTGAGAAAAAGCCCCAATGGATGATTGACAAGATGGCATTTTCAAGGAAATTCATTCTTTCACCAATTAAGGGTATGCAAGCACATCTCAGGGTAATCAGCAGTAATGATGCCTTTGTTATTAATCAAGTCAGAAAATTCAAAGTAGATGTGTATGCTACCAAATGTCACATAAACCTCCCATACATAAACAGAAAAATGCATATTATAGATGTAAAAAGCACCCAACTTGATTCAATCCCTGATCAAGTCCTTAGTCATATATGTGTTTGTGTTCATGTTGCATTAAGCATTGGCATTGATAAATCATTTTCAAGCGAAGATGGCAGTGCAATGTTACTCACACTGGCCAAAGAATAGCATAGACTAATGCCAAAGAAATGATACAAAGTCACATGGAAAGAATCAAATGGAAGAAACTGTATGTGACAAAATGATTAATCAAAATCTTACTAAAACGGTAGAAATAAAATATTTAACATCTCTTAGTTTCTAATTAACGAGTGTTACAAGACTAAATCTGAAATTATTTGGCACTTGCAGCAATACGGTCAGATGGTGAAGACAAGTACTTACTTTGGCTACAACCGTCTTCCATGGCTACACTTATTTTAGTCCACTGAAACAAATGCCCAAGAAACATGTAATGCAACAAAAAGAATTTCATGCTTGACAACTAACACGCTTCATTTTGAATAACTTGGAGCTTAAGGTAAGTAAAAGACAATGTAGCTAAGATTCAAAAAACCATCAAGACACAACAACACCACACGATCCCATTCGAACTTACTTCCTATAAATAAAGCTACAAACCACGTAATAGCAAGCAAAAAAATGCTTAATAACTCATAGCAATGCACCATCACAGGTGGCGGTGTTGTTTAAACGTTTCATCAGTAACTGAGAGAAATTAATCCACAGAAATTATAGAACCAAAAACGCAAAACTCACCTCATCAAACGATCATCACATAATGGTGTAGTTCCCACGTGGGTCAGGATCATCCGAAAGCAGAGCCCCATAAGGCGACTCCTTATCCTCCATCACAAGATCCTCCGTGCCCCTGAACACCGCATGAACGCAAACCACCACCGCCCCCACCGCCCCCGAAACGACGACGTTCAGCCACACGTGCGTCAGCACCAGCGCCACCACAGTCACCACTCCAAGAACAGCCATCACGACCCGGTCCCCGACAACAAACCCGAAGACCGAAACGTCGTCGTCGCGGGAGAAGTAGAAGAAGACCCAGGCGGCGAAGACGAGGAGGAAGACGATGAGGGAGACGGGGTGGTAGAGGAGGCTGAGGAAGAGGACGACCAGGACGAGCATGGCGTAGTTTGACCGGAAATGGGTCGAGTTTTGGAAGAGACGGGTCGTCGCGTCGGAGAGGTTTCGAGGGAGGCTGAGGGCGGAGAGGTCGGAGAATTCGGACCAGGGGCGGTGGGCGGCCATCGCCGATTGGCCGGCTTCTTTGAAACGGGTCACGATACCGGTGGACATTGTTGTAAAGATTGGGGGATTTTGAGATGGGTTTTCTTTGGTTTCTACGTCGGAGGTGATTGTGAACTCCGAGTTGACCTCAGCTTTGACGGGTTTGGACTCTGTATTATAGTATGATTGGGCTGGAAAAGCATAGGTGTTATAGTTGGGTCTGGATATGGAGGAAACCGGCCCACTGGGCTTTTAGAGGTTAGATGAAGTGGGTCTCGATTGATAGATTATTGTACCTATTCATTCATTCATCTCTTTAAAACGAAATAATGAATCAGTAATCAATGAAACTTGTCTTCTGCACTTTATTGCTGCTAGCTGGGTAATTAAACACAAAATGTTACATGTCCCGAGTCCGGCATGCGCAGTACGTCGCTGTTGTAGGGTAGGGGATGAGGGCCGGGATTGTATGAATTATATTACTCCCACCACCAGCTCATACATAGGCCATATGAATCATAAATAGTCTATAAGAAATAATCTAGTCCTGCATTCATATATATCAGAGAACTAGCTGGTATCAGAAGTCGCATGCGTGTTCTTTTATCGAAGAAAAAATCAGTGTTTGCATCAGTGTGTGGATAATATTATGTCTGATACAAACGATATAGGAATCAATGAAAGAAATTAAAGAAGCCACAGAAGGCAGGGTGTACATCGTACGTACCCACTATATATAAACAGCATGCACTATCTTCTGTCGTTCTGTAGGCAAGAGATGCAACATGATCAGCTGCGCTATTCGTCGGTATTCCTGCCGGACCAGATCCAGCTAATTAACTTGCCAGACTAAAATTTATAATAGAGGCTAGTAAAAAACAAAATTACAACTTACACCATGGAAATCAAAATTATTTCTTTTGCTATCTCAAATTAGTTATTTTGGACCAGCAGAGTAAAATTAGTTAATACTATTTTTGCTATCATATATACAGGGAGGGGTTCTAAGGACTTTCCCCTTTAATGTTTTATTACACCCACTTTACAATCACATTTTTTTCATCTCAACCGTTTAGTTTTTAGGTCTATATAAGTAGATCACTTATACAAATTTTCAATTAAATTGGTGATCGTTAATTATTCGAATTAGATCATATCAATGAACGATCCAAATATATCAAACAAGAGTCGTTTAAGTTTATAATCAGTAAATCACATTTACGAATATCTTAACGATTTTCAATTTGGATGAAAATTTGTAAGGATCTACTCATATATATTTACAAACTAGACGGCCGAGATGTAAGTATAAGATCGAAAAGGGAGTGAAACGAAGAAGTCCTTAACAAGAAGGTCTTCATTAGAACATCTCCCCATATATATAATCTCTCTTAATTATTTTTTCATCCGTGTTCACATATATATTTTGTTTTTTTTTCAAACATTATAATTTGTCTCTCGTACGTTTTGAAGCTAGCTTCAGATCCAGATCTTGAATCCCGACATATGCATGCAAAGTCGTTCAGTGAGCAATCTGAAGTCTGAAGTAGGTGGCAAACGCATGAACACTACCAGATCGATCGAGGACCAGTATTCATTCTGTAAACACATACAGTTCGCATCTGCTATACATATGCAGTGCATGATTGAGATTTTTAACTGCATGATCGATCATATATATAATTTCACCTAGCTTAATTAGCCTGGCATTGGGCCTTTTTCTACCATACGTTAAGATCACTGTTCACATTCACACTGCTTGAGTACAAGGAATAGAAACTAGAAAGTAAGCAAATATGATCCATTATTACCAAAAAGAAAGAAATTTCTTTAAAGAAAGTGTACGTGTAGATCGATAGGATGATTTTCTTATATTTCTCCCCCAAAACATTAAATATTTTTGTCTTCTATCTACCAACTGATATATATGCAAGAAAACAGTAGTGTCGACGTTCGTCCAAATCAAATAGAGAAAGTTAAGGACATATGGATCCAAACCACATATATAAGAAGCTCAGAAATAGATAGGGTATGGATTCTGGATTCAGACCAAAGAAGGAGACCTGAAAGGGAAATCTGTTCCACGCAAAGCACATTGAGGACCGAAGGCTGAACATATATGTGAATTCAAGACCATCCACATATATGGAGATAATGATTTTATGGTTGAACGTGTAAGCATACTGGACCAGTTCGCACTTATTTGTCTAGCTAGCATTAGAAGATGGTCCTGAAAAAACAACAATCGAAAAATTATCACAACACTGTACTTGATAACTAATTTCTCATTTTCCTTTTCCATATAAACCATCAGGAGTACAGTATTGGATGTGATGAAAATGAATCATTCAGACTTCGATCTCCAGAGAACATGCAGAGTCAAATTGGGTTCTTGACACAACTATAGGAATAAGTGATGAAAGGCAGACCTATGAGCCATGAAGTAATTAAGCATTTAAAATGTCGACCAAGGATCAGAATATATACCAGTGCACGTACAGTGTTCATATATATAAGAGCACCAAAAATTATCACAATACAATAGGGTTTTTTAGTTTGTTTTTTGTTTCAGTTAATGATTGTACTTTATAGTTGTATCAGTGGCCGCCTCAAGCTCAGCGGTCTTCCAGTTTTATCTGTTAGGTTCTAGTTGCATGCAATGTTTCTTGATGTAATGTTTTGGTTTACTAATCGAAAAAAAGAAGAAGGAAGAAACAAAAAAGGGTAAGCTGACTGAGTACCATTTGATCTAATGACATAGTCTCCTCTTAGTAAGTAGGAGATTGTGAGTTCGACCCATGAAGTTGTAGTATGTGATAAAAAAATAAATAAACACTTGTGTAATTTTAATTAGATGGGGTGGTTAATTAGTTTAGTTGAAACTTGAAAACCAATGCTTTTACTAAATCTTTCTGCTTAATCATATGCGCGCTGCGAGCGTGTATCATGTATGTGATGTATGTCATCTATGACAAAGTTTGTTTTTGGTTCTTGTAGTATGTAACATCAAACAACGAGCAACACAAGAGTAGACAACAAAAATAATTGATGAAACTTGTCTTGTTCACTTGAGTGCTTGAAAATCGATGGTAACCCTAACCTTCTCTTTTCCGTCGAAGACGAGATAAGTGGTTTCTATTAGAAAGCTTTTTATAGTTGGAGAAAATTTTAAGAACATGACAAATAATCCACTCTTAATTTTGGTGTTTTAAGTTTCAAAACAATCATAAAGGTACATGACATTACATTTTTAGTACATGACGTGTAACGCCGTTAACTCTATGTAATTTCTTAATTTTCAAAGGGTGATTTCGGGTTTTCGCTATTCTCTTTTTTTTATATTTGTTTTACTCTTTTTCTATTTATATTTTTTTTTGTTAACTCAAACCATAATCTTAATGACTTTATTGCAAGTAGCTAAATCACTCTATTCCATTTTCTGTTTTAATTTTGGTCTTCTAGAAATTGTTGTTTTGTTACTAGTTCAACAATGAGAATTGGATCTTCTGTGCTCAAAAATGACTTTGCTGCTCCTCAAAAAAATTTATTAGTAGTTCAGCAATGAGAATTAGATTTTTTTTTTTTATTTCTCTCTCCTTAGTAATTATTAATTTTAATAATTTATTACTGCTAAATTAGGGAGTGACAGATTTATCCCTCAAATTTTAACGGAAGGCACACAAGATGACGGAAGACATAACAACATGTACATATTTTATGTTGAGATTAGAACTTCATGTATCTTTATAATTGTTTTAAAATTTGAAACACCAGAATTAAAAATAGACCATTTGTCATGTCCTATTTTTCAAATTTTCTATCGGCTGAAGAAAAACTCGTTCAGACCAGATAAGATTCTGTGATCCCCACTTGGATTATTCACACTGAAAAGAAAAAGAAAAAGAAAAGGAAAGAAGAGGTTTTCACATCCCACGCGAAACACATGGAGGGAAGTAGCTAGTGCCAGACTATATGGATAACCCTGCGTGAAGTCGCTTGTCCATCTTTTACGTTGCACAGTAATTTTTTTTTTCCCCCAGTAAAGACAAGAACATGCATATATGTGCCTGTATAGAACCGAAAGAGCAAAGGCTGAACATGCATGTGAATCCAAGATATTGAAGATCATATGGAGCATGCGCTTGGAGTTTTGTAAGTTATTGAAGATACGTACTGGACCAGTTTCCAGTATTATTGTATATCTTTAGCTAAGTTGAAGACAATACTTAAAATCACTCGTTGTTTCCACACCTGCAGAAATCGCAGTACAAAACCCAAAGAATCAGTAGTAACTGTAAGATAGCTCTAGCAATTGTATAACAAGTCACAAGATATATATAAAAGAGAGATTGCTAATTAACTAACAAAAAAAAAATAGAACCTATGTGCTAGATTAGTTTCATTTTCTTTTTTAAAATAACGGTCTCAAGATGAATAGTTGATTCATATTATTCATGGTGGGCTTCGAATGATAGGAATTAAGATTTATTAAATTCAAATAGCATAAAATGTAAAGAAAACAGAAAGAGTGCTTTGGACTACAATCAACAGGCAGCTGACACTAGTTTGTGATACTCTCATTATTTGAAATCAAACTCTTCTCTCATGAAAAACAAGCCGGCCTGTTGTAAATGTGAGATTTACCCCTTTTTTGAAGCTTCTCTCTCAGTTTGAAAAAAAAAAAAAAAAAGCATCTTCAAGAGGAGGGAATGAGGGATACACTTCCATTAGGTTCACGTGTGTATTTCTGTGGCAATGTGAACCCTACACGTGGTATGATCTTGTAGAAGCAGAGCCGATTCTGATATCTAAATATGGCTATAAATAGGGCGCGTTGCAAGAGCAAAAGCACCAACAACAAACAGAAGCCATAAGCCATAAGTTACATATCCTTGTTCGATCTCTGCCTTTTAGCCACTATCATCATGCTTGGCCTAGTAAACAAGGTGGCCTCAGTAATCCACCACCCTCATAGCCCGTTTGCCAAGTCTGACAAGAAGATCTTGGATGATATTTACACTACTCATGTCCATGCTGATGATTCCTTCGACGACGATTCTCTTTTCATCATTGTTGAGAGTATCCTCAAGCGTGCAACCCAAACTGTCGATAAAATTGTGCAGGTACAAATCACACATAACATGTAACACGATTACATATGCCTTGGTCCATTTTTGCATACGTACAATATATATTTACGCAAGAATGACCAAGCTAGGATGTTCTGTGCCTAAGAGAAGCTGTCTCTTTCTGTTGTTGGTAGTGACTAGCTGCATGCTACATTCTTATGGTTGTTGCAGGGTACCCAAGTGCATGTGGAAGACATAGAGGAGCAAACTCCCAAAGCCAACTTCAGTGTACCATTGTGCACGCTTAAGGGAATCTCCTGCGAGGTCCATCCGTCCATATATATACGATACCAGCAAAAATAAAAAAAATTCCAAATTAATTGTTGTTAATTGCTCGTTGATTACATTTTCCATATATTGAATATTTCTCTAATTTCAGATGCAATGCAAGCCTCCTGGTGAAGAAATCGCCCATGAGACAACACTGGCAATACTACACAAGCTGTCAAAGTATTCATGGGAAGCAAAGGCATCACTGACCCTAGCAGCTTTTGCTATGGAGTTTGGTGAATTCTGGCTCCTTGCAGAGCTTCGTGAATCAAACCACCTTGCCAAGTCAATTGCAATTCTCAAACGACTCCCTGTTCTCCTCAAGCCTTCTCAGCTGCACAAGCGCAGGCAAGCAATACTTGAGCTTAACAATCTGATCAAGGCCACACTGGAAGTCATTACATGCATCGACCAGTTCAACAAGCTTTCCATTTATGACCTGAAAGATGTCCCCGAGTTGTCGGGAACATTGGATCATGTTCCGGTGGACGTATATTGGGCTATCATGACTGTTGTGGCTTGTGCCACTAAGATCACACTACTCACTAGTGATGAGTAAGTTCCTCGATCTCCATCATTTTAAAGAATTAGCTAATTACTATACTCACTGTTGTGGTGATAATCATTGTTCCATCGTTTGAATTGGTGTGAGACGACATACAATTACTCACAATTGTATAAAAGTAACTTCAAATACACTTTTATGTCGTTATACCATTGTTTAACTACAGACAGGTCGAATTTGTTGCATATCTAGACGAATACGATATTTACCCTATCTAATTTACCACGTATTGTTTTTCAGGGACAAAGAATTTGACCTATCTCCCTATTCTCAAAAGATCCACTTTGTCCTTAACAAGCTCAAGACACAGCTAACAATTTGCAGAGCACGAATTGGTGGGTTAATTAATTGCATATTTTTTTATTAATTGAGGTTCACATTAGTTCTATATGTGTACTCTTTGAAACGAAATTTGAAGCAATATTATTGTTGTCTAATGCAGAGTTCATAGAAAATTATAAAAAGCTCAAGAAACTGTTCCGAACACCTACTGAAATTATGGAAATCTTTAAGGGTTTGTTATTTACGAAGGATAATGTCCAGCCACTCGTTGATTGTTCCACTAAACAAACGGTTTGTGAATCATCTATAGTTCATTTCTCGACAAATTGTAACAACAATAGAGAAACTTAATCGTGCCTAACTCTTTAACAGGTGAGCATCGAAATCCTAAGGAGGAAGAATGTGCTATTCTTCATTTCCAGCCTCGACATTACGGATGACGACATTTCGATTCTGAAACCGGTCCACGAGTTCACAAAGAAAGACAATCAGTATAAGATTGTGTGGATACCGATTGTGGAGCAATGGACCGATGAGCTGAGAAAGAAGTTTGAAATCCTGAAGACCAAGATGCCGTGGTATACGGTGCAGTACTCTGGACCTATTGCAGGCATCAAGTTCATCAAGGAGGAGTGGAACTTCAAGGGTAAGCCATTACTGGTAGTGATGAACCCACAAGGAAAGGTCGAACACTCTAACGCTCTTCACATGATTCGGGTGTGGGGAGTCAAGGCCTTCCCTTTCACAGAGACAATAGAGAAAGAGCTGTCATCAGATTCTCATGGAGGAATTCACTCTATAGTTGTTGACGGAATTCACCCTTCTGTGCCATCTTACGTAATTCACCTCAACCGATCAAAGTGCATATATAAATTCACGAGTTAATATTTATAGTATTGCCTATACATACATATATACATATATATATATATTACTTTTGACAGTGCATTACTACATCAATACATTACATAATAATGAACTAGGAGAGTAGGGTCATCTCCATTATTGATATATATATTTTCACTACATTCACCTGAAACGATGAGAAACTTATTCAATTTGTTATCCTCAAACAGATCAGAGAAAATAAGTACATCTTCTTCTATGGCGGTAAGGACAACGAATGGATTCAGCAATTCACAAAGAAAGCAACTGCCCTTGCAAACGATCCTATCTTGAAGGAAGCAAAGATTCAGATAGAGTTGGTTTGCGTTGGAAAAGGCAGCAAAGGAGAAGATGACCATGGCATTCTAGGCCGCTTCTGGACCGGTATAGAAAGCTTGTTCCTCACCAAAGTCCACAAGCACGTTGATCCGATCGGTCAAGAAATTCAGAAGCTTGTCTCTTACAAGAACGAAAGTGGATGGGTGTTGCTTACCAAAGGATCAACTTTGTTGGTCACAGGTCATGGTATCTCCGTATTGAAGGTGGTAGAGGACTTTGAGAAATGGAGGGAGCATGTCAAGGAGAAAGGGTTTGAGTTTTGTTTCAAGGCCTATTATGGGAAGGTTATTCAGGCTGGTCGACCTTGTTGCCGTCTTGACATTCCGGGGTCTACCGGAAAGGTTCCGGAGTCGATGAAGTGCCCTGATTGTCACCGTAGTATGGAGACTTTTATCAGTTACAAGTGCTGCCACATTGATGGTCCAACTGCACATCATTGAGTGCTGGACGAATTGGTGTTTACGATCAGTCCTTCAGTACGTTTTGATGGACTGTTATGTTATCTTTTACTTCTGCTTGTATGAATAAGATGGGCATGGCCGATGCATTGTGATGCTTGGTATAACCCAGACTTAATATTTGAATTTTCCAGCTATAACTATATGGCTACATGCATGTACTATGTTGGGTGCTATCGTACTTTTGAATCAAATAAGACCAATATTTTGGTGACTATATTGAAACCAATTTAATTTTTTATTTCAGTTTATTTTGTTAAAACAAAAAAGCATAAATTGAAATAAGGGCTTGTTTGGGATTACTGTGACTTTTTATAAAAACTGCTTCTACTATGAATACAATTAGCTGTGAGTGAAGGAAAATATTTGTCCGGACTAGTATGTATGTGTGCGTCCGAACTCTCTATTATTTACATACTTTCGGTAATGTAAATCATAATTTTAACCGTTTAAAAGTTGGATTAACCAATAAAAATTATCTCTGCGAAAAATCAATGTAAATAAAATTCGTTTGCTCACCCGATTGCATTAAACAAATGAACAGTTCTGGTGAAAGTTAACAGCCTCATGATTAGCCGTCAATTTGTTTCATTCATTCGATTTAACAAAGAATTTTTGTTTACACTAATTTTTTGCATAGGTGATTTTAAGATGTTTGACCCGAAAGTATGTACCATACCCGTTTTATCATAACACGCGGATCCTATTTGACCCGAAATTCAAATGCCTATTTAAGTTGAGAAACTCAATTGTTGAAGCAACGATCATTTTGGAAAACCTGGGCTTAGCTTATGCGAAAAAGTTCAATGCTTTACTTGATTTCAAGGTACTCAAATTGATAGTTAAAAGTGTGGACCATTGTCGATGATTCTTTTACAGGGAAATCATTAGGGATCAAATTTGTATGATATTGTTTCTAATTCGTGTTCCTTCTTTTGACGCGAGGAAACCAAAATCGGGTTCTACTATGATTCTGGGAAGGAGTTAAGATTCTGGGAAGGAACGAAAGAAGAAGGTATAATCGGTAAGTGCCCAGCACTACAAAAGGGTAAAAGCTGAACGAAGAAATTTCGACGGGATGGTGATGTTACCATGAAGCAAGGACTAAAATTTCGCCGATCGTGGAAATTTCGACGGTCCAAAAAACGGATATTTCGATGGAAATTTTGAGGAAATATCGATTGCAGAAAAAAAATGAGAAAATTGACGGAAATTAGTAGAAAAACATGGAAATTTTAAATGAAACTTTGAGAGATGTTTGTTATCTCAATTATCTATTATAATTGACAAAAAAAATCTTGAATAAACATTAATCATAGTGAGTTTTAGTTATTTAAGGTGAATAACTACGTGCTGAAGTGCTGAACCAATGATAATTCTTAAATTTTTACTGTAAAGTTTATACATCTAATTTTTTTTTGATGGCTGGATACCCAAAGGGAGGCTAGGCCATCACGCCTTATATACATATGATACAACATGGAATTACATGAGTGGTTTAGAGCCACATAGAAGACCTATGAGGTACATAATTTTCACTATCTTCATCGTTTCTTTGTGTAGAGTCTTCAGTATATTGTGAAGAGTAGTCATTAAATGATACCTCACCTTTGTAGTTTTGCATATATTGACTTACATGCCAACCATAAGGGTCAAGAGGGATTGACTGTGGATTTCCGTATTGGAAGTTGTAAGGATTGGGCAGCGCTTGACCTTGACCATAACCATAATCATTGGAAGATTGTACATCAGACTGTGACCATGCCGTATCACTTGATTCAGTTGATTGCACCCCGTAAGGCATGGAATAAGTTGAATAAGGCATTGTCAGATTTTGGCCATAAGTGTATGGTCCATCATTGCCTCCTCCCACACTAGATGAGTCAAAAGTGGATAAAAAATCATATTCATGCGTTGGCATTCTTCCTTGGCCTCTTTCTCTTGGTGTATAATGTTTTCCTATAGCTCCAATACCAGAACCTGCTCTCCTACTTCCATGATCACCATCTTGTGTTGCATGTGTGAAGTTTGGCTCACAAGTGAATGGGCTCATATGACCAGGTTGGCTCCCATTGTAATCTTGAACTCCAACATCATCTCCACCACCGTCGTAGCTTCCACTATCATCACCCCTGATGCTTGATGAGCCTCCTGATCTGGTGCTAAAGTTTTCGTTTGTCCTGGAAGGAACTTGTGAGCTACGAGAGGAAATTAGAATGTTAGCTCTACCCACTAATGCATCGATAGATTCTCTATCAGGACCTATAACCTCTTCTTGAATTACTCTTTCTACATTTATTCCTTCCGCACGTGCTTCACGAGCAACTGTAGGTGATGGATTGCGTTCCTCGTCATCAAGATGAAGTGGCCTTATCCATTCACAAAGTTGATCTGTTGCTTCATCATCAAACTCTGTACCAATATCAAAGACATCTAATGGATCTTTCTGGTCCACATGCGAATAAGCTGGCTCTCTGTCTCGAATTTTAAGCCTCATGTTGTAATAGCAAAAAACCAATTTTTCCAAACGACGATACCCCAACCTGTTTCTCTGCTTAGTATGGATTAATGCGAATGTGCTCCAGTTTCTCTCACACGCAGATGCTGATGCTGTTTGTGATAATACTTTGATAGCTAACGTTCTCACAGTTGGGGCACTACTCCCATACATAACCCACCAGTCGGCTGTCATAAAAAAAAATAATTACCTAATTTAGAATCAAAAATAGATTAATTACGTGGAATCATATAAAAAAATTATAACATACTCACTTGGAGACATCTCTGATCTTGATGCAATGGCTGCCGGCATTCCAAAGTTTAACTTTGCATCTTTAAAATATGTAAGCTAAAAAATTCCACACATAAGTTAAGAACATGTTAGGGTTTTTAACACATATGATTACAAAATTTTAAAAAATAAAAGTGGCAACAAGAGGTGTTAACAAATCACCTCCTTTCCAAATTGGCCTATTGTTGGACAGTTAGGGTCACATCTTGAAAAAACTTTATGCACAGCTTCAATCAGCTTATAATCGTCTCCCACGCCAGATTTATAGTTGTATCGAGGGTTTAAATAATAACTTACATTAAATATAAGTATAACTGTTAGTAAAGTAACCCTACATTTAATAATTAAAGATGTTAAAGAATTGGTTTACTATATAAAAAATTATAAATATACCTGCCGAATGCAAATCATGCCATAGAGTTTTAAACCACCGATCATTGATAATTTTCACGACCCACTTTGCACCTTGTTTTTGGTTCAACTCTTGTCTAACTACACGCATTAGCTCATAAACGACACCCATTGTTGGATATACTTCAGTGTCTACGATGCGTAATACCTTATAAAGGGGCTCAGATATTTGACAAACATGTTCGGCCTGACTCCAAAATTGTGCATCAAATACAATATTTTCAACGACATGCGCATGTTTGGTGCGACGAAAATTGCTACTCTCCCACCAATCACTGGAAAATAACTGCTTCAATCCCGCCTTTTTCTTGATCAAGCTTTCCAAGGAAATGAAATTTGTTGCGAATCGAGTTGGTGCGGCACGAATAATTTCTCCTTTACAAAACTCTCGCATCTTGGTCAACAACAAATTGTGATTGTAAATGTACTTTGAAATAATTTTACCTTTATCAATCACCTTAGAAATTTGCTCTTTCTTACCCATTTCTTCGAACATAAGATCGATGCAGTGTGATGCACAAGAAGTCCAATAAACATTATGGTTTTTCATCAACTTCTTACCAGCTTTGACATAATTAGCAGCATTGTCAGTGACCACTTGAACCACATTTCGCTCTCCAACCTCTCTTATTACTCCTTTCAACAATTTGTATATATACTCATGCTCTTTCTTCTCACCAGAAGAATCAACAGACTTGAGAAATATAGTGTTACCTTTGGAGTAAACCATAAAATTTATGATAGACAATCTAGTTGGCCCTGTCCATCCATCGCACATAATCGTGCATCCGTAGGTCACCCATGTTGCCCTCAGTGTGTTAACATGTTCAGTAATGTCGTTAAACTCCATATCCAAATACTTGTGTCTTATCTCATAAGGTGTAGGGGGCAGTACTCCTTCTTCTGCTCTTTGGATTCCGATTACCATATTTTCATAATGAAGAGAATTTGCTTTCTCAGCAGGGATATTATCATAAATGAAAAACTTACTGATGAAACGACCCATCATCTCCTTCACTGAACCCTTTGAGAAGGAATCTTTGATGCTCTTTTGACGGGCTCGAAAAGAGCTGCTAAACTTTGCTCCCAACGGTTGTGTTGGTTGACTTGGTTGTGGCTCTCGTAGACTTGTTGCTCGCCGCATGTGTGTACCGCTACTTGACCCATCCCGGTTAGGAATTTTATGGAGGTGCTCTCTGTTCCATTGTGCTTCTTTAGAGTTACGAATTGCTTGTCGATACTCTCTCAGTTCCTCAAGGGTCATGTTCTCATCAGGATATACAATTCCTTCATCATCACTGTCATCTTGTGAGCCAATTAATTCTCCACGAAGCTCTGCACGAACCTCTTCCATCACATGTGCCTTTTTTGCCTTTTCTTTTTGCTTATTCATCAATAAGGATTTAATATATGCCTTCACTTCTGTTGGAACAGACTCACATCGCAACACATTGTTTCCAGGATCCATGCCGCTTAGGTGGTACTTGAGACGTGTCACTCCACCACTTTTCATTGTCAACCGACAATATTTGCATATGCTACCATTTTTGTTGCTAGGAATTTGTTCTCCATGCTCCCATGCAGGATCACGTCTACTTCCCCCACTAGCCATTGAATTTCCTTATAAAGACCTCCTGCATATGTATTAAGTTAGAACTCACAAGTCTAAACATAGTAGATAACTAGATAGAAGTGCATTAGTAATTAATTAGAATAATAAACTAAATTACAAAAACATTTAATAATATAGACTAACCACTTACTAAAACATCGGAGCATGAAATCAATGCATGAACTAAATGAGGAAGAAGCAGGAGAAAGAACTCAATGAAGAGTGTAGTGAAATATAGAAGAAGGAAATAGCTGACGAGAAAGATTAAAAGTTGGCTGTTATATAGGAAATATCTTTGAAAGGTGGTTGCAAATTAGTTGCGGTAGAAGAAAGAATATATACAATAAAGATGTAAAGATAGTCAAAGACGAATGAGTAGTAGAGTTGGCTAAGGTGCTAAGTCTTGTATTTTCATCATCAAGGTTCGAGACCCGGAGAGAGCAACTTTTGTCATTTCCATCCAAATTCAACCAACCCACGTTGGTGACCTTTGGAACTTTGCAGATACAAGCCAAGTGGGGCTGTGGGGGACAAAGAGTCAAAGACAAACTGACAATTGGAGCATCTGAAGAGAAAAGGCAGCTTCTGTATGGGGACCGACAGAGATTCAGAAGGATCTCTGACCGATAGAGACAAAGCCACGTGAAGGAGGTGCGCATTTGTTGGGCCGACAGATAAAGAAAAGCCACGTGATCTGAGATTTCTGTGAAATTTCCAAAATATCGCGAAATATCGCGATATTTCGGCATTTTTCGACGAGAATGAAGGGGGAAGTGAAAGATATATCGCGATCATTAAAAAACGAAAATATCGGCGATATTTCGCCGATATTATCGATTTTTTAGACCTTGCCATGAAGGAATAGATCTACTAGTTAAGATACTTGTCTTGCATCGTGGTTTCTTTTAAAATTCATTTAAGTCGGCTAATTTTATGCATGATTCTTTCTACATTTTGTGCTTTCATTGGAACTAATGAAATTTTGTGCTTTTAAGCCGTTCGTT
The DNA here is from genome assembly GCA_009720345.1 of Fragaria iinumae. Classification (NCBI taxonomy): domain Eukaryota; kingdom Viridiplantae; phylum Streptophyta; class Magnoliopsida; order Rosales; family Rosaceae; genus Fragaria; species Fragaria iinumae. The sequence continues at coordinate 13,376,948 of CM019120.1, forward strand.
TGAGTCTAGCAGGAGAGAGCATTGTGGTTTCTTTTAGATGAACTCATTTACATCTTGATAAACGCATTAATGTCTTAACAAGAAAGCACGGTAAGTTAGATAAGAGCATCTCCAACAGTTTTTTTATTTTCTTAAATTTTTTAATTTTGAGAAATATAAAGCTGTTTTTAGGTTCAACAGCTTCCCCATCTCCTTCCCTAAAATTGGGATGGAGAAGAAAGAGAAGCTCTTATTCCCCAAATTTACAGCAAAGTCTTCATTCCCTAAATTATCAAAATTAGCATTGTCATAAATTCTTCACATGCTCCAATGAGAAAAAAAAATATAAAATATATTATTGAGTATTTTATTGTTATAATAAGATATATAATATATATATATATATATATATATTTTATAATTAAAATGATGTAAAATATTTAATTGTAGTAATAAATGTCAAAATCTCTAAAATAGGAAAGCTGTTAGAGTTAGAACAAATTTTTTTTTTTAGAGATTTTGATTTTTGCTTCCTTATTTTAGAGAAATTTTAAAGAAACTGTCAGAGATGCTCTAATAGACCAAATTTATCTTGTTTTCATGAAAGTGTGGCTGTTTTTTAAGGCTGCATCAGTTTTTTTTTTTTGAAATTGTCTATTATAATTGAAAGTTGTCACACCCCGAATTTTGGAAGGTTCTAAAAAACGTTGGGCGCTAATCGGACGGACAACGCCCAAAAGATTAATCGGGGATTAATCGGATTTGTATTTTTCTATTTATTTGATTTTTAATAACAAATAATTATATAAATATAAGTAAAATAAGTATTATCAAGGTTCCAAAAGTCCTATAATTAACTATTTATTATTTCTTGGTGTCTTAATAGTATTTATTATTTATAAAATAATTAATATTCAACAAAAATAAGAGTTGGTGGAGTTGCATCATCTCCCAACCACGTGTTTGGCACTTGAAAGAGAATGAGTCCAGCCGTTTAGCCCTTTCTTCTTTTTTATTTTTTTAATCTCAAGTTCCCCACCTCCTGATCAAACCTAATCTGCAGCCGTCAGTCTTTCTTCCTCTTCTCTCTTCTCTTCTTCTTCTTCTTCTTCTTCTTCTTCGAATTCTCTCCTATCTCATTGTTTGTAGAGAAATATTCAGAAGAGTTTACTTTCTCTCTCGTCTCTTCGTTTTCAAAGTTAAGGTTATGTTCTTCTTTATTCATATAGATCTCTTCCTCTATTCTTCATCTCTTTCTCTGCAAATTTTGGTCGTCGGATAGAGAAGAGACCGACAGAGAGGGAGAGTCAGGGTTTGGAGAGGAGAGAGTCAAGAGAACAAGGGAGATCTGCTCCGCCCAGGGCCGCCTAGCCCGATTAATCACCGCCCAGCCCAATTAATCGGCCAAAAATCGGCTGGCCGCCCAGATGCAACGATTTGCTTGAAATCGGGACGGTCAGCCACACCGATTTTTAGAATCTTGGAAGTTTGAAGACATAATTTTCAAAAATTTACACATAAGTCCTAAAAATATACCCAATACGCTGTCATTCATTCCAAATACCAAACCCTAAAAATATAAATGTCAATCAAGACGGGTCAAATATTACATATCTATATTTACATCTATTTTCCTTTAGTTTCATATTAAAACCATTAGTTATTTAATTATTATTTTATTAACAACTAAAATCAATAACACTAAAATACCTCATATAATATTTATTAAACAGTTACTAACAGGTAACGACCCAGAAACAGAAATAGTTAGTGAAAATTACAACCTAAAATCACTGTTACGTGGCCACCTAGATCTCGCCCATGACCCAAGTCATGGGCCACATCAGATTGAAAATCCAGCCTTAAAAACCATGTTTCCACCCATGAAAAAAAATCTCCACCGTTGAGCATTGGGTCATGATCTGGGTCAGACCCATGACCCAGGTCACCATTTTCTATTACCCGGGCCTTCCCATCCACGTCAGCCTGAGCCCAGATACTCGGATGACGTCATCATTGGAAAGGATGGTGATCGACGCGTGAATGAAGGCGCGTTGAGCCACGGACCAATTGAGAACCTGTTCATGTTGCGTGAAGACCACTTTCTTGTCATGACGTGCAACATATATATGGCCCAACAACACGTTTTGATATGCCAGTGGGTCTGATCATTAGTTTAAACTCTTTTTGGATAATATTAGTTTAAAGTCAAATAGCAATTAAGATGTTAATAGCTGTTAGTTAATTATTTTTTAAACTTAAAATTAATAGCTGTTAGTTAATTATTTTTTTTCAAAAGAACTACTACAAAAATTAGAGTATTAATTAATTAAGATGAATAATGATATATAAATAAATTTTCTAATAATCATAAATTTGCACCATAAACTCTTATATAAACAATATAAATAAAGATAAGTCATTTTTTTCTAGGCTTGGCCTGTCAATTTAAGTCTTGAAATAAATATTTTAATTTCAATATGTCATTTTGTTTATTTAATCATAGTTTTATTAAATCATTATTCACACTCAAAATACCTATAATAAAACTTAATAAATAGTCATTTTCACATGGCGACCCATAAATAAAAACTGTGGGTGAAAACTACAGCCCAAAATAACTGCAACGTGGCGACCCAGGTCTCACCCATGACCCAGGTCTTCCCAACGAAGACCTAGAGGGTGAACTTGCTCTTATCCTTAGAGCTCTTGGTCTACATCAGCGACTACGGTAAACATGTTGTGTATCCTTATCCTTGTTTTATGACCTTGTATGAGTTGTATCTATGTATGTGTTTATGCTCAAGTGTTTTGCTCTTGTGGTTGTAGTATAACAACCAAATACTTGGGGTGGTTAAATATCTTCCCCAGCTTCTTGTTTTTCTTTCCGTATAGGAAATATTAATTCTTGCATATATTAATTCGATCTTGATTTGCATGGCAATGCCACTATATTAGTAATAAGATTATTGGTCACTTTAGAATCGACTAAATTGGTTTTACTCATATATATCGTAATTTTCCTTTCAATGAAATTAATCAATTGCAATTTGTTTACTTCAAAAATTGTCAACATTCGGGTGTTTGTGACTTTTTTTTTTGGGTCAAGGAAAACATATATTAAACAAAGCCCAAAAGGCAGAGAAGTACAACAGAAACAAAACTAAGAAAACACAAATTAAACGTAAAAAAAACAGCCGAAAGGAAAAATTGAAGCACTAATGGTAAGCTCGTACAACTAGTCACCAACATTCGGGTGTTAGTGACTACTGCTATGAAAGTGTTGTACTCGACGACAACGAGAAATGATGCTTTTCAGATGACCGTGGCTGGTTGTTCGACGACATAGTTGATAGGATTTCGATCATCACATGGTAGTTCATGTATAGGTTTGGCTTTTGGGTTCCAATTACTTGGATTCATTGTTCCGTATGCTTCCATAATAGAAAGGGATGCTGGAAATTTAGGTATCAAAGAACTAAGACAGACATAACTCCTAATATATATATATATATATATATATATATATATATATATATATATATTATCTCAATGAAGTTGCCTAAGCCTAACTAATTTTCTAACAACAATTCATCAATCATGCACCAGAGTCCAGTGGGACTAGATTTTCAGTGAGGAAACGGTGTGATATTTGATGAAAAAAAATCTATATAGCTTCACCTCAACATGGGTTTCACTTGTTCATTTCAAGAACCTGGAGATCATATATATGTCCTAATAACAAGTTACCTTGTTGAGTTGATCGGAACAGAACCTTTCCTACATACATTTTCTTCATTACCTTAGCAAGGGAATGTTAAGGACTATCATCTTCTGAGGGTCACTTCAATATTATTTGAAACATATATCTATTGTTTGGAGACAAATTTAAGTAGTGCATGTGGTTTGTACGTAAGCGTATGATCTCTTACCAAGTCTTTTTGTTCGTGTAGTATTGTGATGTACGTAATGACATCAACCAACGTGTAACACAAAGTGATCGAGAGTAGATATCGATGAAACTTGTCTTGTTCACTTCATTGCTTAACTAAAAGCAAAACCCTAATTGTCTTTTTTAAGTACAAGTTTGAACATGAAATTAATAGTTTGAGATATGATCTTGAAGGGTGGAACTAGTTTTGTCATCTGCATTCTTCTTTTAAGCAGTATATATTCTTCTAGTAAAACCCAAATTAAGTCATATGAATAAGAACTATTGTCTACACTCGTAGAACCTCGTTCATAATTGTGCATATTTCTGAAAATGACTGCATAAATTAACGTAACTTTTGAAGTTTTCTCCCAAACTGTCCATATTCACATTAATTTCTGTCTCCTCACAAATCATATACAAGAGGAATAAAAATCCAGTAGCAATGGAGGGATTGGAGGGCATCGATCCAGACCACAAATCAATGGCCAGAAAAAAAAAAAAAAAAAAGCTAGGGTTTTCCATCCCACGCAAAACACATTGAGGCCAACACCCGTAGGGTTGCAGCGTCTTTTTCCCCAGTAAAGACAAACATGCCAGCTACTAGTAAAGGCTCAACATGTGAATGTGTGAATATGGAAACCAATCAGATGATCAATATCGAGAATCTGAGATAATTAAATGGTTGCATGGTTCGCAATCAACTGGAGCATTTGCTTTGTAGTTTAGCCTTCACTGGACCAGTTTGCACTTGGTTTTCTAGTTAGCTAGTAGTTGAAGACAATAGTTCTTAAAACCAGTCATATTTGAAGACAATATTGTTTCGCTCCTGCAGAAATGGCACTACATCACATGCATGCAAATATCTTTGGAATCTTTTTATCGATCATGACTACCTCTAGCATATATATAACAAAGGCAAGGGTTAATTTCGTTATTCGTAGTGTACGTCCAATTTATATGAAAAATTGAAAATCTACTGTTTCATTGCTACCAACGTACAACGTTAATTACCAGAAGAGTTCTGAAAATTATAAAAATATCTTATTGCAAGCGAATCAAGAACTGAGATTCAGTAACAAGGAATTTAGGAACGCATCAAAAAACAAAACAAAAAAAAAAAAGGGAAGGAATTTTGGAACTTGTCCTAGCCTTACCATCATGAACTGATATTAGTTATACAAGAAGAGAAGATATATAAAAGAGTGACATGTGCTAAGCAAGACCTTACATTTCGATTCTAGAATCTAGAAAACCAAAAAGTATGTTCTGCTGCACTAACACCACAATTTATATCCAAATGTTAATGAATCAACATAGTGTGTAGATAATTCTTGTAAAGTTTCATCCGATTTAGATATCATTTGAGCTTTCGTAATTGCGATTTACACGAACGGTCTATTTTTGACAAATTATGTTATGTTAATTCACTTAATCTAATTCAGTACCCAAATGATATCTAAATTAAATGAAATTTTGCATGAATGATCTACACACTATGTTCTAAGCACTGAACGGTGGAGATGTGAAAATGTGACATAAAAGTGAGCCAAATATGAAGTCTCACACTTTAATTTCAAAGAGGTGTCCCTCTCTGGAGATATATATATATATAAATATATATATATATATGTATATATATATTCATTCTTGCACATTATAACACAGTAGACCCTTCAATAGTTCAATTATTGTTGCTGTTTCTCACCGTACGTCAGTCCATCATACATTTGATGAAGCACATCTAACATAATTTAGTTTTCATGAAATGCTAGAATAGAGTGAACTAGAATAAGATGGACAGAATTATTTGTTATAAATAATCGAGTAGCCTCTTGTTACTGTGAGATAACTAGCACTACATGTTATATATACGGTATATACCTCTTCGTCCAACATATCTAACAGAGCTATTCTGTGCAAGGTGCCATTGCGGGTTACCCGAATCTCTATAGTTCTTCGTCTTTTTCTAGCTTGCAACGTCCAGCTGCATGCTGAGATAACTACCCTGTGGCTTCTGTCGTGCGAGAATAAAACGAAGTAATCCGTCGAGCGAGAAATGGGAAAAACCTCTGGTCTCGAAGAGGCAAAGAAAAAAGGAAAGTGGTCTGCTCGCGAAGACCAGATTCTCAAGGACTATGTCAAGAAGCACGGTCCAGGCAAATGGGGCAAAATAGCAAAGGAGATTGGCAAGTTCATAATTTCCTTCATATATATATTTACTTTCGACATACAGCTTTGTGATAAATAAATAATTGTAATCGCCATTGTTTCTGAAATTATTCAATTAATTCAGTTAATTAACGACGGCGCTGTGTAGCTTACGCGGAATTCGCATGCATGTATTGGAAGCCAGAATTACAAATTTACACCAGTAGCGAATGGATTGATTGGTTGCTTAATTAATCATTGTTTAACTGCGTGTGCAGGTCTGGGGAGATGTGGGAAGAGTGTGAGACTGAGATGGTTGAATTATCTAAGGCCCGATATCAAGCATGGCAACATTAGGGAAGATGAAGAAGATCTAATTATCAGGATGCACAAACTCGTAGGCAAAAGGTACTAATATAATAAATTTCTTCCTCTTATCATGCTAGTCCCGTCTTATCATGCTAGTCCCGCAGATCTAATTTTAAATTTAAGCTTAGTATTCGTAATTATACTTATGAACATTTGCATATTTTATCAAAATTAGGTTTCATTTTTTTTTTTAAATTTTTTAGAATTCAAAGAAAATCTACTTGCCTCCTTTCATAGCTTAATACAAAGTAGACTTGTGTAGGTGGTCATTGATAGCAGGAAGGATTCCGGGTCGAACTGACAATGAAATAAAGAACTACTGGATCTCCACTCTAAGTAAGAAGCTGGCAGAAGAAAAAAGAAAGAAACCAGAAGTGCCGAGAAACGAGATTGCCAAGGAGAGCTTGCCATCCCCCATTGAGGTCGACGATGGTCATCCACATCCGACCAAATGCAATGAAGTTCCTGGAGGAGGAGGAGGATTGATGTGTTTTGCCAGTAATGTTAATGTAGAAGAAGATCATCAGCATCAGTGTCGTGATACCGATAACAGTACTACAATGAGTGCCGGAGTGGGAGTCCGAATCGGCATGGCAAACAATGTTCAACCAACCGGGGACGATCTCAATGATGACGCTATGCCCTGGAACGATTGGATAATGGATTTGAACGAAGGGCAACTCGACCTATCTGAATTTCTCCAAACTGACTTTTCGAACTTTTGGGAAGAATCAGATATGTTCAAGAACTTTGAAGTCGGAGGTTGCAGCACCAATAACCATGAGTGGCCAAATAATTAGGGTGGTTAAATATCTTCCCGAGCTTCTTGTTTTTCTTTCCGTATCGGAAATATTGATTCTTGCATATATTCATTCTTGATTTGCATGGCAATGCCAGCCACTATATTAGTAATAAGATTATTGATCACTTTAGAATCAACTAATTAAAAGTTTTACTCATATATATATATATATATATATATATATATATATTGTAATTTCCTATCAATGAAATTAATCAATTGCAATTTGTTTACTTCAAAAAGTGTCAACATTCGGGTGTTGGTGACTCTACTGCTATGGTGCTGTTCAGATGACCGTGGCTGGTTGTTCGACATAGTTGATAGGGTTTTTGGGTTTACTTGGATTCATTGTTTCGTATGCTTCCATAATAGTAAGGGATGCTGGAAATTTAGGTATCAATCAAAGAACTAAGACAGACATAACTCCTTATGAATTATTTCAATATGTTGCCTAACTAATTTTCTAACTTCATCAATCATGCACTAGAATCAAGTACTGGCCGGGTCAAGATTTTCAGTGAGGAAACGGTGTGATGTTGATGAAAAAAAATCTCTAGCTTCACCTCTACATGCGTGACACTTATTCATGTCAAGAACCTGGAAATCATATATATCTCCCTACTAATAAGAAGCTACCTTGTTGAATTGATTGGAACAGAACCTTTCCTCACATTTTCTTCATTACCTTAGCAAGGGAATGTTAAGGACTATGATCTTATGAGGGTCACTTAATTATTATTTGAAATTATTTAGAGTAATACTAGGTAAAAGAACCACCTTTTGGTGAACCAACTAGAGCCACCTTACGTGGCAAGCTGACGTGACATACCCATGTCATCAATATAAGATTTTTAATATTTGAAATTTTTTTTTATTATTAATTACAAAATTTCTTTTTTTGATTTTTTCTTTTTTGATTTTATTCTTTAAACCATATATCCTTTATCTTTCTAATCCTTATAAAAAAAATATTATTTTTGCCTACGTAAAATACATCTTCAAACCGACGTAGTTCTATCGATCTTGTCATCTCACCCCGGCCATCCTCCCACCTCTTCTTTAATTCAATTGATTAAGGAATTCTCAGTTTGATTTTGGCTTTCTCGCAAACATCCTATGCCAGTTCTAATCGTGATTAGTTTTTCTTCTACTTTCTTTTCCTTTCATAACATGTTTGTAATTAAGGGTTTGAGTATGAACCCTAATTCAAAATCACAGGGGTGAGTATGAACCCTAATTAAAAATCACAGCTATAATATGAACCCCAATTTGAATCCACTTCCCCAAACCCTTAATTCCAAACATGTTATGAAAAGGAAAAAAAAACACTGACCACGACTAAAATAAGCAGAGAATGTTTGTGATTGACAAAACCAAAATCAGATTGAGAATTCCTAATCAATTGAATGTAAGAATTGAATTGAAGAGGAAGTGGGAGGATGGGAGAGATGAGAGGAAGATACGAGGAAGATGTGTATATAAATCTTAAGAAAGCTGTGATTCGTTTCTATGTGCATTTTGCATTAGGATAAAGTATTTGAGAGGAAGATTTGAATAAGGAGATGAAGAACTCCATGTCAGATCACTGCTTTTACATTGACAGTGAAGGAGAAGATGATGAGGAGAAGAACAACAGAAGCGTACGTAGAAGATAGGAATGAGTCTGATTTCATATTATAAGGATTTTTTTCAGGATTTTGTTTTAAACGATTAGAAGATAAATAGATGATATGATAGGGTTTAAAGAATACAAAATGAAAAATGAGATTTCGTAATTAATAATAAAAAACATAAATTTACAATATTAGAAAATTTATAATGATGACGTGGATATGTCACGTCAACTTGCCATTTAAGGCGGGCTCTAGGTGGTTCACCAAAAGAGTTCACCTAGCATTACTCAATTATTTAATCTTCTAATTCATCAAATTTTTGTATGCTTAATTATTTGCTCAAAACAAAAACTAGAATTTGTCAAAGGCAGAAAGCTAGCGATGTGAAACCACATGTCATCCACATATATCTATTGTTTGGAGACAAATTTAAGTAGTGTGGTTTGTACGTACGTAAGCATATGAGCTATTCTTTTTGTTCGTGTAGTGATGTTACGTACGTAATGACATCAACCAACGTGTAACACAAAGTGAGCGAGAGTAGATATCTATGTTGCACGCCCGACACGACAAAACACGTGTCAGAAAATATTGACTTTTCTGACTCGTTTAGGACACGTTGACCGACTCGCTACATCATCTCTGACACGTCACATCATCATTTATCAATTTTTTTTAATTAAAAAAAATTGAAGAGAAAGGGAACCAAAACCTAAACCATTTTATCATCTAATAACCTTTGGAGGTGACCATTTTAACATGTTGAACAATTGATAATTTTTTTATCATTTGTACTTTCAAATGATACTTTAGTGTTATTTGCCCTAATATTTATATATATATATATATATATTATTTCTCTTATGAGCAATTTGTTTATAAATAATTATAAATATATTACATCGTTGCTACATATTGGACTTTCTTTATAAATAGAATAAATTTGTAGATCTATTTTTATGTAAGAAAATATTTATGGATAAAATACTAATAATAATATGTTTATGAGTTTAATTTATATATATATATATATATATATGATTTTTCTCAGCTGCGGACGTCTACACCAATGGTTTTGGTGCGTATTTTCATTTTTGCACCACTTTTCGATCGAATTTCCTCATCTCCACCGTCTAGTATCTAGATAATATTGTGTAGATCATCTCTTCAAAATTTCAGTAAATTTGGTAATCGTTAAGGCCCTCAAACTCGAAAAACCAATGGACGGACTGAATTCTGTCAAACATGAACTGTTCATGTTTGTAACAGAAATACGTCATTTTGAGGGCCTTAACGATTACCAAATTGGCTGAAATTTTGCAGAGATGATCTGCATAATATTATCTAGATACTAGACAGTGGAGATGAGGAAATTTGATCGAAAAGTGGTGCAAAAATGAAAATACGCACCAAAACCATTGGTGTAGACGTCTGCAGCTGAGAATGACTGTATATATATATATATATATATATATATATATATACAGTCATTCTCAGCTGCAGACGTCTACACCAATGGTTTTGGTGCGTATTATATATGGATAGATCAAAAAGTAATTTAGAATTTTTCTTTGGAGTAAAAAAAATTATCGGCACCAAAAATTGTCTTTCGTAATAGATTAGGTACCTTTTTGGGTATTTACCCTATTCAAATGCATGCGACATAAGTAACCTTAACGGAAAAACTAACGGATGTATCATATCAGATAACAAAGCAATACTTGAGGTACAATTTCAAGTAAAAAACATTAGTAGGTACCAAAAAATACCTTTCGCAATAGTGTAGGAACCATTTTAGATTTTTACCCTCGCTACAATCAGTGTGAAGTGCTTCAAATATCATAACAAACATGTCAAACATTAAATCATATCGGGATTGTCTATGGTATTAAGATGCATGACATACACTCATTTTACAATTAATTTAACCAAAATTACTAGCTAATTAAACTTGGTGGTTACATAGTCGACGAAATTCATTAACGATTCCCTGAATTTTTGTGTCTACGTACGTATATCGTATATGACTAAGCTTTGTAAGCTTCAGGCTATCAAGGAAGGCAGGTTGTTGCTACTCAACGTGAACTTCTGGAATTCTTGTAGCAAAACGTGCAACACAAATTAAGCTGAGAGAAGAGACCAAATAAATAATTTATGAAACTTGTCTTGTTCACTTCACTGCTCAAAAACCGAAACCCCTATCACTGTCCCTTTGATCGAATTATCTCTTGAATGAAGGTGAGGACAAGCAAAGTCGTTCAGATGAATCATTCTATGTCCCCATTTGAGGTACGGTGGTGTAGCTGGCATATTTGCACAATTGCACGTGAAAATTACACCTCATGCAGTACTAATTCCTGCTGGGCCTAATTTCTCTTTCACATGAGAAGTCACATGCATAGGACTGGGGACAGGGAAATTGTCTTTTTACCTATTTGCTTGAAGTAAAGTTAGAAAAAACTTGGATGTTTTTATTTTGGAAAAAATGTTTAAACACTGTCCGACATTTTATAAAAGCAAAGCTTTGGTATCTCAAATTTAAAAAATTTCAAAACGGTATCTCACGTTCTTAACCTGATCTAAGATACGTATCTGAAGCTGTTAGCTCTATTAAAAAAACTTACAGAAATCATATTTTTGTCATAAAATGACCAAAATAACCTTTATTTTTTGTTTTCGTTAATTTTTTATATATAATAAGAAAGCAAAAAAAAAAAACTGTTTTAGTTTGAAAAAAAAAAAAGATGAAATATTAAAAACGTGATAATTTTTACCGATAAAAAAAAGTGATAATTTTGCCTATATCTATCTCTTTCTCTTTGACGGGTTTGGGACTTTGGGGAAGTGGGCGATGACGATCTGCTTCAACGAATTTTGTTTTTTGTTTTTGTGACTCTGTGTTTCGATGGGTATTGGAAGGGTGGTCGGGATTGTTCTCGATCGAGCTCCTACAAGAGTTGTTGTGCTTGGAATCCGATATCTAGTACCATATTTGGACATGGTATTTTCAAAAATCCGATATGCGGCGACATAATGATAAGATTCAATTTCAGTGGTGTTGATGTGGATCAGGTCTCCACGAATTGCTGGTGGTGTGGACTTGCTGTTGTGGGTGACTGCGGTGGTGATCCCCTTCAAACGACGCTAATAACGAAGGAGGAGTTGTAGGGATTTTGTGTTGACAAGTCTGAAGGCTGAGAGTGGGTTGGTAACGACCGTCGACAAACCTGGGATGACCTCAAGAGAGAGAGGGATGACCTCGAGAGAGAGAGAGAGAGAGAGAGAGAGAGAGAGAATAAAAAATTAGAAGAAAAAAAATATGTTTACATATGAAAAGACAATGAAGTTTTTCAAAAGTTAAAGATACCAAAATTTTGTTTTTTTAAAAGATTTGTTTAGATTTTTTTTTTATCCTTATTTTTTAGGAAAAATTGTCCAAAAAATGTCTTACTTTTTAAAGAAGTTATCTTTCGATATCTCATATTTTAAAAACTTTAAAACGGTATCCTACGTTATTATTTCGGCTGAATATTAATATTTAAAACCATTAGTTTCGTTAAAAAGATTAACGGAATGCATGTTTCAAAGGCTATTTTCGCCTTTTACCATTTTTATTCTTTTTATTTTCCTAAATATCATTTTTCTCTCTCTCCCTCTAAGTTCTTCTTCCTCTCAATTAAAAAAAGAAGTTCTTCTCCCTCTTTCCAGATCAAACTCTGGACTGGATCGTTTTCCTCAAAGAAAAAATAACTCCAGGCTGAATCGGGCTTTTTAATTTCATTCAAAACCTATAATCATTTCAAAGGAGGACGGAGGCTTATACCCAGCTGGACTGAATCCTTTCTTTCCAGATCAAACTCATTATAGGTGAAGCATCAATTTGGTTGGGGACGAAAGCTCTGAATGAGAATGATGATAATTGGGAAGAAGATTCATTACTACCTGTTGGCGGTCGCTACCCTCCCTTCATTAAAGCAATTACGCAGATACCATGAAATCCTTCTCGTCAATCGTTGATGCAGTGGTAGCTTCACGATTCTGGGTTCGATATTGAAGCAGCAATCAAGGCACTTTTGTTTAGGATTAATTTTGTATCTATTTCAGTTTCAATTTCTTTGATTTTGATGAATTCGAGTTCAGTCTTTTATGGGTTTTTTGTATATGAAATTATGAATGGTGGAGATTGTGATTTGCAGCAAATATATACTAGGTTCTAGATAAGTAAGCTCCGACGGTGAAAGGATAAACGTGACTCGATCAAATTGTAGAAAGCTATGGTGGCTCACCATATACTGTTAATTATGGATATGTACATGTACTGAGTTTGACATATATATGCAATTCTGATTGGTTGCTGGGTTCTATGTTCTTTGGTTAAAGTAAGGTCTGCAAATTGTTCTTTGAAAAGTGCGAAGAGGGAGAAAACAGATCAGGGAGGAAGCATCCAGAGAAGCAATTCAGATCCGATATAAAAATTTATTTTGCATTTTTTTTAAATATTTTTTATTATTTGAAGAAGAAAAATTAAGGACAAAAAGAAAAATTAAGGGTAAATTGGTCATTCAACCCCACAAAAATCCATTCCATTTGTCTTTTTAACGGAGTTAACGGTTCTAGATATCAATCTTTAGCCGAAGTAATAACGTGGGATGCCGTTTTGAAGTTTTTAAAAGATGAGATACCGAAAATTAACTTTTGTGAAAGATGATGAATCACTACCCGCCATAAGCATGACCTGAAAATGACTGTGGAAATTAGATTGTAATATAAAGCATAGCCATATTTTATTTATTTGTAGATAAGTTACTATGAAAGCTTATGCATATAGTTATCACGAAGCTGGAATGGAATTTTTTGTTTGTTTTAGTCACATATAAAGCAAGGTGAAGGTTCTGCAGAAAGAAGGACCTTGCAAAAGATAGGGGAAGGTTTGACGGTTCGTTAACGTTAATAGCAAGTAAGAGTGGTTTTGGAGAATGCATGATTTCTTTTTTTGGTGAATTTGCCAGCAGAAGTGCAGAACTGCTCCTTTATCCATGTAGCTTGATGCAGAGATTGAATGATTGTACTAACTAGTATATGCCCTTTGATAATTTCATCGGTGTAGTATTCGGGCTCTGATTTTTGGAGAGAAAGTAAATGGTGGATCATCGTACTCGCTTTACTCTGATCTGATGTAGTTTTACTCAGCGTAAGACTTATTAACCACAAGCAAGACTGCAAGAGCTTGTAGAGCAACCGACAAATTTACCGTAGAATAGTATCGAGGACTATTTAGACCGTACCGTCCCAACTTGGCAAGAAGATTAGCAACGAAAGTGGCTTCTTAAAATTTTGATGCTTAGCAAATTAGTAATTACTATGCACCAAATCTGAATTTCCAGGTACCAAATCTGCTGGCATGTCAACGCATTTGAACTAAATAGAAGATTTGATTTTGATTGAGTGAGCTTTCAAATAAATTAATAAATTTAAAAAAAAAAACCACCTTATTTAGGCTATTTTTTTAATATGTAGAATGCTGCGTTCAGTTTTAAATGATTTTTTTTTGAAGACAAATAACTTGATTTTATATAGCGCATACATATCAATCCGCTGCCATATACAGACAGACAAAATGTTGTGAGGGATGCTGACATCGAGACATAGGATAGGACTACTCACTCATCAATTCATGTTCACTTGTAGACAATAATAAACAATTAACAAAGGATAGAGAAAATAGAAATTAGACTAAGCTAATATAATTCACTTTTGAATGATAGAAAATGCATAGTTGGTAATAAAGTTTTCTCAAATTTACGATATATTCACTTAAACTTATATGCATGCAATTAAATTAAGGAATTCTTGGATCTAATTTTGTTTTATTTTTTAAGATCACTCTTGTTTCATCTTTCTCTTCTCACACAAGTTTGAACATAAACTGATGAAAAGAATTAAGAAGTAAAACCACTCGTGTAAGACTAAGCAGATGAATTTAACTATTATCAACTATTGGAAGAACCTCATCAATCATTACGCATTATTGAAGGAAGGATAACTTTTTCAAAGTCCCCCCCCCCCCCAACCATACCAACTCGCATTTATTTTGTCTCCTAACAAATAATGTACAAGAAATTAAACAGCGTATGAACATTTAAAGTTTCATAACACATGCTAAATTGCTAATCAACCAAAGATGAAAAGCAGAGGGTTTTCACACCCCACGCAAAACACATGGGAGGGAGGGAAGTAGTGCCAAACCATATTGATAGAGCACCGTGTGAAGTCGCTTGTCCATATCTTTTGAGTTGCAGCGTCTTTTTTTCCCAGAAAAGACTAGAGCATGCGCGCATATGCCAGTAAAGACTGAACAAGTGAATCCACGATGATCCACGTATATGTATCTGGAGCCTTCGCTTGGAGATTAGTAAATAACTGCAATATATATACAAATATTGCAGTTATTTGTCTAGCTAGCTGTAGAAAAAGCTGTAGTAGTACTCGAAGACACAATTTCTATAGCGTTCATACTTCAAAGCTAAAACCAGTCGTTGTTTTCGCACCCTGCGCGCAGGGAGCTAATCATTATTACTAGCATGTTTACTCGTTTGAAATGAATAAAAAATAATCATAAATTGAGAAAAGAATGTGTCACGTTAATCATCACACTGTCATTTTCTGAAGGTTCTTTCTCATTTTGGGTGAAGCAGGTCATTTGAGTATTTGGTAAGGAACATCTCTTAGCGGAGGGATAATATATTGCATTAAAATCACATGCCGATTTATCTTGGAAATCCAGACCGAACAGGTGGCATGATCATGTAGAAACAGATTCCACTCGAATACTACTATACACAGCCTAAATCTGGCTATAAATAGAGCAAGCATGTTGCAAGAGAAAAACCACTAACAGCAAACACAAGCTATAAGCCATAAGTTAGCCTTGTTCTCTCTATCCGATCTTTGCCTTTAAGCCATCATCACCATGCTCGGCCTAGCAAACAATGTGACTACCAAGGTGGCCTCAGTAGTCCACTCTACTCAGCAGACCATTGCTGGGGAGCTTAGCCTGTTTGCTATGTCTGATAAGAAAATCTTGGATGAGATTTACACAACTCATGTCCATGCTGATGAATCATTTGATGATGATTCTCTCTTCGTCATTGTTGAGAACATCCTTAAGCGTGCAACTCAAACGGTTGACAAAATTGTGCAGGTATAAACCACATTGTATAATGAAGTCCTACGCAAAAAATGACCATTTTTTGATCTGCTAGAAACTGCCTTTTTCTTTTTTGGTAGTGACTGCCACGTACATTCTTGTGGTTTTTGCAGGGTACCCAAGTGCATGTGGAAGACATAGAGGAGAAGATCCCCAAACCCAACTTCAGTGTACCACTGTGCACTCTTAAGGGAATCTCATGCGAGGTCCATTATACCAGCGAATTAAACTCAATAACTTTATAAATTAGTTGTTGTTAATTGATCGTTAATTACATTATCTAATTTCAGATGCAATGCAAGCCTCCTGGTGAGGAAATCGCCCACAAGACAACACTGGCAATACTGAACAAGCTGTCAAAGTATTCATGGGAAGCAAAGGCATCACTGACCCTAGCAGCTTTTGCTATGGAATTTGGTGAATTCTGGCTCCTCGCAGACCTTCGCGAATCAAACCACCTTGCCAAATCAATTGCTATTCTCAAACGAGTCCCTGTTCTCCTCAAGCCTTCTCAGCTGCAAAAGCGCAGGCAAGCAATACTTGAGCTTAACAATCTGATCAAGGCCACATTGCAAGTGATTGAATGCATCGACCAGTTCGGCAAGCTTTCCGTTTATTCCCCAAAAGATGTCCCTGCTTTGTCGATAGCATTGGAACACACCCCGGTGGATATCTATTGGGCTATCATGACTGTTGTGGCTTGTGCCACTAAGGTCACTTTACTCACTAGTGATGAGTAAGTTCTTCGATCTCCATCGTTTTTCAAAATATATTTCGGATAACTTTACAACGGATATAGGCTGACATGCATTGTTGTTGGAGATATATTGAACTTGTATACCAGTTTATGATATTTATCCTATTTTTGTTCAGGGATAAGGAATTTGATCTATCTCCCTATTCTCAAAAGATTCACTATGTGCTTAACAAGCTCAAGATTCAGCTGATAGTTTGCCACAAACAAATTGGTGGGTTACTTGCATATTTTTGGTTACTCAAGGTTTACATTCTCTATGTTGTACTACTCTTAGAAATGAAATTTAAAGCACTACTGTTCTTGTTGTTTGATACAGATGAGGCAAAGAATCACAGATATATCATAAATCTGCTTCGAAGACCTACTGAAATTATGGAAGTTTTTAAGGGTTTGATATTTACGAAGGATAATGTCCAGCCACTGATTGATGGTTCCACTAAACAAACGGTATAGAAATCTCTCTTGTGACATCACTTCTACCAAGTGTTACTACTATACTGAAATTTAATCGTGCCTAATTGGTTTAACAGGTTAACATCGACGTCCTAAGGAGGAAGAATGTGCTACTGTTCATTTCCGGCCTAGACATTACGGATGATGACATTTTGATTCTGAAACCGATCCATGAGCTCACAAAGAAAGAGAATCAGTATAAGATTGTCTGGGTGCCAATTGTGGAGCAATGGACTGATGAACTTAGAAAGAAGTTTGAAATCCTGAAGAACAAGATGCCGTGGTTTACAGTGCAGCACCCTGGACCTATAGCAGGTATCAAGGTCATTAAGGAGGAGTGGAACTTCAAGGGTAAGCCTACATTGGTGGTGATGAACCCACAAGGAAAGGTCGAACACTCTAACGCTCTCCACATGATTCGGGTGTGGGGAGTCAAGGCCTTCCCTTTCACAGAGAAAATAGAAAAAGAGCTTTCACAATCTCATGGAGAAATTCACTCTGTTGTTGAAGGAGTTCACCCATCTGTGCCATCTTGGGTACGTAATTCTCCTCAGCCGATCAAAGTGCATATACAAACTCTCGTGCTATTATTTGTTGCCTATATAACCTTTCACCTCCCAGTGCATTAGTACATCAAATTAAAACATGACATTATGATGAACAAGGAGCCTCCATTGTCAATACATTTTCACTACATTCATATATATAAGATTAGGGAAAGAACAATTTCATTGAATAATGGAACAATGAAACATAAGTGATCGAGGAAAATTTTTGTGTGAATCATATGATCTGATTAAATAATTTGTCCTCAAACAGCTCAAAGAAAATAGGTACATCTTCTTCTATGGCGGTAAAGACAACGAATGGATTCAGCAATTCACAAAGAAAGCAACTGCCCTTGCCAATGATCCAATCTTGAAGGAAGCAAAGATTTACATAGAGTTGGTATGCGTTGGAAAAAACAGCAAAGGAGAAGATGACCATGGCATTCTAGGCCGCTTCTGGACCAATATAGAAAGCTTGTTCTTGACCAAAGTGGACAAGCAGGTCGACTCAGTCAGTCAAGAGATCCAGAAGCTTCTCTCTTACAAGAACGAAAGTGGATGGGCGGTGCTTACCAGAGGATCGACTGTGTTGGTCACAGGTCATGGTGTCTCGGTATTGAAGGTGGTGGAGGACTTTGAGAAATGGAAGGAGCATGTCAAGGAGAAAGGGTTTGAGTTTTGTTTCAAGGCCTATTATGGGAGGGTAGTTCAAGCTAGTCGACCCTGCTGCCGTCTTGACATCCCGGGGTCTACCGGAAAGGTGCCGGAGTCAATGAAGTGCCCGGATTGCCACCGTAATATGGAGACTTATATCAGTTACAAGTGCTGCCACATTGATGGTCCTACCGCACATCACTAAGTGTTATTTGTACTATGTCATGTATCTTTGCTAGAATAAGTACATGTCATCCCTTCGCCGTGATGGATGGACATGTTGATGTATGCCGAGCTTATGTATGTTGTGTTTAGTCCTGTTATGTCTACTATGGTGATGTTGTACGGAACATGTTGAATAAAAGACCTACTTTTTTTTCCGATACAAGAACAAAGACCACCTACTTCAAATTTGTGTTTCGTGAGTAAATAAAGAGCGCCTAATATTTTGCTACGAAAACATGATCTGGTATCTCATATTTAATTTTGATTTATCCAAACATGTGAACTCAAATACCTAAAGTATTTAACTGACTTTATTTGCGATGCTAATTAGCTCCTCAGAAACTTAAGATATAAGAGAAACAAGAAACATAAGATATAAGATATATAAGAAACAAATATTACCATGAATCTCAACATAATAAGAGTCGATCACTCGAGTCCACCATCACGCCCGTCCCTCTCTTCAATGTTAAGAGTAAGTTTAAAAGAAAGGTGATGTAGTGGAAATATAAACGTTGGAATCCACCAACGGCGAATTGAATCTACAAGTTTAGTTTTCTCGAATTCACAAGAAAGTTCCTGGAATCCACCAGAAAAAGTTGAGAAAATCTCAAGGGTTTTTTTTTATATATTAATCAAAAGCCGATGACTACAATTGATAAAAAGTCTTTATAAAGGAGCAAATAAACCCTAGGGCAACTAACATCAAAACCTAAAAGCTTATAGATTAAAAGAAAACCAAATCCAAAACAAATTATTAAAAATAATTGCTGAAAACAAGTAAATATGCATTTTGAAGGCCTAATTAAACGGACTCGGATGGCCTAAAAAGCCCATAGGTCATGGCAAAGTTTGGTTCGTTGGGCCGTTCCGCTTCCAGAAAGGTATTATAATAGTCAATCGGACACCGAACGCCAAATCTGGAGCAAACCGGGTTTAGACTTGTTTCGATCAATCTGCTCTTCAATCTCTATCGCCATCTGTTCTATATCAAAAGGTTTGAAATACAAAAAGAAGGGGACAAATATATGCCTTCTCCAAACTACAAAATAGAAAAATACAAAAAAACTACAAAATAGAAAAATACAAATGATGGAAAATCTAAATTTCCATCTACATTTAGTTTGGAGGAGTGGTGGAGATCGATACCAGTAGCATGTGCAAACAAAAGGATATTAACATTTGGTATCCTTTAAAATTAAAAATTAAAAAAAAAAAAAAAACAGGTGCATGGTCGACTTTATTTATCTGAATAATTCCTTTGTAATTTGAGTTTAAACATCGTTAAGGTTTCGCAAAACTAACAACGTACGTAGGTTTGCATGATAATTATATAGGTCTGACAAAATTAACTTGTTGCTGGATATACATCACTAACATCAGTTCAGTAAATATATATGCGCAAAATCTGGAATTCCCTTATGCTCCTAGAACTACCAATATCGCAGCACATATGTTAGCAGCTATGCATGATACCGGCCAATAGGGTATGAATAGCACATATGTTAATTTCTTGGATGCTTTAGCTTTTGATTGTAATCATTCAACTTAGTTAATACAGTCCTTGATGTTTTACTCGGAAATAGAAAAAAAAACGGTTAATTTCTTTGTTGAATAGAAATAGATAATTGTATTATTTATCCATGATCATATATTAGACACGTATATCTAAGGATTAAAATATCGGTATCGGTGTATCTATTGGTATTTTGAAAAAAAAAGATATTGGATATATCGGGGATATCCAGAAAAAAAATATAGGTCTTTTGGGAAGAATTTTTTTTTCTGAAATATTTAAATTATTAGATTTACATATAAATATTACAAACATCAATTTCATCTACATCTAGAATGAGAATCTAGGTTGTTGATAAAACGCACGTTGGTCCATAAAAGTACAATAATCAGACCAAGACATATGACTCATATATTACGAATTGTAGTATTGAATATGATAATCATATATCTCCTTAGAGCAGCCGACTGTTTCCCCTATAAGTGAATAATAAGGATGAATCCAACTAGATGACTGATCGCTGACTTCTGCGCATTGATTATAGCCATAAATATTATAGCCATATTGATTGTTGCATTCTTGAGATTCATTTGAGGTTCCAGTCTCACTACCTAAACTGATAGACTCAAAACTTAGCGCAACTGAAGCAACATCTTGATCATCATTTGCACCTCTAATCCTCCCCCCATACATGGTATCCTCTTACGCTCCATACCTAATACTTCTAAAGTCATGATCATGATTTTGGGTATGATCGTAATTTTCTCCAGATGAAAAATTGTTCAATCCTCCTACTGTAGAAGATTGTCCATATTCATTCAGATATACTCGAGGGAATTACTCATCTCTCGAATATTCGTTGAACGTGATTTTTCTTTTTGTGAATTTTTTTACAGATATTTCTTTAATATATCTAAGATGTATCGTAAATATCCTAAATATTGGAGATAAATATCCTAAATATTGGAGATATTTCCTATATATCGAAGATATTTGACGGTATCGGAGATACGGTGGAAGATAAGATATGTATCCCTATAGATATATCGGTTCTTCAAAAAAAAGAAGATATCAGAGGATATATCAGATATATCGCAGAGATTTTAATCTTTGCGTATATCAATCAACGTCTTGGGCCAAAATAACAACTCAAGCTAATAGACTAATTAATGGGCACCCGCATTGCAAATATATAAGGGCCTGAATTATTAAGTCTTCACAACAGAACTTCAAAGACACTATTAATTTTTATTGTAGTAAGATGTTTATTTAACAAAAATAATAATTCTGAGTTTAAACGCCTGAATTAAAAGGAAAAAAAATTAAGGGCCGGGTAGTCCTGTTCCCATGCGCATGTGGAGTACTCTAGAAGCCTAATCTCCCAACAATGATGAATGCGAAAAATCTTTCTATCCAAATTAACTTTTAATTATACTTTTGTTCTTTCGATCTCGTTTTGAAAAGAAATCCAACCTCCTCTTTCGAGTGTCCCAAAGATAGCAGACAAATTCATATGGGTATTTTATCTATTTCTAATTATGCTGTACAAACGATCATCAATTAGTAGATCGAGCTTCTGGCTCCTTCGATCACGATCAAAGGCGTACCGACACACGGGGTTTTAATGGGTTACAGCGCACCTCATGTTTTGAAAAAAAAACAATTTCTAGCTAAATTTTAGTTTTTTAACTAAAATTTAAGTACTAGCGCACCTCAAATTTCTAAATTTAGCCTATATGATATTAAACTTGTTCCATTTTTAATGTAAATTAGTATGTGTTCATAAGAATGTTTTTTTTATCCCACCTCAAATTTCTAAATTTTACCCATATGTTATTTATCTTTATTCATTTTTTTACGTAAATTGATAGACGTTCATTAGAAGAAAAAAAATTCTAGCCCATCCCGTTATAAAATACTGGTCCGCCATTGTATTCACCATTGCTCTTTCTTGTTTGCCTGGCAAAACTGAACTGGAAACCACAATGCCAGAACCTGCACAAAATGGTCCTGTATACCTAATCGAAAAAAGAACGGTCCTGTATGTAATTATCGTTAACAATATTTCCTATCTCCAATAATTCAAGCAAAAAAATTCAACAACCACAAAGAAAGGATATAAACTCTGAGGTTAAGCTGCAACCCTGAGATTATTGGGGGCCTTTTCTGATAAATTGTTGATTTCTTTTGTACGTTAGCAATTTCTTGTTTTTCCTTGAGTGAATCTCACATTTTCCATTAATTCCAACTCCATCACAAACCAATTCGCATGCGCAAAAAGCATTTGGTTAATCCTAGCTATCAGTCACGTACATATTATCATCAACAACATAAGGTCGATAACATGATCACATTTATCTGTTAATTTCATATGAAAGGAAAAGTAGTTAGTGATTGATCCTACTAACTAATGATGTTTATTGATCTCCCACCAACTATCACATACAATTTCGAGATGGATCGATCATCGATGTTAATTCTACAGCTAGCAGCAAGAGGGATGATAGAGATTAATGACTCGAATTTAGAGCCTTTGATCCGCATGCATAGTTGCATATAGAGATGAATATATAATTATATATATACCATCCGTATGAACAAAGCGGATTCTACGCATCAAGGTGCACTTGCACCATTAGTGTGTAAGTGCTCAAATCGCCGTATGAGAAGATCGAATGAAGACTAGAGACCTTAAATTCCTTCTTTTCAGTTTTATTTTTGATCTGATCAAATCAAACGCCCATAATAAGAATACATCATCTTCGACGTAGTGCTCTCATCTCCTTATTTGGAAACCCTTGAGATTAAATTTTTGGGTTTCAATTATGTTAACGATATTAGTATATATGTGTATGGATGACCTAATCAAAATACTGCAAATTAATTGCTCGGTTGACTTGCACCTTGATGCATATAAGAATTTTCACCATACGAAAACCATTCGACCAACTATTGTTTGGTCAGGTGGCAGAAACATGCTTAGATAGAACGATATGCTCTTTATTCAAACTACAACTAGAAACTGAAAAAAAAAAAATCAATGAAAATACGTTCAAATTAAAAAAGTGAACACCTACACTAGAAAGCAATAACATATATAAGCTAAACAAAGATCCTAAGCAATGACATGAGCCTTTAATTTGCATATATATATATATATATATATATATATATATATATATATTAAAACAATGCATATTGTTTAATTTAAAATCAATAGAGGTCTCAGGTTCGCAGTGGCGTAACCAGAAATCTTACTTAAAATGGTCCAGCTTTATTGATTAAGATACTAAATTCATTTTCAGTCACTCTCTAGCAATGTCATAATTTTGTTTAAATAAGTAACACAAACTTAATTTCAATTGTTTGTTATATACAAATTCGTAACAAACATTGTTCATAAAAAGACCAGTAAATAATCATCTAAAATAAACTTTGGAATTGCATATCATGCACGATTAATATTGAAAAAAATGTTTAGTGTCAATGCATGATGTCAAACATTAATGTGTTGTTTCCATTTAGCTTATTTGTAAAGAAAAAAAATCGTATCAATGGAAATTAAAGCATTAAAGTACATATTAGTATGGTAAGAAACCCTTGATACGATTTGTATTAATTTAGATTAAGTATTTCGATAGTACAAATTTATATTTCATTCTATTAGTCAATTAGAACACAAAAGGTTGAGAATTTTCTGATGTATTGAACAAACCCCAAGTCGGGTATATATACAAGCACAGTTCTAACCCTAGAAGGAAACTAATTACACCGAAAGATTTACATAATCCTAGTTGATTACAGAATATACATCTTCCCAATATACTAGGATTGAGACTCACGTTTGTTTTGGCCACGATCCTCAGCGCGTGGAGCAGAGGTATATAGCGAGCAAAGAAGAGGGGGTGCTGCAGGCGTGCCACCTCGCGGACGAGAAAAAGGTTGATGGTGTGCGCTTGACTTCTTGATCAGGCGGGAGGGGTTTTCAGGTGCCACCTTAGAGGAGGAATTTACGAGCACAAGGTTATCGATACTCACGGAAGGACGCGAGCAGAGCAACAAATAGGGAGTCCAGAGATATCGGGGTAGAGTCCGGAGGGCTCTGAAGAAGAACCTAGCCGGCGGCGCTTAGGGTTAGGGTTTTCGAGTAGCTCGAAGGATAACTGGGTTTCAGTTTGTGTTGTGTTTTTGTATTTGTTTGAGTGTCCCTCTGTTAGGGTTCGAGCCCCCTTATATAGTAGTTCGACTTGCGGCAGAAGAAAAGTAATTAGAATCCAAGTCAGACTCTGAAACCCTAATAGCACAAGGGCACTGCTCCGTCCATGCGAACCAACCATCTTGTGACACATGTCTAGTTCGCACACTTCATTCCGCATAATGCATTGCTTCCGCGCTGCCAACTGTAGACTCCTATGCGAACTGAAATTCATCCCGCGGGCTGTCACAGGATGCTATCTCGCGTGCTCCTGAAGCTCGCTTCCATTTCGCGGGCTATTGTAGCTCGCAAGCCTTAAAAGAGCTTTTTATATTAAATGGGCCACATGGATTGGCCCGAAGCATATCAAAGACTTGTAAAAGTCTTCAACGTTTGTCGTGGTGCGCGCGGATTCCGCATGTTGCTTCCTCGCGAAGTCTCCTACGTGAGCCAGTTCGCCAGCTCGCCTCGCCTCGCCTCGCCCACGCGGAGTGTCAATCTCGCCTACGCGAAGTACATTTGCGTCTCGCCTACGCGGACTGGCAAATAGTAATTTCGCGCGCGAACTGTGTAGTCCGCCTATGTCCATTCCGCGCGTGAGCTAAGTGAAGTCAGTTCGCACGCGAACTCTGTTCTCAGCTCGCGTGGTCTTACTGGCGGGCCATCACTTGTAAACTTAAAGAAACTTGGGCTCGCCGGTATGACATGGACCAAGAAATAATTAATATTTACATAGACATTTACTGTCCAGTAAAATATTAATTTAGGCGTAAACATTGCCCCCTAGGTTTGAAGTCATAAATGTCACAAATGACTGAAGAGGTTTATGTTCATGTTGCTCCAAAGCTACTGGTATTGGCTCGGGTCATACATAAAATGAGTGTGAGTAGACAAGCCTGTGAATAGGCCTTGAAACTCAAGCACCCAGTAAGGCATTGGAGCGAAGCTGCTGCACGGCTCGCCTAGGCACCTTGGACTTGAACTTCAAATGCATTCACCTGCTTTTTGCTTGCATTCGTCTGCTTTTTGCTCAGAAGACATAATACATTGCATATACCGCGAGCGAATGTAGCTCGCATGGATGTATCTTGAGCAGACGCATGTAACTTGAGTAGATTTCAAAAAATAGCCCCTCGCGAGCTCTTGGCGATGGCGGACCAACATGGAAAGACAATGGCTATATACTTCGCTGCCCCCCCCCCCCGTGCGAACCAGTGAGAGACAAACAAACAGAGTCGGCGAACGGCCGTATAAAGCTGAAAAACTTTAAGAGGCCATGCACTTTGTTGCCCCCTAATATATACTTCGCTGCCTCCCAGTGTAAACCAATGAGAAGCAAACAAAAGAGTCGGTGAACCAAGTTTGAAAATTTGGAGGAGGCCACAGGGGTTGGCCTAGATGATGACTAAGAAACACTTGAATGAATTTGTTTTTTATTTAGGGCCTATGGAATATGCCCCAATCTTGTACTGGTCTGTTAGTTAGACCACGCACGTTTACAAAGAAAAAACTGATGACTGAGATACACCTGAATTAATTTTTTTTATTTAGGGCATCTGGAATAGGCCCCATTGTTTTTTATTTAGGGCCTCTGGAATAGGCCTCAATCTTGTACTGGTCTGTTAGTTAGACCACGCACGTTTACAAAGAAAAACTAATTGCACGCTTCTCCCTGGGGTTGCCCCCTAGTGTGAGGTGATGGAGCGTAAGCGCAACGGCGCGTGACCCTAATGACAGTGGTCGCGGGATCAGGAAGAGGAGGAGGATCTGCGCGCTCCCAAACACCAGCGATGTGGCGCTTTAAGAAACGACCATTAATAGGATTGGGATGGAGTGTACCGTCAAGGTCGCGCAAATGGTATGCCCCCTTAGGCAATATGCGATGAATAATAAAGGGTTCCTCCCACCGCGCAGACCATTTCCCGTGGCCTTCGGTTTTCTCCCCAAGTGGGAGCACAGCACGCCACACCGTTTGGCCTTCGGCATAACTCCGACCTCGAGTGACTTTATCATATGACCGCGCAACACGCTGCTTCACAAGGATCAGATTGTTGAAAGCAGTGATGTGATGTTCGTCAAGGTCTTCAAGCTCTTGCCACATTGCCTGGACGTAATCGTCACCAAGCAACTGATGCTGCTCCTGGACACTAAACGAGGCGACGTGAACCTCAAGGGGGAGGACGGCGTCATGGCCATACATGAGAGCATATGGGGTGGTATCTGTCGGACCGCGCTTGGATGCATGGTAGGCCCACAAAGTATGGTAAAGCTCTAAATGCCAGACGTGGGGGTTCAACTCCAGCATCCTTCGCAGGATACCGAGGATAACTTTGTTGCTCGCCTCTGCTTGACCATTGGATTGGGCATAATAGGGGGTCGAATGCAGGAGTTTGATACCATTGCCCGTGAGGAATGTGACTACAGAATCCGCCATAAAAGCTGCCCCCCGGTCCGTCACAATGCATTCTGGAATACCAAAGCGGGAGATAATGTTGCAGAAAATAAAGTTGCGGACCGAGGTCGCGGAAGCGACCTTGAGTGGCTCGGCCTCAACCCACTTGGTAAAGAAATCGGTTGCCACGATAAGGAACTTGTGTTGCTCGGAGGAATATGGATGAATGAGGCCGACGAAGTCTATCGCCCATCCGCGACTTGGCCAGGGTTTAACGATCGGCTGTAATGGAATGTTTGGAATGTGTTGCACTGGTCCGTGAGCCTGGCAATCCTGACATCCTTTAGCGAAAGTAATACAATCCTTGAGAATAGTAGGCCAGTAGTAGCGTGGCGACGAATTAACCAACGCATCTTTGGTCCAGCCTGATGCGAACCACAAACGCCGGAATGCACCTCACGCAGAAGCCGCTTAGCCTCGGTGCCATACACGCAGCGGAAATCGTTACCGACCTCGCTGCGCCGGCGAAGCTCACCATTGCGAAGCACAAAGTTGAGGGCGAGAAACCGCATTTTCCGGGAATGGGTAGCGTCATGAGGGTGCTCGAGGTAGGCAATGAACGGTAGCCGACAGTCTTTATCGATAGGGTCTAAAGCAGCGACGTCAAGAGAATCTGCCTGATATTGCCCCGTGGTAATGAAAGAAGGAAGAGTGCGTCGTTCGACCTTGAGTAGTCGTTCGCGCACGCCGTCTCGCAAGCTAAGGCCAGAGGCAATCTGGGTGAGCTCATTCGCCGCGAAGTTGAACTCGCGCGGAATGTGCTCGATGTGAACGTTATCGAACCGGTCCAATATGTCAAACGCTTTGCGTAAGTAAGGCTCGATAGATGAACTCAAGCACTTGAACTTCGTGACAAGTTGGGTGACAACCAATAAGGAGTCGCCAAAGACTTGAACCTTGCGGACTCCTAAGTCCAGCAAGATTTCCAGTCCGTGATGAGCACCTCGTATTCCGCCTGATTATTTATACATTTAAAGTCTAGCTTGAAAGAGTAAGAAAACCGGTCTCCTGCAGGGTTCTCGATGGCGATCCCGGCACCAGCAGCGAGTTTAGTGCGCGAGCCATCAAAGTAAAGAGTCGATGGAGTAAGGGAGACTACGGCGACCTCCAACTCGCGGAATACTGTCAGCTCAGTTGGCGGGTGATGAGCGAGGAAGTCCGCTATGGCCTGTCCTTTAACTGCTTTTTGCGGAACATATTGCAAAGAGAAGTCAGACAAAGCCAATATCCATTTACCTATGCGTCCCCGTAGGATAGGGCGGGAAAGCATATATTTGACTAGGTCGGACTGAGCGATCACCACCGTGGTAAAGGCCAACATGTAGTGGCGGGGCTTGCAACCTGCAAAGAAAAGGGCGAGACACAACTTTTCCATTAGGGAGTAGCGCGTCTCGCAATCGGTCAACACCCTGCTAAGATAGTAAACGGCGTGTTCCACTACGTTCTCGTCGTCTTGTGCCAAGAGTCTGCCAATAGACAAATCAGCAGCGGCGATGTAGAGCTTAAGCGGAACGCCATGGCGAGGGGGAACCAAAACAGGTGGGTTTGTAAGATAGTCCTTGATACGATCGAAGGCCTCCTGGTGTTGTGACTCCCATACGAACTCGGTTGCCCCCTGGAGCTTTAGAAGAGGCGAAAAGGGCTGAACTTTCCTTGCCGCGTTTGAAATGAAACGGCGGAGGAAGTTGATTTGCCCGATCAGTTGTTGGAGCTCCTTTTTGGTTGTAGGAGGCGAGGCGTTTATTACCGCCTGCGCCTTGTCTTTGGGGATCTCGATACCCCTTTAATGCATTAGAAAACCTAGGAAGTCGCCTGCCTCCGCGAAGAAAACACACTTGGCGGGGTTCATCTTCATGTAATATTTTCGCATCCGCGTGAAAACCTGCCAGAGGACTTCAACGTGTGTCGCCCGCGTCTTGGTTTTAACCACAATATCGTCGATGTACACCTCAATCATCTTTCCCAAAATGTCGTGAAATATAAGGTTCATGGCGCGCTGATACGTTGCCCCTGCGTTCTTAAGTCCGAAAGGCATGACAACGTATTCAAACGCACCTGCAAACCTTGGGCAGCGGAAGGCGGTCTTGTGACGATCCTCTTCGGCAACAGGAATCTGGTGGTATCCGGCGGTTCCGTCCATAAAGGATAGCACTTCATGCCCCGCAGTGGCATCAATGAGGAGGTCTGCGACAGGCATGTGGTATATATCCTTAGGCGTTGCGTTGTTGAGGTCCCGATAGTCGACACAGACGCGTGTTTTGCCATTCTTCTTGCGGACTAGGACGATGTTAGATAGCCATTCGTTGTACTTGGCCACGCGAATGATACCTGATCGGTGCATGTTCTCAATTTTTTCCTTGACCACGATCTGGGTCTCAGTTAGCATGAATCTGCCGTCTTGGCGGACTGGACGTCTGTCAGGATTAGTAGGCAGACGGTGACATACTAAATCCGGGGATAGGCCAGGCATGTCTTCGTACTGCTCGGCGAAACAGTCCCTATATTCATGTAGTAAGGCGAGAAGGTCTTCCTTTTCTTGTCCCGCCAACTTGGCACTGATGGAGAGTAGCAAGGGTTTCTCTGCAGTCCCCACGTCGACTTCTAAGGTGGGATCGTGGACTTGAGGCGGTGTGTCGTCCAAGGCAGCGGGAGCTAACTGAATAACTTCCTCCTCGGTATCGGTATAGTCCACTATCTCGTCTACATATTTCATAGTGGCAACCCTGTCGTAGGCTTCGCGTTCCGCCCAATGTGAGAGGAGTCTCTCACACAAGGACTCGCCAGCCTCCCGTGCTTCTTCTGAGGGTGTACTAATCATCAGAAGGTTGGAAATGGTCCGCGATGGTGTAAGGACGTTGTAAGTCGTCCCTTGCCTGAGTGAGTCCCCATCGCGTTAAGTTAGATGCCGTGACCCCATACGGGCGGCCTTTAGAATCGATGCCTTGAACGTCTAATGGGCCCAAGTCGGTATTGTAGTAGCGAGCATCATTGAAGTTGGCGGAAATGGAGAAAGGATGCGGGTCCGCTTTGATGAGGACCGCCTCGCGTCCCTCATTGTCCCAGATTATGAGCTCCTGGTGCATGGATGAAGGTATACAAAAACTCCTATGGATCCAATCGCGGCCTAGGATCATGCTGTAAGATGAAGCGCACTCGGCGACAAAGAAAGTATAGACCCTTGAAGCCGGTCCCACCTTGACCCATAAGAACAACAAACCTAGAGTCCTGGAGACTTGTCCGGTGAAGTTCTTGACTGTCAAGGACGTAGTTTGGATCATCGAGCGTGGGATACCAAGAAGTCCCATAGTGTGAGTGGTGACGACATTCACTGCAGCTCCTGTGTCGACCATAACTTTGTTTATCATAATTCCTTCCACTTCAGCCGTGATATACAACGGCCTCATGTGAGTGGCCATGTCCAGGGTCGGAGTGGAGAAGGTCACTGTCAACATGCGTGTGACGCTGCTTGTGGCTTCCAATGGTGCAGCGTGTACGGGCTCCGCCGAGACCGGACTCATCTCACTGCTGCAAAGGGGGGATATGTCGCAGACATTGTCGTTATTGTCTGGAATATCCGCCGCGTTGCATGTTGTATTTAGCGGGAGAGTGTGTCTCTCAGATATGAAGAACACCATCCCGACTTGAAAAGAGAATTGTTCGCGGACTGGGATTAATGGAGTCTCAATGGCCCCGTGTTCTCCATCGAGCACGGCGAACGCATTCTCTGTGGGGATGACTTCTTCGTTCGTAGGCCCTGCGGACACCTCAACCATGTTACAGGTGAATGATTCACCCTGTCCTTCTGTTTGGTCGTCTCCCAAGTCGATGCGAGGCTCGTAATGAGTCTCCTCGTTCAGTGAATTTTCGCGGAAGCATTGGGCCATAAGTTCCGCGAGGTTGGGGCTGGAGGTGCTACTTTCGACCCCTGGCGAGATGTTACCCTCTGGCTGCCGTGGTCGCCAAACAAGTTTGGTCAAGGGCAGTTTGTCCTCAGCTGAAAGTCTATCCGCGGCTAGAGAAGCGCTGGCATTGTCCTCTGCCTTAGACGGAGGAGGTACTAAGACCTGAGGCTCCTGTTTGGGTTGTGGTTAGGGCAGACATGGTCGTGATAGTTCCTTTTTAGCCTCAGGTTCCTGGCGAAGAGGCTTCTGGTGATGTGATGACCGAGGCGGCTCGCGCCTTGGCTCGGGCCTTGATGTGGCGAACATTTTTCGCTTCTCTGGGGAAGACGGTTCTCGTCTTCTTTCAGCCTCTGGCGACTGCCTACGCCTTGGTAGAGGTGGCAGGTTCCTTCGTCTTTCGGCTTCCGGCGACTGCTGGCGCCTTGGTGGAGGTAACAATTCCCTTCTTCTTTTAGGTTTTGATGAAGGCTTGTGCCGGGAGGACTGTGGATCCCTTCTCCTTGATGGCTCCAGAGATGATCTGTGCCTAACAGGGCGCGGATCCTGTCTTGGTGGTACAGTGAGGCGACAGAAGACATTCGCCTTTGGAGCGGGGTCGTCTGCTACCTGTGCACAGACACGTGGAGGCGTGACATGTGGTCTTTGGAGTAGAGCGCGCAAGCCTTCAGCTTCTCTCCACATCCTCTCGGGTGTCTGCGCGAGCTGCGAGGGTCGGATGAGGCCATCATCGGCCGCTCGCAAGGCACGCAGGATGCTGCCATACTTCTTCTATAACTTCCTCTTCTTGGATCTGCTGATGGTAACCGGCTTTCCCCCTTGCTGCGTGTACCAAATCCCTTCCTTGATCGCTGATTTGGATGTCGGGGGAATGTAGGGGTCGGTCAAGATACCTCGCCGAGGGCTTGAAGCCTCGTTGTCTTGGCGTTCGCTGCCGGAGTCGGATATGTCCATCTCGCTTGAAGCTGGAGACAAAGCTATATCTTTAGTCCAGTGTGATTGGACGAAGGTTTCGAGGCGTTTGATCCTCTGTTCCAGCTCTTCGCGAGTCCTGGGACTCATAGGTTGATAGTTGTCAGCTGGAGACGGTGTATCGTCCCGCATGGTAGCTTTGCCTTTATCCTTTCTTGAAAGTCGATCGGGCTGCAGTCTGGCGGCTAACTCCCTTGCTGGGTAGTGGTTCCCATTTTGGTTTGCCAGAACGGTGTAGTCATTCGCCGGCCGCTTGCAGTCTCGACCTGGCGGTTCGCGTTGGCCCGCGTTCGGAGATAGGTCCAAAGTTATCGCGCGCTGGCCGATGCGAGGCCAGACGATGTCAGCAACTGTGATCATGAAGCCACCTTTGTCCTCAAAGCGAATATACTTGAGGTCTAGCCAGTCCTGGACTTGCTCACGGAGCTGGTAACAATCGCGAGTTCTGTGTCCCCAACTGTGATGGAGCTTGCAGTGGACGCGGCCTTCCTTGTATTCAACATATGGTAAGGCCCTTGATACAGTGACTAGTCCGCCGTCAATAAGATCGTCTAAAACCTCGTGCGCGAGGTTGACGTTGTAAGTGTACCGGCGAGATGGCTGACGTGTGTCATCATTACCATCTTCTCGGTCTCGCTTAAGTGCTCGGTGCTGATTATCACGCTATGGGTGTTCTGTCAGGTCCAAGGTGAGTCTCCGCTGGCCTGACTTTGGTGCCCGGTGGCGGCTGTTCTCCTCGGGATGGTCGTTCCAGTTTACTTTGACCATACCAACCACGGCGGGGAAAGGATCCACATCCACCAAAGAGACTGTGCTATCTGGCGTCTTCATTTTCAACGCGCCAGAGTTTAACCAAGTTTGCAGCTGGTCGCGGAGCTTGACACAGTCTTTGGTGTCATGATTGCAGATGTTGTGGAAACTGCAATATTTCTTATCCTTTAGTCCCTCCTTTGGTGGGATCTTGTGGTCCAAACGTACGCACTTCGCCTCGATCAAGTCATTGAAGACAAGATGGGCGTTTTTCGCGTCATACGTGTAAGACTCGTATTCGGGCTTTGTCCATGCAAAAGGCTGAATGGTGATTGGCTCACGAGTCATCTTGAGATTCTTCAGTTTGTGAGCCAAAGGCTTCCCGGTCAATTCAACTGCTCCGACGTCGTCGACATATCCCTGCGCGGCCTCACTCTCCTCTTGCCTTTGGTAGTAAGGGTCGAACGTGGGGGATTGGAGGTTGAGTGCCCCTACTGTCCTGTTTCTCCCCAGTACGTATGTCCTCATGGAGGCATTCGCCTTCTCATCCATTTCGTTGAGGATCAGCTCGTAACTGCCGACCTTGTTGATCAGGTCGCCCATAGACGTGAAGCGTTCCCCATGGTGCTTCAACCGCTGGCGATGCTCGAGGCCACGAACAACCAACTTAATGGCTTCCTGCTCGGGCAGAAGGAAGTCACACTTGGCCTGTTGGATTTTGAACCGTTGGAGGAAAGAGACCCTTGACTCCATGCTCTGCTGGCTCATTTAGGTGAGGGAGGCAAGGCCGACCTCTGGCTCAATGGTACCGTATGTTTCTCGGAACAGTTTCTCCATGGTAGGCCAGTCCGAAATGGATCCTGGCTTCAACCTGGAGTACCAACTGAAGGCAGCTCCGGACAGAGAAGTCCCAAAGAGCTTGAGCTTGAGGATATCATTGTTCCCATACTGGCCGCACTGGACTTTGAAGCGGGCCATATGGGTTGCTGCGTCTTCCCTTGTTTCTCCAGAGAAGGTAGTGAACACAACGTTCTTGAACCCATGCGGGAAAGGGTACTGTGCCACACTATCAGGGTAGGGGTCGCGATAACGCAAGTTAGCATCACCGTTTCCGGTTTGCTCCTTGAGGAGATGAGCTGGCGCCAGTCGGCTGTTGTCACAGGTGTAGGCTCCGCCCCCTCTTCATGGTTTGGCCATGCAGAGAAGCTGACGGCTTGTCCACCATTCTTGGGAATAAGGCTGGAGTAGGCTAGGAGCGGATCATCTTGTGTACCGACTCCATGGCGTAGAGAAGTATTCAATCCCTTGGAAGGAGCGAATGAGCCATGTGGTGGTGGACTCTTTGAAGTTCCTGCCCCTGGCGCGAACTGTGGGGCCTTCGGAGTCCCGACTATAGGGTTTCCCCTCGTGCGCTCGTTAGGAGGGACGTATTTGGAAGTTCCTTCATTCGCGCTTGGGCCAGTAGGGTTTAGAGCAGGGTTCTTCGGTGCCTGCGCCCTCATCCAGTCTTCAACTTCGAGGACCCGCAAGTTCAGCCGGTCCTGTTTGTCCTTGAACTCGTCTAGCTTCTCCAGACTGTTCTCACTCCCAAAGAAGGAAGCATTCTGCTGGTTATGCTGCTTGGTATCATGATCGTCCAAGCGGCAAGTTTGTTCATCAAATGTCGCGCGAGTGAGCGACAGGATCTCTGCATGCTGCTTTACGGTCTTCGCGTTCTGCTTCACGGTCTCCGTGTTCTGGTCTAGATCCGTCCGGATCCGTTGGAGGGAACCGTTGACCAAGCCCTTGTCTTCTCTTACTTCGCCGACAAACTGGTTGAAGTCTTCAGTAAGTATGGCAAGGTTGTGCTAGTCTGCTTCCCAAAGGGTCTTGTCCCTTTTGGCCTGTTTAGCAAGGCCGTCAACCTTCCCAGCAAGGTCGTGAGTAATGTTTGTCAAACCCTGGATCTGGCCCGTAAGTTTCGTGAGCATATGGAAGACTTGCTCCATAGACGAAGCAGAGTCTGTATCTTGGGTCGGCTGAGAGCCTACCATGGTGGTCTCGCTGAAGTCTGGATCACCAAACTGAGCAAGGACATGTTTTTGAGTGAAGGATCGGCAAGCCGCGCTGTTATGGGGCTTATACCGTAGTGATCTGTGCTTGAGGCAAGAAAGCTGAGGCTTTCGGTACGGCGCTTCCTCTGGTTTCCCTAAGGTGATCGCTTGTACTCCCTGTCCCACTGGGCGTGCCAATGTTTTGGCCACGATCCTCAGCGCGCGGAGCAGAGGTATATAGCGAGCAAAGAAGAGAGGGTGCGGCAGGCGTGCCACCTCACGGACGAGGAAAAGGTTGATGGTGTGCGCTTGACTTCTTGATCAGGCGGGAGGGGTTTCCAGGTGCCACCTCAGAGGAGGAATTTACGAGCACAATGCGATCGATACTCACGGAAGGACGCGAGCAGAGCAACAAATAAGGAGTTCAGAGAGATCGGGGTAGAGTCTGGAGGGCTCTGAAGAAGAACCTAGGCGGCGGCGCTTAGGGTTAGGGTTTTCGAGTAGCTCGAAGGATAACTGGGTTTCAGTTTGTGTTGTGTTTTTGTATTTGTTTGAGTGTCCCTCTGTTAGGGTTTGAGCCCCCTTATATAGTAGTTCGACTTACGGCAGAAGAAAAGTAATTAGAATCTAAGTCGGACTCTGAAACCCTAATAGCACAAGGGCACTGCTCCGTCCATGCGAACCAACCATCTTGTGACACATGTCCAGTTCGCACACTTCATTCCGCATAGTGCATTGCTTCCGCGCTACCAATTGTAGACTCCTATGCGAACTGAAATTCATCCCGCGGGCTGTCACATGATGCTATCTCGCGTGCTCCTGAAGCTCGCTTCCATTTCGCGGGTTATTGTAGCTCGCGAGCCTTAAAATGGTTTTTTATATTAAATGGGCCACATGGATTGGCCCGAAGCATATCAAAGACTTGTAAAAGTCTTCAACGTTTGTCGTGGTGCGCGCGGATTCCGCATGTTGCTTCCTCGCGAAATCTCCTACGCGAGCCAGTTCGCCAGCTCGCCTCGCCTCGCCTACGCGGAGTGTCAATCTCGCCTACGCGAAGTACATTTGCGTCTCGCCTACGCGGACTTGTATCGCCTCGCCTACGCGGACTGGCAAATAGTAATTCTGCGCGCGAACTATGTGTTCCGCATGAACTGCGTAGTCCGCCTATGTCCATTCCGCGCGCGAGCTAAGTGAAGTCCAGTTCGCACGCGAACTCTATTCTCAGCTCGCGTGGTCTTACTGGCGGGCCATCACTTGTAAACTTAAAAAAACTTGGGCTCGCCGGTATGACATGGACCAAGAAATAATTAATATTTACATAGACATTTACTGTCCAGTAAAATATTAATTTAGGCATAAACAACGTTAACACTCCTCCTCAAGTTGGCGCATACAAATCTTGAATGTCCAACTTGTCAAGTGATTCACTTAACGCCCTGGACGACACAGCTTTGGTAAGGATGTCTACTAGCTGCTCCTCCGAAGGAACAAATGGGAACAAGATTATGCGAGCATCTAGCTTTTCCATGATGAAGTGCCTGTCAATCTCTACATGGTTTGTCCGATCATGCTGAACATGATTATGTGCAATTTCAACCGCAGCAGTATTATCACAGTGAAGAGGCATTGACCATTCCTGCTTGAAACCCAAACTCTTTAATAAACTTCTCAACCATAACAACTCACAGATTCCTTAAGCTATACCTCTGTACTCAGCTTCTGCACTAGAACAGGCCACCACATTCTGTTTCTTGCTTCTCCAAGTGACTAAGTTTCCACCAACAAACGTAAAATAACCAAACGTAGAATGCCTGCTAGTGATGTTCCCTGCCTACTCCGCATCAGTGTAACCACTATTCCTTAAATGTCCATGCTTACGAAACACCAGGCCTTTTCCAGTAGCATACTTTAAGTATCTCAAGATTGTCATCACAACATTTATGTGATCTTCACTAGGATTGTGCATATACTAACTCACCACACTAACCGCATAAGCAAGATCAGGTCTAGTATGCGACAAGTAAATTAATCTTCCAACTAACCTTTGATATCGAGATTTGTCAGTCGGAACTTGATCAGGGTACTCTGCAATTCGATGGTTCTGTTCTATCGGTGTATCAACTGGTGTACAATCAAGCATACCAGTCTCTGCTAGCAAATCCAGAACATATTTTCTTTGACTCAGCATGATACAATCCTTGTTCCTGGCTACCTCAATTCCCAAGAAATACTTTAAATTCCCAAGGTCTTTCATCTCGAATTCAGAAGACAACTGATCTTTCAATTTTCTAATTTCACCAATGTCATCACCTGTCACTACCATGTCATCTACATAAATGATCAAGGAAGTAAGCTTACCCTGTCGGTGTTTCAGGAATAAAGTATGATCTGAATTACTCTGCCTATACCTAATCTTCTTCATGAAAGATGTGAACCTTCCAAACCAAGCTCTTGGAGATTGCTTCAATCCGTACAGGGACTTTTTCAATCTGCACACCATCTTCTCGCCCGTAGAAGTATTATATCCTGGAGGAAGATCCATGTAAATTTCTTCATTCAAATCTCCATGAAGAAATGCATTCTTCACATCAAACTGCTGCAGGGGTCAATCCAGATTAGCTGCCAAAGACATGAGGACTCGAATGGTATTGATCTTTGCCACAGATGCGAACTTCTCATCATAATCCACCCCATATTTTTGAGTGTATCCTTTTGCAACCAACCTTGTCTTATATCTGTCAACTGAGCCATCTGCATTATGCTTCACAGTATATACCCATCTACAACCAACGGTCATCTTTCCAGGTGGTAATGGCACCAAATCCCAAGTACCATTCTTCTTGAGAGCATCCATCTCAACCTCCATTGCTTTGGTCCACTTCTCCTCCTTGATTGCATCCTGCATAGAGACAACATATAATTGATTCACAAATGCTACATAAGGTTTAGACAATCTATGAGTTGACATGTAGTTAGCTGTAGGATACTTGGCTTTAGCTGATAAGAGAGGCTCATATTTTTTAGGAGGTTGACCACGGGTTGACCTAGTAGACAAGACTCTACTAGATTCATGAACATTGGAGGATGACAACAGAATAGTACTACACATCTCAGGTGATGACAAGCGAGGAGTGATCGTTGATGTAGGGGGAGAGACTGAACTTGCATGTACATCTTCAACAACTGGCGGCTGATTACTATTCAATTCTCTTCCATTCGGCGTGTCGGACAGTTGTTCGTCATGTCGAACACTTTCAGAAGAGGAAACAGTTGCCTCAACTTGGGCAAGTTCAACAAATTGAACCACTTTTTGAGGTTCCAAAGTATTATCTCTCGGATTCTGGATCTGATCGGTGACAAGTAGAAGATCCTTTTCAGCGGGGTTACTGTCAACAATTACACAATCTTCTAGTTCTCCAAATTGATCTTCATAAAAAACATGCTTCTCCTCCTCACTCGGAGATACCGTAGGAGAAAAATAGCAGAGGTCTTCACTAAATGTGACATCCATGGTGAAATAGAATCGTTGATACAGAGGATGGTAGCACTTATATCCTTTCTGATGAGATCCGTATCCAACAAACACACACTTAAGGGAACGAGCCTCCAACTTAGATCTCTGATTTTTGTAAAGATGAACATAGGCCACACAACCAAAGACACGAGCAGGAAGTTTGTTGAGAGATGGAATAGTAACATGTTCAGACAATACCTCAAAGGGAACCCGATTCTGAAAAGCTGCAGATGGTAGACGGTTGATAAGGTGAGAGGCACACAACACAGCTTCACCCTATAAATATTTGGGTAGATTGGCACTGAGTAAGAGAGCTCTTCCAATATCCAAGAGGTATCGATTTTTCCTCTCAGATACCCTATTCTGTTCTGGTGTCTGAGGACAAGTAGTCTAATGAACAATTCCATGTTGCTGAAAATAGTCTCGGTCTCTCGGAAAGAGTGGTTAACAAACTCTTCTCCATTGTCAGATTGAAATATTTTCACACAAGCATCATACTGAGTTCGGATGAGACTATGAAAAGCGGTGAAAGCCGAAAACGCAATATCCCTCTTTTTCAATAACACAACCCAAGTTAATCTTGTAAAGTCATCAATAAACAAAACAAAGTACTTCATTCCTGTCAATGTCAAATTCTTCGAAGGCCCCCATACATCAAAATGAATCAACTCGAATGGTGCAGAACTAGAAGAAAAACTAGGAGAATAACTGGACTTATGACTCTTAGCAAAAACACAAGTTTCACAATGGAGACTTGACTCTTTTATTCCAAAAAACAAAGATGGCATCGACTTCTTCATGACTCCAAAAGATGGATGACCCATTCGGCGATGCCATAGCCAAATTTCTTTTACTCGATCAGAACTCAATGTCAGGGCAACGGTTGGTGACGGTGCTCTTGCTTCCCCGCTATACATGCAATCCAAGTGAAACAGTCTCCCCCGTAGATCCCTCTTACCTATTATCGCCTGAGATGATAGGTCTCAGAAGATAACATACATAGGAAAAAGGTTACAGAGCATTTGTTTTGTGAAATCAATTCAGAAACAGACAATAATTGATGTGATAGAGCATGAACATAAAGGACTTTGTTTAACACAATTGTTGGAGTAAATTGAATTGACCTTATATCTAGGACCGGGAAGGACACCCCATTTGCATTAGACACTTCAGGTATGGGAGATGGGGACAGACTCGAAAAAAAGGACTTATCAAATGTCATATGATCAGACACACCAGAATCAATTATCTATGTATCACTACCAGTAAAGTTAGAAAATTTTAATGCAATACCAATTTTACCTCTTTTCTCATGAGAACACATACCTGTGGTAAGGTCTTGTCCTCCTACTCCATAGAAATCAGGTTCACGGGAAACTTCAGGTTGATCACTAAAGATTGCTAGATCCATTGCAAAGAGGATTTGATGATAGAGGAACAGAACAAGTACGACAGAATTCAACGAAATCTAAAGCTTCATTCTACACGTCGAATAGATCAAATTGAGACAGGTTTAGAACAAATTTGCAGTGGAAAACAACAGGGTCAGATCACCAAGATTGCCAAGATCGACTTAGGCTTTGATGCCAAGTCAAACAGAACACAAAAGGTTGAGAATTTTTTGATGTATTGAACAAACCCCAAGTCGGGTATATATACAAGCACAGTTCTAAGCCTAGAAGGAAACTAATTACACCGAAAAATTTATATAATCCTAGTTGATTACAGAATATACATCTTCTTAAAATACTAGGATTGAGACTCACATTAACACTATTGATGTTGAAGAATATTTATGATTAATTACGGATTTTTCAAAAGAGAACAATCAATTTATGATTCATTCTATTAACATTTAATCTTTATTAAGACTAATTAAGATTTTTTTAACACTTGAAAGGGTACAACTGAACCCTCTGGGCCCTACGCCATTGTTAGCGACGGATATTACAATCAAGTGAATTATGCGTATATAAATTCTTTGCGAATATAATTATCCACATGGTTAAACCTTTTGACTTGGAGTGACTCAGCCCAAGAATTCTAGTGCCCTAATTACAACCCAAACATATGAAAAACGTGTTGTGCATTGTTGAGGATTTCACATTTGTTAATTTTATTAATTATCATTCAAACTGTTTACGC
This sequence comes from Fragaria iinumae, assembly GCA_009720345.1. NCBI lineage: Eukaryota > Viridiplantae > Streptophyta > Magnoliopsida > Rosales > Rosaceae > Fragaria > Fragaria iinumae. The sequence goes on from CM019120.1 coordinate 13,417,113, forward strand.
CTGAATTAATATTTTACTGGACAGTAAATGTCTATGTAAATATTAATTATCTCTTGGACCAGGTCATACCGGCGAGATGGAGTTTCTCCAAGTTTACAAGCGATAGCTCGCCAGTGAGACCACGCGAGCCAAGTTAGTCTTCGCGCGGAACGAACTGCATGCGAACTTGACTTCACTTAACTCACACGCGGGACGGACATAGGCGGACTACGCAGTTCGCGTGGAACACTTAGCCTGCGCGCGGAATGACTTCGCGTGGAATGACTGTTCAACAGCCCGCGAGGCGAGGCGAGATTGCCAATCCAGATGGACTCTCCGCGTAGGCGAGGCAAGGCGAGCTGGCGAACAAGCTCGCGTAGAAGACTTCGCGAGGAAGCGACATGCGGAGTCCGCGCGCACTACGACAAACGTTGAAGACTTTTTCAAGTCTTTGACATGCTTCCGGCCAACCCCTGTGGCCCATTAAATATAAAAAGCCCTTTTAAGGCTCGCGAGCTGCGATAGCCCGCGAGATGAGGAGGCTCCTGATTCCAGTTCGCATAGGAGTCTACAGTTGGCAGCGCGGAATGAAGTGTGCGAACTGGACATGTGTCACGAGTTGGTTGGTTTGCATGGACGAAACAGTGTCCTTGTGAAATAGTGTTTCAGAGTCCGACTTGGATTCTAATCACTTTGCTTCCGCTGAACTACTATATAAGGGGGCTCAAACCCTAACAGAATGGACTCTCTCAAAAAATCAACACACAACTACACACAACTACACACAACTTTACAACTTTACAACTTTACAACTTTACAACAAACAACTCAGAGACAACTCTCAGACAAACCCAAACTGAAACCCAGTTTCTCCTCGAGCCCTCATCGAAAACCTAACCCTAAGCGCCGCCGCCTAGGCCGTTCTCCAGAGCCCTCCGGACTCTGCATCCCCGCTTCTCTCCGAAACTCCCTGTGATTGCTCTGCTCGCGCCGCCATGAGTATCGACCCGCTTGTGCTCGTAAATCCTCCTCTGAGGTGGCACATGTGACCCCCCTTTCTGCCTGATCAAGAAGTCAAGCGCACCCCCCACATCAACCTTTTCCTCGTCCGCGAGGTGGCACGCCCGCAACTCTCCCATCTCTTTGTCTGCTAGAAGCCTCTGCTCCGCGCGCTGAGGACCGTGGCCAAAACACAAACCATCAAACCTGTATAATTAACTTAATTAATCCTTGTAGCTTTTTTTCATATCAATGTAAAGTTTCTTAATTTTAGACAGATATTTATCTCTTTTGGTCCACAGTTTCTTAATTTTAAAAAGAATGGCCCAGCAGCTTGAAAATGAAGCCCTTTCTATCATATTGTGCAACACGAGGGAACAATCACATCGTTTATTAATTTGCCCTTTTTCAGTGTACCATCTTTCTTTAATCAGATCACTCGATCTGATGTTTTCTTTCTCGTTTCCAGAAAAAAAGAAAAAAAGAAAAAAAGTTGTTCTGCTTTGTCCCCCACAATTGATTTTGTATGTCTTATGCATATCAAAGAAGGCTGAAATTAAGTTTCTGCTTTGTGGTAATTTAAATAAATATGACCTATATCTTAGTTGTAACATGCATGTTTTAGACAACATATCCTGTGATCAAGAAACAAACACAAACACAAATCATGAATATCATTTGTTTTTTTTTTTTTCATGTATTAATTTCATTCAGGAAATCAATCGTGACCAGAAAAAGAAGTCATATTTTCTTCACGTGTTGTCTTTATCATTTAGAGAGTTGCATCATTCTATGATCGATATCTTGGCTTTCACATTCGACAAATTATTGTCCTTTCTTATCTTCAAGATCATGTTTACCAGCATAAGACATCAAATCAAGAACAATGTGAATCACAAGAAAAGACTATTTCATCATCTACACTACATGAAAGGATGAATTGTCTGATGATCGATATTATTGGCCAGTCCGAAAAGTGAGTTGAGCTTGTGTTAATTTGGCTCCTCGATCAGTTCTAATATTTGGCTCCGCTATTGTGACTATGTCTAGCTAAGTAATGTATGCAATGTTCTAAAAGGTGTTACGCAGTAGGTGGGTGGTAACCCGCAACTTAGAGTCTGGACCAACTTAGGCTAAGACTAGGTAATTTGTTTTTTTTTCAGATTTATTAATTAAAAATATATATTTTATATACTTAAATACTTGAAAATAGTTAAATATGGATAAATTATTCAACATAAATCTTGTGAGACCAATTTATAAGATAAATTTATCCAAAATTTAGCATAACTTTCTTATACACTTTTAATTCTAAACACATCATTCACTCTTATACTCTCATGCTCCCTACAATATCTACCCCACCACAAAAAAAAAAAACAAATTAACCGGAGAGCTTAGTAGCCTAGACGGGCTAGGCGGCGTTTAGGTGGCCGCCTAATTGCCCACAGCCTAGCACAAAGGCTTAGAAGAAAAACGAGACGGCTTCTTGCAGCCTAGAGCCTAGGCGGGGATTATGCGGTCCTAGACGGGGCCTTTTAGAAGTCTGAATGTCCGTTTAGACCTAAATACAATGATAGCTTTACCCATGAACTTGAGCTAGACCTAGATTTTCAACAAAAGTCCTCTGAGCTCTCTTTAATTACACAATAAAGGTCTCAAGTATTATTATTATTATTTTTTTTTTGTATTATTCATGTGCATAAAATGAAAGGCATTTATTCAAAAAAAAAAAAAATTAAATAAATAAAAGGCATTTGCCGGTCCTTTTCCAGAAGTCTCTCAAATCCAAATTCACCAAATGGCAACGTGTTCGTATTGAGCTGGACAACACTTATAAGGCTACTGTCCTAGCTCAACCTTGCTATAAATAGTCCCTCAGCAAACACTGAACTCCAAGAACAACCAGTTCCCTTAAGCAAATCCATAAGCCAGAATTAATCACAGCTCCTTCATTTCCTTTCCTTTCCTTTTGTGTTAACTAAGCCATCTGCTTCACCATGCTAGGCATGGCACAAAATGTGGTGAGCAATGTGACCTCAACTGTCACCAACATTGAGGGTGAGCTCGGCTTGTTCACCATGTCTGACCACAAAATCTTGGAGCTCATTTACACCAGCCATGTCCATGAGGACGACTCCTTTGACGTTGATTCTCTTTTCTTGATCACCGAAAACATCATCAAGCGTTCTACCCAGATCGTCGATAACATCGTGCAGGTATACATAGTGTGCTGTGTTAGTCCATTATGCAGTGTTTTTCAATGTGTGAATTTGTATGGACGTGTTGTGATTCTATCTGTTTAGAAGTTTCTGTAGAAAGCATCTTGGAACAGTAGTGCTTCTGCTGGTAGCGCTTTTGCGATGAGGTCCATAAGCTTTCTTCACCACAAATATAAGTGCATGCAATAAACGAAAAAGGCTTTACTTTAACGTACAATTATTGTTTTTGTTTTTTTTTCTGGTTAAATGGAAACAAGATGAGACGAGGAGAATCGGAACTTTACTTTTGCTGCAAATAAAAACAGATTAGAGAGAACGATTAAGTCGTTTTCAGTAACGATCGAAGCAGGCATGGGTCACCAACACCACGCATTCCACCACGCATTCATGTATTTGACAAAACACATCAATTTCATGGACAAGAACAAAAAAATTCATTAAAGATAATTGAAAAAAAAGAAGTTGTTCTTTACCATGCATGAGTCGTGGACCAAGAAAATGAATCTCTATACAATCTTTGTCACCAATTAGATATCCATTTTTGAACTTAAAATATATAGTTGATTTATAGTAATTTTAAGTTTCTAAATTATGTTACTGTGCAAAGTTAATTATACTCAGAAAGTTCATAGATTTTTAGCATGGTTATATTGAAAATTGATAACCCTTGATAATGTATGGGAAATATATATATATATATATATATATATATATATACACACACACAAACGTCCGCACTAATGGTTTTGGTGCGGATTTTCATTTTTGCACCACTTTTCGATCGAATTTCCTCATCTTCATCGTCTAGTATCTAGATAATATTCTGTAGATCATCTCTGCAAAATTTCAGCCAATTTGGTAATCGTTAAGACCCTCAAAATCGAAAAATTAATGGACGGACTGAATTCTGTCAAACATGAACCGTTCATGTTTGTAACAGAAAGACGCCATTTTGAGGGCCTTAACGATTACCAAATTGGCTGAAATTTTGCAGAGATGATCTACACAATATTATCTAGATACTAGACGGTGGAGATGAGGAAATTCGATCGAAAAGTGGTGCAAAAATGAAAATCCGCACCAAAACCATTGGTGCGGACGTTTGTAGCCAAGAAGCCCTATATATATATATTACTTTTATCGAAAGGTTTACTTTTTAGTTGGGGATTTGGTTTTTTAGACCAATTTTTGTGAAATCTGTTTTTGGAATAAAATTTGTTTGGCTCAAAGTTATTTTTGTAGGGTGTGAATTTTCTTTTTGAATGGTAAGGAATAAATTTATTGCTTGCCTTTTTTCTTCTTGAAGGAGGTAAGGGAGGTAGGCCATATTGCTCACAAAAATTTCCTAATTCGTATTTAGCTGTTTTCTTATCTGATTTCATCTGAGCATTCAATTTCATATCTATACACATTCTTAATCCTTCTTTTTGGATAACTGTAATTATGTTTCCATAAGTTAAAGAATCATAGTTTATGTGACCTGTTTCATTACTAAGAACTTGTCTGATTTTATGAGCAAATAATTTTGGAAGACCATTTATGAATTTTTCTTTCCAAAATGGTTGGTTACTATCGTCTCTAAGCATAACTCGAGAAATGAAAACATCTTTATACCATTTGAAATCACTTAGGGTAGGACACCTAAGGTTACTGAGTTGATCATGAATTCTGGATGTGATGTGGCTAGGGGTTCCTATGAAATGTTGAATAATTGTGTAAAATAAGGTATTAACAGCATCAGAAATTCCCATTCCTGTGCGTTCGTCGAAGATGGTAGTCCCATCTTCATCTCGTTTAATGACATGTTTAATGGATGATCTAGAATCAGGAGTGAGATGTTTTTCCCACCAGGAATGAAGCATTCCTGTAAATCCTGTGGAAAGTATGTCAATGATTTCAGGCTGGGTGAAATTATGATTTGTGACATAGCTATTAGCTGCCATAGACATATGGTGTAATTTATTTAGGATTTCTTGTTCTGATAAATTATCAATGTTCCATTCATAAGTTTTATCAGAAGAAACTGAGAATTGATTATTAAGATGATTAGTGGGTTGTATATCTAAAGGGAGAGGACGTTCTGTCCAAGTTTTAAAAGGATGCTTCTTTGGATGGATTATCCTATCTAGATTGAAAGTTTGAAACATTTGGTTTAATTCTTTAATTTGGCTAGTGTTACTAAAATCGCTATCGGAAAAAGAGTTTTCTTGGGTATGAATTACAACAATTCTACTGGGTTCAGGTGTTTCAGTTTTTAATTTTTCTAACATTCGTTCAATCTTTTGAATAGAAGAAGTAGGATTTAGGGTAGGTTTATTTAATTCACTAAAATGAACTAAAGGAGTTTCTGGTTTCGGTTGTGGTAGGATATTAGTTTTAGAGGATATGTTATCAATCTTTATTTCTATTTTATCTAACTGGGCTCCTATGGTTACTAGGCTTTGGTTTGTATAATTATTTTGTTCAATAATTTTTTTAGTATCTGGGTTAATTTTCTTAGTTTCTGGATCTTCGATGGCAATTTTAAAAGGTGAAGCTGTGATTGGACTGTTTAGATGATCAATTATTATTGTTTCAACAGGGGGATGATCAATTATGCTTGAAACTAGATCTGAAATATTCTTTCTTGATTTTATCGATCAATTAAACAACCAAAAAATTCAAACATTAACAAAAGCACGTTGGAAAACTTCCACTAGCTCAGTCCTTTCCAGTCATCCCCCTGTTGAAACAATAATAATTGATCATCTAAACAGTCCAATCACATTTCTTCTTATTTGAAAGATTTCTGGGTTTGCTCAAATTTGAAAGGGAGAATACTGGAAATCGCTGGTATGTGATTGAGTTGTTTGGGAAATACCCAGAAATCATACCCATATATGTATTCGTTGGAGGTATGGCTATCTCCATGTGTTTGACTTGATTGGCAAATACCCAGAAATCTACCCAACTTCATGACCACCACGGTCCTATAATTCGGTATACATGCATAATTTTCGTTTTGCTTTTTCATCTTTCATTAATACCCATAAACGATGTCACCCAAATTACCACGAAATCAAAATTAATTTTAAATCTTGATTATCAACTTGCTTCTTCACAAACAGAGGAAACTGAAATGGATGGATCTGTAAGGGGAAAAAGTTGAAATGGAAGAAGATGCAAAGTCTGGAGTTGCTCGATTAATTTTACAGTAGGGAGATATCTGTCAATGGTGTTGGTGTTGCTCGATCGAACATGTAGGAAACATGATTCGATCTGGGTGGTACTTGTTTTCTCAGGAGGAAGAAGACGATAAGGAGTAGGAAGGTGACGACCCTTTAACTTAATCTCAGTCTTATAAATTCATTAAGTCAGATTTAACGGTAGAGAGCTTATCCCTCGTATAAGCCCAAAAAAAAATCCCTCGTTATATATATATATATATATATATATATGCCTTCTCAGTTGCGAAAGTCCGCACCAATAGTTTTGGTGCGGATTTCCATTGTTACACCACTTTTCGATCGAATTTCTCCATCTCCACCGTCTAGTATCTAGATAATATTATGTAGATCATCTTTGCAAAATTTCAGCCAATTTGGTAATCGTTAAGGCCCTCAAAATTGCGTTTTTCTGTTTTAAACATGAACGGTTCATGTTTGACAAAATTCAGTCTGTCAATTTGTTTTTCGAGTTTGAGGGTCTTAACGATTACCAAATTGGCTGAAATTTTGCAAAGATGATCTAGATAATATTATCTAGATACTAGACGGTGGAGATGAGGAAATTCGATAAAAAAGTGGTGTAAAAATGGAAATCCGCACCAAAACCATTGGTGCGGACCTCCGCACCTGAGAAAGGCTATATATATATATATATATATATATATATATATATATATATATATATATATATATAGTGCCATTCCACTAAGAGATCCCTTATTTTGGTTTATATGAGAGATGAGAGATTACACCAACTTTTCAATTATATTTTTGAATCTCCACCGTTCAGTTTGTTGGTCCTTATATATAGATCAATTCTGCAAATTATATATAGTGCAATTCCACTAAGAGATCCCTTATTTTGGTTTATATGAGGGATGAGAGATTACACCAACTTTTCAATTATATTTTTGAATCTCCACCGTTCAGTTTGTTGGTCCTTATATATAGATCAATTATGCAAATTTTCAGCCAATTTGGTGATCGTTAAGGTGTCGAACAAGATTAAATCAATGAACGAACCAAATCTGCCAAACATGAACCGTTCATGCTTATAATTATAAATCGTAGTTTTGAATGCCTTAACGATGACCAAAATTTCTGAAAATTTACAGAAGTGATCTACTCATATAGAACTACATGTTGAACGGTGGAGATGTGATTTTGTGATTGAAAAGTTGGTGTAATCCCCCATCCCTCATATATGTCAAAAAAAGGGATCCCTTAGTAGAAGGGCCTTGTATATATATGTGTGTGTGTGTGTGTGTATATATATATCAGGGTATTGATCTTGAATATTATTAGAACACTAGCTAGATTCCAGTTATTAATTACTTGTGACTTGTTGGCTTCGTTGCAGGGAACCCAAGTTCATGTTGACACCATAGATGAGATGCCCCCAAAAGCCAGCTTCAGCTCCCCATTGTGTACCCTCAAATCAATTGGTTGTGAGGTGACTAATTATTACTTACACTGAAAATTTTCCTATTTTAGGATTTTTTTTTTCTCTGAGTTACCTAAATTAACAACCTTTGTACGTGTATGAAATTTCAGCTATCTTGCAAGGCTCCAGGTGACGAGATTGCCCACAAATCAACACTTTCAATACTCAACAAGCTATCGACCTATTCCTGGGAAGCCAAGGCAGTCTTGGCCTTAGCTGCCTTTGCTTTGGAATATGGTGAGTTCTGGCTCCTTGCCCAAATCCACCAATCTGACCCGCTTGCGAAGTCTGTCGCAATCCTTAAGCGAGTGCCCGTCCTTCTCAAGCCCGCTGACCTCCAGAAACGGCGCCAGGCAGTGGTTGAGCTTAACACTCTGATCAAGACCACATTGCAAGTGATCGAGTGCATGTTTGAGCTGGAGAAGCTTTCTACTTATGATCCAAAGGATGTGCCTGCATTGGCCATTGCAATGGACCATATCCCAGTTGATGTCTACTGGTCTATCATAACCATTGTTGCTTGTGCTACTAAAGTCACCCTTCTCACCAGTGATGAGTAAGCTTTCGTGTCAACACCATTTGATGATCTCTATAGTTGACGTGATTGGAGATAGTGAAGAACATTTATTTATTTATCTAATCTGAATTTGATGTAGGGACAAACCACACGATTTATCCCAATATTCTCAAAAGATCCATTACATCCTAAACAAGCTTAAGATCCAGCTGATAATCTGCAAAAAACAAATAGGTGGGTACTTTTTTTTCTTAATCAATTTGTATTAGTTGTGTATCTTGTACTACAAGAAATGCTGAAGAATTAGTATTGAAAACAGAGGAGGCAGAGACCTATAGGAAGCTGAGGAAACTTTTTCAGACCCCTACCGAAGTTATGGAGGTGTTCAAGGCCCTGATTTTCACCAAGGATACAGTGCAGCCAATCATTGATGGTTCGACTAACAAAACGGTTTGTTCGATCCCCCTATCAAATACCGTATTGTGGAATAAAATTTATAACGTAGTTTATCCATAGTTTTAAACTTGCATTGTACTAATCCATGTAATTGGTTATCCAAATTCCAAACAGGTTACCATTGATGTGCTGAGGAGGAAGTATGTGTTGTTGTTCATTTCAAGCCTTGACATTTCAGATGATGACATTGCAATTCTCAAACCAGTTTATGAGGGAATAAAGAAAGAAGATAAGTACAAGATTGTGTGGATTCCCATTGTGGAGCAATGGACTGATGAACTACGAAAGAAGTTCGAGATCTTGAGGACTAAGATGCCATGGTACACAGTGCAGTATTTTTCACCAGTTGCAGGCATCAGGTTTATCAAGGAAGAGTGGCACTTCAAGGGTAAGCCTGCAGTGGTGGTAATGAACCCACAAGGCAAAGTAGAAAACACCAATGCTCTCCACTTGATTCGGATTTATGGAATGAAGGCGTTTCCTTTCCATAAGGGCATAGAAGACACTTTTACTAGTGACAAAGAGTGGATCACCCCCATTGTGAATGATATTCACCCAACCATTCAGACATGGGTAAGCAAACTCATATTCACAATACAACACAAACCATTTGACATGTTATGGTTTAATTTGTAACATTTTGACTCCTCAACAGATCAAGGAGGAGAAGTACATTTTCTTCTATGGAGGCAAGGACAATGAATGGATCCAGCAATTCACAAAGAAAGCAACTGCCATTGCAAATGATCCTTTTATTAAGGAACTTAAGATCAACATTGAGCTGTTTTGTGTTGGTAAGAGCGTAAAAGGAGATGAAGACCTTGGGATTCTCGGACGTTTCTGGAGCGGCATTGAGAGCTTGTTCTTCACCAATGTCAACAAGCAAACAGACACTGTCACCAAAGAAGTCCAGAAGCTGCTTTCCTACAAAAATGAGAGTGGATGGGCTGTGCTTAGCAAAGGGTCAACTGTGGTGGTCAGTGGCCATGGCTTCACAATCTTGAAGGTGCTCGAGGACTTTGAGAGATGGAAAGAGCTTATCAAGGAAAAGGGCTTTGAGGTCTCATTCAAATCGTACCACGATAAGGTGATTCAGACCATGAAGCACTGTGTCCGCCTTGACATCCCAAGTGTTGCAGGAAAGGTTCCGGAGACAATGAAGTGTCCCGAGTGTCCTCGCACCATGGAGACCTATGTGAGCTACAAGTGTTGCCACACTGATGGTCCTATTAACGCACATCATTAGATCTATGGTTTGCTTTCGAGAGACTAAGAGGGTGACTAATGCCACTAGCTAGTACGAGGGATAAGTGTTATGCTTTGTTTTGTTTGTCCGGTGTCATCTTTTGTACAATAATAATGGGCATTATCATTACGTTGGTAATGTGATGCCCGCCTATGTGAGTCTGATTTGTGTGTTTTCAGTACTGGAGTACTAAAATCTTATGTTCTTCTTCTACTGTGATCTTATATATGTTATGCTGTGTTTTCTGTATCTTTTCGCTATCGTGCCCAATGGCTTGAAGATTTTCATACTGATGTAGCTATCTTCATCTGTTTCTCCTTTTGGTTGAGAAAATCTAAAGAAAAAATGCCAAGCTAGCTGCAGCAAAAGGAAACAAAGGGCCCAAGAGAAACACACTATCACACCCCAAGAACCAATTACAGCATATCACACACATCTCGCTCATAAACCCAAAGTCAGAAATATCATCAACAAACAACAAGAGGCAGACAAATTCGCAAGAAGGAAGTGAAAGCCTCACTTTCTGCTAGCTCGCTCGATGAATCATATGCACAAGGAACTTTACCAACAAAAAAATTGAAAAAAATACCAAATATGTCCACATATTCACGGCTCTAAAACAGTTTCGATTGCTAAGTTGAGGAATATTGATCTTTAAAGGACACAAGTACATATATAGAACCTATCATTGTTAGCGTGAGTCATGAAGTTAATTTAGGAATGTAAATTAATTTGTTATTGCTTTCTTATTTTATATGTGTAGTACATGTAGTACATAGCACGTAGGGTTTGTACATCTTGTATCTCTTTATATAGCCTCTTCTGTGGGATGAATATATATCAAAAAATTCATTCTCCAAACCTTGTTATATTTGACTTGGTATCAGAGCAAAGATCCGAAAAGACTTTGTCTCTTTGTTTTTCCGCTGCGATTTCGTTGACGTTTTTCCCAACGATTTTTTATTCTCCGGACGACGTTTTTCCGTTCGGGTGTTTTTTTTTCTTTTCCGTTCAGGTGTTTCTTCTTCAGAGAGAATGAGAAAGAGAAAGGGAGAGCACGAGGTCCCCGGTCCCTAGCCGTCCCCTGGCTGTCATCTCCGCCCAGGAGACGTCGGCCTGACTCGCATCTCCGTCGTGCCATCGTCTGCCCTAAGACTGCCGCCGATCCCAGAAGCCAGAAGCCGTCTTCCATCTCCGCCCAGAAGACAACCCCAGAAGCCGTGCCCTAAGCCGGCTGGACTACCCCAGAAGCCAGAAGCCGTCGTCTTCCATCTCCGCCCAGAAGACATCGTCTTGTCCAGTCCGACCTGCCATCTCCGCCCAGAGTCCGTCTGGTCTAGTCCAACGTCCGGCCTGATCAGCATCAGTCCAGACGCAGCCGACGCTGTCCAGTTGACGTTGCCTCTCCGTCGTCGTCTCGCCCCAGACGTGACGACGCAGACGACGCGCCCGACCCGGTTCTGTTGCAATCCCGACCCGGTTCTGTTTCTTGCTCAACCCGACCCGGTTCTGCTGCAATCCCGACCCGGTTCTGTTTCTTGCTCAACCCGACCCGGTTCGAACTGACCCGACCCGTTTGTGGTATATTATTGCTTTATTGTGGTATATTGTTGTCACTGCATAAACTACTGATTTGGCATTTGTGTTACAATGGGTTCTGGAGAAGAAAGTTATCAGGTCAATGATGTTCAGAAGTTTGAAGTATCAGTCAAGAATTCTGAAAGTGGTTCCTTTGGGGGAACCAAACTCAATGGAACCAATTTCCGAAAATGGAAGAAAATCATGACGGCTCATCTCCGAGGGATGTACAAGATGGGACATGTAACTGGGGTGATTGAGGCTCCTAGTGCAAGTAATGTTGCTGCTTACACTAAGTGGGAAGATGATGATGGTCTTGTGATGTCAGTTTTGTACAAGGCCATGAATGAGGAAATAGTTGACCTGGTGGAGCAATGTGATACTGCGCAGGCAATTTGGAAGACATTGGAAGATTTATATACTAATGAGTCTGACTTCATACAGGTTCATGAGTTGATGTGTACTGCTGCAGCAATGCAACAGAATGGGCAGCCAGTGGCGCAGTATTTCACCAAGCTGAAGAACATTTGGGCTGAAATTGATGTGAAGCGTCCTTGCAAGATCAAGAATCAGGAGGATCTTGTTTGGTACCTGAAGGAAAAGGAGCTTGAGCGAGTTCATCACTTCTTGAGAGGCCTTGATGCAAAACATAACAGTGCCAAAGGAGAGCTGCTCCGAATGACAGAACCTCCTAGCTTGACTACAGCTTTCACATATATCCGTAAGGATGAGTCTCACCAGGAAAGCCTTACTCAAGCACAACTTGAAGTCTCTAGTCTCACTATTCAGGCAAGAGCACCAGCACCACTCCTTCAGCAATCAAGTTCCGTTCCACTCCACAGGCAAGGACCACCGACAGGCTTTGGGAATCAACCTCGTTCTCCTTGCTCTTACTGCAATGGTGACCATGCTCGTGAATCTTGTTGGAAGTTGTACCCGCATCTTAGGCCTAAAAGGCCTACATATCGTCCCAGGGCGAAAGCAGCTATCCAGTTGGTCCAGGAACCAGACATCTATGGTGTGGTCGGATGTGATCATCATACAGCAGGAGGTGCCACACCCTCAGCATCTGTCGCTGGTCGTGGCAAGATAGGTATGGCCTTAAATATTTCTAACTTTGTTGGTGGTGATACATGGATTATTGATTCAGGTGCTTCTGATCATATGACTTATGACAAATCTTATTTTAATGAATTATCATCTCCACCCGTACCTTATGTTACTAATGCTAACGGTGAGGCCTTCCCTGTGTTAGGAAATGGGTCAGTTCGTATCACTCCCACAATAGTGCTAAAAAATGTGCTATATGTACCTGCTTTATCCCATCATTTGATATTTGTCCCACAGTTGAATGTTGAATCCAAATGCTCTGTGACCTTTTTTCCTATGTATGTGATTTTTCAGGATCTTCTCACTGGGGAGTTACTTGGTCGGGGGTATCTGAGGGGCAGGTTGTTTCATCTGGATCAGACGTACGTAGGGGAGAAACCAGGAGCACAGTCCCGGGCGGCTTTAATGTCCAATTCTGACAAGCTAAGTGAAGTTTGGTTATGGCACCGTCGCTTAGGGCATCCATCTTTTAGTGTTATGAAAAAATCCATGCCTTCTTTGTTTTTTGGTGTGGATGAGTCAGTCTTACATTGTGAAACATGTGTTTTGGGCAAGAGTCATCGCTCAACTTATTCATCTCGTATTTCTAATAAAAGTGTCATTCCTTTTGAATTAATTCATTCTGATGTTTGGGGACCTTCAAAGGAATCCACTGTGTCTGGTATGCGATACTATGTGTCATTTATTGATGATTGTACACGTCTTACTTGGGTTGTTCTTCTTAAAACTAAGGATGAGGTTTTTCTGGCTTTTCAAGCCTTCCTTTCTGAAGTTCAAACGCAATACAATGCCCAAATTCGAATTCTTCGCTCTGATAATGGGGGGGGGGGGGAATATGTCAATCGTGTCTTTCAGTCTTTCTTACAAACACATGGGATTATCCACCAGAAAACGTGCCCTTACACACCTGAACAAAATGGGGTATCCGAAAGGAAAAATTGTCATTTACTTGATATGGCTCGTTGTATTCTCTTTAGTGCCCATTGTCCCAAGAATCTGTGGGGTGATGCTATCTCCGCATCTACCCATCTCATTAATCGTCTTCCTTCTACTGTCCTCCAGGGAAAAGTACCATTTGAGGTACTAGCTTCTTATGTCTCTTTATCTTCCTTTCATAATCTCCCATCTCGTGTTTTTGGTTGTGTTGCATTTGTTCATATCCCAAAGAGTCAAAGGTCAAGTAAATTGGATGCCCGGGCGATTAAGTGTATGTTTGTTGGCTATGGGGGCCATCAGAAAGGGTACAAGTGCTATCATCCACCTACTATGAAGTATTATGTCACTATGGATGTTACTTTCTTTGAGGATATGAGCTATTACACCTCTTCTGATACTGCTTTTCAGGGGGAGAACTCATATTTTGAAGAGCTGTATCATGGAGAGGGGGAGACAGGTCATTCAGTTGAGGTTACAGATACATCAGAGGTTCAGGGACAAGAAGATGACAGACAGGCACCACCAGATGATTCTGGTATAATTGCTCCAGAGATTCAAGAGTCAGACACTGCAAGTGTTCCTGCTGCAACCGTTAGTGTTCCTGTTGCAACCGTTACTGCCCCTCCTTCCTTGCCTGATGTTACTAATACCCCTGACTCATGTCTCCCTGGTACAGAAGATCTCCCATCTGAGGTTAGTAATTCTATTGGGGTTAATACTAGTGATGCTAATAGTAGACAATATGTGTTACCAAATAGGTCTACTCGGGGTAAACCAGCAAAAAGGTATGAACCTACCCTTCAAGCCAAAACTAAGTATCCTGTGACAAATTTTATGTCTACCAAGAGATTGTCTAAGTCATATGAATCATTTGTGAATCAAATATCTGCTGTATCAGTACCTAACAAAGTGCAGGATGCATTGGGAGATCCAAAATGGAGAAAAGCAATGGATGAGGAAATAGAAGCATTACAGAAGAACAATACTTGGGAGCTTGTATCTCCACCACATGGAAAGAAGGCTGTGGGATGTCGCTGGGTGTTTACAGTGAAGCATAATCCAGATGGGTCAGTGAGTCGATATAAAGCACGTCTGGTAGCAAAGGGATTCACCCAGACATATGGCATTGACTATGATGAGACATTTGTACCAGTTGCAAAGATGAACACTATTCGGGTATTGCTCTCTCTTGCTGCTAACTTAAACTGGCCTCTTAAACAGTTTGATGTCAAGAATGCTTTTCTTCATGGAGAACTTATAGAGGAAGTGTATATGGATCTGCCACCTGGATATAAAATTAATTTAGGAATGTAAATTAATTTGTTATTGCTTTCTTATTTTATATGTGTAGTACATAATACGTAGGGTTTGTACATCTTGTATCTCTTTATATAGCCTCTTCTGTGGGATGAATATATATCAGAAAATTCATTCTCCAAACCTTGTTATATTTGACTATCATTTGATGGTGTAACTAAACTTGTTCTTTCTATCAAACGAGTAAGTCTCCTAATGTTAAGAGTGCATGTAATTAGTATTAATTAGCTGTTAATGATATTGATTAATTAGCTACTGTTAATTAATAAGCTTTCTGTTTCATAAGTAAGTTCCTCATTCTGTAAGTCTATAACAACCAAAGATCAATACAGAGCTTTCTTTCTTTTTCTTCAAGAAAATCCTTAAAGCTTTCACCTTGGTGGATCGATGAAAGTTACAAATTAGAAGCAGGTAATAGAAGTGCTAATCGTAGTAGCTTCTGAAACTAATAATGTAGACAAAAGGGAATGCTTAATCTACAAGTAAACGAGTTACAAAATAACATCATCTAGGGGAATAATAATATTGTTTCATGGCATATACGGTTTGCACTATAGTGACTCCCAGAAGAACAGAAGCTGCAATCAAAGAAGTAACTTTCCAGAGGCTTGTTGAAGTAACATTCCACGTTAGATAATTACGCTTCAACTGTGCAGTAGTTCTTAGCTCACGCCTCATTCTTTGAAGTTTTTTGTCCTGTGCAACCTGGTAATGTTCATTTACTTGGTAGCACAGTCCGTCATACAAGAACTCCTTAAGCGAGGTATCATTGTAAAGCTTGTTGAAGAATTGGTACGCGTCTAATTCAGCACTCCGCCAATTAGTAGTTATTATGTTTTTCTCACAAAACAAATTCATATCCTTTTGGGAAGCGATGAGGTTGTCCATCAAAACAACATATGAAGTTACTTTATGTGAACATCCATGATATCATTGCTCAAATGCAATCAAGTTCCTGAAGAGTGATTCTGTCAACTCTTCAATGACTAGTGGTGGAATCGTAAATACTCCATCTTCGAATTCTATGTTCATTATGCTATTCCTATCACTGGAATCCATTCTGAACACTACTCCTGCCTCTGATAGAGAAGTGGCAGGATGCATAAATTGTGTCTTAAGGCCATAGAAAGACGGGCGAAAATTGTTATAAACCCTGTCTTCCAATTCTATGTTCACTATGCTGTCACCGTCACTTGCGACGTCTGAGAGAGTAGTAGTTGGATGCATTTTCAGGACCATAAAAAGATTGCTGAAATTGATCTTTTTTGAATTTGAAATACTTGAAATTCTTATGAGGTCAAGTATGTGCAAAATTGTGTCATCGTGATCATGATCATCATCAAAGTCGGTGTCGAGAAAAATTGTATTATGATCTATGAAGCGCTTGCTGTTAAGCCCCAATTGTGGTTCTGAGTAAAAGATGACAAGCAAGAGTCTTTTGAGGGAGCAATCAACAACCTCCTTCGTAAGAATATGTAAAGAGTTGAGAACAAACCAAGGAAGCTGATTCTCTAGTAGCGAAAGGTCATGGCATAAATACTGAAACATGCAATCCATGTTGAAGACGGGATCATTGATGCTAATATCTTCACTAAAACAAAGCTTCCGAAATAGTTCGATTATGAACAAACCGTCGAGTATCATCATTTCAATGAAGTCATTCTTGTTGAGATGATCAAGCGGTTCTGCATAAAACTCACGGGCATGTTTCTCAAACTCAATAACATCAATGCCTTGAATTAACGTTTTCAAAGTTATATTCTTTCGCAAGAGAAGGTTACGCAAATACCAGAGTTTCACATTTTCCATGGGTCGGAAGTGTTTACTGCCTCGATCATGAAAGGGTCCAATTGCCACAACATCACGATGATAAGCCTTTGGATTTTGTCTCCTGATCACCTGAGGAACTCTGAAAATGCAGCACTTGGCAGATACAGGTGAATCACAGTGAAGCTTTGCACTGATGTTGTTTTCTAATGCTTCAACATTGATTTGTTTATCATCTTCCATGACAATGATTCAAATTTTTCAATCCAATTAGATATGCACCTACACCAAAAGACTGAAACAACAACATAAGTTGGCACCAGAACAAAAACAAAATTTTAATCGGAAAATAATAGCGTTCATAAATCATAAAAACTCATAAAAGAGTCAAATATAACAAGGTTTGGAGAATGAACTTTCTGATGTCTATTCATCTTACAGAAGAGGCTATTTATAGAGATACTACATGTACAAACCCTACGTACTATGTACTACATGTACTACACATATAGAATAGGAAAGCAATAACAAATTAATTTACATTCCTAAACTGTCTTCATGACTCACGCTAACACTCCCCCTCAAGTTGGCGCATATACATCAACCATGCCCAACTTGCTAAGTGAGTCATAAAAAACCTTCTTAGAAACTCCTTTTGTGAGTATATCTGCAAGTTGCTCTTCTGTAGGGACAAAAGGAAAGCTAATGATTTTAGCATCTAGCTTCTCCTTTATAAAGTGACGATCAACTTCCACATGCTTAGTACGATCATGTTGCACAAGATTCTGTGAGATATCAATAGCTGCCTTGTTGTCACAATACAGCTGCATAGCACTCTTGGATTTAACACCCAAATCTCGTAACACATTCCTCAGCCACAACAACTCGCACACTCCATGAGCCATACCTCTATATTCTGCTTCAGCACTAGACCGAGCCACAACCTTTTGCTTCTTACTCTTCCAAGTAACAAGATTACCTCCCACAAAGGTAAAGTATCCTGATGTAGACCTCATGTCTGTAATATTTCCAGCCCAGTCTGCATCTGTAAAACCGCATACCTCAAGAATATTGTTGTGCCTAGAAAACATTACTCCTCTCCCTGGAGCGGACTTCAAGTACCTCAAAATCCTTACAACAGCATCCATGTGATCTATACTGGGATTATGCATGAACTGGCTCACAACACTTACTGCGTATGCAACATCAGGTCTGGTGTGTGCTAAATAAATCAGACGTCTAACTAACCTTTGATATCGAGGCTTGTCGGTAGGTACCTGATCAGGATACTCTGCTAATCGGTGATTCTGCTCAATAGGAGTATCAATTGGAGTACAATCCAACATACCTGTTTCTGTTAATAGATCAAGTATATACTTCCTCTGACACAGATAGATGCCTTCACTCCCCCTGGCTACCTCAATGCCCAAGAAGTACTTAAGTGTACCTAGGTCCTTCATCTCAAACTCTGTGGCTAGCTGTTTTTGCAATCTATCCATCTCAACAATATCACTACCAGTAACAACCATATCATCAACATATATGATCAGAGCTGTTACCTTTCCTTGTTGATGTCTGAGAAACAATGTGTGGTCTGAGTTACTCTGCTTATAACCAATATTCCTCATGAACTGTGAAAACCTTCCAAACCAAGCACGAGGTGATTGTTTAAGACCATACAAAGATTTTCTCAATCTGCACACAAAGTTACCTGAAGGAGCAGTTTTATATCCAGGTGGAAGATCCATATACACTTCCTCTATAAGTTCTCCATGAAGAAAATCATTCTTGACATCAAACTGTTTAAGAGGCCAGTTCAAGTTAGCAGCAAGAGAGAGCAATACCCGAATAGTGTTCATATTTGCAACTGGTGCAAATGTCTCATCATAGTCAATGCCATATGTCTGGGTGAATCCCTTTGCTACCAGACGTGCTTTATATCGACTCACTGACCCATCTGGATTATGTTTCACTGTAAACACCCAGCGACATCCCACAACCTTCTTTCCATGTGGTGGAGATACAAGTTCCCAAGTATTGTTCTTCTGTAACGCTTCCATCTCCTCATCCATTGCTTTCCTCCATTTTGGATCTCCCAATGCATCCTGCACTTTGTTAGGTACTGATACAGCAGATATTTGATTCACAAATGATTCATATGACTTAGACAATCTCTTGGTAGACATAAAATTTGCCACAGGATATTTAGCTTTGGCTTGAAGGGTAGGTTCATACTTTTTTGCTGGTTTACCCCGAGTAGACCTATTTGGTAACACATATTGTCTACTATTAGCATCACTAGTATCAACCCCATCACTAGTATCAACCCCAATAGAATTACTAACCTCAAATGGAAGATCTTATGTACCAGGGAGACATGAGTCAGGGGTATTAGTAACATCAGGCAAGGAAGGAGGGGCAGTAACGCTTTCAGCGTCTGACTCTTGAATCTCTGGAGCAATGATACCAGAATCATCTGGTGGTGCTTGTCTGTCATCTTCTTGTCCCTGAACCTCTAGTGTATCGGTAACCTCAACTAAATGACCCATCTCCCCCTCTCCATGATACAGCTCTTCAAAATATGAGTGCTCCCCCTGAAGAGCAGTATCAGAAGAGGTGTAATAGCTCATATCCTCAAAGAAAGTAACATCCATAGTGACATAATACTTCCTAGTAGGTGGATGATAGCACTTGTACCCTTTCTGATGGCCCCCATAACCAACAAACACACACTTAATCGCCCGGGCATCCAATTTACTTGACCTTTGACTCTTTGGGATATAAACAAATGCAACACAACCAAAAACACGAGCTGAGAGATTATGAAAGGAAGATAAAGAGACATAAGAAGCTAGTACCTCGAATGGTACTTTTCCCTGGAGAACAGTAGAAGGAAGACGATTAATGAGATGGGCAGATGCAGAGATAGCATCACCCCATAGATTCTTGGGACAATGGGCACTAAAGAGAATACAACGAGCCAAATCAAGTAAATGACGATTTTTCCTTTCAGATACCCCATTCTGTTCAAGTGTGTAAGGACATGTTTTCTGGTGGATAATCCCATGTGTTTGTAAGAAAGACTGAAATACACGATTGACATATTCCCCCCCCCCCCCCATTATCAGAGCGAAGAATTTTAACTTTGGCATTGTACTGTGTTTGGACTTCAGAAAGGAAGGCTTGAAAAGCCGGAAAAACCTCATCCTTAGTTTTAAGAAGAAGAACCCAAGTAAGACGTGTACAATCATCAATAAATGACATATAGTATCGCATACCAGACACAGTGGATTCCTTTGAAGGTCCCCAAACATCAGAATGAATGAATTCAAAAGGAATGACACTTCTATTAGAAATACGAGATGAATAAGTTGAGCGATGACTCTTGCCCAAAACACAAGTTTCACAATGTAAGAGTGACTCATCCACACCAAAAAACAAAGAAGGCATGGATTTTTTCATAACACTAAAAGATGGATGCCCTAAGCGACGGTGCCATAACCAAACTTCACTTAGCTTGTCAGAATTGGACATTAAAGCCGCCCGGGACTGTGCTCCTGGTTTCTCCCCTACGTACGTCTGATCCAGATGAAACAACCTGCCCCTCAGATACCCCCGACCAAGTAACTCCCCAGTGAGAAGATCCTGAAAAATCACATACATAGGAAAAAAGGTCACAGAGCATTTGGATTCAACATTCAACTGTGGGACAAATATCAAATGATGGGATAAAGCAGGTACATATAGCACATTTTTTAGCACTATTGTGGGAGTGATACGAACTGACCCATTTCCTAACACAGGGAAGGCGTCACCGTTAGCATTAGTAACATAAGGTACGGGTGGAGATGATAATTCATTAAAATAAGATTTGTCATAAGTCATATGATCAGAAGCACCTGAATCAATAATCCATGTATCACCACCAACAAAGTTAGAAATATTTAAGGCCATACCTATCTTGCCACGACCAGCGACAGATGCTGAGGGTGTGGCACCTCCTGCTGTATGATGATCACATCCGACCACACCATAGATGTCTGGTTCCTGGACCAACTGGATAGCTGCTTTCGCCCTGGGACGATATGTAGGCCTTTTAGGCCTAAGATGCGGGTACAACTTCCAACAAGATTCACGAGCATGGTCACCATTGCAGTAAGAGCAAGGAGAACGAGGTTGATTCCCAAAGCCTGTCGGTGGTCCTTGCCTGTGGAGTGGAACGGAACTTGATTGCTGAAGGAGTGGTGCTGGTGCTCTTGCCTGAATAGTGAGACTGGAGACTTCAAGTTGTGCTTGAGCAAGGCTGTCCTGCTGAGACTCATCCTTACGGATATATGTGAAAGGTGTAGTCAAGCTAGGAGGTTCTGTCATTCTGAGCAGCTCTCCTTTGGCACTGTTATGTTTTGCATCAAGGCCTCTCAAGAAGTGATGAACTCGCTCAAGCTCCTTTTCCTTCAGGTACCAAACAAGATCCTCCTGATTCTTGATCTTGCAAGGACGCTTCACATCAATTTCAGCCCAAATGTTCTTCAGTTTGGTGAAATACTGCGCCATTGGCTGCCCATTCTGTTGCATTGCTGCAGCAGTACACATCAACTCATGAACCTGTATGAAATCAGACTCATTAGTATATAAATCTTCCAATGTCTTCCAAATTTCCTGCGCAGTATCACATTGCTCCACCAGGTCAACTATTTCCTCATTCATGGCCTTGTACAAAACTGACATCACAAGACCATCATCATCTTCCCACTTAGTGTAAGCAGCAACATTACTTGCACTAGGGACCTCAATCACCCCAGTTACATGTCCCATCTTGTGCATCTCTCGGAGATGAGCCGTCATGATTTTCTTCCATTTTCGGAAATTGGTTCCATTGAGTTTGGTCCCCCCAAAGGAACCACTTTCAGAATTCTTGACTGATACTTCAAACTTCTGAACATCATTGACCTGAGAACTTCCCTCTCCAGAACCCATTGTAACACAAATGCCAAATCAGTAGTTTATGCAGCGACAACAATAAAGCAAGGATGAGAAAACCTGCTTTGGGTGCACCTGCACTGTCAGTGCACTGGCACTGCCAGTCACCAGCAACTGAAACCGGGTCGGGTCACAACAGACGAACCGGGTCGGGTCTGAGCAAGAAGCAGAACCGGGAGCAGAACCGGGTCGGGGAAGGCTTGTCGGCCGCGTCGTCTGCGTCGTCACGTCTGGGTCGAGACGACGACGGAGATGCGGATCAGGCCGGACGTCGGACTGGACGGGATGACGTCTTCTGGGCGGAGATGACTGCCAAGGCACGGCGACGGCTTCTGGGATCGGCGGTAGTCTTAGGGCAGACGATGGCATGACGGAGATGTGAGTCAGGCCGACGTCTTCTGGGCGGAGATGACAGCCAGGGGACGGCTAGAGACCGGAGACCTTGTGCTCTCCCTTTCTCTTTCTCACTCTCTCTGAAGAAGCGTCACCGACGGCTACCGGAGACAGGACCCTGTTTGGAGAAAGTGAACAGTAACCGTGATAGAAAAAAAAAACACCCGAACGGAAAAACGTCGTCTGGAGAATAAAAAATCGTTGGGAAAAAACGTCAACAAAATCGCAGCGGAAAAACAAAGAGACAAAGTCCTTTCGGATCTTTGCTCTGATACCAAGTCAAATATAACAAGGTTTGGAGAATGAACTTTCTGATGTTTATTCATCTTACAGAAGAGGCTATTTATAGAGATACTACATATACAAACCCTACGTACTATGTACTACATGTACTACACATATAGAATAGGAAAGCAATAACAAATTAATTTACATTCCTAAACTGTCTTCATGACTCACGCTAACAAAAAGTTAATCAGATGCTCATAGAAAAGATGACCAGTATTAACAAAAAATTCAATGAAGTTCTGGTAGTGGTACGTACCGAGCTACCAAGCTTATTTACTGCATTCTTCAACTTAGTGAAGGGGGCAATCATTGAAACTTAGAAGAGAAGGGGTTTATATAAAATCTGTTCAAACACTCAGTTCTTTATAGAGTTAATTAACAGTTCCAAGTCGACATCTTCGATCAGCAAAAGGAAAGGTCCAAGTAAAGTCCCAGAATGGCCTCTGCATATTGCTGGTCAAGCACTGACCCAGGCAATATAACTTCTCTAGCACGAAAAATAATATTTGGATCAAGAATCAAGACTAGTCCATGCATTTGATTCTTCGCTTCTAGAATGCATTGTCTGCATTCAACGATATTGATCTTAGACTAAAATTTGATGCACCCAAATTCTCAAGAAGAGGGAAGTGAATGCCTTATATACTATCAATTCTGCTAGCTCGACGAGTCATATGTATGAGGAATTCCATTTTACTAACAAAAATTACAAAATATGTATGAGGGTATTCAATCTAATTTCCGAGCTTCTTATTATTGCTCCACATATTCACGGCTCTAAAACGGTTTGGATTGCTATGAGGAATATTATTGATCCATAGATGAGATAGGACACAAGTACACATAGAACCTTTAATAATTGATATTGTAACTAGTTGATATGTGCAAATATACAAGACCAAGTAAAAAGAATCCTTAGTGGACACACAAATAATGATGGTGAATTTGACTAGTACAAGCCTGCAGTATAGTATATATGGTCTGCAACAGAGTGAGAAGCAGAAGTATAAAGGCTGCAGTCAGAGATATAAATTTCCATGGATCAGAACAGTAGGTGCGCTTGAACTTTTCTCGCCACATTTTCCATTTGTGATCATAGTGTTTATTGAGTTTAGAGCAGAGTCCACCGTAGTAGAACTTATCGAGCACAGTGTCATAGTAAAGCTTGACGAAGAACTTTGAAGCATCCTCAGCGCTGAGCCAGTTATCTATGATTTTTTTCTCACAAAGAAACTCCATGTCTTTACTGGAACCGATGAGGTTGTCCATTAAAACAGCATAAGATGTTATCTTGTGTGAATGACCAGGATAGCATTGCTCAAAAGCAATCAGGTTTCTGAACAAAGAATCCGTCAACTCTCCAATTGCTAGTTGTGGAATTGCCAGAGTCCCATCCTTGAACTCAATGTTCATTATGCTTCTAGTGGAGGATGCCCTTCGGAAGCTAACACCGGCCTCTGAGAGTGCAAGCGCATGATGCATCAATTCTGTCTCCGAGTCGTAGAATGATAAATCAAATTGATCTTTAAATGGGAAGACTATTGAAGTTCTTATCAAATCAAGTATGTGCAAGATTTTACCATCATCGTCATCTTCATCATGAACATTATGATTTAGATGGCGCAGATATGAACGACAATTATGTGCCAGTTGGTGATGTGAGCTGAAGACAGTGAGCATCAGTTTTCTGAGGGAGGGATCATCCTTGGGGTCCAAGGTAAGGGTATATAAACAGTTTAGGAGAAACCAAGGGATCTGATTTTCTAGTAGCAAAAGGTCATGGCATATATACTGAAACATGCAATCCATGTTAAATATGGGGTCACTGATGTGCCTATCTTCCTTATCCCTAAACTTCCTAAATAGTTCTAGCAGGAAGCAACCATCTAGTACCATCATTTCTACGAAGCTGCTCTGATTAAGATGATCAAGTGGTTCAGAATAAAAATCACGGGCTTGTTTCTCAACCCTAATAATCTCTTCAATCAAGAGTCTCAAACTTACATTCATGCGTGAGAGAAGGTTTCGTAAGTACCATTGCTTCACTTTTTCCATGCGCTGAAATGGTGTACCGCCACGATGAAAGGGTCCAATTGAGATGACATCAGGTGTATATGCCTTCGGGTTATGTGTCCGGAGAACTTGGGGAACTCTGAAGATGCAACATATGTCAGAGAAGGGTGAACCTCCGCCTAGGTTGTTCATCATCCTGTCTTGCAATGCTTCAACATCTGTAGTATCTGTGCTATCATCTTCTATAACAATTGAAATATGACCTGTGCTACTTGTTATACCATTGATTGCCATGGCTGTTTCTTTGAATCTAATTAACTGTCTCGAAAGGCTGGAGGAAATTCGAAAGAAAATAAAAATTAACATTGGAACTTTAAAACAACTAAAGTTAAAATAGTAAAACTGTAAAACCGTAAAACCTTAAAATACAAGTGTAACTTACCTTACTATACATCTACATTGATACAACTAAAAGGATCCGGCTAGGAATTGGAGCTATGAAATTCTTTGAAACCAAAATTAGGGAACCAGGTACTCGATCGATATTGATACCAGAATCCTGCTCATCTTCATCTTAAATAGTTTCATAAGTCAACCTTCTTTCGTGCTTGTGTGTTGCTTGATGATCAAGTTAGAGTTGTTTTCATAGCTAATAATATCTCAATTCCTTATACCAACCGTTAATTGTCTGATGATCCATCAACTCTTACTGGGAAATTTCTTCTCTTTTTCTGATGAACCAAAAAACGGCTAACTAAGAGTATTTTAATTCTAGTAACTTGCAAACGCAAGCTTTGCAAACATGTATTAACAAATTAGGTTTAATCACATTGTCTACTGATAGTAATGATATCTTAATGTGACTTGATTTCATGGTCATTGGCATGGGTATATATATATATATATGTCAAAAGACTAATTAAGCCGGACGGCAAACTTTGAGTTTAAATAAAATACTTGATTGAAGTAAAAAATTAAGGGAGCGATTTGTTGAGCGAAGAGTTAAAATTACATACAATGAATAACTATTGTGGTCCATCTTCGACCCAAACTTGAAATGCAGAATGCATTTTCCTAGCCAACACATTGAAGGAGACATGTGCACAAATAATTCTCCTACCGAGTTCGTCACCAGACAGTGTTCCTATGCCCCTCGACCCAGTTTAAGTTTCAGTTTAGGTTTACGCGTATAATGTTGCAAGTACCAGTCACATCAAGAAGATATCCAAAAATATGAGATTTGTTGGAGTTACTCCTAGCTCCTTTCACAAATTTGTGTTCCTGCGACGCTCTCTTAAAACTGGCGCATGCAAATTAAGGTTGCATGAAAGAGGAAACTCTTCTGCAACACGTTAACTGCTACTATAAAAATCTCCCAGAAATCTTAAAGCCAATGCATTTAACATCAACCAACGTACCAGAAGGAAGATATATCAGTATTATTAATTACTAGCTGCCATCAGTAGTTGAAGAAGTTAATATATATGTAGTTAAAAGATTGTTACTTGTTCTTTTTCAGGCTCATCGAACAAGTATTTTAGGATAATGATATGCATGTTGATGAAAAATCCTTCTATCCAACATTAATTTGAACCCCTAAATAATCAAATAATGACATGAATGGACTTACTTAGTGGATCAATACCCTCGATCGAATGTACGCACTCTAATATCAATTATCTCATTTCCATAGCAAATGATAAAGCAACAAAATACCATAAATCACCATCACTGCAAATTTATTACAAAGAAGATAAACATACTAATTATTATTCAAGATCATAAACCACAACACACTACGAACTCTATTAACTGGTCCTAGCTAGATATCTCACTCGGCAAATCAACCAGTGCGTAGAGTTCCCTTTCTTCTTCGGACCATCGAGTCGCAAGGACAATGCAACGAATTGTGACATCTTTCCCAATCCTAGAGTGCGGCTTCTCAGGGTTTAAGAACACAGAGTCATCATCTCTAGGGATAAAATGATATTCCGGTATCTTGTTAGCAGAGAGAAACACATTTTCAACAGGACCGCATCGAAGAAAAACTCCGTGCCTCATTACCTTGTAAACAACCCCTTCTATGATCTCTCCGACGAAAAGCTTGAAGGTGATGCAGTTGAAAACAACCGGATACTTAACTTCACCGGTGTCCGGCCTCACCATTCCTTCTCCTATGCTCTCCACAGTCGTCACCGCCAGAAAGTATCCCAGATCTTTTGTTGCCCTTTCTGTAGCAAAATCATCCAGCAAGCGGCGAGACACTTCCGTTTGGAGCTTCACTCTATCTTTGTTCAGGCTTTTGGGAGGAAGTACAACACTCCGGCGCAACTCTGCTTTGAGATACATTGCACTTCTCTGTTTCAAACCCTAAATGAAATTTTCATATGAGAGCAAGCCACAGATAATAATCAAGCGAAGAAACAAAACTACCTGGAAAAGAAAAATTGTTCTTATAATGAAAGATAATGTACGCAGTAGAGGTTTTCAACATGGAACAAAATATGAACAACAATGTCTCAAGAAGAGGAAATTACAGAACTTCTTGCTTACCTTCAATCTCAGATAGGAAGCTCTATCTCTTTTTCTCAGTTGAGCTTGGTCTAAAAACAAAGCCAGAGCTAGCGTTCACTTCTTTTTAAGCAAGAAGCTTGAGTGTACTCAGTTAAAGCTTCTCAGGGACAAAAGTAAAGCAACACCGTATCCTAGTAAAGACACAAACCATTGCCCAAGTAAACACTAAATAGTACAATACTTGCACATTACACAATCAATGAGAAGTTTCCTCTTTTGTGAATGTGCCATGAACAAGAAGGCTAGAAAAGAGTTCCCCTCTTCATGAGAGACCAAGACTCTTAGAAAGATAAAGATATATAACATTTGTTTGGTACACCAAACTTCGAACACTGAAAGCTTTATTTATTAGATGCCATTTTTTCATTTCTCTCTGTCTCTTGTCATTTATTCAATCACACTTACATACCACCGCTCACCTTCGTACAGATATGTGATTGGTTTTGATTTATTTCTATTTTTTTGTGCAGCATTGAAATCCATATTGTAATGCAGCTGCAAATTTGAAGCTGCTAGAAATCAATGGTGAAAACACAAGAAAAAAACAAAAAGAAAGAAGCTAGAAAGCTAGCAGAAGATCTAAGAAAGAAAGAAATCAGAGGAAGAATACGTACGATGAACTGATATTACTTTTTCTCTACGTAATTTAAAACGGCTAACAAATTAAATACTTGTAGTAAATTAAGGATAAATCTCCGCATACATACTAAATTAATTTTTGAAATGAATATTAACTTGATTTTTAAAAAAAAAAAAAATTATTAATAACTCACACACCCTACAATACTAACTTGATTATTATCACTGATTTTGTGACCATCAATTTGCAGTTGAGTTTGACCTATGCTCTTAACTGAAACAAGATAATAGTATAGATTCTCAGATTTATATACGATAATTGAGGGGGTTTATGAAATGTGAAATATATGATTAATTATCTTTTTTTTTTGTTAAACCAGAAGCTGGGGAAAGTCGAGTCCTCTTTGTGTGGATTAAGAGCTTAATTAGCTGTTTAGTGTGTTGCTTAATTAGCTGTTTATCTCATTCCTATCTGGACATCTGGTCCATACTGACCATTGATTATATGACACGTACGTGACATTAATCTTTGTATGTTTCATTCTCTTCAGTAATAGAAGCCTCGTACGTTCTCTTTCATTTTCCTCTTTCTCTGGTTTTCATCGTAAACTTTCACTCTCTTCGATCATCAACTTCAAATTTATTGAGATAAAGAGAATATACAATCTAATAGGTTGCAAAAGAGCCTGAAGAACAAACCGAATGACATCAAATTAAGTGGTGATTTTACCTGAAGCTCCTAATGTCAAAATTTCGTATCCTAATTTCATCAAATTAAATATCAAATTCAAAATGCTCAGATATTTGGGGTGTGTTAATAGCAATAGTCTATTTATATTGCATATCATAAATGTATTTGTATAATTGTATTTGTTCCCAAGTACGTACATGTACATTTGATCAGTGAGTTCAATAGAACAAGCACAACAGAAATAAAATTTGTATAATATGAAGACAAACGGGAAGTACACTATATATGTGACTCGCCCAATTAACACACTATTTCAGTGGCTATTAGATTGAGTACTCAATCACACTAGTGTTCGATCACTACTTAATTTGGTGCTTGTCTTCTTCATGCATGTTGTTCTTGTATTATTGAAATTGACATATATGGACCCAAACAAAAAGCTCTATAAACATCGATCAATCCATTATCATATCTTCCGGCCGGGACGATCGACTCACAGCCAAAGGAGTAGGGACAACGTTCGGCCAAATGAATGGTTGATCTTTCCCTCACTTTATTAAAGTTTCTTCTTATCATAGAGAGAAAAAGCGATAGAATTCCTTTTCAGTGCATTATAGTCAGAATCAAACATGAAAAAACCTACCGGTCTAACTAAGATGGAAGTAGACAAATGACATATATATAAGAGGCACATTCAAATATCTCAAATACATACAACAACCACACACAAAGGAAGAGAGAAACGTACGTAGACAATTCTGAATAAATAGCTAGCTAGCATAACTTCACCACTTATGCATATTAACCCGAATGTTGTTTGACTGACTCCACGCTGTGAGAATCAAAATGAAAATACCTATCCCGAAAGCCAAAATTCTCCAGGGGTTAGAGAATTTCTCACTCTTGAGTAAAGCCAGCCATGTATACCATTTCGAACTGTAACAATCATTCACCTGTTTGCACAGACGAACATAGTAGAACTTGTTGTGCGGGATGTCCTTGTAGAGGTTGCTGAAAAACTTACAGCCATCTTCATCACTCATCCAATTGCCTATTACTTTTTTCTTGCAGAGTAATTCCATGTCATCCTGGGAAGAGATAAGGTTATCCATCAAGATGGCATATGATGTGATTTCGTTGCGATAATCATGGTAGCATTGTTCGATTGCAATGAAGTTCCTGAATAATGTTTCCGATGACATTCCAATGTTTAGCTTCGGAATCTTAAGAACCCCGTTCCTGCAAAACCGGCCTTCTTCGAATCGAATGTCCATTATGCTCTCCCTTGTGACGCTTTCGAATTTAATGTCTGCCTTTGAGAGATCAGTTGCGGTACGAATTTGATGTAGATCAGGGTCAAAGATAGCTCCATGAACATCTTTATCGTCTCTCTTGTCTTTGCTGCTCCCACTGCGCACTTGATGCTCTTCAGCTGGGCCGTTGGATATACCTTCTTTACCAGCGGCTTTAAGCTCTCTCTCTTCTATGGTCCTCAATGGAATAACTATCGAAGATCTTAACAGATCAAGTATGTGAAGAAAACCCCCTTCAAAATGAAGCTTGTCTTTGTGGAGATGATTTTTATAGGATGAGCAACTTTGCTTAAGTGAAGGTAGTATGCTGAAGGCTTCAAGGATGAGAGTAGAGAGGGAGTCTTTACTAGGGTACAATTTGTCGGTAAGGTTATACAAACTGTGGATGACAAACCAAGGTAGTTGATTCTCAAGGAGCAAAATGTCATGGCATAGAAAATGGAACATGCAGTCCATGTTGAACACTAGGTCATCAAAGGCCCTGAGATTGGGATGGTTGAATTTTCGAAATAGTTGAAGTAGGAAACAACCGTCAACTATCATCATCTCGGTGAAGTCTTTAGAAGGAATATGATCGAGTGATTCTGCATAGAACTCTCGCGCGCGTTGCTCAAACCCGCCTTCGCTCTTTTGATCTGAGAGCTTAATGACTTCTGCGGTCAATCCTTCCAAAGTTATAATATTCATGCCTTCAAGAATTTCATTCAAATAGCTCTGTTTCACTTGTTCGATGAGTTGAAAATCTTTCTCGCGTAAGCCTTCTTTGACTCCTTTTCCTTTTTCCTTGGCTCGAGTTTCTGGATAATGGTGAAAAGGTCCGATTGAAACAACGTCAGGTGTATATGCTTCTGGGTTTTGTCTCCGGAGCACGTTAGGAACTCTGAAGATGCATTTCTTGCACTTCTTGCGGTCATCGCGAATATCAATAGCTGTATGATCTCTACCAGTTTTATGATTTGCAGCCATGAGTGCTATAGATGATCAATCCCCAGCTAATCAGTTCAGTACGTCTCCTGAAAAGGCTGAAACAAGTTATAATTCAATGGAAAACATTACATATAATCAAATAACATAGAAATGAAAATGAACAAAGTACAAAATGCACGTAATGATCGTATGCACTCTACGTAGCTAGCAATGACAAAGGAAAACATTACTATGTATTGTACCTGAGGGAGGGTTGAGACTCCAGAGAGAACTGTGCAGTATATCAATGGTGAGGACTGAGGAGGGGAATTTATAGAACTTGAGTTTGGGTTAGGGTGGTTTCAATTTGCAGCAAACCAGTTCCCTTTAACAAGAGATGGATGGCTCTAGAATGCAAGAGTGATAAGGAAATTATTAAGGAGGTACAGAAAGTTGTTGTAACAGTAATTGTGGTTTAGGTAGGCTCTCAATAATTGAAGTATAAATTGATCAATTAACTGTTACATGCTAGTGCGAAGACCTAGAAATTAATCGTGACTCAAAGTCCGCTCCCTTTAGTTACTCTTCCATGACTGGCAGGACAGCTTCTCCAAACTAAATTAATTTGTTAGGTTAAATCGAATTAATTCTATTAACACTTATAATTAATTAAGTCAGGGATTGGGCTTATATTGCCGAACACAGACTTGTCTTCTTCAGATAAAGAAGAAACAGTTGTCTTCTTGGGAAGAATGTAAAATGTCTTCCTCCACGAGAAAACATTATGCCAATAACATCATCAAACGACCCAAAACAAAAGAGCCTAAATTATTGTATAGATATACATTTTACCTCTATGCTATAAGTTTTGAAAATTTTACATACTTAATCGTGAAAATATCATCAGCCTCACCATACAGCTGTCATAATAATTCAGAGATTCTTTTTTTTTTCATCGCACGTTTTGTTTGTGAATTATAAAGTATAACCTTATAAATTATCTAGTTTCATGAAGGGTTCGAGTCTTTCATTGATGAATATTGGTTGCTAGGGCCATCAATATTTAATCATAGAACGTACATGGGAATCTGATTGCTTCTAAGTGACGTGGGGTGGTGATGCACGAGAGAACGAAAATGATTACAAAGGCAGATGCAAGTATTAATTTGAGGCCGATATCGCGAACCTCAAATACAGTATGCATGGATGTGGTTACAACTCACCTAGCAATAAAGATCTTTTTTTTCCTAATTGTTTTCCTTCTTGTCACAAAAGAATGACAACCCACGTACGTATCGCTATGTTTGGCATCGAACTAGGACATGCAAGACATATAAGCAAATTTACTCACAAGCAAATAGGGTACTCCATTATTTATGATAACGTCGAACAAATCTACATCGTAATAATACACCAGCAAAATAACATAACATTAAGGTTATCCATCAAGATGGCATAGGATGTAATTTCATTCGAACAACCATGGTAGCATTGCTCGACTGCAACGAGATTCCTGAATAATGTTTAGCTGTGGAATCTTAAGAATGCCATTCCTGCAAAACCCGCCTTCTTCGAATCGGATGTCCATTATGCTCTCCTTTATAACAGGCTGGAATTTAATGTCTGCCTTTGAGAGAGTGGTCGCAGTGTGCATTTGATGGTGATCTGGCTCAAAAATAGCTTTACGATCGGCTTTATTGTCACTCTTGCCTTCTGGACTGATCTTCTTTTGATCGGCCCTTGCAGTATGCATTTGATACAACTTCTTTACCAGCTGCTTTAAGCGCTCTTTCTTCTATGGTCCTTAATGGAATAACTATGGAAGCTCTTACCAGATCAAGTATGTGCAGGACATCATCATCACAATGACACTTGGTTTTACTAAGATGCGTAGTATAGGTTGAGCAACTATGCTTCAGTGATGGTAGTATGCTGAAGGCTTTAAGGATGAGAATAGAGAGAGAGGCTTCATGACCAGGGTATGAGGATATATATCAAGGGTAAGGTTATACAAACTGTGGATTATAAACCAAGGTAGTTGATTCTCTAGAAGCAAAAGGTCATCGCATAGGAAATGAAACATGCAATCCATGTTGAATATCGGGTCATCAAAGGCCCTGAGTTTCGGATGTTCGGATCGTTACACTTCCGAAATAGTTGAACTAGGAAGCAACCGTCAACTATCATCATCTTGATGAAGTCTGGGGAAGAAATATGATCAAATGGTTCTGCATAGACATTGCGGGCTCGTTTCTCAAACGTACCTTCATTCTTCTGATCTGAGAGCTCAGTAACTTTCGCAGTCAAGTCTTCCAAACTTATATTTTTCATACCTGCGAGAATTTCATTCAAATAGCTCTGTTTCACTCCTTCCATGAGTTGGAAGTCTTCCTCCCCTTCCTTGCTTTCTCGTCTTCTTTACCTTCTGTTGATGCGAAATTTCGTCGACAACAAGTCAAAGAGTAATCCGTTGAAATCCAATGTGGAGCTTGGTGGGATTGATGCTTAAGAGTGGACCTTCATCTCTTGACCATGGGGTCTGCCTACTCTGCTGGAAGGTGAGGACAGCTTGAGGGACTGGATTGGGATCTGTTGATGAGGCGTAGCAAGAGAAATGACTTCCTGCTTGAACACCGGTGTGTCGTCGAACTCTTCCTTTGGTGATGAAGTAAAAGAAGTGAATGTGGAGCTTTTCTTTATCAAGAATAAGAGTCTGTGTCCTCCTTCATGAATGAGAGTGCCTCTTTTTATAGGGCTTGGGGGTAGTTGTGATCTACTGTTGGAAATATGGGTCTTGTGCTCAATAATTCCCAGCATAGTGCCTCCTCACTTTTCTGTCAAGTCCGTACCTCTTGCATGGAGTCTTCACTACTTCTATACTCTTCAACCCCTTTTCATGTATGGGGTGTTTAGTACGTGTCACAAAATACATGGTAATGGGGTTATGACATCTGCATGGTTAGATAGGAAATGATCCCTAAATTGAGGTAGATTCATGTACTCTTCAATTAATCTTACGCAAGACACATCCCCTCTAATTGCCTCATGGATGTCCTCCAGCCAACCATGGTATTGCAAGTCTCGGTGTTGACGGGGCTACAACTTAGCTCTTGACATTCGAGTACAGCATGTTGGGGGTTGAGGAAGCTAGCCGTGACCTTTAAGATCTTCTAAACATTTTGTTTTAATCATACACGAGGGTTTTATTCATTATTATAATTTTACCGTCGTTGAAAAGTCGTAGTCCCTCATGGAGTTCGTGACGTTACGTGTACATAGTTGAATTGTCAAACATAATATTTCATCCAAATTCTGACACGAACACCTTCCTCCTCCCCTCTCTTTACTCGATAGTGAAAAGGTCCAACTGAACAACATCAGGTGTATATGCTTCTTTATTTTGTCTCCGGAGCACCTTAGGAACTCTGAAGATGCATTTCTTGCTTTTCTTGCAGTCATCGCCAATATCGACAGCTGTTTGATCTTTACCACTTCTATGATTTGCAGCCATGCGTGCTATATATGATCAAACCAAAATAAATCAGTTTGATCGATCTCCTTGAAAGGCTGAAGCACGTTGTAATTAATGGAAATATATAATCAAATTACCCAGAAATTAAAACGAAAAATATAAAATAAAACACATGATATGAACACACACACACACTTACAGTCAACACACTGGAGAATTTGCTCATCAAGTTGATCAGTTGTTTACATGCAATTGCGAAGACCACGAATATGATAAGTTCATAACTACTCAAAGTCTGCAATTCTAATAGTTTCTTAGGTCATTTGTTTTTGACAAATAATCGTTTTTAAGTCCACAACAACCCTTAATCGTCAGTTGATGATTACTCTTCCAATATGGCTGGCAGCTTCACCAAATGATCGTTTGGATCAGATGAGGACAATCGACAGGTCGAGATAGAGTATTATTGGGTTTCAAATGTACGAGCACATAATATAACATGTTAGGTTTACTGAAAATCTATTAAAAAGAAGTCTTCTTATTTTAGTGTACGTTCTTGTAGTTTTTGACCTTCGAGCTCCATGTCTTCGAAAACTACCAGTCTTTTCTCATATTTTGTTTATGTTCCTTTTCTGTTATCATTGTGACTGTTGTACCAGCCGGCACAGTTTCAAGGCTCTAGCCGCGTTAGCATTCTTATGAACAACAATGAAAATAATTTTGAGAAACTATAGCAAATGAAATAGTAGTTCTTCGAACTCAACAGGTTGATCGATGAAAACTGTGATTCAAACTCAAATTGGATCTCCAAACACAACGTACAGAATTACATCTATAATGTTCAAATTTTATAGGAATTAGAATTAGGAAATAAGGAGAACATTAATTCAAGTAACTTCTTTTTTGTTGAGCGATCGAGTCCTAATGTACTCCAAAGCCTTAACTAAGTACGTACTAATAAGCAGTCAGGAGGTCTAGTCAGAACACTTTCTTCTCACTGGCCACAAACAACAATTTTGCGGATCGAATGCGAGTTATAGGGTTCCTCATCTTAACTCTCCACTAGGTCACATATTGTTGTGTACATAGTTCAGTTTACTTTATTACTTAACCTCAAAGGATCCTTGATTAGTCATTACTATGACCTCAAGATTCTTAGAGTAACAAAGGTATCTCGAGCCAAAATTATTCTTTATAAACTCCAGATCTTGTTACATGCATCCAGAGGAGGGTAAACCTAAGCCTATATAGAGCTTATATTAAACACCATAATCACTAGCACTCTCAGGATCAAGTTATTGGCCAACACCGAATATCTGCTAGCTAGCTAGTGATATCTAGAGAATTTTCCTTACATAAGCACTTATTTTTGTCTAATTACCAAAGGAATTTGTACGGGCAACACAATTGCCAACAGGTAAGTAGTGATTGCAGCTAATACTGACGTGGATTGTGATGCAAGAAACACACAAAAACTGAAAAATGAGAATAGCAGTTGGCTAGTACGTGGATGTTTCATGAACGCCTTCTGAATTATTGTGTGATGCTGCTAGTTTCATAAAACAGTTTCATTGACAGGGATGGGAGCCAGTCAGCCAGGCTAAACTCACCTAATGTAATTGTTGGCGTATACAATAACAATGGAATCGCCACCAACGAAGACTTTCATTTTTAAAGATACTTTCATGACTAATCATAGCATTATGGAAATATGATTGCTTCAAAGTGACGTACGAGAGAACAAATTAAGATGATCGATCACAAAGGCAAAAATGCAGGAGACACTGCTAGCCTGGCCGGTGTTAATTTGTTTGAAACCTAGGTTTAAATTTAGGGTTTAGTCCGTACAATTAATATATCAAGAATATTTTATATGCCACCCAAGAACACGGCATATTTTCAAGTCAAATGGTCATGATGACTGGTGTAAAAGCAACACAGTGTTACATAAGATTATCTGATTCTTAGAATGTTTTAGTAAAAGCAAAGTGGCATGGGGTTTTATTTCTCCTAGCAATCGTTTGCTTAATCTTTTTCATGTTGCATGAATTTTTCCTAAAGCCTAATTAATTATAAGAGGAAACTAATTAACGCAAATTAATCATTATATTATTAATTGGTGGTCATGCTAATTGGCACATGCAGAATATATAAATAAGCAAAATAAGGTGTATAAACAGAAGTTCTGAATATATGCTAAGACAATTAACATGAATATAATTCAATTAAACGGAATTTTCATTCTATCAAAATACACGTACTGCTCATTAAGAAATCAAATTAAGCTGAACATGCATGAATTAAAGACACTGGCCGGAAAAGAGAAACCATTGGGGATTATGTCTTCAACAGATGTGGAACTCTTCAGAACCCTCTCATTTCTGCAGGAAAGTCCGAATGTTATTCGTGGAGGTCCATATGCTAAGACCCAGAAGGACAATAGCTACGAAGAAAGCAATAATCTTCCAGGGATTAGAGAACTTTTCAATCTTCAACGAAGCCAAATGTGTATGCCATCTGATTCTGTAATACTCATTGACTTGCTTGCAGAGATGGACATAGTAGAACTTGTTGTGTGGGATACCTTTGTAAAGGTTGTTGAAGAACTTGTAACCATCTTCCTCGCTCAGCCAATTACCTATTACTTTTGCCTTGCAAAGTAATTCCATGTCTTCATTGGAAGAGATGAGGTTATCCGTTAAAATGGCATAAGATGTAATTTCGTTTGAATAACCATTGTAGCACTGCTCAAACGCAATGAGGTTCCTGAACAATGAGTCGGCCAACGTACCAATGTTTAGCTGTGGAAAAGTGAAAACTCCGTTCTCGAATTGTATGTCCATTATGCTATCACTTTTGACACCTTTGAATTTGATGCCGGCCTTTGAGAGAGCCGTCGCAGTATGCATTTCATGTATTTCTGGGTCAAACATAGCCTCGTGAACTTTGTTTTCTTTCCGGGCTTTGACCTTTGATGGAATAACAATGGAAGATCTAACCAGATCAAGTATGTGTAGAATATCTTCACCATTGTTACCGCCATGACATGAACTAAGATGTTGTTTGTAGGAATTGCAACTACGCTTTAGTGATGGTAAGGTGATGAAGGCTTCGAGGATGAGGAAAGCGAGGGAGGGCTTATGACTGCAGCAGTTTCCAATTATAAGGCTGTATAAAATCTCAAGAACAAACCAAGGTAGTTGATTTTCTAGGAGCAAAAGGTCATGGCATAGGAAATGGAACATGCAATCCATGTTGAATACCGGATCTTCAATATCCCTAAGTGTTGGATCATTACACTTCCGAAATAGCTGAATGAGGAAGCAACCGTCAACTATCATCATCTTGATGAATTCATCGGAGGAAATATCAAGTGGTGGCTCGGCATAGAAGCCGCGGGCACGTTGCTCAAACCCAATCGTGCCTTCATTCTTTCGATCTGAAAGCTCAATAACCTTTGCTGTCAACATTTCTGTTGACATCATCATGCCCTTGAGCATTTCATTCAAATAACTCTCTTTCACTCGTTCCATGAGTTGAAATTCTTCCTCGTTGCCTTCCTTGCCTTTCTTGCATTTTTTACATAACTTGCATTCCTTGCACTCCTTGCAATTCTTGCATTCCTCGCATTCTTTTTCTCCCTTGCTTCCCTTCCCTCGATGATGAAAAGGTCCAATTGAGACTACGTCAGGTGTATATGCTTCCGAGTTTTGTCTCCGCAGCACCATAGGGACTTTGAAGATGCATTTCTTGCATAATTTCTTGCATTTCGTGCAATCATGGAATTCCATATCAATGAGTTCTGAACAAGTTACAAGTAAATTACCATTATTGAAGTTATCAAGTAATTGAAATTTAACATTCATATAATTAATATTGTACCTGAGGGAGGGCTGAACTGGTTAAAGCTCAAATAGTAGTAAATGTTGATAATATCGATCAAGACGAAGAAGGCAGAATATTTGTAGAGATTGATCAAGTTTTGGGAGGTTTTTGCAGCAAAGTTATATGTATCTTGGAACCTAAGATGAGACAGAAACTGATGATAAAGAAATTTAGAGGTGCAGAAAGTTGTTCAGACCACTGGTGCTTTTATAGTCGAGAGGAATTGCTTATGTCGATCAAGCTGATCAGTTTCTCTACTCAGCTAGCGATGACCTCGAGACTTAAAGTCCGCTTCTAATAGTTTCTTTAATCCATTCGTCCTCGATAAGTACTTTTTCTTTTCAAAATTGCTTACACCAACCCTTAATTGGAATTAATATGACCATCCTAGTCCTAGGGTATGTTTTAGGACTAATTTCAGTTTACCTTCATTAACTTTAAGTCGATCATCATGTTAGTCCTTCTTCTTTCAATTTCATCAAAAACACCCTTTCAATTTTCATCAGCCGTGTTCAAACCTCCGTTCTCTATCCAATTCTTCCGTCAAGTGATGACGTGTCATCAAAAAGAAAGTCTAATTCCGAAAAAAAATAACATTTTTGACCATTTTTCCTCATATCAATATATATCTCCATACTCATCACAACCTTAGTGATTTTGGTGAGATTGAATGCAATTCGTCTATTTTGCCCTTTTTTTGTGGGCTAAACGACTTCAAATTTGGTTTTCTTCTTAATGCAAGTCATTACATAACGGGGGAATTTGATGAAAAATGGATGTTTAGACACGACTGATAAAAATTAAAAGTTGAGAGGTGTTTTTGATGAAATTAAAAGAAAAATGACTAACATGATGATCAACCTAAAGTTGTTGGGGGTAAACTGAATTAGTCCTATGTTTTATATAATCGAGTTCACATTGGTCTAAATTGTCAGCTAAATATATCAAATTTTTTTAAAGCATTTTCAAAACCTGTAATATGTTTGTACATGGGGGTAACGTATATGTTCTCCTACATGGAGAGAGTAAAAACTTGCTTGAAATTTAGACACCGGAAAGTCATATTTTGTTTGTTAGCTCAAAATTAGTATTTTATGATTTGAAAGAAATGTGACTTCTCCTGGGTCACATAATATACATAAGTCTTCATCTAAATGATCTGTTCATGCTTGAATCTCATGCCGGACTCTTGTGTCATCTAACTAATAGTTTGGGTGTGTTCAAGGACTAAAGTATCGACGATCATATAAATATTGATGGTTCGAAAAAAAAAAAAAATTTCATCGATATATCGAAAAAATATCAAATATCGATAGAAGTTTTACCAAAATTTATATAAAATTGTATATTCGACAAAAAATATATTAAATATAAATTATCCGAAAGATATAAAAATTAATATCGAGAATAGTAAAAAACAGAAATTTTGAGAAAATATTGAAGATATCATGGATATTTTAGTCCTAGTGTGTTAGCTTGAGGATGAACAGTTTGAAGAAAGGAAACAGAGTGGTTGGTCACAACAATAGGCTTATATAGTTTTGTACACGTGTACAATAGCTGTAGAGTTAGATTTTTACAACCTCCAGCGAGCTCATCCCAACAAAGAGGAAATTTATTACTACATTTCTTGAATAAGTTCTTGCATTTCGTGCAATCATGGAATTCCATATCAATAGAAGCGTATAATTTGATCTGTATTCATTGCAGGCCAGATTAATTATTACATTGCAGGGCAACTCAACTTTGAGAAACATAGCTCTTAAGTTCCTGTGATTTAGATGAAGTTAACAGTGATGACGCTAAATTATATAATGTGAAATTTCATAGCTTCGTATGGTGAAGTATGTGTTAAATGGTATTAGGTGTTGCGACAAATATAGAGCCTTCTCGTTCAATGCATATGTTTAAAAGATGAAAGATTGACATGTTTATAAGTAACGAACATTAAAAAATGGACTACGAGAGATCTTACTAATCCACATATATATTCGAGTGACAGAATTTAACTATATAAGGATACAGTTGGATGTCTAACAGTGCATTACATCTCCTATATACGATATTTGCAATATCTAAATGTAACGTATAAAGATCAAGTCCCCAACGGAAATGAAAGATTAGATTAATACAGATTACAGAGCATGCCCGACCCTCGACGAGGGCTCTTGGATCCACTCTTACCTTTTGAAGCACTTCATGAATAAGAAGCTGATGTATCCACGATTGGCAAGTGAAATAGCCGGCAGTTACATTTTTTCGACATGTTACCTAGTGTCATTGCCAGTTTGCCTCGTTCAAAGCATGCAGGTGGTATATTTTTGAAAGGGAAAATGCAATTACATAATGAGATGCTTGCTGTACCAGAATGTGTTCACACCATTTGGCAAGTAAATTTCGATCTGAAGAGGAAAACATTATGGTATAGCATATATGCTCTTGAAAACAGAAGGGGAGAAAAAAAATTACTTCATATAGTTCAATGTTTCCATCATAATGTTCGGCAGTCCCACATCAGAAAATGCTAATATATACTACCAGAATATACATAGAGACAACAAAATGGAGGAACTTTGGCAGAATAGATGAACCAGTTTCTAAGAAAATGATGAAATAAAATGAAGGCCACAATAAGATCAGAGCAAGAATGAGTTATATGCTACAATGCTAGAAACAAATACCACCAGTCATGAACAGGGAAGAACAGAAGTCAAAGACATTATATTAACACATGTTTCAGACTGTAAGGCCAACAGATAACTTAAACGTAGTAGTAATTCAACACAAATTACAACCAACAATAACCTTTGTTAATCTCGGTTTGAA
The DNA here is from genome assembly GCA_009720345.1 of Fragaria iinumae. Lineage (NCBI taxonomy): Eukaryota > Viridiplantae > Streptophyta > Magnoliopsida > Rosales > Rosaceae > Fragaria > Fragaria iinumae. The sequence goes on from CM019120.1 coordinate 13,457,810, forward strand.
AAGATGGAAGCATCCTTCCAGGTCAAAAGCACAAGGAAGTCACACTAAGGTAAATCATACATGGACGCTGAAGGAGCTCCAGAAACTGGTCCTAGATAATCAGCATGTAAGCCAACCAATGCCTGAAATTCCCTTTCGGCCTCAAGCCACTTAGCTCCGATGACAATAAAACGTAGTGTGGTACCTTTTTCAATCTTAGAACTCTTGGCATTCAGAAAGATAGGATTCTCCCCTGGAACATAGTTGTAATCAGGCATTTTCGAAGAAGAGAGATATACATTCTCAATTGGACCACATCTCAATATAACTCCCTGCTTGAGCACCTTGTGCACTACCCCCTTTAAGATCTCTCCTCTGAAAAGCTTAAAAGAGATGGCACTAAAGGTAACTGGAAAAAGCACATCCCCAGTATGCTGTCTGACTTTTCCCTCACCTATTTTCTCCACAGTTGTGAGAGCAAGAAGGTATCCAAGGTCTTTGGTAGCCTTTCTTTTTGCAAAGTCATCAAGCAGTCGAACAATAATTGCCTTTTGGAGCATCAGTCCCTTTGCATCCAAGCTTTCAGCAGGGATTACAACATTCCACTGCAACTCAGTTTTGAGAAACATTGTCTTCCTTTTACCTGCCAGACAATAAAGAATGAAGCAGCAACCAATTGTACATTAGCTATCCCTGAATTCTTGTCAAAAATGTATACTTCCTTGCCCTACGCCAAACCATCCCCATAGATCAAGAGCCAATAAAAGATTGTTCAGAGAGACAAATAAGTACTTTTAACATCCTCCTGAGCTAATCCTTTAACTTGGTCTACAATTAATCTAAACTCTAAGGCATTATGATAATATCACAAAAGCAGATATGTAAACCCGAAATTCTTTTATTGACTATCTGATAAACAGCTGCAACTTTTATATTTTCTAGTAACTACCATATTAAGAACTTCAAGCAAGCTCAATTAGTTTTAATTTTTTTGAAAGCCAATCAATATTCCAGTCCAGCTTAATAAATAGAACTTTCTACCTTCTAAAGCATCCAGTTAAATGAAAGATCCAACAAGAAAGAATTCTCATAAATTAACAGACAAGAAGGAAATTTCTTGTTTTGGAAGTCATAAATATCATCCTGTAGAATAGTGGTCGGGTATACTCATCAGTATGGTATAACGCAAAGTGGATAATTGCCTAACTGATCTGGCAAACTGTGTATGCAAAAGTTCTGTCAAATTTTTGGGCAAGAAAACTGCTCTTTTGAGCCTAGACTGAGGCAAATGGCACTCAAGGAAAGGAGCTCAATGTTGACAATCAATGAGAGGGATTCAGTACTTGGATTATATTGATTTTCCCAAAGGAAAGGCAGTATGATACTTGGACAATGTGATTCTCTCTTCAAACAAACGTTAACCAGAAACATTTTACTGACACCGCACTTGAATATTTAGAATAGAAAAGATGAAGAAAATAGTTTACAAAGTTAGGCAGCAGAACAATTTAGCTTTACAACTAAAAATTTCATGATTCATTACTATGAATCTGCCATCCGAATCTCTTTAGCTTAAACTACAACAACTCACCAAAGATGGCAGCACACTTTCAAACAAAAGTATCCAAACTCTTGTGTGGAAGGCATTACAAAAACATGTAAAGAAAGACTAAACATTGACCTAAAGGACACATACGCTATCAGTAACAAGAACTATCAACCATCTAGAAGCAATTGAATCAACACTCAACAAATCTAATGACAGGAAAACGAAAATTCCCTGAATGATTCTTCATAAACAACACCTCCTCAATAAAATACACAAGACTAGTATTTAGTCCCTCTGTAGCACATTCACAACAAAATGCAATATGTAATAGCCTAAACCATAACCCCAACTTCTCATGCCCTCCAGATCGCACTATCCCCATTTCTAAGGCAAATAAGTTCGGTCACCACAAATAGCCGCACAATCTCTTTAAATTCTCTTCAAGCCTCTCAATTTAGTAGATTTGCTACTCTTTCATCAGTGAAACACGTCCCCATTACCAAACCACAGAAACCCATACCCCAATAACAGGCAAATTTCAGTAACTCCACACTAAAAACAGACCAAACTCGGAAATCACAATACAAGATATAGCTGTTCTATTTCTCAAAAATTCCCCACTCAATTTCCATGAGAAAAGACTCAATCTTTGGTCAGCTAGACACACATAACAGTTCAACAAACAACAGAAACCCCATTTCTTCAAGTTCGTACCAATCCCCTCAATTTACATGAGAAAAGAATCAATCTTTACTCCTTCACAAACTCAAAAGAACCAATCTTTTTGGTCAGTATGACAACCCGTTTCACCAACAAACAGAAACCCAATTACTCTACCAAATTTCATTGGAGATTCTAAAAACAAACCAAAATTTACAAACCGAAATCAAATATCTCAAGCTATACTAAACCAAACAACGAAGTAGAGAAATATGGAGGATGTAAAAGGTGTAACCTTTCAGAAATCAAAGCTTACCCTAAGGCAGAGCAGAGCCTATATGAAGAAGCTCAGTGAGTCGGGTTGTTGGTCCTGTCTCTGTATCTATGTAACGCTCAGTGAGTCGCTATATTGTTTTCGATGAAGAGTGAGTCGCTATATTGGTGAGTTGGTGGCACTGTGTAGTGTGAAGAAAGACACGACATTTTTGTTCTTATTCGATTTCGAAAAGATCACAGAATCGACGGTTAAAAAAGACGAGAGAGAGGGGTGTAGATGTGGAACCAAGTAGAGGATTTGAAACAAAACTACAAGTTCAATCTCTACACAAAAAAGTGAACCAGTAAGCCGACGTTCCGTAACGTTTTCGTGTTTGTATTTTTATTTTTTAAAATAAAAATAAGATTCGTGTTTGTATTTTTATTTTTTAAAATAAAAATAAGATGAAAATATGTTCGGTGAGATATTTTTGAAAAAATGTTAAAAATGAAAAATAAATTTTTTTTTCAACTTATTATAAAGAAAAATTGAAAACATCAATTTGACGTTTTTATTTTTTTATTTTTCTAGTTTAGAAAATATGAAAAATAATTTTCACAATTAATTACCAAATACATTTCTAAAATAGGAAATAACAATCTCATTTTCTCTATTTTATTTTTAAAAATCATGATCGAAAATCGTTTTCAAAAACGTTATCGGATAGGCCCTAAATCTGTCCAAATTTATAAACCATAGATGGAATAGTACGTAGATCGAATGTTTATAATAACTTAACGTGGTTTGTGTTACTACAAGTGTGTGCAGTTCTGTTCCACTCGGCAACTGCATTTCAATAAGGTTGGATCGATCATTTTGGTTGTACATTTTTCGATGCGGTGTGGGTCAATTTCGGTGTGAACAGTTTTATTTATTTTAACTAGAAAATGAGAACAAAATTCAGACTTTTATCTAATAATTTAAGTAAGGCACAAATAAATTTTGAATGCATTTAAAGTCCACACAAATAAAAAAAAAGTGACAAAATATCACGTAACACACACACACACACACACACACACACATATATATATATATATATATATATATGCTCTGTGTGTATATATATGCAACCAATGATTCCTGAAGGCAGTCCTGATCGATTTGGGAAACCTGTTGTTCCTCCATCTTCTCTTGATGAGCAGCCCTCTCCTCCACTGTCTCCTAGACTGCATCCTGAGTTTCAGAAGGCCAACACGTTTCCGGGAACATGGTACGAAGGGAAGCCATGGCGCCCCATGGTTCCTCTTAAGAATGACTCTGATCCAGACAAAATTGTTGTGTATCTAAATTCCTTGGAGAAAGTGACAAGCGACTGGGCACAAGATATTCAGACACAGATAGGTGCTCTCACTGAAGCAGTGCTAATCATGGGAAGACGGATCAATGAACTCACTCTGCGTCTTCCTCAACCTATTGTCACAGATGTTCCTCCTGGTTTTGAACCTAAATCTTCTGCTGCATCATCTGGAGCCAAAAGTTCTCTGGACTTCCTGAAGGAAACTGAAGCTGAGCCTTGTTCCAAGAAGCCATTTAATCCATGGGAATCAGAAGACAAGAAGGACAATCCTGATGACAAGCGTCATGAATGGGGAAAGTGGTAATAATCTCCTTGGCATGCTATTCAGGGGGAGAAGAAGATCAAGACTTTTCAATTTGTTTTCTTTGTGTTTTTTTTTCTTTGAACAAGTTTGTTGGTTTGTAAGTGCCTAAGCACTAAACAAGTTTACTTTATGTTTTTAAACTATGCATGCTGTTATTTGATGATTGGTGTAAGGATGGAAACTGATCCCACAAGATCTTTGAGTCCATTTATTCATTTCATCAACATCGATGTGTGTTGTTATGGGAAGTTTTTGCAGGTCTTGATCTAGTGTTGATTAGCAATGCCAAAGGGGGAGAATGTTAGTATATTGGCTATTCCTATTCAACACTAAGATCTCCTAATGCTTCTAGGAAAGGAAGAGATCAAGGAAGAGGTATTTTGAGCTTCAATCATGGTTCACAAGGTAATGTTTTGTCAACCTTTTCAGATATGGTAAGTTAATTTCTTTATTACTTATTCATTTGGATTGAGAAAATTTTGGTGAAAAGACTTGTATCTAGGTTTTTCCTTATCAGATATATTAAGGTGTTTATTTGCAGAATCTTGATTATCTTTAGAATATCTGATTTGGTACTTTCCAAATCTGGTTCCTTAGAATAATTATCTGCATAATTTTTGGAAGTTTAAATATATTTGATCATTCATATGCATGAACATAATGATTGTTATCTGTGAACTAAAAGCTTAATCTGTTGAAGTTTCATCTGCTATGTTATAGCATGAAACTGGTTCATGCGTTTTTTGGAAAGTGCAAGATAACAGTGAACTGACTGCATCTTTCCTGAAACGAAAATTGATCTTCTCATTGAATTGCATTAGTTGAGGGGGAGTGTCAACCTCTATAAATTGCTTCTGCTGTGGTCTGTGAAAAAAAAAGAAAGGAAAAGAGCTTTTTGTGATTCATCAGAGTTCTTGTTTTTAGAGTTAATATTGTGTATGATCTATTTGCAAACTGCTTGAGTGTGTTATTCCAAAGACTAAGACTTTCTCTCTTACTTGCATACATGTTGCATTTGAGATTGGGAGAACTGAGATCTTGTGGTGAGAGAAAAAGGCTGATTGCATTTCAGGACTTAGTCGACTGGTTGTGTCAAAGAACTAAGGATCACTGATTGTGGAAGAATCAGCTGACAGTAAACTAAGAGTGTTTAAGTCTTAGGTTTATGCCTTGAAATCTAGTTGTGTGTAAGAACTAGAGAAAGCTGAGTGTGTTGTAAGTCTCAATGTGTTTGTTCAGTTTCTCTTTGTAGAGTTACATGAATTACTTGTGTGAGAAGTGAGAGTCAAAAACAGATACAAGAATTTGTAGTTGTGTGAGAATTACTTCTTGTAAAGTTTTGAAGATTAATGAAATAATCTTGCTTGGTGCTTTTTTCCTCATTGAGGTTTTGCACCAAGCTGCTGAATTAAATTGTTCTTATCTGTACTTCATCTGTTTTTAATCCATTTCTATACTATCATTCTGAGCCAAATTCGTAAAGTACCATAGGGGGAAAGCCTCACGGATTGGATCAGTGACATTGTGGATGACTTTGACCTTTGCTCTGGTACCAATGCCAATCTTGTCAACCTAATCAACCTTCCCCAGAGTAGCGCCAATCAGTTTCACGACGTCCCCATTGAACATCGACAGGCCCTGAACTTTAATCCAAACCGAAAACGAGGTAATCAGGATCTTGTCAGGGGTCACTAAGTCCATCGAAACCCTTGACCAGAAACATAGATCTCCCAAAGAACCAGGGACCGTTGTTGAGAATGTGGCGCCTCTCCTCTTCTCTGGTGAATCGAATAACAAAAGAGTCTTCTTGCGTACGCATCTGGAGGCAATTTTGGAGATCTCAAACGGATATTAGGGTTCCAATGACAGGCCTAGCCTCTAGTTTGCGTCGTTTCAACGAGAAAAGTCGTCCAACCGCAAAGTGATGCGGCAAAACCACCGCTGCTCCGGCCGCTCCAAGAGAGAGTCTTCCGTTACCACGGATGGCGAGAGCAGCTAGACATTGGGATGAGACCTCGTCGGACATGATGAGATGTGAGAAGAGATGAGGGGAGGGTGCAAAGCGGCCGATAAGGTGAATACCTAGAAAACCCTAGGTTAAGACGATAAGGTGCTAACTTTTTTAATTGCACTTCTCTTTAACTCAACTTTGAGTAGCTTAACAAACAACTTTGAGGTCATAAATAAATATATGTACACACACACATACAGTTCATTTCTAGAGCGGGACACCGTTTTGAAATTAAAGTGTGGTGCTCCTCATTTAGCTCATTTTCACATCTTCACCGTTCAATGTCTAGAAAATAGTGTGCAGATCATTCTTGTAAAATTTCATTCAATTTGGAGATCATTTGGGTGCCGAATTAGATTAAATGAATCAACTGAACAAAATTTGTCCAAACGGAACCGTTCATGTAAATCACAATTACGGAAGCTCAAATGATATTCAAATCGGATGAAAACTTTGCATAAATAATCTACACACTATGTCCTAGACACTCACCTAACCCTTACATATGTCAGCGAGATTTAAATTCATGATCTCAGCGTTGTTAATTAAACTAACCAACCAGAGTCCCAGACCACAACTCATTGACACCTTAATATGAATAAATGATTCAATTGGCATGGTATACCAAATTGTACATACACTTTGCAGTTTGCACTCTTGTAGCAGTAGTAACACATTCCATTCCTTCCTCTTCTGCTCATAAAGAGAGACGGCAATCCAACCAGTACGAGGCACATGTAGCACATAATTCAAATACTAACATAGCTCTTCCACAAATATGTCAAACAACTATGTACAACAAATGATTTCCAAGAAACCATGTCCACAATACAGAGAATTTAGATCGCATGTCTCATAAGTCATAAGCATATTAATTAAAGGTAGACTGAATTCATAATCCTAAGTTCCTAACATTTATATTTACATAAGCCTTCATACAGTTTTAAACTTTCAATGGTTACAAATCAGGTTCATGAGGACCATAGACAGGGCCAAGCGAATCACCAACCATACTACCAAGCACGACAAACTCATTCTTGATCTCTCTACTCTTTGCTGTCCATCTAGCGTGCAGCACCCTGAACCGTACCACAACTTTTTTCTCTATCTTTGCTAAGTCACCCTTCAAGAAGAATGGCTTTGTCCCAGCGACATAGTGGTAATTTGGCATTTTTCGAGCTGACAGATAAGCATAGTTAAGAGGTCCACATCTAATAAACACCCCGAGGTTATGCACCTTATAAACAACTCCCTCCAAAATCTCTCCCTGGAGTGGTATAAACGTGCGACAACTAAAAGCTACATGGAACAACATCTTTCTTGAGTGGTCTAAAATCTGTCCGGTTCCTACCTTCTTCAATGCAGTGACTTTAAGGAAGTACCCATGATCCTTGCTGGCCTTCTCTTTTAACAAGTCCTTCAGAAGCTGTGTTGTTATAATAGATTTTGAAGAAAATGGACTGTCTTTGTCTAGCTTTTCAGCAAGGACAACCACACCCCTGACTAGTTCCACTTCAGAGTACATGTCCAAATCTACTTCACAAGATACCAAAAAAAACAAGATTATAACAGAAGTTTAACCAAATCTATCAACCAGAAATTTTAGAAAACACATACTGTCAGAAAACAAAAGCACCAATCCGCCAACTCTCCAGTGAACTTCTCCATACTTCCATGTTAGCAACACTAGAAACCATTAATTATAATTAATTGGGACAGCCATATTTGAAATCAGCATGACAAACATATGTATGTGTGTGTGTAGAATTAACAGTTAAATAAAAGGCTTTAAAAGTTCAATAAGAAACAAAGGAGCATCCTTTCCCTAACAACCAACCAGAAAGCTTCAACCGCAATTATATATAACATGCTAGCAGAAAATGCAATGTGCAATTAGAAATTAAAATTTTCAATCAACCATATAAGTTCGTGATTTGAAATTTTGAATTAAAAACCTGTGACCTTCCATGGTGTCAAATGCCAACTCACAAAGTTTGTAAAAAAGATACGTATCACATTCGAGAATGGTAGTACATTATATCATTGATATGAAAAGAAGTGAGGTGCTTCCGCAGCTATAAATTGTTCTTCCCCAAATTTGGTTTTAGTTCATCCACTCTTTATCATACTTATCACCAATAATTCAATATCACACCTTTGCTTGCATCATACCAACTCACAACAAAGCACACAAGACTTCTCTAGGTTCTAATCTGACCCTTAACAAACACCTCTACATCAATTCTTAAGAATGCATCCCTTCCTCGTTGGAACTGCTAACCAATAGTCGAACAAGTAACGACTCAATTTGTTTGTTTTCATTTCTTCAATCCTTTCAGTGTAAACAATACCAGCTACAATCATATACGGAAACCAATTAATCCTCACTATACAGACAACCAATTAAATTTCGTGATCTATACACATCATCTTTTATCAAGCTAAGTTTCCATATACTCTACAAGTTCATCATCTCTCATATCCTACATGTCTGGATATAAACTATGAGAAATGACGAATTTGATGATACACGGATGAAGCATAGTTGAAAGAAAGCATTATTCAGCAATTAAAGTTGTTGTACTCAAAACCCATCAACAAAGAGCTTAAAATTACTTCAAAGCATCTGACTTTAAACTTAAAGAAGCAAAATTCTTCACGGTTTTATGAGACACTGAAAGATCTGTTAAAATTAGATGCTGCGAATTATAAGAAAGAAAGGTCAAGAGAAATAACCTGGTTACAATTGGTGGGAAACCCAAGAGAGAAAACCTACTGGGACTCAGAGAGGGAGACCCACCGGGAAATGAAGAAGACGAGGTGGTGGATTGCGCAATATGCAGAGTGCAGGCGCAATTTAACTGAGAGAGAGGGAGAGAGAGGGAGAGAGAGAGACAACGCAGCAAGCGGTTGGGCCATTTTTAGTTGTTTTTTTCTTTTTTTTTTTCCTCTTTTTCTTTTTGAGGCAATTACCAATACCTACATAAATATAGTATTTACCAATTAATAGCAGGGTCTTACAAATTATTTCCCATCGGCCAACTATACAGTAACGGCTAACGGCAGTATACCGTTTGTTCCAGCAACATAAGTTTCTCATTATAAGTGAGATGTCGTAAGTTTGAGTAAGAGTATTGTAATACATTAATTGTGTATTTAATCAAAAAAAAAATTATACCGTAATAAGACGGTTACCAGCCGTTTTAAAATCTAATTCAAATCTCACTCTCTCTCTCTCTCAATATATATATATATATATATATATATATATATATATATATATATATATATATATATATCTTTTCTAATCAGGCCAGTGTTGGATTTTATCGACGACGACTTCGGTTTGCTGGAGAGCTTGACCTGGTGTTCGACTTGGGAGGTGGACAAGGAGCGTGGATTTTATCAAAGACATCAGCGATTCTTGATGTCGTCGGAATTCAATAATTGGGCCTAGGACTTTGGGCTTGAGTTTAGTGTTAGGGTGTGGTGTGCAAGGTTACGGAAACGCAAAATGCTCATATGTTGATTTAACGTTGTTGATGATTTCGCAACTGGATCCAAGCCCAATAACTTAAATCGACGATGAAATGGTAAGCATGAGAATTGGGGTACCTTTTCTTTCTTTGAAACCTAAGGCCCAAACTACACTAGAAAGCCTACCTCGAGAAAGCCTTCTTTTTTCTGATTTTGGGACTGAAATCATGTGTCAATTAAGGATAGAGTGTTTCTCCCGGAACCCAATCCCATTTGAGCATAAAAGAAGGGGTTTGTAACTAGAACAACCATCGAGCAAAACTCATAAACACCTGCATACAGCCTTTAAAGCTCCAAGTATTCAAGCCTCCATGCCTTCAAGCTTCAAGCCCCAATTAACCATCTTCTCAAACAACCATCCTTAACCTATATTTTTCTAGAAATCGTTTACCAAGAAAACTCTCAAATTCTCTCTTCGCAGTGTGTTTCTATCTCCCACACCATGCTTCATGCTGTCAAGCCCCTTTTTGATTTCCATACAGTTTGAATCACACACGAATTTCTCCCATTATTTATCGAACTATTAGGTTGAATATGGCCTAGTCATTGCTTAATTCTTAAAGTACCCTCATATAACCAAATTTACAACATTGACAACAAATTTACTATATTTGTTCTACATATTTACATGTAATTGAACTAAGTTACTATTTCAACAACAATTTTTTTCATAAACCTGTAAAATATCATAGATTGACTAATTACCCTAAGAAAACTAAATCACCTAAGTTACGACTCAATTTACCTCACTGACAACAAAGTTGTTGTCATATCAGTAAATAATTAAATGTGGGTATCACATACATTTAGGTACCTAAGAAAATTCTTTATTATGAAGGAAGACCAAAGACAATCGTACAAATCGAAAGAATGCATGTTGTTTGGAAGCAATCAATGTATAATGCTAACAATTCAGATTGGTTTGATCTCAATTTAATCAATTAAGTAAGACGATGAACATTTTATAGAAGCTAGTATGCTCGATTGTACATTTAAAATCGATTGTCCTCCGTCCTCGTTTGATCGAGAATATTATATCACAGGGGCTGCCGCCCGCCAAATCAGGATGAAGACGTCCAGTACCAGACTGTGGGTTGTTTTATGGTTGAAAAATATTATTTATCAAACCAAAAGACTTGAAAGAAATAATTACAAGAGGACTTGAGTAAGCTAATCAACTTGATCTGCAAGTCTGCAACACGCGATATATATATATATATATATATATATATATATATATATATATATATATATATATATATATATACAGCCTTTTTAGGTTTTGGTGCGGATTTCTATTTTTGCACCACTTTTTAATCGAATTTCCTCATCTCCACCGTCTAGTATCTAGATAATATTATGTAGATCATCTCTGCAAAATTTCAGCCAATTTGGTAATCGTTAAGACCCTCAAACTCGAAAAACAAATTGACGGACTGAATTTTGTCAAACATGAACCGTTCATGTTTAAAACAGAAAAACGCAATTTTGAGGGCCTTAACGATTACCAAATTGGCTGAAATTTTGCAGAGATGATCTACACAATATTACCTAGATACTAGACGGTGGAGATGAGGAAATTCGATCGAAAAGTGGTGCAAAAATGGAAATCCGCACCAAAACCATTGGTGCGGATCTCCGCAGCTGAGAAGCCCTGTATATATATATAATTTTTTTTTTTTTTGAAAATGAATCAACTTCATCGAGGGACACAACCCAATAGCCATAAAACCCAACCAAACAACATAATTAATACAAGAAAACTAATCAACTACTTCAAACCTAGAAGTAGGAATAGACAGTTTCCTTGTCAACAAAAAGAGAAAATTTTATAATGTGTTAATGCATGTGAATGATGTGATGCATCAACTTTGTAAATTAAGTCCTCAAACTAGTAATATTAGTCCTCAAAGTTGTAATATGAGTTTTTAAAGTTGTAAAACTTTCTAATTACAACATTAGTCACCATGTGTCTTTAAAGTGGTAAAATGTGTGCTTAAAGCGGTAATTGAGTCCTCAAAGTGATTGAAAAAAAGTTGTTACAACTTTAGGACTCATATTACAACTTTAAGGACTCAATAACCACTTTAAAGACAAATGAGGACTAATGTTGTAAATAATTTTTTTTACAACTTTAATGACTAATATTACTACTTTGATAACTTATTTTATAACTTGAAGACAAAGTTGATGCATCACATTCATTAACACACCATAACATTACCCAACAAAAAGAGAAGAGCCACGACCAGTATGCCGTGCTCAATTTGTGAACCTTTTCATTCTCAAAGAAAGGGAGGCAAGGGACGCAAGGAGGGAGGCATGGAAGGCATTCAGAATAAATTTCAACTCATGGAACGAACTAAAGAGGCATATTTATATGAACTTCTCTATACCATGCACAATATATCTCTCGAAAAAGTTACGGCAAACGTTACAGAGCTTACAGAACAAAACTATGGAGGCACTATGGGGTTTGAGGAACGAGCCCGCAGTATTTATGCAGAACCATTTGATCATATTTCCTCCCAAGACTTCATCCAGATGATGATAGTTGACGGGTGCTAAATATTCGACGATATAATGGTTAATTCCCCTATTTACGTTGTTAGTTTATCGTATTTTCCATTTGATTTAGTTATGTTTATGTTTATTAGGTGTTTTGGAGCAAAGAATGGAATATGAAGCAGAAGAGGAGAAATATTAAAGGAAAATGAATGCATGTCGTGGAAGGAAATAATTATGAACATTTGCTAGAAATTATCATCTAACTTCGACAGAGGATTTTGAATAGCTCACAATGATCCAGACGATGATTTATATATCAATAGAAAGCTACAAGAGTCTACTTTCTAGAACTTTTTACAGATCGTCAATACCTATTTTGGAGAAAGAGTTATGATCATTTTAGTGGCCGAAGGTCAGTCTGCCCGAATTTCTTATTTGGACCGAAACTTCAATTCCAAGGCCCAATCCAAATCAGCTAACCCATGGACGGAAATTGAGGGTTCTCTAACCCTAATATCATCAGATACACAATATGAAGAGAAAAAAAAAGAAGAAGGAGGGAAGAAAAAGAACGCAACAATCAGACGGAACAAGATTGATCTATTCTCAAGGATTCTCCAAGCTCGGTTATTGTTGTCTTCCTCTTCCATGAACTCTTTTGTGTTTTCAATTTTCATTATGTGCAACTAAATTCATAGTAGCTAGGGGGCTGTTGAAGCCCCTAGACATGATTCATAACATGCTTTGATTTTCAATTTGTTTTTCCAATTAATAAGATTGATGTTTTGTTTACCGATTGTTCATCGATGAATTCTTTGCGTGTGTGCTTTGGAGGCCTACTTAGTATACATTCTAGGGTTCTAATAATTTGATTATTTGATGCCTAGGTCAATATCGGATCCCTCAAATTGTCTAGAGAAGTAATCGGTAGTTTTCACTAGCGAGTACATGAAACCTTAGGTTTAGCAAGGCGCTAAGTTTATTGCGATGCCTACTGATTGCTCAAACTCTTTTCATGCTTATTGATCTCTGCTTGTCTAACCTAATAAACGTACCTTTAGGTTACAATGTTTGAGAATAGTTTAGGTGTAGAGCACTTCCTACCTAACGTACAAAGTAAGAAAGAGTAATAGATTGTGCTCAAACGTACCGAGTCAATCTGAGCTTCAATTGAGTTAGTTGGTCACAAATTGGACAAAGTGTGTTGTGTGTGATTGTCGGGGGTGGATACTTTCTCCCTAGCTAGTCTCATTATCTTGATTCTCAACTACTTTGAAATCAGTTTTCAGTTTTCTTATCTTCTATCCGTCATCTTCCCGTATTTTATTTTCCTATCAAATCAACTCAAAATCATCTCAAATTTTTTGTGCTAGACGCTCTGTGTGTCTAGTACACCTCTGTACATTTTTGTATTTTGCTGAGCCTTCTAGGTTAGGTTTTTCTTTTATTTTTCGACTGTGTTCAATAGGAGCTGCAGTCACGTTTTGTGACATTTGTTGAAGCTTTTAGTTTAATTTAATCTTCTGCGGGAGACCCTTATTTCTCTATATTACAATCGATAAATTTGCAAGAGAATAAGGAAAATAAATATCTTTTAATTTAGCTATCAATTTTATGGCGCCGTTGCCGGGGATTACATTAAATCTAATAATTTCTTTTGTTTTGTGTTTGTTTCTTGTTATGTTTTAGTTTTTAATTAGTGTTTTTTGTTCCTCTTTTAAGATGAATACACACTCGAAGGACTGTGCAAGGAGAACTTACCCCTTTGGATTCGAAGATAGAACGCACTTGTAAGTTGAACAAGAAGCAATCGAAAGATTCTCGGTTGTTAATTGAAGATATAAGGGCGGGTTCTACTTCTTCACAAGAGGAGGAACACGAGCAAATACCATCATCACCTACACATTCAATTTACGAGGACGAGGAAGAGAAAGTAGAGGAACTGTCAAAAGCTAAGATGGCATTGAAGGATTCCTTTGTCCCAACCGCTACAGACTCTCCATCATGCATCGATTACACACCACCGGACAATCATTCGTTTTTGATCCCTGTGCAGTTACTTGGACAATTGCCCGAGTATACGGGTTCACCATCTGATGATCCTAATGTTCATATTAGGGAGTTCTTAGACATATGCAAACTCCAAACTATAGCAAATTTTCCTCCTGAAGGGCTTAAGTTGCTTTTGTTTCCCTTTTCTTTGAAAGATGATGCTACACGTTGGCTTTACTCTTTGCCTGCAGATATCATCACTACATGGGATGGAATGGTCAAGAAGTTCTTGAAACAATTCTTTCCAGCCCAACTGACAAAGAAACTGAGGAGGGAGATTCAGAATTTCACTCAGAAAGATGGTGACATCTTATATGAGGCATGGGAGGAGTTCCAAGAGCTACAAAGGAAGTGTCCCCATCATGGTTATGACTTGGATGACTTGGTTCAATTTTTCTATGATGGATTGGACACGAGTAATAGAGGCATGGTGGACTCAGCTTGTGGATGCACATTCATGAACAAGACCGGTCAGGAAGCATACAATCTCATTGATGACTTGGCTGACAATAACAGGCAATTTAGCACAAGGGACAAGCGACCTAAAGGCCGTGGAGTATATGAGGTTTCATCATCATGGAATCAAACGGTGGCAATTGAGAGAAAGATTGACATGTTGGTTAATGCCATAGACAGTGGCTCTAAAGCATCTCCTCAGGTATGCTCTATTTGTTCTTATTCTGACCATACTACTGATAGATGTCCTATGTCTTCTTTGTTTGAGGAGCATGTGAATTATGCGGGACAACAAAGGCCTAAATATGATCCTTACTCGAACACGTACAATCCCGGATTGAGAGATCACCCCAACTTTCATTGGAGTAACAATGACAACGTGCTTCAACCTCCTCAAGGTGCATACAATGGACCACCTAGATTTCAACAAGGATCAAGGCAACAACCATACCAACAAGCTTCACCTCAACAAGCTTCAAGTAAGTCTCTAGAAGATGCGCTTAAAGAGTTAGCCCTCAACACCACGGCATTCCAAAATGACACCAAAGCTTTCATGCAAAGAACCGAGACTCAATCTCAGCAACATGAACAAGCTATCAAGAACTTGGAGAGGCAAGTTGGGCAACTTGCAACAGTGTTGCAAACGAGACCTCAAGGTGTTCTTCCTAGCACAACAGTTCCAAATCCTAAGGATGGAAGCGTGGCTGAGCTTAATGCAGTCACTTTGAGAAGTGGAAAACAATTGGAGGAGCCTACTAAGCTTCACAAGATGTCCAAGAGTGGTCAAGATGAGAAGGATGAGCTGAAAATAAAAGAAGGCGAAAAAAGCAAAACTAGGCAGAAAGAGATCGATCCTTCAGACCCAAAACGAAATCTTCAAGTTTCTTCTCCTTCCAAGGTAAACGATATTGCTTCTTCTACTTTGAATACTTCATGTATCCTTTTTCCTCGCAGATTCATGAGCTCCAAGAAGGAACAAGATGAGAAGGATGTCTTGGAAACTTTCCGGAAAGTCCAAGTTAACATCCCTCTTTTGGATGCTATTAAGCAAATACCGAGATATGCCAAATTTCTCAAGGAGCTATGCACCAAAAAAAGGAACTACAAGGAGAAGGAGACCAACGCTCTAAGTGAAGAAGTGTCCGATGTTCTATTGAGGAAGTTGCCTCCAAAATTGAAGGATCCGGGAAGCTTCACAATCCCTTGCACAATTGGGGATAAAAAGTTTGGTAAGGCTTTATTAGACTTGGGTGCTTCAATTAATCTAATGCCTTTTTCTGTTTATGAATCTTTGAATATAGATGAGCTCAAGCCAACACGAGTGACTATCTAATTAGCGGATCGCTCAATAGCTCTTCCTAAGGGTTTTGTGGAGAATGTGCTAGTTCAAGTGAATCACTAGGTATTTCCTGCGGATTTCTTTGTACTTGACATGGAACCTGAACCTATGCCGTATGATCTTCCCCTCATCCTAGGTCGTCCATTCTTGAGAACAGCACGCACCAAGATAGATGTTTTTGAAGGAACCTTGACAATGGAGTTCGATGGAGAAATTATAAGCTTCAACATTTTTGAAGCTATGAGGTACCCTTCTGATGTTTACTCTTGTTTTTCTATTGATAACTTCGATATTTTGGTGCAGGATAACTTTGATGCAAGTGTGGGGGAAGACGCACTGAAGAAAACTTTGGAACTCGGTTTGACTTCTCAACAATTATCGATCGATGGGAATCTAAGGATGGATCGTTGGTCATCTACTCAGAAAATTTCAGATTATTGTTTTATGGTTTTCCATGAGGATTTGCTTGAGATAGCAGCTGCCCTTGATGCGTCACCATACGTGCAAGCTAAGTATAATTCTAATTTCATTCCTCTTCCATTAATTGATGAAAAACCTATCCCTTCTGTGATTCAGGCACCTAAATTGGAACTCAAACCTTTGCCGGAACACTTGAAGTACAGTTTCTTGGGAGAGAATGAGACGTTGTCGGTCATTATTGCAGCCAACCTCTCTTTGCAGGAAGAGGAGAAATTGATAAGGGTTTTGAGGGAACACAAGTCAGCAATAGCATGGAGCATAGCAAATATTAAGGGAATAAGCCCTTCCATGTGTAAGCATCGTATCCTTTTGGAAGAGGGCACAAAACCATCAAGAGAGGCCCAAAGGCGTCTTAATCCGCCTATGATGGATGTGGTGAAGAAAGAGGTTCTCAAACTCCTTGACGTGGGTATTATCTATCCCATATCTGATAGCCAATGGGTGAGTCCGGTCCAAGTTGTACCTAAGCGTTCTGACATCACAGTTGTGAAGAATGAAGATAATGAATAGGTTCCTACACGAGTTCAAACCGGATGGAGAGTTTACATTGATTATCGCAAACTCAACGCTACTACACGTAAGGACCATTTTCCTTTGCCTTTTATTGATCAAATGCTGGAAAGACTTGTAGGTCATGCATATTATTGCTTCTTGGATGGGTACTCGGGTTATAACCAGATACCCATTCATCCGGAGGATCAAGAAAAGACGACATTCACATTTCCTTTTGGTACATTTGCGTACCGGAGGATGCCTTTTGGGCTATGCAACGCCCCTGCAACATTCCAAAGGTGCATGATGAGCATATTCTCCGACATGGTTGAAAAGATCATCGAGGTTTTCATGGATGACTTCTCTCTTTACGGTGACTCTTTTGACTCTTGCTTATTTAACTTATCTTTAGTTCTTAAGAGATGCCAAGAATCTAACCTTGTACTTAATTGGGAAAAATGTCATTTTATGGTACAACAAGGTATAGTACTAGGTCATATCATATCTGCTAAAGGGATAGAAGTTGATAAAGCAAAAATAGATCTTGTACGTTCTTTACCACCTCCCACATATGTGAGGGAGGTACGCTCTTTTCTTGGACATGCAGATTTCTATCGGCGTTTTATCAAAGACCATTCCAAGATCACAAGGCCATTATGCCGCCTATTTCAGAAAGATGTGCCTTTTGTTTTTGACGAGGAGTGCATGGCGGCATTTGAAAAACTTAAGAAGATGTTGACTGAGGCACCTGTTATCATGCCACTGGATTGGACTCTCCCCTTTGAGATTATGTGTGATGCATCTGACTATGCAGTTGGAGCAGTTTTGGGGCAAAGAGTTGAAAAGATCCCTCATGTCATCTACTACGCGTCAAAGACACTCAATGATGCCCAACTGAATTACTCCACCACAGAAAAAAGAACTTTTAGCTGTTGTTTTTTCTTTAGAAAAACTTCGTTCATATCTATTGGGTATTAAAGTTGTTGTCTATTCTGATCATGCAGCTCTTAGGTACCTACTTACAAAGAAGGAAGCAAAGCCTCGGTTAATTAGGTGGATCCTCCTCCTACAAGAGTTCTATTTGGAAATCAAAGACAAGAAAGGATGTGAGAATGTAATGGCTGATCACTTGAGTAGACTTGTGCATAGTTCAAAAGAGGAAGAAGACGTTTTACCGCTGAAGGAAGCTTTCCCAGATGAGAAACTGTTTGAAGTACAAAAATTGGGATCAAATTTTCCTTCTTCTTCTTTTGAGCCATGGTTTGCAGACATCGTTAATTACAAGGTCACCAAGCTAATTCCGGATAATTTCACTCGAGCTCAAAAGGACAAGTTGATCAAAACCGCAAGGCAATACGTTTGGGATGAGCCATACTTGTGGAAGTTTTGTGCGGATCAATTGGTAAGAAGGTGTGTTCATGAATCTGAGTTTCAATCTATACTAACCTTTTGTCATTCTTATGCTTGTGGCGGACACTTTGGAGCCAAAAGGACTACCTTGAAGGTCCTTGAGTGTGGATTTTATTGGCCTACTCTTTTTAAGGATGCATACCTATTTTGGAAGACATGTGATAGATGCCAACGTACAGGTAACTTGGGTCCAAGGGATCAAATGCCTCAAACCCCAATCATAAGTGTTGAAATCTTTGATATTTGGGGCATTGATTTCATGGGTCCATTCCTTTCTTCCTATGGTTTTGTTTACATTCTACTTGCGGGGTTGATTATGTGTCTAAGTGGGTGGAGGCAAAAGCCACCCGGACTAATGATGCTAAAGTGGTTTCAGATTTTCTTAAAGCTAACATCTTCTCGAGATTTGGAACACCAAGAGCCATAATCAGCGATGGAGGGTCACATTTTTGAAATAGGACATTCGAAGCTCTTCTTCGGAAATACCATATCACTCACAACGTGTCTACTCCATATCACCCGCAAACTAGTGGGCAAGCAGAAGTGTCAAACCGTGAAATCAAGCAAATCTTGGAGAAGACCGTTGCACCAAATCGGAAGGATTGGAGTTTGAGATTTGATGATGCTTTATGGGCTTACATGACTGCCTTCAAGACTCCTATAGACATGTCACCTTTCCGGATTGTGTATGGTAAGCCTTGTCACCTGCCCGTGGAGTTGGAGCATCGAGCATGGTGGGCTGTGAAGAAATTTAACATGGACTTGGATGCTGCCAACTTGCATATAAAACTTCAATTGAATGAACTTGAGGAAATCCGCAATGAGGCTTATGAGAGTGCTAAGATATACAAGGAAAAGACTAAGGCATTCCATGACAAGATGATAATGAGGAAAACTTTTGTTGTTGGACAAAAAGTTCTTCTTTTCCATTCCCACCTCAAATTATTCCGTGGTAAGCTTCATTCACGTTGGATTGGTCCTTTTGTGGTTACTAATGTGTTTCATCATGATGCAGTGGAAATTCAAAGTGGCAAGACCGGTGTGATTTTCAAGGTTAATGGTCATCGACTCAAACATTACTATGAGTCTTTTGTGGAGCAAGAAGTGGAGGATGTACCTGTCCATGAACTCGCTTCCCTTGAGTAAATTTCTTGGTACCGTCAGGCTGAGGACGTCAAAACCAAGCGCTGGTTGGGAGGCAACCCAACAATGGAGGATTGGAAGAGGCGTCAACGGGTCGTCAAACCATATTTGCTTTCTCTAACCTTTACTCTTTGCTTTCCTTTTCAATTTTTTATTGCTTTGTTTTGTGTCGGTGTGTTTTTGTGAATGTCTCTTTGTTTCCATACATTACTCTCTTCATTGCATGCTTAAAATTTGTTTAACATTGTGGACAATGTTAGAAATAAGTGTGAGGGGAAGGAAACCTTTCTTTCTTTTTATGTTCTTGTTTTAGCTTTTGTCTAGTTTTTAGTTTTTCGTTGAGTCTTTAGGTGTCTTCTAACTCTATGATGAGCATGACATTTTCACGGATTAATATTATGGTCACAAAAGGATTGCAAGCATGTGTCAAATTCTTGATTTCAAATAATTGTTAATAGATTTTAACAATTATTTTACTTAAGTTGTGTGCATTGATGATTAGACTAATGTGATGAATGAGATTGATTGATTCATGCTAAGATGAGTTCAACTTGATTCAATTGACCCTTATGTGAGCTTTTGAGCTTTATATATGTGCTTTCTTTCTGAGTGATTATTGAAAATATTCTGATTCGTTTTCTTTGCTATAAATTTTCGATAACCTCATTATTCTTTCTTGTTGGTTGATTTCTCACCATAGCTTTTAATGAACTCTAGATGACTAGAACTCACTCTTGTGGACTTTCGAAACTTTTTATCATAAAACACTCTGATTTTGGAAAGGATAAATGGAACTTTTTAGGATGAACATCATTGCCAGATTGTCATGTGTCCCTATTTGTGTGCGCGGCACACCCCTTAGTTAAACCCCTTTGAGCCTATGTTAAGCCTTTTCTTTCATCACCCATGAAATACATACCATGAGCTTAGTGTAGTGATATCTCTACCTTTGTCCTTTGGGCCTATTAGAGCATGATGTTGTGATGTATTGTGTGGAATGATGATGAGAAACAAGTGTGGGGGAAAGTGACTTGTCCAAAAGAAAAGAAAAATGCCACAAAAATAAAAAAATAAGAAAAAAAAATCAAAAGAAATGGCAGGAAGAAAAAAAAAATCGGATTAAGTCTCTTGTTTGTGAATTTGGAGTTTTGTGTATGTTTGAAGGCCTAAAAACTGAATATATAGTCTCTGTTCTTTTTCACAATGTTGTTAGGAAGTTGAAATGACGATGGGCCCAACATGATGATGTTTGGCCCTTGCTTTGACGACATAAGGAGTGTTTCAATGTTCTGCTAGGTCATTAGGAATTTTGCAATTCCTTACTCATCAACTCATACCCCTAGCCTATCCCAAGTATTACCTTGTAAAGTTCTTTTTGATGTAAAAGATGAGTAAAACTTGATATGTGGAGTTTGTTCCAAGAGTTGAGCATATGGTGTGGTTCATTTGTGCGAGTAATTGATTCCTCCATGAGGTTTATTTATGTTGTCATGTGCTTTTTGTTCATATAAGTATGCAAGCTACTTTCACTTGCATACAATTGAGAGACTGAGCCAGAAAATCATGAGTGAAAAGAAATTGAGTGCATCTTTGTGAGAAATTGAGTTGGTACTTGTTGACCCATGAATTCAAAAAGCATATACTTGCTGTATTGGTTTGATCATCCTTGCATAATAATTTGAGCATAATGATTGTTAAAATAAATTAACTCTTAAGTAAAATTTAGAGTTTTGATACATTATAGCTTGAATTTTTGTTGACCAGTGTGGGCGTTATAAGTTCTCTGAGATGTTTGGAAGACGTTAGATTTGTATCATTTGTTTAGTTAGTCTTTGTGTTTGCTAGGGACTAGCAAAGCTTAAGTGTGGGGGTCTTTGATAGGAGCATAAATATACGACGATATAATGGTTAATTCCTCTCTTTACTTTGTTAGTTTATCGTATTTTCCATTTGATTTAGTTATGTTTATGTTTATTAGGTGTTTTGGAGCAAAGAATGAAATATGAAGCAAAAGAGGAGAAATCTTAAAGGAAAATGAATGCATGTCGTGGAAGGAAATAATTATGAACATCTGCTAGAAATTATCATCTAACTTCGACAGAGGATTGTGAATAGTTCACAATGATCCAGACGATGAGTTATATATCAATAGAAAGCTACAAGAGTCTAATTTCTAGAACTTTTTACAGATTGTCAATACCTATTTTGGAGAAAGAGTTATGATCATTTTAGTGACCGAAGGTCAGTCTGCCCGAATTTCTTATTTGGACCGAAACTTCAATTCCAAGGCCCAATCCAAATCAGCTAACCCATGGACGGAAATTGAGGGTTCTCTAACCCTAATATCATCAGATACACAATACGAAGAGAAAAAAAGAAGAAGAAGGAGGGAAGAAAAAGAACGCAACAATCAGACAGAACAAAATTGATCTATTCTCAAGGATTCTCCAAGCTCGGTTATTGTTGTCTTCCTCTTCCATGAACTCTTTTGTGTTTTCAATTTTCATTATGTGCAACTAAATTCATAGTAGCTAGGGGGCTGTTGAAGCCCCTAGACATGATTCATAACATGCTTTGATTTTCAATTTGTTTTTCCAATTAATAAGATTGAGGTTTTGTTTACTGATTGTTCATCGATGAATTCTTTATGTGTGTGCTTTGGAGGCCTACTTAGTATACATACTAGGGTTCTAATACTTTGATTATTTGATGTCTGGGTCAATATCGGATCCCTCAAATTGTCTAGAGAAGTAATCGGTAGTTTTCACTAGCGAGTAGATGAAACCTTAGGTTTAGCAAGGCGCTAAGTTTATTGCGATGCCTACTGATTGCTCAAACTCTTTTCATGTTTATTGATCTCTGCTTGTCTAACCTAATAAACATACCTTTAGGTTACAATGTTTGAGAATAATTTAGGTGTAGAGCACTTCCTCCCTAAAGTACAAAGTAAGAAAGAGTAATAGATTGTGCTCAAATGTACCGAGTCAATCTGAGCATCTTCAATTGAGTTAGTTGGTCACAAATTGGACAAAGTGTGTTGTGTGTGATTGTCGGGGGTGGATAATTTCTCCCTAGCTAGTCTCATTATCTTGATTCTCAACTACTTTGAAATCAGTTTTCAGTTTTCTTATCTTCTGTCCGTTATCTTCCCGTATTTTATTTTCCTATCAAATCAACTCAAAATCATCCCAAATTTTGTGTGTTAGACGCTCTGTGTGTCTAGTACACCTCTGTAAATTTTCGTATTTTTCTGAGCATTCTAGGTTAGGTTTTTCTTTTATTTTTCGACTGTTGTTCAATAGGATCTGCTGTCACGTTTTGTGACATTTGTTGAAGCTTTTAGTTTAATTTAATCTTCTGCAGGAGACCCTTATTTTTCTATATTACAATCGATAAATTTGCAGGAGAATAAAGAAAATAAATAGCTTTTAATTTAGCTATCATGTAGCGATTCAAAACTCAGGTACTTTGACGACCCAATATTTAACATGGATTGCATGTTCCATTTCCTATGCCATGACCTTTTGCTTCTAGAGAATCAACTACCTTGGTTTGTCATCCACACTTTGTATAGCCTTACCCTTGAGTACATATATATATATATATATATATATATATATATATATTTTTTTTTTTAGGGGCACCCACAGAGGTGCGCCCTTCCAAAAACAGGCGTATGCCACTTAAAGTGCCGCGCACACGGTATTCTTGAGTACATATACCCTGTTGATGAACCCTGTCTCTCTATTCTCATCCGTGAAGCCTTCAGCATAGTACCATCAATGAAGCAAGTTTGCTCATCCTATAATAAAAACAAGTTTCATAGTGATGCTGATGTTCTGCACATACTTGATATGGTAAGAGCTTCCATATATAGTTAATCCACTAAATACGATAGATGAGAGAGGAAATTATAAAGTCTGTGGGGATGCTGTTAATGCGACTATCTTCAACCCAGATGAACATGCAATGCATTCTGCAACATGTCTCTCAAAAGTAGGCATTAAATTCAGAGTGGCGGATAAGAGGGAAAGCATATTAGACATACGGTTCCAAGAGAAGGGATTTTTCAGTAGAAAAGGATTTGTGACGCTTCCACAGTTAAAGATTGATTTGTTGACTGAATGTTTATTCAGGAACCTGATTGCTATTGAGCAATGCTACCATGGTTATTCCAACAATATAACATCTTATGCTATGTTCATGGATAACCTCATCTCTTCTAAAGGAGATCTGGAACTACTTTGTAAAGAAACGGTAATAGGTAACTGGCTAAGCGCTGAAGAAGGTTGCAAGTTCTTCCGCAGTCTTTACAAAGACATACCCCAGAAGAAGATCTACTATGCTAGCCTCTGCAAGCAACTAAATGATAGGTACAAAACATTGAAACAGCACCAGCTAGGAGAGCACACGAGACAACAATTGATTTGGTTCTCTAATCCCTGGAACGCTTTTTCTGTGATTGTTGGCGTTGTCCTTCTGCAGATAGTTCCCACCTTACTGCAGACCGCGTTTACCATTAAGCAATACTATACTCCTAGCCCTTAGCAATGAAGTAGTGATCATGTGATTTGGTGTTTGAGTGGGAAAGAAATCTTAAGTTTCATTCAATTACAATGTATTTTGATGATGTACTGGTTCTAATAATGTATCTTAAACATTCTAAGAGTTATGGAAATTAATAACAGTTCATATGCATTTGTGTGATGGTATTCTATGTATTTTGATCGCTGTTTTGGTTCTAGCTACGTACCTTTATAGAACGATACAACACGTCACCAGAGTTTGGGATTTCCTCTACAAAAGGTATATATGAGCTACGTACCCAGCAAAGATTGATAAATCACTGAAATGAACAGCTAGGAGCCTAGTATAACTGTAATACATTTCAAGGTTACTTGTTCAGTGAATCACGAAGGATGATATTATTCTCCTTCCTTACCACCCCTTAAGGATGTTCATTAAACAGATTCAATTTTCTCCTCCTACATCTACTCCATATCAGTCCATCAACAGTACTGTTCAGTAATTAGTAAGGATGATTAACTCATCAAATAACTAGGAAGTAGGAATAATAGTTCTCTAGTGATCAATGATCCCCAGATCATGTAGTGCTTAACAGACATTTGTACTTGTGAGACTCAAAAGTTATCGCTTGGAGTCGTATTCAACATCTCTACAAGTCTTACAGTTGTAGTTGCTGGAATCTGTTTGACCTGATAAATACGTACAGACTATAGGGTCAACGTTAAGACTGATAGTCTGATACTAGTAGTTACCAAACCAAATTCTGGCAACAACAAGGCCATATATCTTGTGTGGTCTTTGTAATATCATCAATTTCTAAGCCTCCGTATCTCCTGGAGATCATCATTTCTTACATGTTATGTAGTATTTCTAACATGTGTCTATGTAGTAAGGAGCAATGACCATACACTAATTAGCTATACATAAAACTGCATCACTCATAACTTGTTATGACTCCAGTAACAAACATCACAAAAACAAACCATTATCCAAGAATTACAATCATTTTACTTGGAACTCTTGCAAAGGAGTTTAATCATACTTGAAAGGAACTTGGTCTACAGAAGCAAAACTTTTCAAGAATTTGAGACAATGAAGCTGAAGAATTCATTTTTGTTTCGGTGTGCTTCAACCTGTCATAGCAAAAGAATGAAACAGAAACTAAGTGTACATTGCTTTTCACCCCTAAATTCTTCTTAAACAGTGTTCTTCCAAGTCTACAGTTACAAATCTTTCATATGGAAGTAATGCAGCACCAGTAACTTAAGAACTTAAATACTAGGGTTTATTAGATAACTTCAACACAGGAGGAAATAGGTTATAGAAACTATGAAGGATAGAATGAAAACTACTGATATCACACCAGTAGAACCTCAGGCATCACACCAGAGGGTAGGCTGCATCACACAAACCCGAATAGAAAGCAAAGCTCTCAAACTTTTTATTAATTCCACTCTGAGAACAAAAGACTACAAAAGACCTCTATATATAGAGGTAAAGAAAACCTAAAACAATTAGGATCAAGTAACCCTAATATCCTAGAACTTAAAAGATTCCCAATAACAAAACAAATCCCAAATAAGAAAGAAATCATAATCTTTCCAAAAGCTAGGCAAATCTTGCTGATGCCCGCATGCATCAAGCAAGATCCCATGTAGACACATCATCTTCTACTAAATGCCAGATCAAAGCCTGAGCCTTGGAACCTTCTTTGCCTCGTCTCTTATAGACCTTTAATGGCTTCTGCCATTTAGGTCCTGCATTAGGAAGTCAATGTATTCTCTGCAGGATTGATGAGCCGAAACGATATTGTGCTATAAAGGATATAATTTCAAGCAACAACCAGCTAAAAGTTGACAATAGAGATAACCACACTAATATATTGAAGCCTTTCTACAAGCAATAGTTAGGAAGGACACAGTTCACTATACAAACGTTCCCACAATTCTCTTGATTTTGAAGTTGGCATACAAATCTTTCTACTTTTGTTTAAGACGAGGGTCAAAGGCATACATAAGCAGAACTCCAGGAGTATCAGAACAGTTCGATGCCCAAAGTTCATGGAAGTATATGAAAACACGTAAACAGCAGGTAAACAAACAAACAAACAAACTAGTACACATTGGCCGAACTCCGGCAAAAACTAACAGTGATCAGTAAACACAATAAAGCTAGACCTCACAAAATCTAGTGCTAACTATACTGAAAAACCATCCCCTGAATTGCTGCTTTTTACTTGTATAATTCCCAGTTTCACATTCCTACATAGTCTTGCAAATTTACTGTCTTTATGTCTAGACCACACATACCTGTTCAAATTCTCTTGAAAACCTTTAAGTTCCAGAAGCAAAATCAATCTTTGGTTACTTAGACATGCCCATTTAACAGAACCACACAAACCCCATAACTCAAGCAGCATTCAGTGTGAAAGCGAAGCACATTTCAATTTCTCAACTCAAAAAGAAACGAAATTTCAATAACAGCCCAAACAAACAATCAAGAAAGACAAGCAAAGATATGAAGATGAGGGGTTGCAAAACAAGTGAGCAATACCTGGACCTGTAGCTCAGTGGGCAGAGGAGCACAAATTTGCCGACTACCCTTTTTTACCCACCCTAATCCCCACCCTCTAATCTCATGCCATGTGTCCTTTTTCATAACCCATCTCTAACCATGGTTAGCAACATAAAACTTTAATAAATAAATTCTGTTTTTTAAAAAAAAAAATCAAGCCTTTAATAATCTTTAATAAAATCAAGCCTTTTTCTTTTATTACCCAGGAGGCACTGGGTTTTTGCTTTCGTTACTCTCACCCGGTTTGCTCATTGTTGTCCATGATGCTCAGTCTTTCTAAACAATAACTTAATTGTACATCACCCATAGTTTCTTCAATGTTATCATAATCTTGAGGCCAAATTCTCCCTCTAGAAATTTCATAATCAGCTATCAGATGCGGCTGAAATTTTAGCATAGTATGAAGACTCCAAACTACCACATGATCGGTCAATATTGCAGCTACAGCTTGCTTGAAATCCACAGCAAAACACCTTGCCTCATGAATAAATAAACTTTTCAGATATATGTACCGTGCAATATTAACATATTCAGTTATAACTTACAAGCTTTATCACTTGCTGCAATTGTAAATTAATATCCCTTGTTGTGCAAACGAAAAGAGAGATAGCATCTACTCATCTACTCATCTACTCATCTTAAGAAAGTAAGCTTCCATTTTTCCCTTGAAAAGGACCCAACGAATGGGGATTGAAAACCCATTGACAAAAACAGAGGAGGAGGAAGAAGAAAGGAACATATATAGATGTATCAAATTAGGGGAGATCGATAGAGTTTCGTACCTTGTTTATGAGAGAACGAAAGATAAAGCAAATTCGCTTCCGATTTTGAGAAGCCGAAGTAAACTTCTGGGTTTTTTGTTTCGATTCCTCTAAACGTCTGGGTTTAATCTTGGAGTTATGTCCTCATAATACTTGGAGATTTTTTATTTTATTTTTTATTTTTCTTTAAAGAGTTAAAGTTATACAATTAAAAAAATAGAATTTATTTATTATAATTTTAAATCGCTAATTATGGTTAAAGATAGTTATGAAAAAAGACACATGACATGAAATTAGATGGGTGGGTCGCTAAGAGCAAGTCCAACAGCTTTCTTATATTTTCTACATAATAGGGAAGCAAAACTCAAAATCTCTAAAAAATTTGTATACCAAATCCAATAGTTTCTCTATTTTAAAGATTCAAATATTTATTACAACAACAATCCTCATTTATTACAATATAATAATAAGTATAAAAATTTCAAAGTTTATTTTTTAGAATAAATTATGTTTTCTTTCTTATCTTTGAGCCTTGAAGAATGTGCAACATTTAATTCTTCTTTCCCTGAATATTTTTAGAGAATCTGTAAATATAGGGAAGCAAAACTTCTCTTTCATCTCTTTCCCTATTTTAGAGAATGAGATAGAAAAGTTGTTGGAGTGGAAAATGACCTCATATTCTCCAAAATAGAGAAAATCAAAGAATTTAAGGAATTTGTTGGACTTGCTCTAAGATAGACAAATAAGGGTGGTCTGTAAATTTGCATCCGTCAGCAGAGAGGTAGAGACTGCTTCAACGTTAAAATGAGACCCTCTGCTTTTTCCGATGAGTTTATATTGGAAATTGCAGATAAATTGGAATTCCAGGAGTTATACTGCTGAGTGCCGACTAGTATTGACTGTTTGACACTTATAAAAAAAAAGAAAAAAAAAAAAAGAAAAGGAGTGTGAGTCAATAACTACTGACTTTTAGAACTATGATATACCAACAACCAACTCCATTATTTAGTGCAGTCAACAAGTATCTTGAAGGGCACCAATCTAGAATATGAAAAGGGTTTGGGTTATAGACTTTTATCCTTAAATAGCCATAGAATTAATTCAACGAATTTTCCATACTACCAAAACATGAATCAATCTATAAGCCTCCAAGAACCTTCTTCCATTAACCCTTACAGCCTTTTGCTTGACGCTTTCACTCTCATACCCCTTTGGCACTACTTGGTAATATTTCTCTTCATTTTCTCTGTGTTTCTCTACCACTACTTGGACTTCCATTTCTTCCAAGACGTGTTTGCCGGATTCAAAGGTTGTCCGGTAACCTTGACTTACAACTCCAACTCCCACATCTACCACAACGTAGTCTCCAAGTGCCGGGTACTCCACTCCCGGTACTTGGCTACACCGTGGCTTGCAAGTCCTCATTTGCAGAACTTCTTTCTCACTTTCTTAGGAAACCCACCAGATGTCACCTACCAAAGAGAACTATTCCGTCTAGCCGATGGCGGTACTATTGCTTTGGATTGGGGAGTCAACTCTATGCCTAGAGATGATGCGTCTCCAATTTTAATGGTGCTTCCGGGACTAACTAGTGATCCTAACTCTTCTTATATAAGACACCTTACTTACAACACATCTAAGTTGGGCTGGAATGTAGTTGTTAGCAACCACAGAGGACTTGGTGGAGTTCCAATCACTTCAGACTTCATTTACAATTGTGGATGGACTAATGATGTACGTGAAGTCACTAATCATCTTCATCATAGACATCCTAACGCTCCATTGTTCATAGTTGGAACAAGCATAGGTTATTACTTTTCTTTTGACGTTTTTCATATTCACGTCAGTTTTATCATGTAATGCTTTGTTTAACATATATGTGATGATGATAGGTGCCAACATATTGGTCAAGTATCTAGGGGAAGATGGAGAAAATGTTCCCGTTTCTGGTGCTGCAGCCATTTGTTGTCCTTGGGATTTTCTTATTGGTGATAGATTCATAAGACGCACTCTTCTGCAAAGGTTATACGATAAAGCTCTAACGCTTGGCCTTCAATGGTATTCAGAACAACACAGACATTCCTATTCCCGCCTCTCTGATTGGGAAGGCAAGATGCATAGTATTAGGCATTACCACAAGATATGCGATGTGGGTAAGTTTGAGACTGTGGATGCATTTTACAGGCGCAATAGTAGTGCCATTTACGTATGTAACGTTTCTGTGCCACTGCTTTGCATCAACGCTTTGGATGATCCACTTTGTACCGCAGAAGCCATTCCATGGGACGAGTGTAGAGAAAATGTGAATGTTGTGTTGGCTACAACAACGCATGGGAGTCACTTGGCTTACTTTGAATGTATTACTGCTTCAGGGATTTGGTGGGTGAGAGCAGTGGATGAGTTCTTTAGCGTTCTGAATTGTAGTGAGTTTAAGCATAAGCAAAAGGATTTAGAGGCAGAATCTACATTGGACTCTACGCTTGATCATGATCGTTCATCGCCTAATTTGATGGTTGCATTAGTGGAGCTGGTTGCATTAGTGAAGCTGGTTGCATTGGTTAAAGCAGGGTTTAGGAAATGGGGATTTTTGGCCTAAGTTGATGAAAGTTGCATTGGTCAATCAAAGCAGGGGGAGAGAAATTCTGGAGTTTTAACCTAATTTGATAGGATAATAAATAACAATGTTGTATACATGTGGCTCCAATAATGTTATTGCACTCCAATAATGTTATTCTCTGCTGTCAGCTAATCAAAACAGATGTTATGCACTAATTTCCATCAGTAAATCAATCGTTCTCACGCTCAATGTCTTCCAAATGTTACTATGTGTTGCTTGTGTATATAACTATATATTAACGAGGTGGTTTGCCTTCAAAATTCATTTAGTTGATTGACAATATTAGACATTCTATACCCTCCCATTGCATATCTATTATTAGTTGTTAGTATTGATAATGGGGATTAGAGCAGATTCTACGCATAAATGTATACTTGCATTTCTAATGTGCAAGTCACAAAAATTGGAGCTGCGAAGATAGAATGAAGACTGGAAATTCTCAATTATTTTCTATGTTTTTTATTTTTGATCTGATCAAATTAAACGTCTATAATAAGAGAACCTCTTATTCAACCTTGAGTCATCACCTCCTGTGTTGGAAACATGTGCACTTTGACCATTTTTTCCGTTTCAATTTTAGTAACGTCGTTAGTATATAACTATATATGCATGATAGTGATACGTGAATAATTGTATCAGATCATACATAGTACTCATTCGGTTCACTTGGACATTAGTGCGTACAAGAACTTTCGCTCGTGTTAACGTAATATATCAAGCAAACAAAATAAAACTGAACAATTTGTTGGGAAAGCAAAAAAATTGACAACATGCATTTTGTAGAAACTGATGCAGCTACTGAAAATAAGATGGACGTCTCAATCAAGTGTCACAAATAAAGCGAAAGACGTCGATCTCAAATTCATGGACATGAGAATCCAAACAAAACCTAGTCCTTCTTGCATGGTGGAGCCTCTGCAGAGACAACGTACTACTCCCTTTGGTTTAAAAATCCCCACCGAGTATGATGACTTGGAAATCCCTTTGACCAAAACGAAGGTATTTGACCACGTTTTCAATGCATTTTTATTCTGGCAAAAACCCAGTACGTGCTGACGGCTACATCTAAATATATATATATATATATTAACTACTAAACTACACGAATTGAAATTTGAAGTTCCCGCACAACACAGTGAGAGCCAAGAACAAGAAGATGGACCAGTTTATTCGTGAAGCATTGGAGGGTGATTTCTTATGGTATGAGAATCCTCCAGTACTCATGAATCCAAGTGCCTTTGTGCCTTACAGTGAAGCTCCTCGGTTATGCAAGCTTCCTAATCCTGGGTCTAATTCCATGAACGTGAGCAAGAGAATGGTGCAGTTCTTGAGGAACAGTTGTCCATCTTCGACGGCTAAGATCGATGCCGGAGAGAAGGAGCACGGCAAGGAAAAGGGTTTTCGCCACATGATCAATGAGCGAATGAGGAGGGAGAAGCAGAAGCAGAGCTATTTTGCCTTGCATTCTCTGCTGCCGAATGGAACCAAGGTATGTATAAGCAATTTCATTAAGGAAGGATAGAGTTTCGACAGGCAGTTATTATTATTGTTTTGCAGAGTGATAAGAACTGGATTGTGCAAGTAGCGACCACGACGATTGAGCAGCTGGAGAGACAAAAGGACGAGCTGAGAAAGCGAAACATGGAGCTTGAATCGATTTTGTGCAACCAGAGATCGGTGAAGTGGAGCAGAATTGGACTGAGGGTAGCCAATCCTACTTCTGGAGTTGATTCTATGATGGAGGTTCTTAAGTGCTTGAAAAGTTTGGGATTGAAGACCAGAAATATTCAATCCAGTTTCTCTCCCTATGAGTTTTCTGCAGAAGTGGAAATTGAATCCAAGGTCTCATCTCTTTCCCCCTCTACATATATACATAGGCACAAGAACAACCCATTTTGATAGATACTAACTTAATTCACACATTTTGGTTTTGTTTTCATGGTTTATTGTTCTTTTACTTCTTTGCGTAGTGCATGCTATAACAAAACGAAGGGAGCATATATATGACTATATGAGAACACATAACACATGTGAAATGGAAAATCAGTACTTCTGTATAATGAATCTAAGTTTAGACCAATTAATATTTACCTATTTAGCTTGCATACTTATATATCTTAGTGGTTTTAAACTGTTTGTTCATTTGTATCTATTGAATTCTCAACAAATGAACAAACAGATACAAATGAACAAACAGTTTAAGGGAGGATTAGGTCAAATTTAACTAGTAGTTAAAAACTCAAAATCGAAACAATCGAATATAGAAGCCTAAATCAACCCGATCGAAAATAAACCAAAATTCCTAAAATTTTTCAAATGCTATGTACTTCCTTGGTTTATTTGGGATGGACCATAATATTTATGTCTTGGCCAAGAATGACAACCACGTTTTCAAACAATACTAATCCCCAGTTGGCCAACTGGTGTGTGCATGGTTTGAACATATACTAATCCCCAGTAAGAGAACAAGTCTTAATCCCAATTGAATGAAACCCAGACGAAGCAGTACACCAACAACTAGGTCCTTCGCTTTCTTAAGTAGAGAATATAGAATACTAAAAGTCTCTTTCAATGTTGACAGATCGGAGGCGCAGTGGTAGAAGCCGCAATGCAAGAGACACTGCATGAAGTTGAGAGGAAACTTCTATCTTCATTTCCTGGAAGGTAAAAGGGGAGAGGATATTGTTCTATGCAGCTTCATCGGAACCATTTTGAATATTTTGGAGTTGTACACGCATTTTTAATGGGTGAACGAGTATATTTGACATGTGGAAAATTAGAGACAAGTTATGGTACTGTGATATATATTCTACTTTTATTTTACATGTACTTGAACAAAAATTACAATGTTATAAATCAAATTACAACATTAGGAACAAATTTACCAAATTTATTTACACTATTTACATGAAGTTAAACAAAATTACAACTATGAGAACAATTTGGTCAAAAAGTTGTAAAATGGTTGTACATTTTGACTACAAATTACAATTATTAGAACAAGATTACATATAATACGACTCAACATTACTACTTTGACTATAAATATGTTGCATGTAATCTTGTTTCCGGAAAATTAATGGGTCAAATTGTTTCACATAGGCTTGACAATTTTCAAGCATATTAATGCCACGATTGACTTGACTAGTATAAACTACATATTTTCATGCTTGACAGACCTTATTATATATTCTCGAATTGAGCGCAAAAAGAATGTGCAACAAATTCTTAAAAGTTCTAACCGTGTTCGGTTTTAAGTGTATGAATTTAGAATCAAGTGAAAATAAGATTTGTCGAAATAAAAAAATGAAACTGGGGTTAATGTACATGCTGGCCTGATAGATAAGGATCTTCTTCTTGGCTAGTACTTTTTTTTATATTTTTGAAAATGTCAATTATGACTTTCATATCTGAATTGAAATTTGTTTAGTTTTTATGGTTTGAAATCGACATTTGTTCAAATTTTTTAGTGTTTCATTTTAATTTGAATGATTTTAAGTTAAAGTCACGATTTTCTTTCTAAATGGTCATTCCGTCAAATTTCTCTGTTACATTGTTGACAAAGCCATTAAAAATTACCACATCAATCCCAAATCAGCCGAAAATTATGTGAACAGACATATATGCCCTTGTCTTGCTTCTTCGAAAACCCACATCGTCTCTTCTTGATTTGCCAATTCCTTATGAGACATCATTGCTTCTCCAAGCTCTCTTCCTTCAACTCCTCCCTCATCGTGTTCTGGACTCTACTCTATTTCCTAGATCCACCACAAATTTTCGCTGGACTCCATATCGGTGACGTTTCTGTTAGTGTCGGGTAAGTCGAGATGGATGGGAACTTTGGTATCCTTGAGGTCAGTGGATGGGGCGAGGGTGTCAAAGGAATAATGAGGGAGCTAAGTTTCGAGGGAGGAGGAGGAAGAAGATATGGATGAGTTTTTGTCATGGTGAGGAGGGAATGAGAATTCGAAATCGGGTCTTGGTGGGATTGGAATTGGGGTTGAATATTTGGAATGTGGATGAAATATATATGATGGTTGTGGCTTTAGAGGGAGAGAAAGGGGGTTGGCTGGATCCTTTTTTGATGATGAGGATGGGAGGGGAATGTTGCAAGAGTATATAGGAGAAATTTTTCTGTACTACAGGAGGACCACGTTACCATGCCTAGTGGTCCTCTCTGACCAATAAGAAATCGCCATGTAGCATTTCTTTGACATATTACAAAAAGTAAAAAAATTACTGCATCTTCCACTAAATAGTGAGTTTAGTTTCGGGCTGGAGATCGAAGAGAGTATGGTTCATTCTAAAACACCAATCATCAAAAGGGAGTCCATTCTTAAAACACTGTCCGATATTGAAAATGACAATAAATAAGATAAGCCAAGCAGATTGATTGAAGATGATTTGAAATCCAACCCAGTACCAATGCTCTGAATTGTCAGAATTTTAAGGGAAATTTGTCATGTAAAACAAGAGAACTTCATTAGATTGTAGTGTAAATTGGATCTATGTGATGAATATTAAAGAAAAAACCCATATCGATCTTTGTTGGCTATTGCGTTCAAACACCCATGAGATATGTGTTTTTTCTTTTAAATGTTTATTTAGTTTTTTACTAATTTCATTGAATGCAATAATTTTTACATTGTTGTGATGTGTTAAAGAGATACTACATGGTGATTTCTTATCGGTTAGAAAGGACCACTTGACACGGTGACATGTCCTCCCGGAGTACAGAAAAATTTCTCGAGTATATAGGTCAGTTAACAAATTTTCGTTCTAACTAGGCAAATGACGTGGCAATTTTTAACGGCTATGTTAACGGTATAACGGTGAAAATAGACGGAATGACTATATATGGAAGAAAAAATGTGACTTCAAGGATCATTATATTCAGATTAAAATGAGATCATAATGACTAAACAAATGTTGACTTCAAATCACAAGGACTATTCAGTATTTAACCCAATAAATTGTCAAAATAAGTTTGATCTAAATAGGGTGCTATTCTAGTAAGAGAATTCCTCTAAGATGAGAAAATAGTGCAAATGTGCAATAATCCCTAGAGGAAAATAAGTAAATTTATTCTCTTTGAAAAATTATACATAAATATATTGTTATTTTAGAGAAAAGAACTAGAAATGGCATATTTCTTCCTTTTCATTTCATGATGATTCTCTATTTCAATGCATAATGGCAGTCGAGGAAAAGTATTAGGGTCTTAATTTGTAAGGAATTTAAAAAAAATAAAAATAAAAGACTGAATTCAGTTTACCTACAACCTTGAGGTTTGGGTTAAACATCATGTTAATGAGTAAATCCTAATTGTTTTAATTTAATCAAGAACACCCATGAACTTTCTGATTTCGTCAGTAAATCAAATTTCACTCGCTCCGGTTCAAAGATGTAAACACTAAAGATGAGTCCCACGTTACGTCCCACGTTATTGGATGAAACGGTCATTTTAAGCACATCTTGCCTATATTCTATGCTCCTCGATGACTCGACTCATGCAAATTCACTTAGATTTTCTGTCAATTACATTTTATTTAAGATTAAGTAGTGACATAGAGATCAGATATAACCATGGCCTTCGATGAAGGGAAATGTGTTGTCTATACTCTGACAAATTCATGACGAAACATTAACTTGCACCATAAAAGTATAACAAACACTAAATGACCGTGTATGTACCTAACGACATTAAGCCTTTTTAACTATGAGGTATTAAAAATTAGAGCATCTCCAACAGCTTCTTCATTTTCTTGATTTTCTCAATTTTTGAGAATATTAAGTTGTTTTATGTCCTACAGTTTTCTTATCTTATTCCTTAAAATGAGGATGGAGAAGAAAGAGAATGATTCATTCCCCAAATATAAATTCTTCACATGCTCTATTGAGAAGAAAAAATTCTAGAATATTTTAGAATTGAAATTTGTTTAGTCCTTGTGGTTTGAAGACATATGTTTAGTCCTTTTGTTTCATTTTAATCTAAATGGTCCTTAAAGTCATAATTTTCATTCCAAATAGTTATTCCGTCAATTTTCTCCGTTAGAATATTGACATGACCGTTAAAAATATTGTAAATTTTAACAGCCATGTCAGCAATTTAACGGAGAAAATTGACGGAATGATCATTTAGAAGGAATATTGTGACTTTAATAACTATCCAGATTAAAATAAAACCAAAATAGCTGAACAAATGTTGACTTTAAACCACATGGATTATACAGTATTTAACGCCAATTTATTATTGCAATTTAGTAACAAACATCATTTCATGACGATAACCTGGCATACATATGATCATCATAAGCCTTTTGCCTTCTCGATCAACACCAAACTTGCATCCCATCAACGCATTTGTGGCCTAAGCATACCAGTTCTCAGCTTCAACATCCGATTTTGGTGTACAATTCCCTGTTTTGGCCTTCTGTTTTGCAGCCTTCAGTTCTTCCCATTCTGTTAGGGAAGGTTATATAATTAAACAAGAGTAACTTCAAATATATAATAACTAGAGAACTAAGAGTAATATCTTACTTGCTTGCTTCTGATGGCGTCTTCACTGCAGTGCAGTTAATTAAGTTAGTACAAGCAATGCGATACCACATTTCAACGTATGTCTGATGTCTCCCCATCTACTTCTAAAACGGCAGCAATATCTTCCGCTGACATGTTTAGGTCTTCATCAATTAATACATTTTGAGAACTTGTCTCATAAGGAGTCTCCTGAAAGTATTGCATACGTTCATATAGTGAACAAACATAAGAAAAATATTGTCATTACTGGTATCTCTAACTTAGTTGTAGCTAAATAGGAACAAGCATGATCTAACCACCCAGAAATGTACCATTTTTCGTTTTTTCTTGGCTTCTCTCATAAGTTTTGGAGTCGCCTCGTAAAGAATAAACATAACAACTTCAGGAACTGATCTGGTCACAGCCTTCGATTGTAAATCCGTATAATACTGCATGAAATAGTTCAAGTAATCTTCAAATTTACGGTTTTTCAAATCAATTATTGATATACTATCTTCGATCATCCATACAAATTCTCTAAGATACTCATATTATCATCTTAATGAATAATTACCTTATCATACTGTCGCGAGCCATTCAGTCTTATTCTACACTCCATTTTCCATCCATGGAGTCTGCATGAGAAACTATATTTTTTCCTACTCTTAGTAGTAATTCCTCTGAGGACTTCATCGTCAGGCACAAGCTGCATGGATCCACCCCAATGAATAGCATGAGATCTATATATATTCACATAATTATCTTGATTCTTGTTCATAAGTGAAGCGGCTATATATCTTGTAACTAGCTACTAGACAGCAAAACGAATATATACCTCGTTTATTTTGTCCTCGTCAACTTCAAAATCATCAGGAATTTGAAAGGAAACATTGTAGCTATAGACCACTTCCTTGGTGACCAATCGAGCTGGCGATCTGGCGTCGACGAGTTCCTGTTTATTGAAAAGCAAAGCATATCGGATGCGATCGATTGACAGCTTCAAGTACCGGCGCGGGTCATTCAATTATACATAAATCTTTGAAAAATTAATGAAACTCACTGTATCGGTTATTTTAGCGGTCTCATGTTGATCCGTAGCTTGTTGCGTCGGTTCTATCATCAACTTACCTTGTTCTTTCATAGGCTCAGTGACATCTTCTTGCTAAAATACAGTTATGGCAAGTAGGATTAGATGTTTTTATCCAAAAAAGCAAAACAAAATCAGCATGTAGATGCATATATATAACATTATAACCAACAAAACTGATATATCACCAAGCCAGTATTGTCGCTTTCGTGCTCAACAGTTTTTTCCTTCCCTATTTCCGGCACTGCTAGTTTCATCAACTCAGTCACCTCTTTCTACATAAAAGCAACTGGTTTTAGTTTATGTAATGTTGATATATATATATATATATATATATACAGATTTTCTCAGGTGCAGATGTCCGCAATTATTTTTACAGTGCGGATTTCCACTTTACACTCACTTTTCAATCGAATTTTCACATCTCCACCGTGTAGTCTTTAAATACTAATGTATTGATCATCTCTACAAAATTTTAGCCAATTTGGTTATCATTAAGGCACTCAAACTCGATTAAAATAATGGATGAACATAATTCTGTCGAACTTGAACCGTTTATGTTTATAATAGAAAAACATAGTTTAGAGTGCCTTAATGATAACCAAATTGGCTGAAATTTTGCAAAGATAATCTAAACATTAGTATCTAAATACTAGACGGTGGAGATGTGAAAATTCGATTGAAAAGTGAGTGTAAAATGAAAATCTGCACCATAAGAATAAATGCGGACGTCCGCAGCTGAGAAGCTCTGTATATATATATATATAGCCCCGTTCAGAAGCGCACTTTCGCACAAGCCCTTAAAGTGCGGATGTCGCCGATTTCTCCACCTTCAGGCGTCAACAACGGAGTTGCGCTTGCCGGATGAACACCAAAGGCATCCCAGCCGGCGTTACCATGAAGAAGAAAGCCAAGGAGATCGGAATTGAAGGTCTGGGCAACAACCTCACTCAAAACTTCAAGAACGATCAAGGTTGGCTGCAAATTTGTAGCCGGCGAGTCCACCGGCGAGAAGAACCTCCATATTAAGGTTTGGTGTCCGTCCGGCAAGAAGAAACGGCGTGATCGTGGAGAAATCGGCAACATCCGCACTTTAAGGGTGGTGCGGACGTGCGCTTTTGAACGGGGCTATATATATATGGTTATTTTATGTATTATGTAATAATGGAATTTCTCTACCAATGTTCATACCTGAACAAGATACTTAACGACTTCTCTAATTCGTTCCTCCAGGTTTTCTAGGTGTTGTGTCTTCAGTTTATATAGAACCGATTCTTTTGAAGATGAAAATGGAGACACCACTTGCCCTCTTTGTCTATCATCGTAATCCACTATTTGTGTCTCTGGAAAGCCCTCCTTGACCTGGTGCATAACAAACGGCGTCAGTCAAACTGGTATTATAGATTTGGGTACTGGTGACATTACCGGCTCAAATGTGGATGTTGAAAGTACCCTCTCAAAGGTGGTAGGTGAGGGAATTGGCGTAGTTGTAGCCGAGGATGAAAGTGAAGTGCTAACTGTTAATGA
The DNA here is from genome assembly GCA_009720345.1 of Fragaria iinumae. Lineage (NCBI taxonomy): Eukaryota > Viridiplantae > Streptophyta > Magnoliopsida > Rosales > Rosaceae > Fragaria > Fragaria iinumae. The sequence goes on from CM019120.1 coordinate 13,496,958, forward strand.
CATTGATGTTGAAGAGGAGGATCTTGGTGATGACATATTGAACGATGTGAGTGAGAGAGACAAAGAAAGAGAGAGAGAAGAAGAGAGAGCCTATCTGAAATGCAACAAAAGAATGCACTCATGCTGTTTCAGAAGGGATTCATATTTTAAAGTGAGACATAGGGCCTTTTTAGTGGTTCAGATATAACGAATTAATCTATTTCCATTGAAGGTTGTATGCATTCACCAGACAGGTTCCTGCATTCTCATTCATTTTCTGCTAAAGAGAAATGGAAATGACATGAATAACGTTTCAAAAACGGAAGAGAAATCTGAACTTTTAATAGTATTAATGGTGCCATATTTTCTAGCTTATTTGCACAAACATGTCTGTCACAGCTCAGTCTACATAACAATATATATTCTTCTTTGAGTGTCACCCTCACAGTGTTTTTGGGCTTCTAGAACTTGTGTTTACTATGAAGATGTGAGTTTGCACATATAGGCCTTGTTTGGTTGATGGAAAGGAAATTTCTAGTTTTCATACCAGGTGTTTGGGAACGTCGTGAAAGTAACTAGGAAATGTATTTTACTTTCTTTTCTAATATTTGGTTTATGCATGGATAGGAAAGCAAGTAACATTAATTTACCAATTATATCTTTAGTATTAAAATATAAAATATTCAAGATTCAAAAAAAAATGTGGATAATTTGGTAATAACATTCATTAAAATAATAGTTGAAAGATGCAATTAATATTCAATTAATGTTGGAAAAATACGAGGGAGATTGAATCCCATAGTATGTGGGAGGATCCAATTTCCCATCTATTTTTTTATATTGCAGTAAAGTCTTTCCTTTCCATATGTGTGCAAACAAAGAAAATGAACAACTTTCTCTTCCCAACTTTTCTAATCCGTAAACCAAACGAGGCCATAATGCACCCCACCTCCTCTCTCACGGGCTTTGTAAGATCTCAAAATCCACCATTGTTAGCACAAACTTTAATTTAAGGAGTGGCTTCGTTAATTATTTGTCACGGTCACAGTCTAGGTAGTCCATAAGGCAAGATATTTTCCCTTTTGATCTCCGTCTTCAGGGTTTAATTCAAAGGTTCACAACGCAAAATGCCTTATGTTTTGGCCACGATCCTCAGCGCGCGGAGCAGAGGTTTCTAGCAGACAAAGAGATGGGGGGAGTGTTGCGGGCGTGCCACCTCGCGGACGAGGAAAGAGGTTGTTAGGGTGCGCTTGACTTCTTGATCAGGGAAAGGGGGGTTACAGGTGCCACCTCGGAGGAGGATTTACGAGCACAAGCGAATCGATACTCACGGCGGCGCGAGCAGAGCAATTACAGGGAGTTCAGAGAGAAGCGGGGATGCAGAGTCCGGAGAGCTCTGGAGAAAGACCTAGGCGGCGGCGCTTAGGGTTAGGGTTTCGAGGAAGGCTCGAAGGGTAACTGGGTTTCAGTTGTATTGTGTTTGTTGTTTGTATTGATTTGACAGTCTTGTTTGTATTGATTTTGAGAGTCTTGTTTGTATTGATTTTGAGAGTGTCCTGTTAGGGTTCGAGCCCCCTTATATAGTGGTTTGGCAGAAGCAAAGTGATTAGAATCCAAGTCGGACCCTGAAACACTAATTCACAAAGACACTGCTTCGTCCATGCGAACCAACCAATTGGTGACACCTGCCCAGTTCGCACACTTCATTCCGCGCTGCCAACTGTAGACTCCTATGCGAACTGGAATTAGGAGCATCCTCATCTCGCGGGCCGCTGCAAGGTGTTATCTCGCGTGCTTCTGTAGCTCATTTCCATTTCGCGGGCTATTGCAGCTCGCGAGCCTTAAAAGGGCTTTTTATATTTAATGGGCCACAGGGGTTGGCCCGAAGCATGTCAGAGACTTGTAAAAGTCTTCAACGTTTGTCGTGGTGCGCGCGGACTCCGCATGTTTGTTTCCTCGCGAAGTCCTCTACGCGAGGCAGTTCGCCAGCTCGCCTCGCTTCGCCTACGCGGAGAGTCAATCTCGCCTCGCCTATGCGGACTGGCAATCTCGCCTCGCCTATGCGGACTGGCAAATAGTAATTCCGCGCGAAGGCATTCCGCGCGCGAGCTAAGTGTTCCACGCGGACTACTTAGTCCGCCTATGTCCATTCCGCGCGAAGGCTAAGTGAAGTCAAGTTCTCATGCAGTTCGTTCAGCGCGAAGTCTAACTTGGCTCGCGTGGTCTCACTGGCGAGCTATCACTTGTAAACTTGGAGAAACTCCATCTCGCCGGTATGACATGGTCCAAGAAATAATTAATATTTACATAGACATTTACTGTCCAGTAAAATATTAATCTAGACGTAAACACCTTATATTGTGGGGAGATGAGTCTGCACATATAAACAGCGACAAGCATGGACCGCGGTTTGTCTTTGTGCGCTAATTCCCTATGCCTTGCACCCTAAGTCTCATTTTTTTTTCTCGTACAAATAAAATTAGAATAATTAGGAGAATATAAGAACCGATAGAAGTAAGAAATAATCAAGTAAATACTCCCTTAATTTCTCTCAATATCGCACGGTATAAACCCTTTCGATTCCCTAGGATTTGGATGCGGCAAAGGTTCCATTTTTTCCCTAGAAAAACTCGCGGCAAGATGTCCTAGTCTCCTTAGGAGAAGTGCACGGCAAACTGTCCCTTCCTTTTAGGAATTGAAACGCAGTTGCAATCCTGATGTCATTAGTATTCCTGCTTCAACCAGATTTCCTTCTCTTTTTGCGCCAGTTTTCTCCTTTTCTTCGTTTATGACCTTCAAGTATCTAAAAATGAAAACTATTTTAGAAATGACAATAAGAGAATAACTGAGCTACATGAGAGGGATGTCATATTACAAACCTTACATTATGTGCTCTCGCACACTTAAGCACTCCTAGTCCCTTAATTAGCAAAGTCAAACAAGACACTCAACACACACAAGTAACAAAATAAAACAACACAACCACAACTTACAGAAATGTCATACACATGACTCTATTGTCCTCTACACACTACAAAAATTAATTCAGTTAGCCACGGCGCAATGCCGTCGCCAAAAGTCATTTTGCCGTCGCAAAAGACCAACGGCGACAGCGTAGCGACGGCATTTTTGCCGTCGCCGTTGAGGGCGTGGCCGTTGCTTTTGGCTACGGCAACGAGCCGTCGCCACCTTATTGGCGACGGCAAGCAGCGACTGCAAAGGTTGTCGCCAATTAAGCAACGGCAAGTGGCTACTGCTTATACCGTCACAAATCCCATTTTTACCACGGTAAAATTGCCGTCCCAAAGTTTTTTTCATGAATTAAAAAAAATACCTGGCATGCAAAAATTGCATGAAAGGTTTTTTATTTTTGAATTTAAGCTGTACAAAAGGAATAAGACATACTGAAAAAAAAAAATCTTGCATTTAATTTCACCCATGAATGTTACAAAAGATGAAAGCTCTTACACAAGAGTTTACAAGATAGTACAATGTACATTTGTTCCTCTACTTCAAGATAAGCTTTGCAGGATTTTCCTCAACCAATTATTTTAGTGTTTGCAAGCCTCCTCTTAACAGATTTTACTGTTTAAGTAACTCTTACCTTTCCAATTGAGAGACCTCAAGCAATAACACTAACATCGGAAGCGACATTTCAGGTCTGAGAAAAAGGGATGTTCTTCAGTCCATGTCATTGCCAATTTGCCATTTTATGTGCTACAAAAGACCTGGGGTTTATCTTCAGTCCTCTCCACAAGTTTGGTTGCTTTGCAGCCTTGACCTAACATGTGAGTATTGCACCAGTTCCTGCACATAGAAAAATAAAACTTATTTAGCTTGAGTTTGAACATACAAATCATACATTCAATATGTGATTATAAGAAATTAATATTGCAGTAGCGTTTCAGCTATAGGAGAAAACAATCAGAATGCACAATGTAAAGAACAACAGATTTGATTAACATTGTGAGCCCAGAGAATGCCAATATCTTGATGTTTCTAAAGCAAATAAAATTTTACGATATAAAAAATGGGGCATACGCAACCCTCATGCTCTTATATCCATTAATAAGTTAGTGTTAACATGCAAATCCAAACATTTCTCAGAGTGTACTCAGTGAGGTGCATGATCAATACCTGAGAATTCACAAGCTGATTTTTGCAAGATAACACCTACATTTGGTCATACACAATATTTCTTGCGGGATGTAGATTTAACCTGCAAATATAATCATTCCCAGTGATTAATAGTATAAATAACTACTCAATAGATTAGTTAGTACAAACATCCATAAATATGAAGCAGGACAAGGAAAAGGGCGTAATAGAACCATAAACCAGTGGCAAAAAATGAGAAAGAAACCTTCTTAGTATGACACTAATTTCCTCATCAAAGTCTAGCTTTGATGCCAAGTGGAGATCCTTCGCAGCCTCTTCCCAATTACCAAGCATTGGATACTCAAAATGTTTGTCTGCACAGATTTGTGAAAACTGAAAACACCCTATAATACTATGCCTGATCAATTCGATTTTTCACATGACAAATACATCTCCCTAATTAAGGCGATCGATTGAGAAGATATAAGAGTTAGATACAAGCAAAGGGACATGAGCTGATTGAAGACATCTGCAAAACAAGCAAGTCCATGACTACACATAACTCATGGAAATGATTCACATACAAGCTCTACTCAATCGAAAACTAACCTTCTGAGGAGGCTCATTGTCAGGCTATAATTATGAACATGCGTACAATTATTAGATAGGATACCCGTACCAATATTTAGAAAATTGAAGAGCAATGGTATGACTATTATCAGATTGATTTTGACGGGGTTATTCCAAAGGAGCTCTTCCTTGCCGAATTAATTCCTGCACACAAAAAGGACATCCATTAAAGAAAATTCAACAATTATGCGGAACGTATAGGAAATTTGAACAAACAACAAAACAAAATCCTACAAATTCAAATCCAATAGATAACCCACAACAAAATAAGAGAAATCGAAACAAGAATCAATAATCAAAGAAAATTCTTAGATCCATAGAATCAAAACCAAAACCAATCGAAATCGGAGAAGCGAGAGAACGAAATACCCTGCTTGTGGTCCGTGCCTTCGTTGATGGTGTGGCACTGAGCGCACTTGATCTTGAAGATCTTCTCTCCACCCTCGGTCAGGCTTCAGGGAACGACGCCATTGATTTCGAGATTACAGAATGAAAGCTAAAGTAAGAGAAATTTGAAGGCTTTGTTTGAGAGAGATTTGAGACTTCGTCGGTCGGAGGCGGAGAAGGGATCAGAGGTGGTTGCAGTTGGGGTCGGCAAGAGGCTGGGTCGCGCTATGGGGTTCAGACTTTGGGATCGGGCTCCTCAACGCTGAACGGCGGAAGTGTTAAATGGGGGTTAGGTTAAATTTTTTGCCACGGCGGAAATTTGCCGTCGCCAAACATCAAGTTTTTTGCCACGGCACAAAGTTGCCGTCGCAAAACATAATTTTTTTTTGCCACGGCGCAGAGTTGCCGTCGCAAAATGGTTTTAATTTAGCCACGGAAGCTTTGCAGTCGCAGCGCCGTTGCGAAACTTGAACCAATGGCGACGGCAAATCCGAGCCGTGGCGATTTCCGGTGGCTAACTGAATTCTTTTTTGTAGTGACATTTTGTCTCAGAAATCCCTACTTTAATGACATCAAGATTAACACTCCATCAAGAGTCGATACAAAGAAACTTGAGAGGTAATTGATATGCATAGTCAACACATATACTTGTAAGACTTGGAAGCACAATGGCTATTTCGGTGGAGCTAGCTAAGCATGTGTCGTACAAGTTATGATTCAAACTCACAAGAATATGCACTCTTTTTTTTTTCACTCAGATTCATGACTGATGCTTGAAATCTTATTCACTCAAATTTATAAGACAATATATCGCAAGGCATTCAAATAGCTCAAATATTTCAGAAATAAAAGCACTTTGTAAAATTAGTTATAAAAGCTTATGAAAGATACCAGTTACTCACATTCCCCTTAAAACTTCGTATAGAAAGAACAATAAGTTCAAGTTGTGACCTTATTTAGAGGAAATCATACATGGCCATTAACCCTGAGCCAATCCTGTTCTGAGCCTTACAATTTGACATCTGCCGCGAGGTTGCCCTCACACATGATCTGCCCAAAAGATAAGAAAACCGCCATTTGTCCTCTTGACTTAAAAGAGTTAAGGGCTTAAACACTTGTACTAAGTGCTTTCATATAATGTGTTGGTAATAGTTAAGAGACCGTGTTCCAATTTTCATTTATATACAATACTTTAACTAGATCATATTTTTTTTTATATACGAAACTAAAACATTACAAATAAAAGCCTCTCAGACAGCCGAAGTTAACAATATCAAATAACAGCGCTTTAGAAGTAGTTGTTGGGTATCCATCTTGCCACACACGACCGTTGGGGAGTTGGTGGCCTTCATTTGTAAAAGCATCTGTCACAAAATTTGCCTCTCTGTATACATGGTTAAAGCAAGCTGAGGAGAAGGAGGTAGCAATAATCCGAAAATCTTGGACAATTTTCTGCAATCTCCACGGAGGGGATAATTTACCAACGATGAACTAGATAATAAAATCTTGATCACATCTACATTGTCGTCTCTACACCAACTACCGATTGTTTGTGGTTTAACATAGCACATTACCGAATTGTAACCCTTCATTGCTCATTCCAATGACAATATTTTGTATGAGCCCATTTGAATGAAAGTAATCTTTTTTTGTGCCCAAATGGCCAAATCTTTTTTTGTGCTCATTCCAAGTTCCTACCATCTAGTCTGCACCCTCATCTTCTTCCCCTTCTCCATCCCCATACATATTCACATCATCATCCTCATTATCATAAACATCATCATTACCATCTTCATTATCATAAACATCGTAACCTTCAACAGTAACAAGTTGCGCTTCGATGTGCCTGAGGTGCCTCAATAGCCTTTGCACTGTAGCTGTTAACTTAACAACATTTTGTTCTGTCATGGAGGCACTAGATTTACCACTCTCGGAAGAAGAGTTGCATTCTTTTCGTGGACCATAACACAGACCGCGAATGCCTCTACCCTTTGCTTTTCCAACACCTTTTTCCAAGATATTTAGCTGCATTGAAACTGGAACTTCTATCTCGTCAAGTGAGGTTGCCCCAAGAACTTTAGCTAGCTTCTCCTTGGTTTGATTCAATTCTGCTAACATTTTGTTCTACATAATTGAACAATGACAAAGTTATTGACTGAAAGGTGAAAAAAATAACTTAGAAATTGAAAATATTTTTAACAAAAGCTAACCCCTCTTTGTTCAGCTGCTTCGTTGATCCATTGACCATCTTGATGTTGAGCTCCAACTTTTTCACCATGTCTATGCCATATTTCATAAGTCTCTAACATACCAACAATAGCTAAATGCATCTGGATAACAGGTATGGTCTGGTCTCTTTTATTCTGACAGTTAATGCACGGGCATGGTGTCTTGTTATTGCGATTCAAATATTTTTTTGCAACTTGAAGGAATGATTCAACCCCATATATATATTCTTGTTTGTACCTACGACGTCTGTCACGAATCCATTTTCTATCCATTGATGATATCCTGTTAAGCAAACACTGGACAACCTTTAGCTAGATAGTAAACAACCTAAGGCAATCATATCAACAATGAATAGTTGTAAAGAATCATAACAATGATGTATGTTCTTGTCTCTTGATGAATATTAGCAAAATAATCCTTATTCAACTAAGTATGCAGTAATATTACCAATTTATATATCCTTAATCATATAACACTCTTTGTTTTTCTATTATATCATGCCCATTACCATCATGTCGTAAGTCTGGTCCTAGTTTTCATAACCATGAACATTGAAAAGATAGGAAGATAGAAAAGACTACGTGAAAATTTAGAGCATACCTGGACACTTTGTTTGTATTAGTAAAGCAATTTCTGGAATGAAGTGAGCTCAGCAAAACCTGAAAAGAAATCAAGACAAAAGCCTAGATATTCATAAAACTGATCATTGTCAAATCACAAGTATGATCATTGTCAGGTCATAACTATTGTAAGTATCAACTCCATTCACGTAACATGATTTTCATTGCACCACCACATAACTCATGAACCAATTGTTCATTCACCATTTAATTGTAATGCAACACAGATTTTACAATATAAACTGTGAAAAAGATAAGAAAGCAATAACATGGCACCCATATCTAAACCCACCCATATTTTAGCCATGCTCTCGACCCATCCAAGCGGTAGTAAGAAATGATCCTAGAAACTTACTCAATCTCTGAAAAATCTAAATCAAATAACTCATAGTCCTAAACCAAAAACCTACGCAATTCTGTGTGTAGAGATTAGCCTACATTTTTCTCAAATAAGAGAAATTTAAAGAAACAATACGCATATAAGTCCAGTGAATAAAGATTACAGAAATAGGATTCAAGTGCTAAAGTCTATGTTCTCTACAACACCCAGTAGACAGATAAAGGAGTTTCCGACTCTCTAAGTCTCTCTTAGTCTGCTCTCTCCTTCTCCCTTCTTTGGTATCGCCCTCTCTTTCTTTTCTCTCTGCTATCTTTTCTTTTTTCTTTTCTCTCCCTCCCTCCCCTTCACACACAATACCAGTTTTAAACAAAATTGCAATCCAAACTCACATAGCAAGTAATATTTCAGAAATTATTTAATATGAGTGAGAGATCACCACCAATACCAGCAAAAAATACTTCAGCACAGAACCATAACCTTAAAAGGAACAAACAAAGGGACCCAAAGTACCAATGAACGAGCAATGCAATGAACGGACTGAAGTTTTAGAACTATAAAAGAGTGGAAAATTACCAAAACCTCAACTGTTCAAAGGCTAATAAATAATCAATCATAACCCGCTACACCACAATCAACAGATATGTTTGTAACAACAAAAGTTACTGGCACAACAAGAGAGAAACTTTCCCAAGGCAAAACACATGTTGGACTATATTCTTTAGACATTAACAACAGCTCAACCATTTTAAATTTTACATGCGTAGAATACTCAGAAATATTGAAAATAACAGTAATTTCGACCAAACCTGTAAAGAAGAGAATCAACTCACACAACCAAGCATTCCTAGGATTCAAATACTACTGAACCCGTATTTCACCCAACTAATTAAGCTTTCCTAGGATTTGAATTCTTATCAATAGAAAGTGGAAAGCTCGATGGCAAACCAACAACTCTAAGATTAATCGAGACAATGAATGAGGGAAAGAAAAAAAACCTTTTTTGTGGGAAAGAAAATCCAAAGCGTCCAACAGCAACATAGAGAGGAATAAACCTGATAAAATAGAGGATCGAACACAACTATAAGAACCCATCGTCTGACTGAAATAAACGAATCAAAATATAAAACTAATTTTACCTGATCGATCAAATAACAAACGGGGTTAGGCGTTGGTATGTGATCAGCTACTGGGGTGGAGACGTAGTGAAGATTAGAGATTAGGGAGAGAATATGAATACATTGTGGCGAGCGTAGATGGAGAAGTGTTTTGTCGAATTGAAGTTGGGATGGGTTGCGACTGATGAACAAAATAACCAGAAAACAAAAAATAAAATAGATTTGAGAAAGAATTGGGGACAAATTAATAATTTTAACACTGATAAAAGACTGCGACAGAAAAATTTTGTCGCATTTATTTATTATTTTGTCTCGCAAACTTTATACAAATTTAATTTACGATGATAATTTTTTAGCGACAAACTGAAATTTTTTGTCACTCATAATGGGTATTAGTGACGTAAATAAGTTGGGTCACCTAAACTTGTGTCACTAAAGGGGTTTTCTCCTGAGTGGAGGCTCTCAACGCCGGTAGAACTCAACGCCGGTAGAAGTACAAGCGTTGGGAAATAGATTTTTGTTTATCTTTACGAATGAAAGGGACAAGAATCGGGTGAAGAAGTGAGGTCCATGGGGTTTCCTGTGCTATTGAATGATTATAACGGGTTTCCTGATTTCACGGTTCATCCTCTGGCTTTTGTTTGGATTTGAGTGAAATTTCAATGCTAGCCAGCAACTCTAATGACAGCGGCCAGTGCTCGTTTGGTTGGAGAAACCATTAGAACTATAGGTAGACCACGTTGGCTTTCTCACGGAGGTGCCTGAGCTTCGATTAACCTTACTTCTGAATGACCCAGTCAGACTCAAGAGATGCATTAGGTTTACCTAGCCTTGTAGATGTTTTGCTGGTTGAATATTGGTGTGAGATAATGCTTAGCCACTGCAGGGATTGCATAATGATCAATCACGACGGACTTCCATGTCCTTGTGACAAGGAGGAAGAAAATCTGCGGCGGCTAGGCCGCGCTAGTGCAAGGTCTAGTCCCCCGGCTATGGTTTTCAAAGTAAATACTCAACCGGAATTGTCTCTCCCTCTCTCCCTTTATTGTCTTCGTTTTTTCCTAATTAGAAAAGCGTATTGTGCAAATTAGAGAGGTTCTAGAATTCCACGGTGAAAATTGTGTGTGTACGCCAAAGCTAGTGAAGATGAGGAGCCGGAGGATGGAAAACGGTCAAACAGGTACAATTTAGGGCCAGAGGATTTAGGGAATTAGGGTTTGTGGTGGGTGCAGATGATGGTTTGGGGATGGCCAAGAAATCACCCAAGAGGGGAAGACCCTGTTGTAGCAGAAACAAGCTTCAAGGTTCGTGATGATGGCCTCTGGTAGTGGCATGTCAGAGATGGGAGTTGGGAGTAGTCCCTCAAGGTTGAGGGCAAATACCCCTGCGCAAGTCTAACAGGATAATTATTATTAGAGAAAATTAGATAAAAACCTAAAATATTAGACATCTTTTAAGATAAACTCATACATATTTTTCTTTCATTTTACACCAACTACACATAAGCAAACTTACGATATAGAGCATATGTCTATAATTAATAGTTTTCTTCATTTTTTAATTTTTCTGATTTGCCCTTCATGCGATATAAAGCTAAATTTGGTATCTTTTTTAATTTTAGCATCAATTTGAAACTCAAATACTTAGCTAAAATTTAGCTTGATTTAACTTTATCATAATCAATTACATCTTTTAATTTCTTTCCTTGTTGTTACTAACTTGAGTGTATATATATATATATATATATGTTATATATAGAAGTATGTCATTTGTAATAGAATTATTCTTTTCAATCTTAAGCTCACATTTGGTGTCTTTCTACATAGTCGAAAAATGTCTAATTGTAAGGTACACGTTCTTGTTCTTTGATTAATTTTCTTCTTTTTATGTATATTATTATATCAATTCTCATCCTGATCGAGAGAACATTTACATTTCTAATGTACCTATTAAGTAGGACATGATATGATAATATACCTACAAAGAAGAAACTCAAAATTGGGTTTAGGGTATAGGGTTTAGAGTTAATGGTTTAGGGTTTAGGGCTTAGGGCTTAGGGCTTAGGGTTTAGGGCTTACGGTAACACTATAAAATTTCTTTCTTTTACTTTAATAATCGGATATCTGATTTATATTATATTTTACCTGATGTATAGCTCATAGAATGTATTTATTTCACCTAGATTTTTTTCATAAAAATAAAGAAAACTGCATGATTCTTGCAAATTGATTGAAAAATGTTAGTGTTAGAAGAAAAACTCATAATCAAGGTATTTAAGACAACATCAATTAAGCTTATTTATTATGTTTATATGTTATAGTTGAATGGTGGCAATTGTGTAAAATTTAGAAAAAATAGGGCATAATATGTATCATAATTGATACATTTTAGATATCTATCAGAAAGAAATATTATGTGAGTTTTATTTAAAACCACTTTTCAAAATTGGCCCGTGTATATGAAAATCCCTCTTATTATTATTATTATTATTAACAAATCTGATAAGGAACGGGCGGTGAATTCCCGGTTATAGCAGTCTCCTTTGGGGTAGAGTGAATGTTATAAACGAGCTGATGATATCGTCTAATCCTTTTCAGAGTAATTAAAAAAAAAACTAACACGTAATTACCTTATACATTGCTGGAAAATTACACCATTGGGTCTCTACGGCTCATGTATATGTATGATGCACTCTGTTTAGTATATCGTGTAGATTGATTCAGTTTCTATTACGGCCTTTTTGGACGAAGGGTTTTATAGATTTTTCCTTTCAGATTCTTAGACTCTTTTGAAATTGTATCGGAGCTTTTACTCCTGCATGAGTCGTATGGAGCTATGCGGTTATGGCAATTCCACCATTTTCAAAAGGAATTATAAAAACGTTCAACGTCAAAGCCAATTCAAAATAGATGAGTCCTCCACTGTGTAATAATTGTAACATTCTTTGCTTGAACGAATGAATCTGGTCTAATCTTATTCTTATGAAGTAATCTCACTTGTTTATATTTGATTAGTTGTCAGATAAAATGCTAGTGCTAAACATGTAGAGATTATTTCCGAATGAAAACACCATAACCAAACATATCATTAATTAGAAGTCTTCTGCCTTTTCATTGCCGAACTTTCTTCCGCAGCTAGTCCGATCAATGCGTTTGCAGCTTCAACATCTAATGTTGGTGTACAATCCCCTGGTTTGCTTCTAGTGGTTTCGGCCTTCTGTTTTGCAGCCTTCAGTTCTTCCCATTCTGTTAGGGAAGGTTATATAATTAAACAAGAGTAACTTCAAATAATAATCAGAGAACTAAGAGTAATATCTTACTTGCTTCTGATGGCGTCTTCACTGCAGTGCTATTAATTAAGTTAGTCCAAGCTATACGATACCACATTTCAACGTATGTCTCCCCATCTACTTCTAAAACGGCAACAATATCTTCCGGTGACATGTTTAGGTCTTCATCAATTAATACATTTTGAGAACTAGTCTCATCAGGAGTATCCTGAAAATATTGCATACGTTCATATAGTGAACAAACATAAGAAAAATATTGTCCTTACTGGTATATCTAGCTTAGTTGCAGCTAAATAGGAACAAGAACAAGCATGATCTAACCACCCAGAAATGTACCATTTTTCGTTTTTTCTTGGCTTCTCTCATTTGCTGAGGAGTCACTTCGTAAAGAATAAACCTAACAGATTCAGGTACTGATCTCGTCACAGTCTTGGATTGTAAATGTGTATAATACTGCATGAAACAGTTCAAGTAAACCTTCAAAATTAGAGTTTCTTGAATCAATTATTGATATACTATCTTGGATCCTCCATACGAATTCTCTACGATATTCATATTATCACCTTAATTAATAATTACCTTATCATATTGTCGCGAGCCATTCAGTCTTATTCTACACTCCATTTTCCATCCATGGAGTCTGTCGTAGAAACTATACTTTTTCCCACTCTGAGCAGTAATGTGCCTGAGGGCTTCATCCATAGGCACAAGCTACATCCATCAACCAACACAATATGAGATACATATGTTGACACAGTTATCTTGATCCATGTTCATATGTGAAGCAACTATTTATCTTGTTAGTGAGCAATAAACAAAAAGCATATACCTTGTTTATTGTGTCATCGTCTACCTTAATAACCTCATCTGGAATTTCGAATGACACATTGGCGATATGGGCGACCTGCTTGGTGGCCGATTTCTATGTATATAAAAGTGATGAAAATCAGAGACCAATTGAACCCAGGCCATTTTCAAGGAATAATAAAAACCGTAAATAAATTCATGAAAATAAAAATCACCGTCTCAGATCTCTTAGGGCTCTCATGGTGAGTCGGAGCTTGTTGTGGTGTTGCTATCATCAGTTCACCTTCTTCCTTGGTTGAGTCAGAGGCCTGTTCCTGCTGAAATATAGTAATATATAATCAAATAAGATGTTTATATATAAACATGTAATATTATAACCAGCAAAAATGAAAAATCGCCCCGCAAGAATTTCAACCGTCATGCTCTACCTTTTGTTCCTTACTTATCTCTGCATCTGCTAGGTCATTCAACTCGTTTGCCGCTCCCTGCATAAAGCAACTAGATTTACTCCACGTAAAGTTGATATATATGGTAAGTTGTGTAATACAATAATTTCTAGGGCAGAGGTTCTTACAAGAACAAGGTCCCTGACGACTTCTTCAAGTCGTTCTTGCAGGTTTTCGAGGCGTGGTGCCTTCGGTTTATATAAAACCAATGCTTTCGACGATGATGGAGAGACTACTTGGCCTCTCTGTGTCTCATGGTAGTCTACTAATTCGGCCTGTGGAAATTCGTCCATGATTTTATCGATATCAAACGTCTCCGGTGCAACTACTGTCGGCTCAGATGAGGATGCTGACAGTCCCGTCTGGGGGGGAGTTGCTAAGGGAGTTGGGGTGTTTGTCATCGAGGATGAAAGGGAAGCACTGGTAATGGTCAGTGGCGTGGATGATGGCGACGAGGAGGAGGATCTTGGTGATGACATGTTGATTGATCGAGAGTGAAAGAGAGGGAGAATGAGAGATCGAGTGAGAGAGAGGGAGATCGAGATTATTATTTTTTGGCTAAGAATAAGAGTCTGATTGAAATGTAGTGATGAGGTTTGAGAATGATTGCAGATTTTTAAAGCAGAACACAGGTCTCCTTTCGCGGTTTAGATAGAAACAAATTACACCATTTCCATTGCAGGTCATATGCATTCACCAAACAAGGTGACTCATTCGCATTTATTTTCTTGCTAAAGTGAAATTGTGGTGTCAGAAATAATATTTCAAAATGGGAAAGACAACAAAAACTTGATAATAATATTTGGAACTCCAACTTTCGATTGAAAATTCAAATGGCTGGTATTAATATTGTCATATTTACTAGCTTATTTGCAGAAACCATGTCGATTGCATGCATGAATTGCAAATGGCAAAAGTGGAAGTCTTTTATTGCGAATCTAATAATAACCACAAATACTACGAATGGGTTCCAATACTATGTACCATGGTGTGATTTCCTTTGACCCTGAATAAATCCAACATTGTAAAATTGTTAATGGTATGCACCTTTCTACAAGCGTTTCTCCAAATAGCCAAAATCGTGCCTCAAATTGAAAGGAAAAACAAACAGAAAACTTGCAGACTGTCAGAACTTTCAAACGGTCTTTTTTCTTAACATCATATCATATCTAGTACGGGATTCCTTCTTTTCTCTGACTGATTAAACAAAAATTCTATTTTTAAATGTCTAAAAGTCAATCAGTGAGCATAAGTTAACGACAAACGGTTAATGATTAACGATCAACCGCTCATTCTTAGTGATAGAATAACCAAACGTAGTTGATGCCCATGCATAGTTTATTTTGAGTTTAAAAATCGAAGCTCTAAAAAAGGTACAAAAACGCTCCGTATTTTGCGAAGCGATTCTGAGAGTTCTTGCCCCTTGTTCCAATCGGTGGCGGGTCTACGATGATGGGAGCGCCGAATTCTCAAACAAGATGGTCCAAAGGTGCCAGACAAGGCTGGTTCGGTTATATCCATCGAAGATAGGGCATCTAATCGCATTAGTGATTGGGGTTACTGCTAGTCTGTGTTGAAAGGCTCAGCCGTCGGAAGAGGCGGCGATGATGACATGATCGAAGGCCGGTCTTCCTCCGGCGGGCGCCAGGAATTAGAGGAAGATTTATGTTTGGGTGTGGCCTTGCTTGAAATTTGGACCTGGGTCTGGGCTAAGCCTTAAACTAGTTGGGATTTTTGGGTCTGTGTTTGGGACTTTGGGGCTAGATCTTGTGGGCTTGTCGGCTGCGGGCATAGGGGCCGGGCATTCTGTTGCCTCTAGGATTTGTAGAATACTCGGTCCTTTTTGTTATTTAGGAATATCTCGAGGCAAAGGTTTAGAATGTTACCTGGCGTTTATCTTGAGAGTGTCATTGGTTACTTTCTTTAAACTTACGACTAAGGTTCATTTGCTTTAGTTGAATCTATGTTTTGCTTAGATCTGCCTATCATGGCTTATTTATGACGTAGTCAGGGATCTCCTATGAATCATGCATGCGATCGACGCAACATTATTTTCACGTTAATTGATTGACAACCCTAATAGCTTCAAAAAGAAATTAATTTGTATGCCGACGTACATATTGAAAGCTAATACTAATATAACTTAATTGAAGCATTATTTAATTACCGTCTCTTTTCACTTGATCAAAATAGAGCTATGATGAGAGAAACGGTTGTCTTCTTCATTCTCTGACAACTATTTTGATAGTTTTACGAATGTGAACTAATAAACTTCAGAACAAAAAAGAGCCTCAATACATTAGCAGGTAGAAAAAATTACAACTTCAAACACCTCATTCAATACTTGGGCTAAATCCAACATGCCCAGTGGCGGAGCCAGCCCAGTCGCCTAGGTAAGATTTGAAACTCAAAAAAACACCTGCATCAATCTATATTTTGGGCGCGTGTGAGGAAGGTGGGAAGTGAGGGAGGACACAGGGAGTGAGGGAGTCAAGCCAGTCAAGCCAGCTTTACGCTAATGGCTTCGTGCTTAGTAGCCACTCTTTTTGGCCGGCGGTGGTTAATTAGTAGCCACTCTTTACATTGTAAAATGAATAACCAAAGGCTGTCAAACGTAATTAACAATGCAAATACATAAGTATTACAAATTAAAAATGACGGTTTAAGAATCTTAGAAAGTTAGAAAACTAATAAAAAGTCATCTAGATAACGCTAGAAAAATAATTTAAATCCATTAGATAACACTCGACGAAACCATCTTGTTTAGAACCTTCTGAAATAACTGTAACATCTCCCGAGTCATATTGTTTTAAATTTTCTGCGAGCAAAATTAACATACATACATCTCCTATATATATGTGTGTTTTTTTTTTTTAATTAACCAAAATTTCTCACGTGGTTGAGTTTCATTGATTTTTTATTTTTTTTAGGTGTTGCTATTAGTCCAGGTGACTTTTTCATCCTGACTCCGCCCTCGCTTCACCCAACTTCACATAGGTTCCAGATTGGAACTGCACCTGGAAGCTTATTCTTTCCTCTCTCAAGAATATCAAGGAGCCAATTAAAGATCCGGCCTCACACATGATCCACAAGGGATATGGACGAATCCTCATCCGACGACGGCAAAGAGGCACGCCGCTGAACAAGGAAGGTGCGCCCTCTGATTCTCTCAAGGACGGCGGCGCATTCGTGGCTTAAGACTAAAGAGATAGTTGGGGTCTTTCTTTGTGTTAGTACAGATTTTTAAATCCCCCTCGTATTTAACTCAACTGAGAGAAACTTTAGTTGGCCATTCAATTTAACTTTTAGCTATATAGCTTTTACATATCAGATAACGAGAAAAAAATAACGAAAGATTATAACTCAATACATAATCAACCAATTATACATAAAAACGTAGAGATCGGAACCTAAGAGCAACTATAGTGGTGCTGATATTGCTAGATACACAGTTCAATGGCTAACAAATAACATATGGCAGAAGAAATTTGACAGTTCTTAATCTTCCTATCGAATTTGACATGTTCAATTTGGCCAGTCTTTTATCTTTTTTTTTTCTTTCCTTTACTTCGATCCTTCTCTCTCGTCTATCTCTCTCTGTCTCTCCTCTCTACCCTCATGTTACTCCATCTTCTCATGCAACAAAACAAGAATCTTCCAAAGACTAGAGCAAACTCGAATCGAATGGAAGCAGACCTCAAAGACCCACATAGTCAAGTCTTCCCAGATTTAAGAGATTTAAGAGAGAAGAAGTGATTGAGAAGGTGGATTTGATGAATGAATATAACAGCAAAATCTGAGGGCGATGGGTTATGAGTGTTCAACACGGCGATGAAAAAAAATTGAGTTTCGATTAGTGAGGAATGAAGAAATTTAGTGAGAGAATAGTAGTGGATGTTTAGAACAGAAGAGAATGGACCAAAGAGCATATCAAAATTCACTGGAAATAAGAAGAAAGAGAACAGAGTAAAACTTCTATAAATGAATAATGATGCGACGGTTAAGAGTTTCCTTAATTTTGTTACTAACACGTAAGTTATTTAATAAAAAAGTTTTAAAAAATAAAAATAAAATAATAATAATATGAAGAAAAAACTTTCCTTAATCTATATCATCAAAATTATTTACTCTTTCTTTTATGTGGCTTTATGTATTGTGTAGAAATTTACTAGGTCATTGATAGCTAAATTAAAAGCTATTTATTTTCCTTATTTTCCTGTAAATTTATCGATTGTAATATAGAGAAATAAAAATCTCCCGCAGAGGATTAAATTAAACTAAAAGCTTCAACAAATGTCACAAAACGTGACTGCAGTTCTTATTGAACAGAAATCGAAAAATAAAACAAAAACCTAACCTAGATTGCTCATAAAAATACGAAAATTTACAGAAGTGTACTAGACATACAGAGCGTCTAGCACACAAAATTTGAGATGATTTAGAGTTGATTTGATAGGAAAATAAAATACGGGAAGATGACGGACAGAAGATAAGAAAACTGAAAACTGGTTTCAAAGTAGTTGAGAATCAAGATAATGAGACTAGCTAGGGAGAAAGAATCCACCCCCGACAATCACACACAACACACTTTGTCCAATTTGTGACCAGCTAACTCAATTGAAGATGCTCAGATTGACTCGGTACGTTTGAGCACAATCTATTACTCTTTCTTACTTTGTACGTTAGGCTGGAAGTGCTCTATACCTAAACTATTCTCAAACATTGTAACCTAAAGGTACGTTTATTAGGCTAAACAAGCAGAGATCAATGAGCATGAAAAGAGTTTGAGCAATCACTAGGCATCACAATAAACTTAGCGCCTTGCTAAACTTAGGGTTTCATCTACTCGCTAGTGAAAACTACCGATTACTTCTCTAGACAATTGGAGGGATCCGATATTGACCCAGGCATCAAATAATCAAAGTATTAGAACCCTAGCATGTATACTAAGTAGGCCTTCAAAGCACACACACAAAGAATTCATCGTTGAACAATCGGTAAACAAAACCTCAATCTTATTAATTGGAAAAACAAATTGAATATCAAAGCATGTTATGAATCATGTCTAGGGGCTTCAACAGCCCCCTAGCTACTATGAATTTAGTTGCACATAATGAATATTGAAAACACAAAAGAGTTCATGGAAGAGGAAGACAACAATAACCAAGATTGGAAAATCCCTGAGAAGAGCTTGATCGTATGATTCTTGCGTTCCTTTTCTTCCCGACTTCCTCTGCTGCCCTCCTTGTCTTGTGTATTAGATGATATTAGGGTTAGAGAACCCTCAATTTTCGTCCATGGGATTGCTGATTTGGTTTGGGCCTTAAAATTGAAGTTTCGGTTCAAATCAGAAATTCGAGCAGACTGACCTTTGGCCACTAAAATGATCATATTTTCTTCTCCAAAATAGGTATTGACGATCCGTAAAAGGTTCTAGAAAGTAGACTTTTGTAGCTTTCTATTGATATATAAGTCATCGTCTGGATCGTTTTGAGCTGATCACAATTCTCTGTCGAAGTTAGATGATAATTTCTGGCAGATCTCATAATTCTTTTCTTTGACAACATGGATTCTTTTTCCTTCAAGATTTCTCATCTTTTGCTTCATATTTCCTTCTTTGCTCCGAAACACTTAATAAGCATAAAAACAACTAAATCAAATAGAAAATACGATAAACTAACAAAGTAAAGAAGAGAATTAACTATTATATCGTCGTATATTTATGCTCCTATCAGTCATCATTTTTATTTTAGCGCTTTAGATATTGATATTCCTCCTTAAGATGAAATTGATAAATGACACATCTTTTGAATGTAATTCAAGTCAGGAATTTTCGCTCCTAAATTTCTTCATTTTTCTTCGTAGAATTTGTTGATCTCAAGACGAACTCTAGAAATTGTCCCAAGATACTCCAAATTCCTTCACTTTTACCCCTATCCAAATAGACTTACGATGATTTTAGGTTCGAAATAAAGTCAGCTCCGTTGCATACTGACGTTCATAAAAGTGAGAATGCAACGATTATCTTGCTGCTGAAGTACGCTTATTGTACGCGCATAACTGCATATTTTTATAATTCACCTTTAAACAGAAAGCAGTACAATTCTGATTTGCAAGGGTAGCCACGGTGTTAAACAGTGGCATTTTTACCCACGTTGTCTGCCGTACCGACCTCCAGAATTCTGGAACTGTTACTGATAAAACATAATTTGTATTTGCGATCAAAATTAGCAAATATTTTCAGATCAACTGACTACGTCTACTCGGCAAGGTCCAACTGGTAGATTGGGAGCAGCTGTCCACGTAGAAAGGATGAGCCTGTTCATCTTTACCCTACTCCTTCAAAGACTCGGATCTTATGTTAGAGATGGGGATGATTTGATGATGCAGAAATACAGGAGAAGAAGAAAAACGAAGAATGTAGAGGAAAAAAGATGTGGAGAAAGTTTGGGGGCTATCGTTTTTCTTGTCCTATTTTTTCTGCATAATCATCATCTATAATTGTACAAGCATTTCGTTCAAAATCAACGGCTGGAATTACCATCGCCAGTTTCATG
This sequence comes from Fragaria iinumae, assembly GCA_009720345.1. Taxonomy (NCBI): domain Eukaryota; kingdom Viridiplantae; phylum Streptophyta; class Magnoliopsida; order Rosales; family Rosaceae; genus Fragaria; species Fragaria iinumae. The sequence goes on from CM019120.1 coordinate 13,517,455, forward strand.
GATGACTAAATGAACATTTGTTATTGTTACCAAGTATTTAAGTGAGCCAAACCATCTTGATTAGCTAGCAAGCGGAGATATCATAATACAAAACCATGCTAATACCTTGTTTCGTACTAAACTACCAATATAAATATGACAATAAAGTGTTTGCTATAGAATAACCACTAACACAAAAATTAACTTCATATATAGTAACCAGCATCAAAAGTCACAACATAAAAGAAAATTGAGAGAACAGAACAAAAATCTCATCACCATCCAGTCCTATGAAAATAAGACAATAAAACAACCCAGATATCTAGACTGCTGCTGGCACAGATCTCACTTGAGAGGAATGAACCTTGAAGAGTGGGTGGCACCGATACCAGGTCTACCGTGCTTCACAGGCTTGTATGAAATTGAGAACTCAGCAAGGTAGTGACTAATCATCTCAGGCTTGATTTCAACCTGATTGAAGGTCTTCCCATTGTAAACACCAATAATGCTTCCAATCATCTCTGGTACTATAATCATATTACGCAGATGGGTACGAACTGGCTCCGGCTTCTCACCAGGTGGGGCCTCCCGTTTCTATGATCACACAAGTCATGTTTAGAACACAAACAACTGAACCTTAAACATCTAAAATTCCCAGAGCATTCAATCTTCGTCACAACCATATTCATGTAAAGGGATCATAAAACTTTTCAATCATATAAAACAGAGTTCCTATCCATAATAGACAAGGTGGACAAGATTGTAATATCACCACGCTGAAGTGACAAGTTCAGAACAATGAATTACTGGCAGTGTTCATGTAATACACTGTCAAACTAAATTCTGTTACTACAATGCCTAGAGACACAAATCACCCGACATTAATAATCCAACTCAGCAGCAAATCTCATTAAACATTCATTCAACCAACCCTCTGGTGCATAACAGCCCAAGCTTAAAGAAGGAAAAAAAAATCATATCACCAGTTCTCAAGAACAAGTAGTATGAGAAGGTCTGGAGTTTGCTAGTGGACTACTTAATTTACTGACTCTCAGTTTTCAGAGGCTAAATTGACTAAATTGAGAGTAAGAACAGAGACTAAATTGAGGAAAGAGGGAAAAGACAGAATGTACAAAACTACAAACACAAAAACGTGAAAAAGATAACTAATCTTCAACTACATTCAGTAATGAGCTTTCATTTTTTTACTTGTCCCACATATACTATGAAATAAAAAGACATTACTCAGCAATACCAGATTTCCGTTCTCAGATAAGTTACTTTCATTAGCAAACTCCTATATCGCCCGTACATATATACTGCTCAATGAACAAATTCTAATATAAACTTGTGAATAGAGTGGTAAGCTTCAAACAAACTGCTGAATGAATCAAAAATTTCAATACCTGAACGATAATTTGTCCAATCTATCACAACAGCACATTTCATTCACCATAACCAATCAAACCAATAACAGTAAAACTCACCGCTTTGCGAAGCTTCTTGATCAAAGCCATGGGCTTGCGCTTCAGACCCCTCTGGAACCTATCAAAAATCCAAAACCCAATTCACAAAACCACAAAACGCGTCGAAAAAATCAGATCTTTACAGGACCCAGTAGAAAGAGAGTACCTTCTGCGAGCTCGAGCAGGGAAGAGCTTGACGAGTTCGTCAGTTGACATGTCGAGCAGAGCATCCAGATCGACGCCTCTGAAGCTGAACTTCTTGAATGTTCTCTTCTTCGGGACTCCGGCCGCCGCCACATCGGTCTCAACGTCCGCCTGAAACGCACACAGTCAGAGTTCACATTGAGAGTGAGAGAAGAAGAAGAAGATGAAGCTGAGATTGGGGCCTCACCATGATTCGGAGAGTTAGGAGGCGCAAAGCAAGAGAAAAGGTAAGAGCTTTTGAGGGTTGTGGCCGCTAGGGTTTTCGAGAGTTTTAAGCTGAATTTATACTTGACGATTTGGGTGGGGGCGATTACCCTATACTCCTAAAGTGGTTTGGGCTCGCTTTAGGTTCTCTCGGTCTTGGGCTCTTGGGTAGACCCGAATACTTCAGAAACTTTTTATTTTAATTTTTTTTTTTTTTGGGACACACCTTGACAACAACAAACAAAACTACAACAATCCGATGAACTCTCCCTTCCGGTCGATATTAGTGGAAATTTGGAGACACAATAAGAATCAGGCAATTAAACTAGATAGCTAGAGCAGGATGAGAATGAGTAAAGTCCGACAGTTGATCTAATTTGGCTCCATGGTACGCATGTTGGACGTCAATTCTTGAGTTTTAGTCTTTTGAATTTCAAAATATTGGTCGATCATATTAATCTATCATCAATCTAATCACTAACTTAGAATCTCTAAAATTCGGCCCTGGGACAGCTAAGTTGCAAGTCAGAGTTGGTTGTCTGCCTTGAGTAACCAAAAATCGACATAATAGTCGCGTTGGGTTTTGGATGGATGCTTGTGGCCTGAGCTAGAGCCTAGGTGGTTCGTCTAGGTTGCGCTTATATATATATTTTACAATTTTATGTTATATCTATTTCTATCTTTGATGGGTGCTCATCAAACTCACCCTTGCTGAACTATTGCGCCTTGATATGCGTTTTCACTTCATACTGATGGAGGAAATGGTCAGTTTAACCTTTGAGTATGACAACAAGACCGTAAGAAATTAGTGACAATTCTGAACCAATCTATACAAGTCCTGACAATTAGTGGATTCTAGATCGGCTCTTTAGTCCGCGCCTTGATCCTCAGGGTTATTATGCCTCGCCTTGATCCTTATGGTTATTGTGCCTTGGGTATTGGCCTTAGAAACCTCTGATTCTCTCAGTTCTTTTAGTGTTTGTTGGGGAAAATGGTTCGTGCGTGGTCATTAACTCATTGTGACCTTGGATTTGTAATCTATATATAATAGCTTGAAGTTTTATTTTTTAAAGAATTTGGAACTCAATGAGACTTAGCCTCATGTCTGGTTTCATTTATTTAAATAAATAAGAAGATCTTGTTTTGGCCACGATCCTCAGCGCGCGGAGCAGAGGTTTCTAGCGAACAAAGAGAGGGGAGAGTTGCGGGCGTGCCACCTCGAGGACGAGGAAAGAGGTTGTAGGGGTGCGCTTGACTTCTTGATCAGGCGAAGGGGGTTACAGGTGCCACCTCAAACGAGGATTTACGAGCACAAGCGATCGATACTCACGGCGGCGCGAGCAGAGCAACTATAGGGAGTTCAGAGAGAAGTCGGGGGGGGGGGGGGGTAGAGTCCGGATGGCTCTGAAGAAGAAACCTACGCGGCGGCGCTTAGGGTTAGGGTTTCGAGGAGCTCGAAGGGAACTGGGTTTCAGTTTGTGTTTGTATTTGTTTGTTGTTTTGAGAGTCGTCCTTCTGTTAGGGTTCGAGCCCCCTTATATAGTAGTTCGATCTGTGGCGGAAGAAAAGTAATTAGAATCCAAGTCGGACTCTGAAACCCTGTAGCACAAGGGCACTGTTCTGTCCATGCGAACCAACCATCTTGTGACACATGTCCAGTTCGCACACTTCATTCCGCATAGTGCATTGCTTCCGCGCTGCCAACTGTAGACTCCTATGCGGACTGGAATTAGGAGTATCCTCATCTCGCGGGCTGCTACAGGATTCTATCTCGCGTGGTCATGTAGCTTGCTTCCATTTCGCGGGCTATTGCAGCTCGCGAGCCTTAAAAGGGCTTTTTATATTAAGAGGGCCACAAGGTTTGGCCCGAGGCATATCAAAGACTTTGAAAAGTCTTCGACGATTGTCGTGGTGCACGCGGACTCCGCATGTCGCTGCCTCGCGAAGTCTCCTACGCGAGCCAATTCGCCAGCTCGCCTCGCCTTGCCTACGCGGAGAGTCAATCTTTAAGTGAATGTTTTACGCGGAGTTGTCCCGCGCGCGAGATCTATATCTCGCGCGAAGTGCATTAAGCGTGCGCGAAGTATGTTAAGTGCGCGAAGTCTGTTCCGCGCGAACTGTGTAGTCCGCCTATGTCCATTCCGCGCGCGAGCTAAGTGAAGTCCAATTTGCACGCAGTTCGTTCCGCGTGCGGTTTGTTCCGCGCGAATCTAACTCAGCTCGCGTGGTCTCACTGGCAGGCTATCGCTTGTAAACTTAAAGAAACTTGGGCTCGCCGGTAAGACATGGACCAAGAAATAATTATTATTTACATAGACATTTACTGTCCAGTAAAATATTAATTCAGGCATAAACAGATCTTGCATTGTGAAAGGGAGAGGACATCAAACCTGAACTCCGAGTTATAAAAAAAAACCGTAATAGTTAATCTTAACAATTACAAAAAGAACAACAACCCACTAAGTAAAATGGTAATCAATCCAACCAGAGAAGTCATGACCGACAACAACAGTTTGAAATTGAGGGAATGTATCTCGTCAATTCTGAATAGAAAAATGATATGGAACGATATATTTGCCAGTTAAAAAGTACCAGTTAATCGATACGTGGTTTTGTTGGTACTTAGAGTCAATTAAAGATGCTCTTGCTTGTTAAATATATTTCTTTTTTCTCTCTTTTCTCTCTTTTCTTTACAAGCTAGTTTCTGTCACCGTAATCCCCGTGTCTATGCATGATATCATTTCTCTTTGCACATATCTCTAATAGTGAACGCAGAACGGTATTCTCCTCAAAAAAAAAAAAAAAAAAAACGCACAAAGGTAGAAATAGGGACCAAATGGATTAATAAATAGAGTACTGTTAACTTAATTCGTTAGCAGTAATACTACTTGAAACTTCAATTCTTTGAATGCAAGCCTTTAGCTTGAGCTGAATGGCTGGCCTTGCGGGGGACAAGACAGCTTCTTTCCAAACAGAACCAGGGTCCAGTATAAGGCCTGGGTTGTGCGTGTAAAGCTCATAGATCGAATCGGCTTTAGAGTTCAAATTGCTCAAGTCTGTCAAGCATTTGATTTCTTCTGGATCCACTAGCAGGTTGTTATCTCCATTTTTCCATCCTATCAGCTGCATTACACATAAATCATGTTAGTAAATACCACATACACTAAACAAGATGCTCGATGAAATATCTCGGAAACCCTATGACAATATTTCGTATCATCACTAGTTTATAAGATGGAAGTTACCTTAGGAGGGCCTGCCATAGCATTTGTGCAGAAGAGCCTGGCATTGTCGACAAGCTGGCAATATCCAGTAAATGCACTCGCAAATCTCTGGTGGGATTGTATCTGTGAATTAACCCTCACTGCCCTACGAACCATTATAGCTCTCCTGATGCCTCTAACGACAGCTAAATAAGCATCACAAACCACTCCAACCAACTCTATTCTGTACGGTTTTCTTTGCGGTTTTTGTGCTTTTTCTAATTTCAGATGCTCATCCTCTTCTTCTTCATTTACTTGTTCCCAATAATTTTCAGTGATAGTGCCATCATCAGCCACCTTGTATCCAACTCCCATCCGGTAACGGCAGTTGTGAACATTTCGAGCCATTGCTATTGTCTGCTCGACAAAGGGTGCCCATGATAGAGTGCCATCCATGATCACATCGCGTCCTTCATTGAGTGCAGTCACTAGGAGAGACGATGCGGCATCGGTGGATGATTGGTGCACCTACATTGATAAAAAAACAAAAACAAAGGTCATTTATTTGATGCAATTACATAGCTTTTATAATGGACATCTGCAATATTAGTGAAAGGTAAACATTTCACCACCCACATTGATAGAAGTTTAGCTAGTGATCACTCTATATCATGGTGGCTCCCAGATCAATCAGTAGTGAGTTTGTCACTTTCATTTTACATGTAAACGATTGTCGGTCGATGATTGATGTGTGTCTTAGCAATGTCACATCCACATCAATAATTAAGTAAAGAATATCCCTACCACGTACTGGCACATAAACGATAATGGGAAACATACTAATTATAATGCATTATAATTAGAGAGTTTACCAGTTCAGCGGATTGGAGCATGTCATGGTGATGACCTTTCAGGCTTAGAGCTCTGAAAAGAACATCCGTCTCCTTGAAAGCGTCTGCCTCTACAACCACCGCATTTTTCTCGGCTCCTGCCCAGAATGCCCTGCAGCCAAACACATCATTTCCACCAAGTTAGCACACACACTCAAGATTCAAGAATGATGGCATTCATCAATACAAGATATGATCATATGATCACCAGGTGTTCGATAAAATTACGTACTCTTTGAGAATGTCTTTGAGGACAGTGCTTTTGCCAGCTCCCATTCCACCACCCATGAGGAGAAGCACAGGGCTCCGCTCACTAAGTGCCATAGGTTTCATTACTTCTGTGCATTTTGACTCTCCTTTTGATGTGTTGCCAATTACTTTCATTTCCTCTAGCAAAGTAGAGAACACCCTTGTCACCTTTAGGTCCCTGCTTATCCTCTCAAATCTCTGTTTCCTGCATATACCAGAACCAAAATTTAATCCCAGAGATTCAGATGCAGGTAGTAAATAAGTACTGAGTAGTCTCATAGAAATATGTCCTCACATTCAACTAACAAACCAAGTCATAGCATATTTTCATACTTTTTAAGGCCCAGTGTGGCATGCATTTTAAAGTGTAAACAACTGGTTAACTTATAGGTTAACCAAGTAGCAAAAGATGTTTGTTGGAATTTAACAAAACAGCTTATTTCAAAAGTTGCATCATTGCTAAGCTATCCGACTGAGACTAAATAGTGACTACACAAAATTGTCCTATTTCAGTATTTTGGATTTTTGGTGACTGCCATTTCTGGTGGCCTGTTCTGTTCTCCAGAAATAACTGGTCCTAAGAACCAGTCGTTCTCATGTACTAGTAAAAGAAAAACGTTGGACACTTTGATTTTGATTCTTTTGACAGTTAACTATTACTATTATTAGCGTACAGTATATCATTCTGATAGGCCAAAAAAAAGGAAATAAAGTACTGGATTGTCTGGTCACTAACTTTCACAGGGCTAATTGTGTTACCTGGTAGCTGCTAATACATAGTCTTTGAGTTTTGTTCTCTTCTCAGATTCCACCTCAAAAACCTGCAATTGTAGTTCAAATATTAGAAGATGACAGAAGAACAAACCTACTACGCAGCTGTAAGTTTCATTTCTTGACCTTAGTTTTGTCTTCAAGCTTCTAGTTTAATATTCTCATCGTTTACCTTGTGGGAATAAACTAGTACTTGTTTTGTTAAACTTAAAATGATGAATTAAATAGTTATTTACCTGGCTAATCATATGAGAAGTTTGACTCCAATGAAATGCAAAATAACCAAGGATGCATCGATCTAATTCTTCAGTAAACTCGATGTAGACAGAGTCTGCATCTGCTTCGGAGGTGAAATATTCGTAGATGCTATCTTTACATCCTTTGGAGTTTTGCAAGTACTCATATGCTAACTTGCACATCTTGGGGCACTCATTTGCGTCTGAAAATCCTAGCTGCCTAGCTGCATACATTCCAAATTCCAAATTGAATTAAGAATAATATCTTAAATCGCATAAATGATTATGAATGAGCGACTATGAACTGTTGATGATGATAAGACCGGAGAGTTGTGCATACCAACATAGTGGGAGAATCTTTCGATGTTTCCAACACGGCCGGAGCCTGTCCTTTCGAGACGTGGAAAGATTTCCTTTGGAGCTGTCAAGGACGTCTTCGCCTCCTTTTTCCGGTGATAAGTGGTGGTGACCACCGCAGCTGCACCTCCAACAAACGAGGCGGCCAGTAGGTGCGTGATGTACTTGATCTTCTCATACCCTCCATCTAAATTAACACCTCAGTTTCATCAGAACTTGATTCACATGAGAGAGAGAGAGAGAGAGAGAGAGAGAGAGTAGGCTTTTGGCTTACCATGGTGCTGCTGCTGCTGCTGCATCTTGTTAAGTAGAAGACAGATAGAGCAGAAACAAGTTTAGCTCGACTAAATATGGGTGATGACTAACTTCCTATCCTATCAGCTTAGGCTGCAGCAACTTAAAAAGAGGGAGCTAGATGGGGGTATTGATGCTGAACAGTAGGTGACTTCATTATTCGCTTTGACGGGTCCATTGGCTTTTGTAAATTAAAAGGAAGAAGAAAGATGATAGTGTCTACCAAAAAAAAAAATATGATAGTGAGTAGATAAGAGAGAACGTACGTATTCAATGACCAAATAATATCACTCGCGCGCTCTGGAATCCATTCTTTAATCAAAGGATGAAAAAGGGTGACTGGTATTTGTCTATAGGTACCACGGTCCACGGATTATCTTGTTTAAAAGTATTCTGTGCTCGGAAGAGTTCGGATCAATTCAATCATATATAGTCGTGTATTAAAAATCGAACGATCATCGATCTCGTCCTGTTGTAAAGTATATAGTTAAGATCGAGAATCCCTGAACACAGAGAAATTCTGAACAGTGGCTTCAGATCCTGAACAAGTTGAGCTGGCTGGAGATGAGATGAGTTTGATTTCATGACAGATGTGTTTTCAACGTGCTTCATTTTGTTTGAGAAGATATTGCTTTCGTCTATAATCTCTATGATGATATTCTATCATTGTAATGGATGAAGCATGTCAGAAAATCGAACAAGTTGGGTTTGTTTAGAGGGAAGCGCCGGAATACACGGGTGAGCGTACAACGAAGTAGGACCCTGCCACGTGGCATTATGCCAGCCACATAATTCAAATCTGAAGGGTAAATACGTAAAATTAATAATTAACTGTGATTACAGTAAATATCACTTTTACAGTTACATTTTAAAGATGTTTATGTCAAATTATAAAAAAACCGTTTCTTCTTGTCGAACGAACACTAGAGACCTCCGGGACGACGTTGACATGAAGAAGAAGGTCAAGGAGATCGGGATCGGAGCTCTGGGCAGCAACCTCACTTAAAACTTCAAGACCGATCAAGGCTGGCTGCAAACTTGTAGTCGGCGAGTCCACTGGCAAGAAGAAGCTCAGTATCAAGGTTTGATGTCCGTCCGACAAGAAGAAAAGGCGTCGACGACGCCTAAAGGTGGAGAAATCAGAGTCGTCCGCACTTTAAGAGCTGTGCAAATGTCCTCTTCTAAACGGCCATGTGTGTGTGTGTGTGTGTGTGTATTTATGGAAGGCCAAAAGGCCATTTCATTTAACTCAAACCAGAATGACACAGATACATACATTCTCCGTCATATCTTGGACAGGTTAAGGACTTGACATGCTAGCACCAATCATTGTACATTCAGTGATCACTTATTTTTTTCTAAACAAAACGAAAAAAGTGAACCAAATTACAAAGCTTAGCAATTAGGCACACTAGTGCTTAGATCCTAAAACAAGGATTCAATGTAAATAGATTAATCTAAATACTTAGAAAATAGGCCTAGATTAAACCCTAGCCCACATTCAGCCCCAAGTAGCTTTGAATGGACCTATCCCAGGCCCAAGGCAGAAGGGTGACCCGTGCTTGTCTCCACCAGAAAAACACCTCCACCTCCATCATCGCCGGGAAACACTGCCAAGCCCGTCGCCACCATAACCACCGCGAAGCCTCCTAGAATTCTCTGACAACGTCGTCGCCACCCAAAGAGACAGATCCACCATGACCCCACATGAAAGCAAGAGCCATGCCACCATCATCGATCTGCCCCAAACCACCAAGCTTCTCCATCAACGACAAGAAACAAAGAAACTCCATATGACCAATCGCACCGTTGTGAGACTCAGAGGTACAAGACGACGACTCCCTTGCCTTCACACACTGACAAACCCAGATCTCTTTGCCCAAACCCAAAGTCAAAACCACTCAAAGGATTACCTGGTAATTTGCAGATCCCGTCCGGCAGCCAAAACTCAGCGTCGACGAAGCCCATAGACCGACCACCAACCAAGATTAGCCGCCGGATGAGCCTGAAGGTGGAAAAATCAGAGACGTCCGCACTTTAAGGGCTGTGTGGACATCCTCTTCTGAACGGCTATATATATATAGAGGGCCCTTCCACTAAGGGATCCATTTTTTTGACATATATGAGGGATGGGGGATTACACCAATTTTTTGATTATATTTTTGAATCTCCACCGTTCAGTTTGTTGGTCCTTATATATAGATCAATTCTGCAAATTTTCAGCCAATTTGGTGATCGTTAAGGTATCGAATAAGATTAAATCAATGAACGAACCAAATCTGCCAAACATGAACCGTTCATGCTTATAATTATAAATAGTAGTTTTGAATGCCTTAACGATTACCAAAATTTCTGAAAATTTGCAGAAGTGATCTACTCATATAGAACGGTGGAGATGTGATTTTGTGATCGAAAAGTTGGTGTAATCCCCCATCCCTCATATATGTCAAAAAAAAGGGATCCCTTAGTGGAAGGACTATATATATATATATATATATAATCTCTTCCAGAGCGGGACACGGCTTTGAAATTAAAATGTGGTGCTTCAAATTTCGTTCACTTCTAGGTCACATTTTCATATCTCCACCGTTCAGTGTCTACATAGTGTGTAGATCATTCATGTAATTCATCTAATTTGTTAATCGAATACACACACAATGTTAGGATACATAAAGGCTTTCTAAGCTCATAAGTTAATCCGTCGGGCGTTCACACATGTGAAATACTCTAATTTTGTATTCCAGCACAATGCCTGATTAATTATGAATTTGCGATACGATTCATGCAGGTCTACCTCGCACGTCCATTTCTCCCACTTGTTATGCTTATACCAATATATATATATAACTTAATTAGGCCGCCGTGGTGATTCTCGATCAAAACTATAATATGTTGTAATGAAGTAATATATGATCTCTTTAGAATTGAATAATCTAATAATGATTATTAATGTGAATCATTTTCTTCAATGGTTAGGTGTATATACTTTGTATAGTATGATGGTTAGGTGTTCTCACCTAGGGGTCTCTTCTCCATCTATGGCGGAGCTTTTGTTTTGTTTTGTTTTTTTCTTTTTTTTGTTAACTGTTTTTCATGCTTTGTTCAGCTCCTTACGATGCATGTATATGTGTTTCATTATTCTTATTTATGAATTGAATTTTGAGAATAAAAAGAAAGTATAATGTGAAAACTGTCTGCTTTTTAGTAACGCGTTATGGACTTTGTTTCTCTGTGCACACTCAGTGTGTCTTGTCTTGCCTAGTGAGGAGACAAACTGTTTGCTTCATCAATTATAGGGACATATGTTTATATGTCCCCAAGCTATTTGTCCCCTCATTACCTTTTTCTAGTACTTGGCGCAACCTCCTAGCGGAAGGATAAACTTAAAGGTCGTCGGATCCGCTTTCGTGCGGCAACATAGTAGGAAAACAATTATAAGTAATGATGTTTTTTCGTAATACAATTATCTTTTCAGTATGCTTTGTCAAAGCAAATAGAGTAACGTTTATGCACTCTTGGCTAATTGGTGCTTAATAGAATACGTAGATTTTGTAAAGACTCTTGGTATTGTTTCATGATTTTTTCTCGAGACACTTAATGTAGTCTGTAGTTTTATTAATCAAGGGGCAGCCGTACCAGCCCCATTTTAAAAGTAAATAAGAGAGTAAAAGAGAAAAAGAGCATGATGTTGTCCTAATTTCAAGAAACACACATTATTCTAAGAAATACGATTTATAATATCTTATGGTTTAGAGTTTAGAATACCTGTCAATAAATTGTGATTTGTTGGTTATTTAAAATAACTAACATTATAGATAGATATCAGGAGTTCAAATCGATCTCAAGAGCATCATGAGATGGATAGGATTTAATAGAATTTGAAGTTTAGAATTGAATTAGGCAACTTTTATTTCGTTTATGTTGAATTTAAAGGTGGACAAAAAAATTCTACAAAACCGGCCCAAAACAGTATGTTACATGACAATCACTTTCAAGAGTAGATTATCCATTAAAAGAAAAGTCCAACAAGTTATATTTCGGTGTGAAGGATGTCTCTACCTTATATGTCGTGCTTTCAAACTTATCATATTACTTCATTTAAGACAATGATTTCATCAAACTATCTAACAACTCCTTGATCATCTCTAGCACCTCTTCTAAACCCCAACTCCTTGTTGTGCTCCCATCCGTCCATCTACATGTGGCACTTCTCCCCCTCTCGAACTCAAGTTTACTCGGTTGTCAATCCCAGATGTTTGACTATACATTATTTCAATTCTTTCTTTGGTCAAAAAGAAAATAATTGAAATACTATTGTAACGAGTCTCTAAAAGTGCCTACCACACATGATTCACTAGTCATCACAACCGCTTCGTCACCCATATTAATCAATGCCTTCAAGTCTCCCACACATGATTCAAAACTGGGAGGCGCGCGCCACGCTTTTGTTGCTCCCCCTTCCACTACTACCGGTCTTCAGTCTTCATCTCAAAGTGGCATCCATGATATCACACTACACTAACCCTCCAGTTCTTTTAGTAGTTGAGTCTCTGTATCATCCATCCATGTGTTTCCCATTAGCATCTAAATAAAGCGCTCACTATATAACCGGTTACTAATATACACTTCTGTTCATAGACATACCCACGTTGAGCATCATATCATAATGAAATCAACAAGACTACAAGAGGGTTAGATCGATGGATACAAGGAAGATAATTGGATGTCCATAATACGCCTATGCTCCGTCTCTTTCAGAGTACCCTGGCCTTACGAAACCTAGGTTTCATTGACGCGGCGGCTGGCCTTGTGCGTTGTCGTTCCAGCAGTTGCAAGATGGTGGCAACGCTAAGTTTCATGCGCTGGTATTCTCTGGGGATTGAGAGTGTTGCAGGTGGACGCCCTTCGGCGACCTTCGTCTGCAAAAGTTCTAGAACCTCCTTGTTGGCCTGAATCTATGGCGGCGATGGAGGCTAAAGACCCAGATGAGGATTACGTGGCAGTGGCTGTGAGTTCGGTGCAGAACTGTATGGCCTCGTCGGAGATTGGGATGGCGATCCTTCAAGCGAGGTTGTGCTCTACAGTTTTCATGGCGGCCGGGGAAGCCGTCGGAGAGGTCGGCCTAGCTTGGACGGCAGGAAACCCTAACCTAGGGTTGATTGTGGAGGAGATGATTGGGCTGGACCTGATAATTGGATTCTCACTTATTGGGTCAGATGAGTTTGAGTTTGGGCCCGATAAGGTGGATTCATTTGAAACTGCTATTGGACTTGGGCTGCTTTTTCTGATTGCAGATGCTGGTGATGAGTTTTGCCTTAATGCTAAGGGCAAGAGCAAGACTTAGAATTCGGGTTGCCCTCAGCCCGAGCATCGATCGAAAGTAGATTTACTACTTATTTCCTAAGCTTATTAGGTGTACACTAATTAAGGTCTTAGGCAGCTAATATTCTGTTCTAGGGACTTAGGTAGTAGGTTTTGATTTCTCTTGCTTTAGGCTCTTTTTGAGCCTATGTGTAATCAATAAAGGTACATGTCTTGGTGTTTGTAAGCCTCACTCAACATACTTTGTGGAGGACGTCATTTAGATGTACGTGCCTTTTGGCTATTGATTAAGCAATATAAATTATCATTTTCGAAAAAAAAAATAATAATCGGATGTCCAAAACATAATTTGTTCTGATAGACGTGGCTTCTCAGTTCTGAAATGAAATTATTCAACGTCGCGCGTCGACTTAATAATCTTTTCAAACAAGCTGTTTGTATGAATAAGAATGAATTGGTCGGCTCTTACCAACCAATCCAACTAAAAAAGGGGTGGGTCACAAAACTTAGTAAACCATTGCCTGACTACTCTTATATACATTGATAGGTAGTTTGGTTCCGTTCCGTTCTTCTACTATGGGATTTGAGTCTTCAAGTTTAAGTACTGACCAAAAAATCTCAGTACAACTTATAGACATAGAAAATTTAACGATAATAATAGTCGTTGAATAATCCAAGCAAATACGTGGCTCGTGAGTCAACAAAATTGAAAAACCGTCAGAAATGACACATGGCAACGTGGGAATGGTCGGCCGACAACAAAACCTCAAATCCCGATTGAAACAAATTATCAAGTGTCGATTGATGATCATATATCAATTAAATTAAATTAATTGGACATCCCCAAAATAATTGGTAATAGTTCGCCAGCGGTCAGGCGAGCTAGATAGCTTGACTTCGCGAGGTGAGCTAGACTTCGCGAGGCGAACTTGACTTCGCGAGGCGAGTTTGACTTCGCCAGTGGTCAGGCGAGCTAGATAATTTGACTTCGCGAGGTGAGCTAGACTTCGTGAGGCGAAACGGACTTCGCGTAAAAGTCAACAGAGGCGAGGCCAGATGACTCCGCGCGCGTAGATTTACATGAAGGCGAGGCGAGATGGCTCCGTGCGCGTGGATTTACGTGAAGGCGAGGCGAGATGGCTCCGCGCGCGTAGATTAATATAAAGGCAAGGCGAGATGGCCCCGCGTAAGGGAGAACCTCGCGAAGGAGCTAGACGACAGAGTTCGCATGCATGCGGGGATGTACGTCCAAGATAAGTCGACCGCGAAGTGAGACCAGAAATCACCGGTTGCTTGGAAATCAAGGTGCCTCGCGAGATACCTTCCATATCCGTGGGATGGCTCGCCCCTTACTAAGGATCTTGGTCAAAACGGGACATTTAATCCAAAGCGATCTGGGCATATCTAAATCTTAAGATTTGATTGATTTGATTATGTTGAAATCGGCAAGTAAATCAATCAGTCAAGATTCATTGATTCGATTAAGGAAATATCATTGATTCAGTATCTTCTTTACTTGCCAAAAGCGAAGGCATGTTAACACTATAAATACCCCCTCTCATACCAAGAGGAGGGGGCAGAAACAAAAAGGAGCGGACTAGAGAGAGAGAGAAAAATCCCTCAAGAGCTCATAAGCCTCCCCAAAACCTTTGAAGAATCATCAAGCTACCAAATAGTCGATTCTTCATCAACCTCAAGTCTAGAAGTTGTCAAGTCCCGAAGAACCATCAAGCTGCCAAATAGCCGGTTCTTCATCAACCTTAAGTCTAGAAGTTGTCAAATCCTGAAGAGTCATCAAGCTGCCAAATAGCCGATTCTTCATCAACCTCAAGTCTAGAAGTTGTCAAGTCCTGAAGAACCATCAAGCTGCCAAATAGCCGGTTCTTCATCAACCTCAAGTCTAGAAGTTGTCAAATCCCGAAGAGTCATCAAGCTGCCAAATAGCCGATATCTTCACCAAATCCAAATCCCAAATACCCGTTACCTGATCAACCCGCGTAACCCTCAAGAACAAGTGCTTGTCACCCTTGAGTTAAACCTATATTCGGAGATAGAATCAGATGAGTTCACAAAGATTGTAACCCGCATTCGCATTGATTAAATTAAATTATTCTTTGTACACGTATTATTCTGTTATTTGTTGCAGATATTTTCGTGTTTACACAACTCTTGGAAAGTTTAACCTGCATGTGCTGGAAAATATAGCTTACGTATTTTTCAAACAAGGTAAAAGAAAATGAGGATTTGACTGAAAGAATTCTTCATCTCTTTGTATAACTGCAGTAGGAATAGTATTCCTTATTCAGCGACACAAGGCGCTTCGTGTACAAAAGAATATTCAAGGGAAAAATTCGGAAGTTGTATGTACAGAAACTGTCTAGCAGATCCTCACTCGTGCATGCATTTTGCACAGAATTTAAACAAAGAACTGATTATACTGAATGGTTAAGCTACAAGCCTAACAATTTTTTCATCTTTTCCCTCTCTCTTAAGTCTTCTTCAGATGGAATCATGGCATTGTTTTTTGACATTGGAGACCACCATGCCTTCAGCTCATCCTGCAATAGATATGAGGAAAACATTAAACGCAAAAAACTATGTAAACTGCATGATTTGGATAGACGTCTGCCTAGGACAGAAACCCTATAAGTGGTGAACCCATAATAGGGACTACAGCATTGTTAGCAAATTTTTATATAATGACAGTGGCCTACAGGTTAAAACAACCAACGAAGAATTTCGATGATGTATGCTTCATCCTTATAGTAGTGAACCCCTATAGACCAGAGCATAGATAGTACTGCAGAAGTAAGTTTTGTAATCACAGAATGTCGGAATACTTTTGCCAATAACAACTATAGGCTAAAACAGCCAACAAAAGATCAAGAGAGTCGAGAAGAACGAACAAAACACAGATAGCCTTCATCAACTTTATATCACAGTGAAACGCGAGCATGTTTCAAACTATACAAGGGCTGTGGGAATGAAAAGAGATGCATTTCAAGGAGTTGGATCAAGGGGGTCAGTTATTTAAGCTTATAATAAGTTCTTAAGAGTGCTGCTTGGTACTGTGTACTTCACTATCAATCTTGATACTACAACTGAAAACTTCTACCATTTCATCATGTCAATTTGTTTGGAAGACTTCAATCTTATAAGAAAAAATAATGTCTTTTCCGGGTTTTCCTTACAACCTTGGGGACTAAACACATAAGAAAATTAGCTCAGTGGATTTGGATCACTTTTAAGGTATCTACATTCCTATAATTTTCCCTGTTCATAGATATCTATAATCAAACAACTAGAGAGCAGAAAAACAACTAAACTTCATTCTCACTATCAGATCCACGTACGTATGTATGACTAGCTACTACTCAGTTTAAGTTAGAGGAGAGTTGTCGGTTGTCAATTGTTACCTCTAGACCCTCCACAAGGAATCTTATGGGTTTAAACACATATTGAATAAAAGAAGCAACTCAAAGTTTCAAACTATATGTCGAGACTCAAATTTGCTACAACATTTAAGATGCCAATTAGCACCATATCAGTCAAACTTACTTTAAGTTCATATACGCATATCATCACATTACTAGATCAGACTACCTATTTGTCTCGGTGTTTCTTTCCATCTCTTGCCTAAATCTTCATCCTCAGTCGGTTACAGGGAAGTACTTGTCTTCATGACTCTCTTGTGATAAAGGGATAGAAAAAGGGCTTCCGGGGTGTTCATATATGAGCTGCAACCACATAAGCTGCAGGTGAATTCGCTAGCCTTGGTCATAACTGGGAACGTTCCAACATCAGCTGCTTCTGCAACCTCTAATGATGATGGATCATCCACTTGTTCTTCAACACAAATAACTTCGGACGACTGTTTTACCAATTTCTTCTGTTGAAAACTGAGCGACGCCTCAACTCTTTTCCGCATACCATTTGCTATAGCCTTCCTCCACAAATGCAGCCTATCGTCCCCAACAGCATCCCACTCAATTTTCATCAGCATCCTCACATTCCGGTCAAAAAGGTTGTCACACATTAGTGACATTACTTCATCATTAAAGAACCTGTTGTGTATTCGCTTAAGATATTTAAGATAAGATGCAAGAATACCAGCCCGTGCATCAGATTTCAACTCACAGAGAGACTTGCATTTTCTCTTCTTCTTGCCACTCTTTTTGAAGAAACAATACCTGGGCAATACGATTACATTATTCTCACTGCTCTTTCTCCATCCAGCTAAGCCATCATCAATCACCAAAACAGCAGACTTTTGGCCAAGCACAAGATCAAGAGACTTTTTTCCTTTGTGGGTGCTATGAAAATCCTCACGCGATATCACTCTACGACCAAAGTACTCATTTCTAGGATCGAGTAGCTCAACAATTTTCCACACAAGAGATTGAGGAGCATTTGCATATGCATAAATTTCGAAAAACTCACTGGCTTCCTTCAGAAAGGCTCTCAGTTTGGGCCTGAACTTGATAATCACAGGTTCCATTTCCGGAGGAACTAGCACTGTGAAAACATCTTCTGAATCTGCTTGGGTCTTTAAACATTTTACTTCATCTGGAGTCAGACTATTGAGAGTTGTGTAACTTAAAAATGCGTGATCTAGACTAATCACGAGAAGGAGTTTTCTGCGGAGTAGCAATTTCTCAGTGTTGTGCTTGCGTAAACGGTAAATGTGTTCAGCACTTAGGGTGGCATAGTGCTCCTCGTGTAGAAAACCAAATCTGTCAGCAAAGTTGGCACAAAAATCACACAAAGAAGAAGCAGAAGCAACCTTCATCTTCTGATCATCTATGCTGCTTGTTGTTTTCCCATCATCAATCGTTACCTTGCGCCTTTTCGACATCTCATAATTAGTTGCAACCTTATCAAACTCATTATGTATTGGAACACAATCGGTCTCCAGATACATCTTCGTCATCGATCGATCGATGTGTATTTTCAACCAACTACAAAAGGAAAGCCTTTATATACAGTTTCAGTTTCCTTGTTCATGTTGGATTGAAATAATTAAAAATAACAACCAGTTTCCTTGTTCATGTTGGAATGGAAAACAAAAATCAGGCTAAGAAAAGAAGTTTCCATTTTATTGTCGGAAGAAATAAAAAAAATAAAAAATAAATCAAGGTTTGTGCCCTGAGCTACCTCAACCTCAACCTCAACCTGGGAATTTAGCTCATTACCCGTTAACCGCCCGCTAAAAACCCGTCCATTAACCGCCCAATTACATAACGTGTTAATGGGCTGTAAACCCGTTAACAACCCGCCAGCTAGCGGGCGAAAACGGGTTACACCTTGGAACCCGGTGGAACCCGCTAAGGAAATAAAAAACCAGAAAGAAAAAAAAGAAGAGAAAACCTTTGGAACCCTATTTGACTCTCTCAGACTCTCACTTCGTTCTTTCTCACTTCATCAAGAAAGCCGACTCAGCCAGCTACAAAATCGTCGACGAGATTGACTCCAAAGGTTGGTCCTTGGTATAGCAGTCGTGTTAGATCCTCGATACAAGATGGATTTTGTAGAGTGGGCCTATAAAAGTCTCTACGGTGCAGACTCTATGGAGTTGAAGGATTTCAAGGACACTTTGTCATCTCTCTTCAACGTCTATGTGGATAAGTGGTCACCCGACAATGCAAGTGAATTTATGGGTGAGAGTTGTGTTTACGCCTAAATTAATATTTTACTGGATAATAAATGTCTATGTGAATATTAATTAAATTCTTGGTCCATGTCATACCGGCGAGCCCAAGTTCTTTAATTTTGCAAGTATTGGCCCGCCAGTGAGGCCGCGCGGACTGAGTTACACAGTCCTCGTGCTGAATGGACCGCGCGAGCTGAGTTACACAGTCCGCGCGTATTTAACGTACTTCATGCGGACTACAGACTTCGCGCATTTAACGTACTTCGTGCGGACTACATATCTCGCGCCCGGGATGACTCCGCGTAGGCTAAGTGAGGCGAGATTGACACTCCACGTAGGCGAGGCAAGCGGAGTACATCGAGGCGAGCTGGCGAACTGGCTCGCGTAGGAGACTTCGCGAGAAAGCAACAGGCGGAATCCGCGTGCATCACGTTAATCGTTAAAGACTCTTAAAAGTCTTTGACATGCTTCGGGCCAATCCATGTGACCCTTTTAATATAAGAAGCTCTTCTAAAGCCTGCGAGATGGAGAGAAGGAGTCTATAATTCCAGTTCGCATAGAAGTCTATAATTGAGCGGCAGTATCCTATGTGAAGTATGCGAACTGGACATGTGTCACCAATTTGTCGGTTCCCGTGGACAGAACAGTGCCCTTGTGCTATTAGGGTTTCAGAGTCCGACTTGAATTCTAAGCTATCTTTCTTCTGCCGCAAGTCGAATCACTATATAAAGGGCTTAAAGGTTTACAGAAAAGGACAACTCTCAAACATACACAAAAACACAATCAAATCTCTCTACACAATTACTCAAACAAAAATACAAACAAACCTTTCAACCTAGTTGAAACCCCCTTCGAGCCTTTCGAAAACCCTAACCCTAAGCGCGCCGCCGCCTAGGTTTTTCTTCAGAGCCCTCCTGGACTCTTCTCTGAACTCCCTTTTGTTGCTCTGCTCGCGTCCTTCCGTGAGTATCGATCGCCTTGTGCTCGTAAATTCCTTCTCTGAGGTGGCACCTGGAAACCCCTTCCGTCTGATCAAGAAGTCAAGCGCATACACACAAACCCTTTCCTCGTCCACGAGGTGGCACGCCCGCAGCACCCCTCCTTCTCTTCGCTCGCTATTTACCTCTGCTTCGCGCCTTGAGGATCGTGGCCAAAACAAGTTGTTCTCAAACAGAAGGTGAAGACGCATTTTTTCAGGTACACTACTTTTGTTCTTCAATTGGTTATGCATTTGTGATCATATGATTTGTTTTCATTTGAGTATCATTTCAGTTCTTTTTTTTTTGCTAATAGTTTTGGATTTTAGAGATATAGCTATAATCATTTGGTATTCTAGAATTCAGATGTCCCTTCCCTAAACACTTTTATTAGTGTCGATAGCGATATTGCTTCTCTGAGTTGTAATAAGAGTAAAGCAAAAGTCTTAGGCATGGTATTGCCGTATTGGCTGCAATAGTCATAGTCTGCAGCTATTTTCTTTCCTGTAATGGCAAGAATGTTTTAACATTATTCCTGTTAAAACATAATCTCTTGATTACTACTTGCTCATTAATTTTTTGTAGGATTTTGATGCTACTTACAAAAGTGGTTCAAGTTCGAGTGTTAAAAGTGAGCTTCAGAAGTTGTTTTGGCCACGATCCTCAGCGCGCAGAGCAGAGGTTTCTAGCGAACAAAGAGGGAGGATGAGTGTTGCGGGCGTGCCACCTCGCGGACGAGGAAAAGGTTGATGGGGGTGCGCTTGACTTCTTGATCAGGTAAAGGGGGGTTACAGGTGCCACCTCTGAGGAGGATTTACCAGCACAAGCGAATCGATACTCACGACGGCGCGAGCAGAGCAGTTACAGGGAGTTCAGAGAGCAGCTAAAAGGGGTAGAGTCCGGAGAGCTCTGGAGAAAGACCTAGGCGGCGGCGCTTAGGGTTAGGGTTTCGAGGAAGGCTCGAAGGGTAACTGGGTTTTAGTTGTGTTGTGTTTGTTGTTTGTATTGATTTGAGACAGACCTCTGTTAGGGTTCGAGCCTCCTTATATAGTAGTTCGGCAGAAGCAAAGTGATTAGAATCCAAGTCGGACTCTGAAACACTAATGCACAAGGACACTGCTTCGTCCATGCGAACCAACCAATTGGTGACACCTGCCCAGTTCGCACACTTCATTCCGCGCATAGGGCATTGCTTCCGCGCTGCCAACTGTAGACTCCTATGCGAACTGGAATTAGGAGCATCCTCATC
This sequence comes from Fragaria iinumae, assembly GCA_009720345.1. Lineage (NCBI taxonomy): Eukaryota > Viridiplantae > Streptophyta > Magnoliopsida > Rosales > Rosaceae > Fragaria > Fragaria iinumae. The sequence goes on from CM019120.1 coordinate 13,538,506, forward strand.
TCGCGGGCTGCTACAGGGTGCTATCTCGCGTACTTCTGTAGCTCGCGTCCATTTCGCGGGCTATTGCAGCTCGCGAGCCTTAGAAGGGTTTTTTATATTTAATGGGCCACAGGGGTTGGCCCGAAGCATGTCAAAGACTTGTCAAAGTCTTCAACGTTTGTCGTAGTGCACGCAGACTCCGCCTGTTTGCTTCCTCACGAAGTCCTCTACGCGAGCCAGTTCGCCAGTTTGCCTCGCCTCTCGCCTACGCGGAAAGTCAATCTCGCCTCGCCTATGCGGACTGGCAAATAGTAATTCCGCGCGAAGGCATTCCGCGCGCGAGCTAAGTGTTCCACGTGAACTGCGTAGTCCGCCTATGTCCATTCCGCGCGAAGGCTAAGTGAAGTCAAGTTCTCATGCAGTTCGTTCCGCGCGAAGTCTAACTTGGCTCGTGTGGTCTCACTGGCGAGCTATCACTTGTAAACTTGGAGAAACTCCATCTCGCCGGTATGACGTGGTCCAAGAAATAATTAATATTTACATAGATATTTACTGTCCAGTAAAATATTAATCTAGGCGTAAACAAAAGTATCTTGATGAAGAAAGATTGGATAGAAAAAAAAAAAGAGTTTGATGTTCGTTCTTGGTGGAAAATGGAACAATTACGCTGTCCAGTACTTGGTCACTTGGCTCGTGACGTGCTTACAATTCCTATTTCTACGGTAGCATCTGAGTCTGCATTTAATATTGCTGGTAGAGTATTGGACCAAAATTGAAGCTCACTATTACCTGAAATCGTTCAAGCATTGTTATGTTGTCGTGATTGGTTATTCAGTAAGAAAGGTAAATTCTCTATCACTTAATCACTGTATTAATTTCATATCTTTTCATCTTGTGAGTTTCATTTAATTTTAAATTGACTAAATTTTTTAATACATATTTCAGATCAACATCACACTGATTAGGAGCAACTTAGTGAAAACGTGCTAGACTTGACATTGGACGGATAAAGCAGATCATAACAAAAGAGAAACAAGGTGGGAGTACTACTGGGTGTTAATAGTAGTACTGGGTGTTTAACACAAGGTGGGAGTGTAGAAGAGAGTACCTAGTAGTAGTAGTAGGTCTTATAAACTCTGCTACATCTTTTTTTTATATGTGATGTCATTTGTATGCAGCAAATATATACGAGTTGTTCGGCATCAATTTTACAATTAGTCAATTAGATATTATTGTTATAAACTTATAATTGTATAGAAGAGAAGTAATCTTCTTGAAGCTGTATTTCCAACACGTAAAAATAAAAAGGAATATTAGAAGAGAAGAAAAAAAAATATAGGTATTTGATTTGATTAGAAAAAAGAAAGATTAAAAAAAAAAAAAAAGGGGGAAAAACGTCTTAACGGGTCTTAGCGGGTTCCAACAGGTAACCCGCGAACCCAACGAGTTTAACCCGCTAACCCGTCACAGCCCGCCCACTAACCGCCCAACCCACCCATTTGCCAGGTTGACCTCAACCTCACCGAAATGAAATGATGGGTCGTCTAGACCTTTCAATTGGCATTAGAATTCAGACATTTTTTTTCCATAACAGAACATTGTGTTCGATATAAACAACACAAATTAGAGACCCACAAAAATTCAGACAAACCTTCAAGCTGACTTCCAAACCAAACCCAGTTGCAATTAGATTACAACATACCTCTGGTTGAAACTCAGATGAATAACAGAGAAGAAGAAAATTTGGTTTCTGGCGGCCACTTGAGCTTACTACTAAAAAGCGAAAACTGGCGAAATGAAATAGGTTTGGACTTTGGACAACTTCGTACGCCATTGCCAGACTACTCGTATACATTGACAGTTAGTGTGATTTTGTTACCAAATCACGTTCCGTTCTTCTACTTGTTTACTGTGGGATTTGAGTCTTCAAGTTCTAGTACCGACCAGAACATCTCAGTGAATCGTGGCGGCTCGTATAACAATTCTTGAATAGTTAACCTGCATGTGCTGGGAAATATAAGGTAAAAGAAAATGAGGATATATCCGAAAGAATTCTTCATCTCTTTGTATAACTGCAGTAGGAATAGCATTCCTTATTCAGCGGCACAAGGCGCTTCGTGTTCAAAAGAATATTCAAGGGAAAATTTCAGAAGTTGTATGTACAGAAACCGTCTAGCAGATCCTCACTCGTGCATGCAATTTGCACAGAATTCAAACAAAGAACTGATTATACTGAATGGTTAAGCTACAAGCCCAACAATTTTTTCATCTTTTCCTTCTCTCTCAAGTCTTCTTCAGACGGAATTTTGGCATTGTTTTTTGACATTGCAGACCACCATGCCCTCAGCTCATCCTGCAATAGATATGAGCAGAACGTCAAATACAAAAAACTACGTAAACTACATGATATAGGATAGAAGTCTGCCTAGGACAGAAACCCTATAAGTGGTGAACCCATAATATAGACAACAAGAGTGGTAGGAAAATTCATGCTGACAGTGGCCTATAGGTTAAAACAACAAACACCGAATTTCAATCATGTATGCTTCATCCTTATAGCAGTGAACCGTTACAGACCAGAGCATAGGTAGTACTGCAGATGTAAGTTTTGTAATGACAGAATGTCAGAAGATTTTGGCCAACAACTATAGGATAAAACAGCCAACAAAAAATCAAGGGAGTCGAGAAGAACGAAAAAACACACATAGCTTTAATCAACTATGCACAGTGAAAGGAAAGCAAGTTCTTAGCTATACAAGGGGGGATGTGGGAATGAAAAGAGATGCATTTCAAGGAGTTGGATCAACAGGGTTGGCAAATCAGATTATTACCTCAAGGAAATCATGGTTGGATACATACTGGGTCTCAACCACACATCTAATCCCCCCAACACTGACAGATATAGAGTTTCTGGCGTTCTGTGGATGACTTTCTCTCTGTGAACCTGTTGTGCCTTGAGAGACAAAACAAAATACAAAGGGGAAATTAATTAGCATACTTGTCAGAAAGCACTAAAACCATACACGAGTCTGATAACACAATCATATCATCCTCCTAAAAACCTGATTCTGTTCAGCAAGTATACACGCATGATGGAAATTTATTTATACCAGTTATGCATGACACATGGTATCCAGTTCCACCTAGTCCTGTTTCACATTTACCAAGCCGCAGGCGCAAGAAAAATCCCTCCAGATTCGAGAGTGAGGTATGAGAGCTCATCCATCTGATGCATGAAAATCATATGAGACCTTAAATATCTAACAAGTCACAAGGTGTTATCGATTCTCAATATTTAACTTGTGCTAGAACTTCTAAGGTTAAAAAAACATGAGACAATCTAAGGTAAGTTACAGTAAAGTAAGAGGATCCAGTGAACGTCCCTAGTCATTATTCACATACTAAGCAAATGAGACCTAAATAGTTATTCAAGCTCATAAGTTCTTGTGAGTGCTGCTTGGTAGTGTGTACTTCACTATCAATCTTGATACTACAACTGAAAACTTCTACCATTTAATCCTGTCAATTTGTTTGACAGACTTTAAATTTATAAGATAAAATAAAGCCTTTTTCATTTTTTACTTACAACCTAGGGGACTAAACATAAGTAAATTAGCTCAGTGGATTTAGATCACTTTTAAGGTATCTACCTTCCTATAATTTTCCCTGTTCAAAGATATCTATAATCAAACAACTAGAGAGCAGAAACACAGCTAAACTTCATAGATAGGTGTGCGACTGCAAACTATCATAGCTCAAATATATTGAAATTAAACAAACACATGCAAAACATAAAAATAAAAAATCTTCTAATATACTAGTGAGATGCCAGTTGGTGCTCAGCTTACTTCAGGACATCTGTGCGAGATAACCGAAGCCTTTTAACAGAGTCAGAGATTCCTTTAGGTACATCTTTAACAGGCATCTGGACAAACTGTGACAAAGCGATGAACTGTTTTTCTTTTATCTTATTTTTCCCAGAGCTTGAGACACTGTATTTCTTAACTGAATTTGAAGAATGTCTCATTTTCTTAGAGGTTACATATGATTTCCCGCTCCAATTAAGATCCGTCTCCACTCTTGAGTCATCCTGATCCACAGAAGCTTGAGATCCACTCACTGTACTAATTATGAGCTTCATATTTCCTTCTGCGTTAAGCTTGGTTTGACTAGGACTGCAGTAATTAGACACATTACATTCCGATTGAGGTCGTCCCACATTCACATTAGGACATGCAACAGCCCAATGACTGCATTCTAAACATCTAATGCAGAAACAAGACAGGTACTCTGCTCCATTATAAGACTTGAATTTACTTGGTAAACCCTGAAGTTCAGTATCTTTTATCTTTGAACACTCTCGCAGATGGTGACCTTTTATGCCACAAAATAAACAGGTTATGATTTTATCAGCAGCATTACCTGTTATGCCAGATTGTGTGATGTGCTTAAGAGCATCTAATCTCCTAGCAAAAACAGAAGCCATTGCTTCAGAACCTCCAAACTTGGGGGAAGAAACCATTGGATTTAGTTTGGAAGCTGACGTCTCATTGCTCTGGCCTTCGTTTCTATTAAAAGCAAGTGAGCCTGCACTGTCTGCTGCACAATCCTCTAGCTCATTGGCGGAGACAACAACTATATCTTCAACTGACTGCTCCCTCACCAGCACATTGTTCTTGTCAATGGAACAGTCAAGAACTGCACCAACACTGTAACGATCTGACATAAATGATGGAGCTGATATTTTTGGAGTGAAACGAGTTACCCACAAACTTCCCAGAAGGTCTCTTCCATGAACAAACTTCTCAGTTGTCTTCCCCTCAGACTGTGGGTCAGATTCAACATGCTCGGCACTTTCTTCATTACGTTCTCTGAGAGAAGAGCTAGAGCCAACTCCTCCTTCAGTTTTACCATACTCCAAGTTGCATGCATATTTGTTCTCCACAGAATCAGTATTCTTGCATTTCTCCTGACTACTGGCAACTTTTGCAGATAAAATCTCAGGTTGGATTGCTGAACCTACTTCATTTCTGCTTGTGGATTCACTGAACTTCCCAACAGGCAGAAGACATCCTTTTCCTAGATGCATTTTCTCCCCATGAAAAACTTTTGGAATAATAGCTTGCTCAAGTTCCTCATATCTTTCTCCTTTTTCATTATTACCACTCGACATTCTTGTTCCCTTGTCCTCTTCCCTAGGGCAATACAAGGACTGGAAAATTGACTGGAAACCAATACTTTTTATTCCGGCATCTTGGCTCTTGTTGTATGTGATAAGTTTCTTATCAGAACTCTCACTTGGATGATCAGGATGTACAGCAGAAAGAGGTAGTGCTTCATCCTGTATTGATTTTTTGAAACCCTTCATCATGGAAGATATCCAAGTCATGAAGGAGCTGTCTTGTTTAACATAGGAAGTGCAGCCTGGTGTTTCTTGAATTTGCTTCCTGAATCTTTTACTCCCAACAATAAACTGTTCATCAAATCCCCACCTCTTCTTGCCTGAGGGCACTAGCCTGGCACTGTTACAGCTCTCAACACTCTCATGGCTATCATCCTCTTCTTTTGACATTCTCCCACTATGATCTCCATCAGATGAAGCTTTCTTGGACATTCTCCCACTAAGATTTTCGTCAGATAAAGCTTTTTCCTTGCCTTTCCTTCGATGTTTATGGATTCTACTGTTAGTCGGAGAGTGTTTATCCAGAGCAGAGTTGTTTGCTGGAAGCAACTCCTCAACATTCTCAAAGCTTTCTTTATCCCCCAGAAGGTATTCTGATCCTAATTTCTGACTTGCTGCAGCATAAGCAATTTCATTTGTCAGCTTTAGTATATCATTATCAGCAGTTGACTCCAGTTTATCCAATGGCCTTCTGCCTTGGGAACTTTGATCTGCCACTAAAGCACATGAATCTTTACTTTCATTTACTAGGTAGGCTTTGGAGGTCAAAATAAAATCCATTTCTCTATTCGGATTTCCATCATCAGCATGTATGTTTTCACTGACAGGTTCCCCCAATAATGGTTCACTTTGCCTCACAAAAGGTATTAATTGATCTGATTTCATCATATTATCCCTTTCTGTGTCAACATCACCTGCAGGGGTATAATCACATCAGCAAAATGCAATAGTAAGAGGAAGAAAAAGTCTGATTCTTATGCAAGGCATCATAGATTGAAATAAGAACTCAGGAAATGAATTTTGGCTTGAAGCCTTGGTGAAAGTAATAATTCTAACAGATTAACCAATAACACTACATTTTGAATATAAGCTACCAGAGATTTCTAATTCTGTCTGCAAACTACTTTGCAATATTAAATTATTAATATCTGAATAGCCGGATGCACCTGGCAATGATGTAAATAAAATTTCTCCAGTTTCAGGCATCTCAGGTATTTCATCTACTTCAAAATTTATTGGACTGCAAGTGTCCACCTGTTTATGCAAAATAGATACTTCCCCAGATGTTTTCACTTCCTCCACGTTAGCAACGGTTTCTGCACAGAAGATTTTCTCAGCAATCTAGACAACCACTTCACCAGAGAATTAAGAAACATAGAAGGACTACTACAAATTCTTATTATGCAACTCAAAACATCTTAGTTTTACACTTAATTAAGATAGTATTAACGATAAGGCCTAACCAATTCGCGTACACATAGCATGATAGCAATACTCTTAGAAAAATATATCCTTACCTGTCTCATATTCATGGCTCGACCCACATGCCAGCATGATTCCAGCATCACTTGTTGGTGATGTAGTCAAACCTTCTTTACCAGCAGCTTCACTCTTCACATGAAATGATGTATCTGAGGTTATAAAATTATCTTCATCTAAAGGCTTCTCAGCAGCAGACCTCCCACCTGTAGTGCTCTGTGGTGAAAGAGTCACATTGCTTGGACCTGCACCTAATAAAAGTGAGATTTTCTTTTTGGACAAGCTTGAATCAGCTCTCAGTTTAGACTCGAACCTTTATCTGTAGACCAGACTAACTCTGACAGGGGCTCGGTGGCCACAAATGTCATGCCTAACACTGAACCTGCATTTGCACCTGCACCTGAATCACTGTTCAGCCTGCTCTGAATACACTGATTAGAATAACTCAGAGCAAGCCCCAAATCAGTCACTGGCTCTATGTTCTCATTGTTCTCATCCATTTTTGGCTTGATAAACTCTAACCTGAAATTCCAAAACAAACCAAGTTAGACTTTTTCATCATGCTTAACATGCAAACATTCTCTACATGAAACACAATTGATTTCTACTAATGTGTGATAGAATCACCCTTTGACTTCGAATTGAAAATCGTGGGAACAACAATTAGAGATCTATGCTATGAAGATGTTAGAAAATCTATTCCCTAGGGAAGTGAGGCACCTAACAGTTAGACAGTTGGGACCACCATCAGACACATTATCAACTTTGAATCCATCTCTGTGGCAAAGGAAGGTAGTTTTAATAATTAAATTGTATTCTTCAAAGCAGAGGCAACATTTGACATCTGTATGGGATAGATGTAACCTACTCTCAATCTTGTTGATACTTATCCGCAATCTGAGGGTTGTGGCAGTTGTGATTCTGATATCTATCACCTGTGATATTAATGAAACATTTGATTAGGTTCCATAATTTTGCTCATATTTAATGTTCTTCAGATATTTGAGTGAATGCTTCCATTAGTGAGTTGATATGTCGAATAGACAAAAATCTTGCATAACAAAACAAGATCACTGCAAGGGTGAGGGAGCATAGAAAGCAAAAGGCATAACTTGGAAAACATTATGAATTTATGACACACCTCTGTTATATATGCAAATAATCAAGATTGCAGCAACTCAGAGTGGCAAAGAGGCAAAAAGAAAATGACTTCTACTGAGGAGAATATGAAGTTGTAAAAAGGAAGAAACAAAGAAACAGCTTCAGATCAAATTGCACACTGAAAAAACAATAGGGAAACTTTGGAGATTTCTTGAAAATTAACTAATAAAAATGCTCAAGAGATTAAGAATTACAGACAAAAACATCTTTCTGTTTTTCTTCTTCCCAAAAAGGGATATGATAGTTTAAATAGCCAGTTCACTCTGTTATAAACAAGTGCAGATACTAAAATTGTAAACTGCTGAACATCATGCTGTCATGAACAAGATCTGTGTTATTCGGATACATAAGATTATATTATACACTACAACTTTTGTGTTTTTCGGTGCCAAAATGAGTAATACTAATAAAAGGCTACACCATGCTTCTCACATTTTCAGACCAAAAAACTTTCTTTGATTTGAACTCATCCAATCAAAAATCCTTCTATATCTCAAACCAAAAGAAGTAAAATATATACATTTTATTTGCATGACATAGAAAAAAAAAGTTATCATTCATTTCTGAGATGCAATGATTTGAAAGATAACAACTTTATTGAAAAGAGAAGTAAAACCTTTATCTCTTAAACCCAATTCATCAATGCAAGGCATGTTTTATCATCTGAATCATTAACAACTAAAGCTTGACAAACTTAGGAAACAACAGGAATTTCAGTCCAGAAGTATTGAACTTTCATGACCCCTCTAGAAAAATTTACTCCAAGATGAGAAGAACAAGACGGTCCTGTTTTATACATCTCTAGAAAATAGCTTTCTAAGAAGCAATCATTTAACTTGAAAGAAGTTCAACCCAAGTTGTCAAATACAGAAACAAAAAGAGTAAGAAAAGTCCCAATAGATCATTTCAGTGTTCTCAACAGAAAATGCAAAAAGCAAGAACCATGAAGAACAGAGGTTACAGTACAAAGCAATCCAAATTTGGCAAACACCCATTAAAGCAAAACCATTTATGGTGGAAAACCCAACATAGTACACACATCATCTTTTATCTCACCAGAAAGTACATTAAAGAAGAAGCTTTGGAGGGTTGAAGACACAGAAGTTCCAGTTAAAAGTGGAGACCCACGTACCTGTTTTCCTTCAAATCCACAACTTGCTGTCTAAAATGCAAGAGAGAGAAAGAGAGCTCCTGTTTCTTCAAAGAGAGGAAAATAGAGACCTGGAAGAGAATGACTGCCATATGTTGAACCACACACAGTAGTCTCTAAGCTACATGGAATTAATGAACCACCCACCTTAACCTTTTGCTGAGATTCTGAGGTATAAGGTTCAGGAGCCGCCACGTGGACACACTGCATGCCAACAACACTGGCAAGGGTTACTATAATGGGGTTGTACGTGTAAACCTACAGATATTCACAAAGTGACGATCACAGAGAAGAAGATAAACAGAAAAGAGAAGGATATTTTTGGTAATGCAAAATTCATTGAAAAAAAAAAACAAAGAATAACAGCTGAAACAAAAACACAAAGGAGACAAACTGTCCCATCAAGAAGGGGGAGAAATTGCATCAAAAAGTAAAATTCGCATGAGGGAGGATGGAGGGTTGGAGCACACCCTTTGTAAAGACAAAGAGGCCACAAAGTCCGCAGCCGAGTTTGCCTTTCTGCTGGTCCAGGACCATTAAATTCGCTTGAAACTTGAGGTATTTCGCCTGATTCTTGAGACTAAGGTTGAAGCAGACCAATCCACAAGCGACAAAGGATTTCGAAAAGCCGAAATGGGGGAGAGAGAGAGTCTGATTCCAGCGAAAAAGAGGAGAGGGAGCGAGAAGAAGCTAAACAGAGGCCAAGATCAATGGCTTTGGCTTTTGCAGCAATGACGCAACATCTAACTTTGAGGCACCAACAACAAGAAGACCTTTCTCATTTCGAACCACCACAGCAAGACCACAGGAAAAGGAATCAGAATCCCAAGCTGCATTTGTGTTAAACTTCAATGTTCCTTGATTCGGGGGGGGGGGGGGGGGGGGGGGGGGGGCAAGACTGAAGATTTGAAGTATCAACAGTCCCCAAGCTATGATTAGGAAAAAACAAATTTCTGGGGACTGTTGATACTTCAAATCTTCAGTCTTGAAAACTCTTCCACTGCTGAGAAAGCTCTTGAAGCAACTGAGATTGGATCAGGTAAAGTCTTCTTGAACACATAATCACATCTTCCCTTCCAGATGAACCAAAGTAAGAAAACAACATGAGTGAAGAAAGAGTTTCCCATTGAGCTATTCTGAGACTGATGATTACAAAGAGCTGTGAACCATCTATCCATGGAAGTGATAGATTGTTCATTTACCTTGTAGGATAGAGGATGCACAAACCAACATTTTTGAGCCCAAGGACAGAGTAAGATGACGTGCTCAATAGATTCTGAATGAGTATCACAAATTTGGCAAAGCGGGGAGGGAGCAATGTGTCGTTTGCTTCTAGCCAGGTTTGTAGCAATAGCTCCTGAAAGAATTCTCCAAATAAAGTGAATGATCCGAGGAGGTGCTCGAAGATCCCACACCCATTTCCATAATTCTTTGGGGGGGGGGGGGGGGGGGGGGGGGGGGGAGAATGTGACTGATGAGGATTGATGGAATGGGCTGTGACTTGAGCAGATATACAACTCTTGTAACCAGACTTTACTGAGTACACTCCTGTGTTGGATTCTTTCCAGATCAAGGAGTCCTCATCCGCCGCAGAACAAAAAGAAGTTGCCATGATTGCATTGATGTACTCCTGAGGAAGGAGGAGGAGAATAGAGGAAATATTCCAGGAAGCCTGATCATGGTTAATGAAAAGAGAGACAGGTACTGAAAGAGAGTTTGGGGGAGCAAATCTATGAAGACTTTCAGAGGGAAAATAAGTAATCCATTTATCTCTCCAGAAATCAATAGAATGACCATTTCGTATCTTCCAGTGCGAGCCTTTTTTCAACAAAGAGCTGTTATTAGCCAAAAACATAAATTAATCCCTAACTATATACCAACGTTTATATAAAAATAGACAAAATTAAATGTGAGCCTTATCCACGCTCATCTTTGTCCAACTTCACCATTCTTAAATCGATACGGTCCAAACTTTACCACAAATACCGGCAGCCTTAAACCAACCTTCTACAGCCTAAACAACATTAATCTAACGACCGGATTCTATCTAAATTAACTGCCAAAATACTAAACTTTGAAAAATCCCAAACTTATCCAAAACTCCTTCAAAAATTCTAAACTTCATACCATTAAACTCCCCTTAATATTACACATCTAAAACCATGAAAATTCCCCTAACAGCGGCGGCCGGTGGCCGACTTCGGCGACCTCTAATGCCTACCAAAATTAGCACAACATTCCTCTCAACACGCACAACAACTTCCCTAACTAGCACAAACACTAATTTCAAACCTAGATAGGGTAATCGAACCAAAACAGTGAATTGAGCCCTAGAGTTTCAATCAATGATTTCTCCTTACCTAGCACGAATCGCACCAAAACGTTTCGAGGGATTGAAGCACGGGATGAGGGCTTCCTCTTGAGCCCAGCAGCTTTGGCTATGGCGGCCGGAGGAGGGAGTTCCGGCGACAGAGAGCTACGGATAGTCGGACCTTTTGGGCGTGGTTTCTCTCTCACGACGGCGCTAGGGAGGCTGCCACCGGTCCAGGAAGGAAGAGGGAACAAGGGCCGACCGATTGGGACCGGTGCGGTGGTCTGTGGTGGTCGAACGGCGGCGGACTGGCGCGGGAGACGTCCGGCAGGGAAGGGAGGGAGAGAGAGAGAGAGAGAGAGAGAGAGAGAGAGAGAGAGATGTTTTGGGCTTCTCTCCCCAACCCGGTCCAACACCACCAAATAAAACCCAATTCTAAAAATTAACACTCCAAAAATAATATTCTAAAAAAACTTACCTTTTTACTAGCTAAAATTTACCATTTTTACCGTCATCACATTTTTCTCTTACGAATAATTTCTCCGAAATAATCATCCCTCAACACCCCTCTAGGGATCTTTGAAACTATAAACTCATTTACGAAGACGGTAACATTCTTATTAATACAAAGTTAGTAAATAGGGTAAAAATTAAGAGTTGGGATGTGACAATTGCGATGTCTTGTGATGTCTCAAACCCTTTTAGAACTTAATGATCTCTGTATGTTTAATCTAATAAGCATACCTTTAGGTTATACTGTTTGAGAATAATTTAGGTGTAGAGTACTTCCTGCCTAGCGTACGAAGTAAGAAAGAGTAATAGGTTGTGTTTCAAGCGTACCAAACCAACCTGAGCATCTTCATGTAGATTAATTAAACTATAACTGAACAAATTGTCTTGTGTGTGATTGTCAGGGTGGATTGCATCTTCCCTAGCTAGTTTTGTTTCATTGTTACCAAAACCAAAACCAAAATCAGTTTTCGTCACTATTCTGTCTTCTGTGTTTCTGTATTTATTTGACATACTAAAAGAACTCCGATTCATCTGAATTTTTGTGTGGTCATCTGTCTGTATGTCTAGTTCGTGTCTGTAAAGTTTCGTAGTTTTCTGACTTGTTTAGATTAGTCAAAAAATTAAGTTTTCGACTGCTGGTCGTTAGGATCAGTAGTCACTTTTATGACATTTTTGAGTAGTTAGATTCATTTAGTCCTCTGCGGGAATAATCCTTATTTGCCTATACTATAAACGATGATCTAGTAGTGAATAAGGAAAATAAAATTGGTTTATAAATAACCGATCATATGGTGGTTGTGTACGACAACATCAAGACAGTGTAAACCATGCCTCTCCAGCTCTTAGAAACCTAGGTCACAATGACGGGACTTCACATGTTTTGCGCAGCAAGAAATCCCTATAGTTGATCGGATCTTCGATCGGTAGGTATTTTTGTTTTGAACAATTGGTTTTGAGTCGTAAGGATGAACAACAGAGGATTCATTTAGCCATGGGTACTAAGCAGCGTTTTAAATTCCATGGTCACTACTCGTTCGCCTCGGTGGACGTTGATCTTATGTATGAGAAAATCCAAGGTCATTGCAAAGCATGTGGTTGTTTGAGCATGTTGTGGAGGGTTGTGATCAACTTTATGTGAAGGTGAATAAGGCTTTGCATGGTCTATCGATTAAAGCGATAGAGTGACTGGATTTGGTGAATAATAAGGCGCTTGTTGGAAGGTTTTTGGGGGAGTGAGGGTGCGGCTAGGGCAAGGCAGCACAGAAAGAATGCATTGGTGCTCTCTACCAAATTGAAGACTATTGTACTAGCGGCGCCGCACGCAAAGAACTTGGTGGTGAACATTGGTCTGGCTGAAAACTTTGAAAGGTTGTAAAAGCTGGAGGTTTTGTTGTTTCTTGAATAACATCAATCAACTTTGAATGGACATATGAGGAATTCGGAACTCCCAGTCATCCAATCTGAGAATAAATTAATGATTGATGTGTCAACTTCTTTGAATATGGAAGTCACAGATTTGAACCTAAGTTGACCTCAAGAATTGGGACGCGTACGTTTTCTGGTGTTACCTCTTAAGAAGAATAAAACAGGGCAACCTAAAGGGCCAAAGAATAAGACTAAAGAGGATGAACCATGTCCTAAGCTGAAGGGCAGGAAGAGGTTGTTGAAGCTTCTAAAGAAGGATGATATGGCAGAGGAAGTGAATCCCTTTGCGGAGTCTTCTTCAGTCCTAATGGAGGCACTTGATGTTGAATCGAGAACTTTGGTTATTGTAGTTGCATCGGAGACGGAGAAAGATGAGTGTAGAAGTGATGATTTCAATTTTTTCACTACCTATGAAAGATCAGGAGATCAGCAGGAAGATAAGAACTTTGTTGCCATAGTTACTTGTCATTTTTCGGTGGAATAGAACTTTGGTGATTGTAGTTGCATCAAAGACGAAAAAAGAGAGTACATTACCACTTTTGTCATTACCTATGCTTGATCAGGAGATCAGCAAGAAGACAAGAACTTTGTTTCCATAGTTATTTTTCATTCTTCGGATTTTTAAGTTTTTTTTTTTTTTGCCTAAGTGTTACAAAAGATTGATGTACTTAGAGCGATGTTTAGCTATGTTTGTGTAAGGAGCGTACTAGAACTTGAGCGACTAGAGTATGGTGTAGGTAATTTTTTTTTTTGTACGATGATTCAGTATAGTTGTGAATATATGTGCATATGTGGTAATCTCTCCATCGCTAACTGTTGCTACTAGTGGTGCGATGGCTAGACCTGCCAAGATCAAGGGCAAGACGTAGATATCAGGTGACTTTGCCTGAGCATGAAATGGAATTCAGTTATTTGATTTCTAGGTTGCTAGATGTACATCAATTGAGATCTTAGATAACTAATTTATTGTTTTTTTAAAAATAAATAAATAAGGGATTTGGCTGTATCAGCTTCTCGGAGGTAGACGATGTGGGGAGCAAGTCCCACCCTCAAATTCGAAGGTGAATGATCCACCACACTCTGGGAGCCCACCACCTGTTCCCTCATTTGAATTTATTGAATTAAAAGAAAAAATATAAGGTAACTAGATATTTACTTCTTTTTCTACATGCTCTCTTATAAGCTTAATTGTAAATAACAAACGTAACGATCATAGTGTTGAAGCTTCTGCTCAACATATTTAGTACAAGGATGGTATATAAACCTGCCTTCTGGCCGTTGTTGAAAGAATAAATTGTTATTATGTAAAGAAAAGTATTGTTGTATAAAAAATGAACACTATAAAGAGATTAGTTATAATATAGAACCAATCGTTTTGACTTAAAACTACTAAGTGAGTTGGTAATTATCTGAAATAAGATTGGCATACTTTTGAGCGGCTTCTGAATGAGGAGGTGCTCCTATTTGTTTGTTAGGAAGAGGCTTTCCATGGAGTACCACATCTGCGATTGGATAATGGAGAGTTTGAAGATGATTTTACCCTAAGCCTAGGGACATGGGGTTTTCTTTGTTTGTACGATTCGCTTTACATCGAACTTATCATATAGTTGTAATAAGTTAGTTTGCTTAGAATAGGATTTCTAGATTTTCTTGTTCTAGATTTTCTAGGCGTTGCTATTCGAGCCAATGATGAGACTGTAGACATAGAAAATTTAACGATAATAATAGTCGTTGAATAATCCAAGTAAATACGTGGCTTGTGAGTCAACAACATTGGAAAGTCGTTAGAAATAATACGTGGCAACGTGGAAATGGTCGGCCGACAACAAAACCTTAAAACCCGATTGAAATCAATTATCAAGTGTCAATTGATGATCAAGTATCAATTAATCGGACATCCCCAAAAATGACTGGTGATGGTTCGCCAGCGGTCAGGCGAGCTAGAGAATAAACTTCGCGAGGCGAACTGAACTTCGTGAGGCAAAAAAAGACTTTGCAAAGCGAACTAGACTTCGCAAGGCGAACTAGACTTCACTTCGCGTAGACTTAAACAGTGGCGAGGTGAAATGACTTCGCGTAGACGTAAACAATGGCGAGGCGAACTAGACTGCACTTCGCGTAGACGTAAACAGTGGCGAGGTGAAATGACTCCGCGCGCGTA
This sequence comes from Fragaria iinumae, assembly GCA_009720345.1. Classification (NCBI taxonomy): domain Eukaryota; kingdom Viridiplantae; phylum Streptophyta; class Magnoliopsida; order Rosales; family Rosaceae; genus Fragaria; species Fragaria iinumae. The sequence continues at coordinate 13,553,867 of CM019120.1, forward strand.
GGTTTACGTGAAGGCGAGGCGAGATGACTCCGCGCGCGTAGAGTGACATAAAGGCAAGGCGAGATGGCCCCACGTTGGGAAATTCGTGAAGTAGCTAGACGACAGAGTTCGCATGCTTGCAGGGATGTACGTCCAAGATAAGTCATCCGCGAAATGGGATTAGAAATCACCGTTCGCTTGGAAATCAAGCCTCCTCGCGAGATACTTTCCATGTCCGCGAGATAGCTCGCCCCTTACTAAAGATCTCGCCCAAAACAGGACATTCAATCCAAAGCAATCGGGGCATATCTAAATCTCAAGATTTGATTGATTTGATTATGTTAAAATCGGCAAGCAGATCAATCAGTCAAGATTCATTAATTCGATTAAGGAAATATTATTGATTCAGAATCTTCATTACTTGCCTTAAGTGGAGGCATGTTAACACTATAAATACCTCCTCTCATACCAAGAGAAGGGGAGCAAAACCAAGAGGAGCATAAACAGAAGCAGCGAACTAGAGAGAGAGAAATCCCTCCGCGAGCTCAGAAGTCTCCCCTAAACCCTTGAAGAACTATCAAGCTCCCCAGATAGTCAATTCTTCACTAAACCTAAATACTTGTTACGTGATCAACCCGCGTAACTCTGAAGAACAAGTGCTTGTCACCCTTGAGTTAAACCTAAATTCGGAGATAGAATCAGAGGAGTTCACAAAGATTGTAACCTGCATTCGCATTGATTTAAATTAAATTATTCTTTGTACACGTGTCTTTCTGTTATTTGTTGCAGATATTTTCGTGTTTACAGAGACTAACGCAATGAACTTTTAAATTTTAATTCAAAAAATAGGTCTGAATTAATGGGGGGGGGGGAGAGATGTTAACATGAGTCTCAATCTTAGTATATTGGGAAAATGTATATTCTGTAATCAACTAGGATTATGTAAATCATTCGGTGTAATTAGTTTCCTTCTAGGGTTAGATTTGTTCTTGTATATATACCCGACTTGGGGTTTGTTCAATATATTAGAAAATTCTCAACCTTTTGTGTTATGTTTGACTTGGCATCAGAGCCTAAGTCGATCCTGGCAATCTTGGTAATCTGACCCTATTGTTTTCCGCTGTAAATTTGTTCTAAACCTGTCCCAATTTGATCTGTTTGACGTGTCGAAGGAAGCTTTCGATTTCGTCGAATTCTGTCGTACTTGTTCTGTTCCTCTGTCATCAAATCCTCTTTGCAATGGATCTTGCAATCTTTAGTGATCAACCTGAAGTTTCCCGTGAACTTGATTTCTATGGAGTAGAAGGACAAGACCTCACCACAGGTGTGTGTTCTCAGGAGAAAAGAGGTAAAATTGGTACTGCATTAAAAATTTTTGACTTTACTGGTAGTGATACATGGATAATTTTTATTTTTTTTCTTCAAATAAATAGAGGATTAGGCGATATTAGCTCATCTGCAACGACCGATTTGGGGCAACAAGCGCCCTCCCACAATCCCAAGATACTGGTAGTGATTCTGGTGCGTCTAATCATATGACATTTGATAAGTTTTTTTTTTTTTGAGTTTGTCCCCATCTCCCAAACTTGAAGTGTCTAATGCAAATGGGGTGTCCTTCCCGGTCCTAGGTATATGGTCAATTTAAGTTACTCCAACAATTGTGTTAAACAAAGTCCTTTATGTTCCTGCCCTATCACATCACTTATTGTTTGTTTCTGAATTGATTTCACAAAACAAATGCTCTGTAACCTTTTTTCTTATGTATGTTATCTTCCGAGACCTGTCATCTCAGGCGATAATAGGCAAGGGGGATCTGCGGGGGAGACTGTTTCACTTGGATTGCATGTATAGCGGGGAAGCAAGAGCACCTTCACCAACCGTTGCCCTGACATTGAGTTCTGATCGAGTAAAAGAAATTTGGCTATGGCATCGCCGAATGGGTCATTCATCTTTTGAAGTCATGAAGAAGTCGATGTCATCTTTGTTTTTTTGGAATAAAAGAGTCAAGTCTCCATTGTGAAACTTGTGTTTGTGCTAAGAGTCATAAGTCCAGTTATTCTCTTAGTTTTTTTTCTAGCTCTACACCATTCGAGTTGATTCATTCTAATGTATGGGGGCCTTCGAAGAATTTGACATTGACAGGAATGAATTACTTTGTTTTGTTTATTGATGACTTTACAAGATTAACTTGGGTTGTGTTATTGAAAAAGAGGGATGCTGTGTTTTCGGCTTTCATCGCTTTCCATAGTCTTATCCGAACTCAGTATGATGTTTGTGTGAAAATATTTCGATCTGACAATGGAGGAGAGTTTGTTAACCACTCTTTTTGAGACTATTTTCAACAACATGGAATTGTTCATCAGACTACTTGTCCTCAGACACCAGAACAAAATGGGGTATCTGAGAGAAAAAATCGACACCTCTTGGATATTGGAAAAGCTCTCTTACTCAGTGCCAATCTACCCAAATATCTATGGGGTGAAGCTGTGTTGTGTGCCTCTCACCTTATCAACCGTCTACCATCTGCAACTATTCAAAATCTGGTTCCCTTTGAGGTATTGTCTGAACATGTTACTATTCCATCTCTCAACAAACTTCTTGCTCGTGTCTTTGGTTGTGTGGCCTATGTTCATCTTTACAAAAATCAAAGATCTAAGTTGGAGGCTCGTTCTCTTAAGTGTGTGTTTGTTGGATACGGATCCCATCAGAAATGATATAAGTGCTACCATTTTTCGTCTCAACGATTCTATGTCACAATGGATGTCACATTTAATGAAGATGTCACGCCCCGACTCTTAAATTTTACCTTATTTACTAGCATGGTGTTAATAAGAATTTTACCGTTTTCGTCATTGAGTTTATAGTTCTAAGGTCCCTAGAGGTGTGTTGAGGGACGAATATTTCGAAAGAATTATTCGAAAGAAGAAATTGTGACGACGGTAAAAATGGTAAATTTTAACTAGTAAAATGTAATTTTTATTGGGGTATTATTTTGGGGTGTTGAATTTTTGGAATTGGTATTTGGTGAAGTTGGACCGGCTGGGCCGAGCCCAACTCATTTCTTTTTCTCTTCTCTCTCTTCCTCCCGTGCTCCTCTCTCTCTCCCCGAGCCTTCATTGCCGAAATTTTCCGACCGCCCGTCCGTCGCCGTCCGGCCGCCCCAGACCGCCGCGCCGGTCCCAATCGATCGGTCTCCAACCCAGCTTCCGTTTTAGACCGGTGGCAGCCTCCCAAGTGCCGACGTGAAGGAGAAATCAACCCCGAAAGGTCCGACTGCCGGAAGTGTTTTCTCTCCGGAACTTCCTCCTCCGACAACCATAGCTGGCGATCCTTGGCTCAAAAGGAAGCCCTCCTCCCGTGCTCCAATCCCTCCAAAGGATTCGCTCCCTCTTGAGCTAGGTAAGGAGAAATTGGTAAAAGAAATCCTAGGGCTTTTCTTGTTGTTTTCGTTCGATTGACATGGTTAGGCTTATAATTGAAGTTTGTGCTAGTTAGGAATGTTGTAGAGGAGGTTGAGAGAAAGGTGTTGCCAAATTTTGGTGGGCATTGGAGGTCGCCGGAGCTGGCCGCCGGCCGCTGCAGAAAAATTGTTTTTAGTGGGGAATTTTATGAGGAGTTTAATGGAATGAGTTTTAGAATTTTTGGAGGAGTTTTGAATAGGTTTGGAAATTGTTAAAGTTTGGTATTTTTGGCGGATTAATAAGTTAAAAATCCGGTCATTGGATTATTTATGGTTAGGAAGGTAGAAGGTGCTTTTGAGGATGTCGGAAAAATTGTGGAGCTTTATGGTTGACAGTGAAGTTAAGATTTAGGGCGATAGGCATGGTTGAGCGCGAGAAGCTCATATTTAATTATGCCTATTTTCTTTAAGCGTCGGTGTTTTATTTAAGAATTTATTTATGTTTTGGAACAGGACGTGAGGAGGCCCGAGCGGAAGAAACCTCCGACCGACATCAGGCTTAGGCCTAATTTGTGAGTGGACCTTTGTTTTAAATAATGTGCTTGAAATGTTTTATTGTTGAATAATTTCTTTTGTTGGAATTTAACCGGAAATTGAGAATTTCGGTGTTTATACTCATTTATTGACGTTTATGAGAATAGTATGTATATAAGTAAACGCTAGCTAGCTATACGTGATTTCCCCCCATAATGAGGTACAATGTCATTATGGGGTGACGTGAGCGTTAGACGCCAGCGTCGTAGCCTTGTACGACTTTCTATTTTTCGTATTCATTCATAGATTTCGTACAAGGAGTCAGCACGTATATATATATATCCACTCGTGCGGTTCCCCCATAATGAGGAAAAATGCCATTATGGGGTGACGTGAGCGTTAGACGCGAGCGTAGTAGCCTTGTATGAATTTCTGTTTTCCTTATATCTCTTCAAAGAAATCATACAATGAGTATGACGAGTGTATATACATACCGATATATTTATAATTCTAGCCTGATAGGACATTTTCTGAAGTTTAGGAGTCGAGACACCAGTCAAGAATTTTTGAGTTAAACTTTTAAGCTGTCGCTTGCATAGCGCTTTCCTTTAAAGTTTTCTTGGGGAAATATTATTATTTGTCGAAATTACTTTTGTCCACTCACTCTGACGTAATTAAGTATTTTCCCCTGGGCTTTTCCTTTGTTTTTAAATGCCCAATCTGCAGAGTTCGGGTGGGGTCTAGAAGAAGGCGACGAGGCATAGTCACCCATCTTACCGCTACTGTTCGTCAGTATGTTATCTGTTTAACCCACTAGGATTTTTATCAGCTTCCGTTGTCTTTCTTGTAGTAGCTCTAAATACTTTCGGAAAAAATACTTGTGTATTATTTTATTCAGTTATTTGGATTAAGTTGAAGATTGATATTTTGGTTAAGAGGGTGTTCTATATTTTTCTGGGTTAGGGTTGTCCATTTTCAAGGGAGGTTTGCCGAGTTCTTCGGTAAATTTTCCTTGGAGGTGGTCCCCGCAGGACTTACCTCGGGTTTCAGGGTGAAATTCGGGGTGGGTCTTGACAGAAGACTTGTGCTATTTTTCTCCTACGGTATCTCCAAGTGAGGAGGAGAAGCATTTTTTTTATGAAGATCAATTCGGAGAACTAGAAGATTGTGTAATTGTTGACAGTAACTCTGCTGAAAAGGATCTTCGGCCTGTCACTGACCAGATCTGTTGAACCTGGAACCTCAAAAAGTGGTTCAATCTGTTGAACCTGCCCAAGTTGAGGCGTATGTTCCCTGTTCTGAAAGTGTTCGGCATGACGAACAAATGTCCGACACGTCGAAAGGAGGAGAATTGAATAGTAATCAGCCGCCAGTTGTTGAAGATGTCTATGCAAGTTCAGCCTCTCCTGGCTTGTCATCACCTGAGGTATGTAGTACTATTCTGTTGTCATCCTCCAATGTCCCTGAATCTAGTAGAGTCTTGCCTGCTAGGTCAACCCGTGGTCAACCTCCTAAAAAATTTGAGTCTCTCTTGTTAGCTAAAGCCAAGTATCCTATAGCCAACTACGTGTCAACTCATAGATTGTCTAAACCTTATGTAGCCTTTGTGAATCAATTGTCTATTGTGTCTCTTCCTAGTAAAGTGCAGGATGCAATCAAGGAGGAGTAGTGGGCCAAAGCAATAGAGGTTGAGATGGATGCTCTCAAGAAGAAGGGTACTTCAGATTTGGTGCCATTACCACCTGAAAAGAAGATCGTTGGTTGTAGATGAGTTTATACTGTGAAGCATAATACAGATGGCTCAGTTGATAGATATAAGGCAAGGTTGGTTGCAAAAGGATACACTCAAAAATATGAGGTGGATTATGATAAGACGTTCGCACCTGTGGCAAAGATCAATACCATTCGAGTCCTCATGTCTTTGGCAGCTAATCTGGATTGGCCCCTACAACAGTTTGATGTGAAGAATGCATTTCTTCATGGAGATTTGAATGAAGAAATTTACATGGATCTTCCTTCAGGATATAATACTTCTACGGGCGAGAAGGTGGTGTGTAGATTGAAAAAGTCCTTGTACAGATTGAAGCAATCTCTAACAGCTTGGTTTGGAAGGTTCACGTCTTTCATGAAGAAGATTGGGTATAGGCAGAGTAACTCAAATCATACTTTATTCTTGAAACACCGACAGGGTAAGCTTACTGCCTTGATCATTTATGTAGATGACATGGTAGTGACAGGTGATGATAATGGTGAAATTAGAAGATTGAAAGATCAGTTGTCTTCTGAATTCGAGATGAAGGACCTTGGGAATTTAAAGTGTTTCTTGGGAATTAAGGTAGCCAGGAACAAAGACTGTATCATGTTGAGTCAAAGAAAATATGTTCTGGATTTGCTAGCAGAGACTGGTATGCTTGATTGTACACCAGTTGATACACCGATAGAACATAACAATCGGATTGCAGAGTATCCTGATCAAGTTCCGACTGACAAATCTCAATATCAAAGGTTAGTTGAAAGATTAATTTACTTGTCGCATACTAGACCTGATCTTGCTTATGCAGTTAGTGTGGTGAGTCAGTATATGCTCAATCCTAGTGAAGATCACATGAATGCTGTGATGAAAATCTTGAGATACTTAAAATCTGCTCCTGAAAAAGGCTTGGTGTTTCGTAAGCATGGACATTTGAGGACTAGTGGTTACACTGATGCAGACTGGGCAAGGAACATCACTGACAGACGTTCTACTTTTGGCTATTTTACGTTTGTTAGTGGAAACTTAGTCACTTGGAGAAGCAAGAAACAGAATGTGGTGACCCGTTGTAGTGCAGAAGCTGAGTACAAAGGTATGGCTCAAAGAGTCTGTGAGTTGTTATGGTTGAGAAGTTTATTAAAGAGTTTGGGTTTCAAGCAGGAATGGTCAATACCTCTTCACTGTGACAATACTGTTGCGGTTGAAATTGCACATAATCATGTTCAGCATGATCGGACAAAGCATGTAGAGATTGACAGGCACTTCATCAAGGAAAAGCTAGATGCTCGCATAATCTCGTTCCCATTTGTTCCTTCGGAGGAGCAGCTAGCTGACATCCTTACCAAAGTTGTGTCGTTCAGGGCGTTCAGTGACTCACTTGACAAGTTGGGCATTCAAGATTTGTATGCGTCAACTTGAAGAGGAGTGTTAACGTGAGTCTCAATCCTAATATATTGAGAGGTATATTCTGTAATCAACTAGGATTATGTAAATACTTCGGTGTAATTAGTTTTCTTCTAGGGTTAGAACTATGCTTGTATATATACCCGACTTGGGGTTTGTTCAATACATTAGAAAATTCTTAACTTTTTGTATTCTGTTTTATTAGAAAGAGAGAGTGTTAAATCTATTACTTGGTGGTGGATGGTGCAGATTTGCATATGTTGACGGGAGAAAGGAGAAGAAGGTAGTGTGCAATTTGGCCATTTGATAGATAGGATGCTGATCCATAGATTTGACTAATAACAAACACAGTTGCAGAAACTCAGCTATTATATTCCAATGTCACATATAAATCCATTTCAATTCATCAATTCGATTCAATTCTAGGGTTGTCAACAACCAGTGTAGGGTCTGGACTTTGGAGCCATGACACCTAAAGTGCCTTTATTACACAAAGAAGAAAGTGGCATAGTCTCTTTCAAGCTTGTCCTCCATCCATTGAGACAGTGCATGATAGCATTGTTGTTTGTAGAAGAATAATCCAGAGATAACTGGTTTCTTTCACCACAAAGGTATTGATAAGATTAGGGTTTGTCACTGACAATGACCAGTTTGGTACTTCTATGCCAAAGACCTTAACTTCACTCCGCATTTGTGGAACTGTGACCTCACTGAGCTGTGCTCATACTTATTTGCAGTTCAAATTTTACATCAATGAACATTATTTTTAGACAGCTATATTTCCAACAATAACAAAATAAGAATTAGGCTCCTTTCACTATTCACTATTGTATAGCTAAGAAAATCATTGGATAAGATTCTCCCAACAACTCCAGAACTTTTGAGTTATTCTCCTTTAATAGGGAAGCAAATTCTACTGCAGATCCGCTACAAAATTCGGGCATATGTTTGGAGAAGGTCGTATTTGGACAAACTCCATTCATAGTGAGGCTTCTAAAGCCGTTTTATTTGATGTTGTAACAAACTTTGAAAATGTTAATTTCCAAAATATGGTTACTGCAGATTGATTGAGAAATTTCACCAAAAGGAGTGAGGGAGACTCGATAATCTTGATCGATTACTTTTTGAGTTAAGAAATTTGATTCCCAAGTTTAGAAGTGTCTCCTTCATGAAGCAAATCATCACTACTCACTAGTGTGATTTTGTAGCCGATTTCATAATATATGCTCAATGCAGAATACTGAATACACATTCTTAGTCCTTCACATGAAAAATCATAATTATTTGTAGATAATGAAAATGACCAAATTAGAATTTGAAAAAGAAACAAAAAAATGCTGGCCGTGGAGCACGTCTTTTTCTCTGCCCACAAGCTCTGCAAGTTGCAGGCTGCAACTGTTATATAGTAGCATGGAAGCTCATCCACATGTTCAAACTGGAACAAAATTGAAGGTTTGGTTACATATTAGAGGTTGATAATTGATGCTTTGATTAATTGAAGTAAAGGGTTATAGGACTTTAAGTAGAGTGAAAAAGAAGGTAACTTTATTGGAGTCTTACAAAGTTCTAAGCAAAGATTAAAATATCGACAATCACGGAAATATCGGTGGTTTGAAAAAAAAAAATCTCGATGGATATTCAGAGAAAATATTGATTATCGATGAAAATTTTATCAAAATTTATATAAAATTTGCATATTTGATAAAAAATAGACTAAATATAAAATATCGAAAAAATATGAAAATTAATATTAGTGCTTATAAAAAACGAAAATTTCAAGGATATTATGAATATTTTAGTCCTTTGTTTTAAGTGCTGATTCTGCTCTCCCATTTCACATGCTAAACGAGCCTATATATACAAACTGACGACTTTATCGCATCACTTGGTTTCTACATCAACAACTTTGCGCTGTTGCGCTCCACTTTGGTCTTAGGAATGGTAATGTAGATAACACCATTCTGGAGCTGTGTTCACTTTGTTCTTGTCACAGTTATCCGGAAGCGCAAGGCATGTAGCTGGAACTGAAGCTCCAACTGTGCATCATCCTTGTTCTCTTCCTTGATTTGCCACCCTTTACAACAAGCACACCATCCTCAATAGACACCTTGACATTCTACTGTCATGTCGAACTGCATTTTGATCTCATTCTCGCCATCTTTGATATCCCAAGGAGCGTGATCCTATCGCCTCCTGATCGACTGCCGGGGAGTGTCGTTATGTCTACGAAAAGACGGTTCATGGTCGTCATTGGGGACATGGTATCAAATTGACCAAAATGTGGACATGGGATCCAGCAAGAATTAGAAAGTGAAAAGTGGGATTTGAACAGTAATACGAGCAAATATTCTATCTTCATTGTTTCCCTTTAATACAAGTGTCAACACATCATAATTATAGATATATTAGGGCTGCATGCTCTCACCCACTTCAAGAGCATTTGTTTGAAGGCCTGAAGCCAACACAAAACTTTACCCATGCAATTCACCATAGTTTGTAACAAATGATGCATCGTTGTGCCAATCCAACTGCAGAAATAATAGCAGATATAGAGATGATCTCGAAGTTGAAGACTATAATAACTCAGTCCAACAAATACTCATCTCCTTCGGGCAATTCTCTGCCCTACTCCGAGTAACAATGATTTTCCTACTACACCGGTATGAAGTCCACAAACCAGAGCCACAGTGCCCCCTATAGCTATCCATTTCCAATCAATGCCATTATTGTTATCATGTCTCTCCTTGCTCCCTGCTCTACTTTTCTCTTCTTCACCTGGTGCTACCTCCAAATAATTTGTGCTTCCTTCGGATGATATCTTTGTGGTGATTCCTGCCATACGGGCACATTGTGAAAAACAAAACTCTGAAGATTTCCTTGCATTTTGGTATCCTCTCATGCCGGAGTGTAATTTTTTGACAGTGCACCACATCCCATGACGGACGCCCAACTTAGCCACATCCTTGGGGATTCCCATGTCTTCATAGTGGACAAGGGTAACCTCACATGCAGATAACTGTCCATCTCCCTTTCGTGACTCCGCTGCGTTTATTTCAACCAAGAGACTTAAATTTATACTATCTATTACATGCTAGTTTGGCAAAATAGATGAACTTCGTGTTGCAAAATTCATACACTTAACTAACTCTTACCAGGCTTGATAATCCAACTAGAGAAATAATGGTCCACGCGTCTAGGCTTATCACGCTTAGGCAAACCTGGATATGGAACACCCTGCAATATTGTAGATCCCACCAAACGATTAAAAAACCGTATGCAAATCATACCTACACACGTCACATTTCAAATCATAGTACAAAAATGAATGATTTACAATACAGAATGAATTAATCAAATGCACATTCACCTAAAAAAAAGGATTAAATTCAGTTTACCCCCCTGAATTTGGAAGTTGGGAAATGAAACAAAAAAATTAATAATCAATTCAATTTAATTCGAGACCTGACAATTCTATTCCGCATCTTTACTCTGAAGTGAAATATATTACACTGCACACCATTATTTATCACCCAGAAACTATACTTTTCCCCTATAGTAAAAGAGTGGCAAAGTCTACTCTTCCAGATAGAAAGTATAAGAAGTAATTGAGGAAAAGGCTATGAATGATGAGATGCTTTAAAACATACCTTTGTCACACAGTAGTAAGTTTTTCCAGCCTCCCATATTCTTCGACCAATTATATATTCACGATCACTGCAGAAGAAAGGGAACTGCATAGCAAAGTAATGTGAGAAGTCAAATACATTTTTTAACTAAAAAGCAATTTAATATAAGCAGTGTTTGCATGCAATCCCAAATTCCACAGACCTTTTTAATCCAGTGAACAATCATAGTTCCAGTATCCGGGCATTCCTTCAATATTTTACAATATGCCAGCATAGGATCCCATTTAGGTCGAAACTCATCATCCCAGAAGAAATCTCTAACCAACTCTGGAGTTGCATCCTCAAAAACAGTTCTACTACAGTAAACAGTAGGACCTGTCTGTAAGCAAAACTGCTATTAGATACTAACTTATAAAGATAAGGTATCAAACATGATACTAGGAAGTAGTAAACCAGAATCTTGGGAAGAGAATGGGATTGAACAAGTATATGATGGTTTTATTTCACAATAACAGAGAAACCAAAAAATAAAAAAAATAAAGCCAAGAAAGTTGGTGGAGAATCTACATAAATTGACATATCACTTTTGTGTCGATGTCAAAAAACAACATAAGTGCACTCTTCTACTAAAAGGGAAACTACGAGAGCATCATACATAAAAACAAAAGTTGTTATTGAGGGTCACAAGAAAGAAAGATGTTAAAAAGCAAAACATGTACTAAAAGAGAAGCTAGGAGAGCATCATACATGAAAGCAAAAGTTGTTATTGAATGTAACAAGAAAGAAAGATGTTAAAAAGCAAAACACGTACCAAGTACACATCTCCACTTATAATTTGTCGATAAATAAGATCAACAATTTAACAAATGAACCACAGAAGTTATATGGTCAAGAAAAATGAAACATCAAACTCAGATTCTACCTCAGGGTCATGGCGCCATGCTTTATATGCCATGGTTGGGGTGGTTTTCTCCATCAAACTTTGCCATTCCATTTCTCCATGTCTCCCTCCAATTAAATTCACTAGGTGGTCCAAATCGGCTTCTGTGACAACATCTTGCACTCTCTGTGCACCTTTATTGCTTGGTCTGTGAGAAGTGAGGAATCACAAAGCAATTAGAGACAACAATATATTATGCACAATAGTGCTCTTAAACAGCAATGAGAGCAACAGAATGAACACTAGCATGGCAACATCCATACAACTACAACATATATTACATCTGTAAAAACAAAAAATTTCTATTTATTAAGTAAACTAGTGATCACTAAATACTGATCATAAAATCCAGTAAACTAACCAACATGTCAGTAAGCCTATAACATGACGAGTCAACCCACCAATATGAATGCCTATTGTACAAAACTTAAAATGAAGTATTGTTGCACGCCTCTACTAAAAATTCCCGACTTGTTGGAAAATTCCATTAATCATCAAGCAGAATGATCCTACTTTCTGAGTGAATATTTTACTACCTCAACATGATGGAATCACAGTTATTGAAAAATCTGCATATTAATCCCAATTTGTATAGCCCTGCACAGGGAGGGGTAGGGGTAGCCTTGTCCTCGACTTTGTATCTACATACTCTGTGATGACTGAGGTCAGGATACATACAATTTGAGAGAAGCCGTGATAAAGTACCCTCCTGAGAAGTATGGGATAGTCAAGCCAGGGCGAAACCAATTCTGTTTTCGAGATGTGCTACCACCTGGAAAAAGCTATGGACCTTCTAGCCATCACTCTAACATATAACTGCACTTAAAGGCGGAGTTTCCAAGGACTTAAATTTTATTGTCAGGGTGATGATGAAAAGATCTTCCAGCTTCCAGGAGGTAACAAAACTGAAATCAAGTATTGCCTAACCATCCCCGAACCACCATTTCCCTTAATGTTGAGGTAAAATATCCAACTTATTGCCTCCTACAAGTTCCGACTTCATAGCATCACCAAACTCAGACTAACTAACAAAATAATAATAATAATAATGGAACAGGGAAAATGACTCTGTATCACAAAACCAACCTCATGGATAACTAATTCCTTCCATCTCTAACTCCAGGAATACAAAGTAATTGAACTCTAATGTATCCGTAATCAGCTTTATAAGCCCTTCATAGTCAGTCAGCATTATAAGTTCTTAAATTTAGCTGACATTTTCCCAGTAGGTCAGACAACACAAACGAATTGTACATTAAAACAAATTATGTTCCCACCACATCCAACCAGCTAAATCTCACTCTCTCCGATTATCACTATGTCATCGTGCAACAACCAATAAGCTCCTCAAAGTCTTAACTAAAATGTTAAAGATTTCAACTTCAAAAACCAAAATGCGAATCCAAAGCCTATACAATCCTAAATGTTCAATAGCTATAAGCTGAAATGAGCTCAAAATAAAAGCTAGAGACACTCACTCAGCAATGTCGCCGCCGCTCTCAGCCAAACGACTCGCCGCCGCTCCGGAACCCGTCCCCGCCGATCCCGCCGATCCCGCCGATCCCGCCGCCGCCGGAGACGCCGCCGCCTTGCTCTTCCCTCTAAAATTGCACCAAATCGTGCGGCAAATGGAGAAAGCGGAGAACGCCGTGAACGCGAGCCAGAGCCGGCGAGCGCCGAACCCCGGGGGCGCGGTCCAGGCCCACCGGAGCTTGCTCCGGAGACCGAGAAAGATCAAACCGGTCCATCTCGGCCGCCAGGACCAGCCGATCACGAGGCCGATCATCACGGCCAGCCATATCGGAACTGCGCAGAGCAAAATGTCGACGAATGTTTCGGTGATCGTAGGGTTGGTGAAGAACTCCACCAGATCGAACACCGCCTCCTCCATTTTTCTTTTAATTTAATTCAAAAACCAAAACCCTAAGATTTTTCGAGAAATAATTAATCCAAATTTTCCTCGAGAAAATGAGAGAGCTGAAAGAAGAAGAAGACCGGAGCTTCCCCTACATAAAAACCGATCCAAATTTTCTTTCTGATTTTTTATTTTTTTTCAGAAAGCAGGAAAATTTCTAGAGAGAGAAAGATGGAGAATTTAGGCGGTTAGTTTAGGGAGTACGGTAATGTGACGTGGCGGTGGCAGGGCCGTTGATTGGGGGTAATCATTTTTAATGATTTGAGATAGTGCACCCTGGGTTGTGGCGCGTGGGGAGTTTGGGGTGTGGAGGGCGTGGGGTGTGTGGTACACGCGCGGGAGGGAGAGTGGAGGTAGTGGGAACTGTGAAGGGTGAAATTTTTTGAGAGGATAAGGTTGGATATTTTTGGAAAGGAAAAAGGACGGTTTATTTACTGTTGAGAGCTGAGGAGATATTATTTTGTCCGGTTTGGGGGATTTGGGTGTTTAAGGGTGTATGACGCATTCTGTGGACTTTTGCAGTAACGTGATGACACCTGGCATTGAATTGAACTTTTCTACCTGGAAGTCACAGGTGGCACAAGAATAATTATTTAATTTTTTAATTACTAATATTTGCTGGAAATTCTTCTGTGCATCGATGGACAAATGACATAGAATTTATTATACGATCTCAATCATCGATATGTATAGTTATCTAATTTCTAAATAATCAAATTTACTATGCAAACTCACTGTCTATTCATGTTGATTTTAGTACACCTTGGTGTTTTGGATAATCTTTCGAACACTGTTACGATGTTATGATTTTCAATAAGACCAATTGTATGTGTTTTTTTTTTTTTTTATTTATAAAAAAAATTACAACAAAAACACTTGCGTTACACCACCCCCAAATAGATCAAGTTGGAAGGCGGGAGACGAGGACAAAGTTAGAGAGTACATCCAGATAGATTAGTTAGTTCAGTGTATTCCCTAGAGAGGCTAAACTATAGACTAAGAAATTGGCTTCGCGCCATACATGATGAAAATAGATTGAACTAAACCGTCAGGCAAGAAACTAGATGTCTTGAATAATACTTTTGTATGTTCTTTGTCATGATAATATTACGCTCTTATTGGCTTTTTATATTTGTTTCTACTTGATGGGTGTGTTTTAGTTTGGGAACTAATCTAGGTCACTCTAGGCCAATTTGTAGGTTTAGATATAGTTGTAACCCAGGATAACACATGTTAGTTTTTGATCTGGCCTAGTCACCCAGTACAACATATATGTGAAGACAAAAATTAAAAAAATAATAAACAATGACTGACTTTACGACCACTGAACCGGTGAGCTTGTTCTTACAAAACTTGTTGAAGACCCATTTTTACTATTGTCAATCTCTTCGGCATTCGATTCCTCACTATGTTAGAACATTTCTATTCATACTTTTCCAAAAATAAGAACATGTATAATGAACAATGCTAGAAATTAATCTAAGCACTTGCTTAATTGGTTGTAGGTGCATTCTCGTGTACTCTTGATATCCCTAGTTTGGTGGCTGTAGAGGTCATGGCGGTCATTAAGGCTATTAAACTAGCTTGGGTTAGAGATCAGAAGCATGTATAGTTGGAGGTGGATTCTTTCATGATTCTTATTTTGCTTCGTCTTTCTCATCTGGTCTCGTGGTCTCTTCGTGCATAATGGAACAACTGCTTGTATCGTATCTCCCAAATGCATCTCAATACATCATAGTACATCATATTAGAATATTGATAGATGATTAGGCTAAGCGTCTAACAAATATGCATGTTCTTTCAACTCATCGATAAAGATCATCTTGGACTTGAATTAAAACCACATGAGACTAGTCCACTCCGCCCCTTGCATTATTTGCATCTTAATTCTTAGAGAAAATTAGATAAAAACCCAAAATACTATACCTCTTTTAAGATAAACACATACATATTTTTCTTTTATTTTACACTCATTCCACATAAGCAAACTTACCATATAGAGCAAATGTCTATAATTAATAGTTTTATTCATTTTTCGGTTTCTTTGATTTACCCTTCAAAAGGTAGAAATCTAAATTTGGTATCTTTCTCAATTTTAGCATCAATTTGAAACTCAAATACTGAGTTAAAATTTAGTTGGATTTAACTTTGTCATAATCAATTACATTCTTTAATTTCTTACCTTGTTATTACTAACTTGAGTGTGTATATATATATGTTATATACAGAAATATGTCATTTGTAATAGAATGATTTTTTTCATTCCTAAGCTCACATTTGGTGTCTCTCTACATAGTCGAAAAATGTTTAATTGTAAGATACACGTTCTTGTTCTTTGATTAATTTTCTTCTTTTTAGGTATATTATTATATCATTTCCAATCCTAATCGAGAGAACATTTTATTGTCAACTACTTACATTTCTAATGTACCTATTAAGTAGGGCATGATATGATAATATACCTAAAAAGAAAAAACTCAAAATTGGATTTAAGGTATAGGGTTAGGGTATATAGGGTATAGGGTATAAGGTTTAGGGTTAAGGTATATGGTTAAGGTATAGGGTTTAGGGTTTAAAGATCAAAATAGCTAAAATGGTTTTTCATCATAGAAATCCACATGTCAAAATTTGAATGGAATATAGGATCACGTGAGATTTCACATGGTCATACGCTAACAGTGTAAAATTTCTTTATTTTACTATAATAATCAAATATCTTATTTATATTATATTCTACTTTATGTATAGATGAATTCCTTTCACCTAGATTTTTTCCTAAAAAATAAAGAAAACTGCAGGATTCTTGTAAATTGATTGAAAAAATTTAGTGTTAGAAGAAAAACTCATAATGAAGGTATTTAAGACAATATCAATTAAGCTTATTTATTATGTTTATATGTTATAGTTGAATGATGGCAATTGTGTAAAATTTAGAAAAAAATAGGACATAATATGTATCATAATTGATACATTTTAGATGTCTATTAAATAGAAATATTAGGTGGGTTTTATTTAAAACCACTCTTCAAAATTGAGTTTATATGAAAATCCCCCTAATTCTTAAGCCTCAAAAATCAAGTAAAAGTTTTGAAAACCTTTGTCCTTCAAGGATTCACACCAAGCCATATAATTAATGGCGCCCTTTGATTGCCAATTTCTTGTTAGTACATAACCTGTGCATGTACATAACTAACCAACTATAATTCATTCTTACTTTCTGTTTGCGAATTTGTTTTGATGGTGATGCCCAACAAATTTCTTTCTTTCACTCTTTCAAAATGAACTTTCCGGACCAATTTTAATCTGTGTTGAACACTTTACAGAAATTTCAAATGGTCAATCACAAAAAAGCAGTGCACAAAAGTGCAAGAGAAATGACCACTCTTCCATACATGTATAGGAGTAACAATTCCAATGGCTTTATCGAGCATATGAATTGCTTTATATCCTACATACTCAATATGTCTCTCCTCTCTTTTGACTCCCCCTTCACGATTATGAAGTGCATCATATCATATCACATATAATTGTGTCATTGATCCGTCCTATCAAGAATCCAAATCATCTACATTGTTAGTTCCGATGTACGGATTAATGATGGTTACCAAAATCACAGAAAAGGCCAAAGCATGATTTGCCTTGCTATTTCCTATTTGCCAATCTGAAATGCTTATCCATATATGAAGTTCTACGGCAATGCGAGTAAGTTCCGATAAGTCTATAGTCCGGAATCCGATCCACACTATATATATAGTCCTAGCTAGGTAAATCGATTTGATGCGAACACTGTTGGATTGTATGATCGATCGAACATTATTCACTTGGAGACATAACTCGCGAGCTAGCACTGTTGAAAGTACTGAGTAATACGCTTGCCAACCTAACATTTTAGTAAATGATTCAATTTACCATACCCTACGTACTCTCATACGTACCATATAGTAGATCGAGATTCAAAGCATATAGTTTTGGGTTTTGGCATGGTCGTCTTCAAGTCATGCATAAGGAGTGGGAGAGGTTATTGAACCCACATGGAGAAAGATCGACAATGAGTACATATTAGGAATTAGTTTGTGGGGTGTACGCTAAGAATAATTAAGTTGTCCTCAGCAAGACTACTACATAAGTTTGAGTGAAGGGTTTTCATCTTCAAGTCTTCAACTACAGGAACTTGACCCACACGGGGTTTTAGTAAAGGTGAAGAACACAAATGGGGCACAAGACTATAAGGGAGAGAGAGAGCCCCTGGTTATGATTGCAGTCATAAGATGGAAACAAAGGAGTAAATTCAAAGCTCATCTTTGATATCTTCCCCTTCCCTAGATCTCATGGAATTCACATAAAGTGAATACTAAAGCTCTCACTTGGCAGCTTATATTCTTTGTAAACCCCCACAAGCAAAGCCAAATTGGCAAAAGTTTCAACCACAGAAAGATGATGATGATGCATATACGTATTACTTTGTTTTTGTTTCTTCCTTTTCATGAGTCACATTTTCACACAAACCCCACTAAGCAATCACTGTTTTTCAACGCATTTGGTATTCAATCTAAGAAAGCGTTGGATGGATTTCGAAACCAAACGACCCAGCTGAAGTAGGTTTCTTTCACCATCCAATTTAATTGTCAAAGATTTAGATCGAGCGAAAGCTATTCATTATATATGTAATTCTTCTATTCTCAGAGAGCTTTGACATAGACGGTGAACCAAGATCGCAAGATCTAAGTATGCATGTAGTGTATAACTATGATTCACAGTCTATAATATAAGTTTCTTCTTTCAAATATGTGTGTTATGATATGCGCACTACACACACACACAGCGCTAGATAAACAAAGAACAAATTGAATCAAGGATATGCATGAACTATGTACGTGGAAACTATTTTCCTGCCTATGAGTCCTATATATTATAGAAATTCCCAAATATATGCAACAAGATCGACCTTCTGGGTTGCAACTTCAAAGAACTAAGATTTAAAAGCATAAGAATAAAGCTTAAATTTCTATACCTGTGATTTATACCTCTCTCTTGTTTAGTAAAAGTTTCTTGTTGTTGGAGCCCTTTGGCTGCAAATCAAATGAATAATGAAGAGGACGTTTAAGAAGCAAGAATACATACCTGCATACAAGCTATTCTGGAAGAGAACAATGAGATCGATCGATGCATGAAAGTTTAGTATTGGGGGGAATGAAGCCTGGTCCGAGATCATCATTCAGGTGCTCATGTTCTTCGCTTGCTGCAGACCACTAATATTGGTCTCGAACCAGCCAGCATTCCCCTCAACAACTGTTTCAGACCCATTTTCGATCAGAGAGAGAGAGAGAGAGAGAGAGATGAAGACTGTTTCGAGAGTTTTGATTTGGCCATGCAATATTGTTTTTTCATGGCCCTTTATATAACGTGAAGAAGAGAAGAGTCTGTTATGTGGGTCTGATAATGCTCTTTACACTGCTTTTCCTTTCAATGTTATATTTTGCTTTTCACAAAGCTTTGCAAATCAACTTCAGGCTTCATTTGGTGTAGTTGATGATAAAGATGAGCGAGAAATTAAAGAGATCATACCCTTTTTTCCTACATAATTTGGTCTTCAAAACCCAAAAAATAGTTTGGTTTCTCTTTGGTACATGGATGCTTAGAGTCAATGAAATCACAGCTGAAAAATCAAAATTTCTGTTAAGAATCACTGAATCAGAGTCATCTTATTACCAGTACAAGGACATTTCCAAGAGAAACTATGTCAAATGTAGGATTGACCATTTGATAGAGTTTGGTGCAAAAGATGAAGACCATTGGCAGTTGCTAATAAATTGGCCTACAATTTAGCAATTTGGTGCAGAATTAAAGTCAAAGCAAGAGCTTTATGTAGGCATGTGATTACAGACTATGAGCCATTTTTGCTGCCTGCCCTGCCCTCTCCAAGCTGTTTACCTAGTTTTTATATACATAGGTTACTAGGATCAAGTGGCTGTCAATTTTCATCCCGAATTACTGCCTTGCTGCGTCAAAACCACCTACAATGGAATCGGAGGAGTGTGGTTTACAAAAGGAGGACCGTGAATTTCATGTTTTTATTTTTTTTTATTTTTTTAAGAAGGGCCGGTGCGACTGCCCTTAAGTTTTGATTAATGAAATAATAGAATACAAGGGGGGCGAGGACATAAAACCTAAACCCCGATTTACAATAAGTTACGTATTCTAACATATGCACTAGTTAGCAAAGAGTGCAACATTGACAACTCTATTTGCTTTGATAAAATGACGACATAACGGGAAAAATAATTGTATTAGGGACAAGCATCATGTCAAATAGTGTAGCTTTCCTACTATAGGAGTGTGAATTTCATGTTTTATGTGTCATGCTTTTGGGACCTGTTAAAGTCAGATAGTTAATTGATTGAGATAATATGTTTATGAGATCTGTATCTTTATTGCTTCCTTTTGATATACCCCCAGTGGTTGAGTTTGAGGACCAGAGATTAGTCAGGGACGTCTCAGGGTTATCTCCGTAGATTATAGTTGTAGATGCAGTTACGATATGGAAAAATGATAAAAGTGGCCATCAGTTACGAATGTTGAGGAGAAATCTCACTACATTTGTTGGCTATTAGGAGTATGCCAAATTCTGCAAGTCCGTGTCCTATTAGGAGTATGCAAGTTGTTGGCTATATATGTACGTATTTTGTGCTCTCCCATTCTGCAAGGAAATCCGGGTCCTATTAGGAGTATGAAAGTTGTTGGGTATATATATATATACGAAAAGGATGTGGAGCGGACGTCCGCACGGTCCTTAAAGTGCGGACGTCCCTCCGTTCGCCACCGTACGGCGCCGGCGAGGGCGCGCCTCCACCCCAGCGGACTCCAGCAGCGTCCCCGACCTCTTCCCATCCCCGGCGAGTCCGGCGAATTCCAGTTTTCCGGCCAGATCGATCTTGTTTGAAGTTTTGGGTGATCTCGCCGGAAAACTGGAATTCACCGGACTCGCCGGGGATGGAAAGAGGTCGGGGACGCTGCTGGAGTCCGCTGGGGTGGAGGCGCGCCCTCGCCGGCACCGTACGGTGGCGAACGGAGGGACGTCCGCACTTTAAGGACAGTGCGGACGTCCGCTCCACATCCGGCCTGTGTGTGTGTGTGTATATATATATATATATATATATATATATATATATATATATAAACCCATTATGATTTCCTCCATTCTCTTTTGGTATCAGAGCCGAAAGGCCTGATATAGTTAAACTTTAAAGGATCTCCAACCCCAGGTGGCGGACTACCGCCTAGGAGTGGTTCTGGAGTTCATCTTTAAATATTCTGTTTAAAACACCTCAATCCCCAGGTGGCGGACTACCGCCTAGGAGTGGATCTTGAGTTATCTATCTGCTTTACTTATTTTATGAAATGTTTTGTTAATTGTTCCTTAATTTTAAGATTTTGGGTTCTATTTTCCTTTCCTTATCTTCTTTTAAGCCTATTATTCTCTCCAAACCAAACATTAAGTCCAGGTCCAAACACTAAGTCCCAGGTGAGGCATGAGCGGATGCGGCATGAGCGGTGTAGAGTGAGTCTTAGCCTTTAGGATTTTAAGCCTAGGTTCTTAAAACCTCCTATCTTTTTCTTACGGTCCAGTTTTCTTTTCATTTCCCAAAATGAGTAAACTTTTTAGATCCAACTCAGTCACTTCTAGTTCGTCCAAATCCTCCCTCAATAGAATCCCAGATATAGTTAATGAAGAACAAATTGAATTTCAGTCAAACGATAACATAGATATCAATGATTGGAATATCCCCAGAGTTCCTAGTAACGAAATCTATAAGAAAAAATAGAGTCTTTCTTCATTTAAAAGTGAACATCATATTAAATCTGTAGAACAAGTTTATGCCCTTAGTAAACAACACGAAACTTGCCAACTCTTTAGTCCTGAATCAATTAAGAAACATCGCAAAGATGGTCATAATTTTCTCCATATTGGATTAGTCCAAATCGGTGTTAAGCCTTTAACTAGAAAAGGTCTTAATGCCTCCATTCTCTTATGTTTAAGAGATGCAAGGTTTACTGACTTTAATGACAGTACCCTTGGATTAATTGAGTCAAGTCTGTTTAATGGTCCAGTTCATTTCAATTGTTTCCCTGATTTTACCATTAGCCTTAGTGACCCTCATATCTTAAAAGCTTTAACCCTAAATGTTAAAACTTCAGGTTATCACGTTCTTGAAGGAACCCAACCTTTAGTCTTAATATATAGAATCCATTATAAAGTCACTGGTACAAATATGAATTTCCAAGCTATTAGCAAAAGTCCCAAAAATCAAACTCTCTTAATTCAAAGCAGTCAAGAAAATGCCAATATTAGTGTTTCACACACAATCAGATGGTCAGACGTCCATCTTCCTTCAGAATGGTCTCTCACCAGTGAGAATCACCCATCTAATGCACAACATAATCTTGCTGATTTAGACTGTATTCAACAGTTTAATGATGGCACAGTAAGAATTAATTTTCAAAGCTCTAGGATAAGTCAAAACTCAAGAATTCAGGAAATAGGAAATTCCTCTAGACATTCTTTTGCAACTGCTAGACATTCATTTGCAGGTTCCACAATGTCTAAACGAGATTATGATTTGGATAAAGAAATTAAAAATATCAGGATTAGAGAATTAGAGGAAGAATTGCAAAAACTCAAAAATAAAAACATCAGAACTAGTTCCCAAGTTAGTTACCCAAATTATACAGAAAACAAAACTCAAAATATTTCAGTCACAGATAAAGAGCAAACTTCTCCCACTGCTTCTGATTTTTTAGTTACTCCTCCACTAAATCCTCAATTAAGTACACTTACTCAACCTTTCGTAATTAATTACTCTAGATTAGATAAACATCTTGATTCACAAGAAAATATCCTTAGGAGAAACCTCTATAGGATGAAGTACCCTTTCATAACTCAACGAAAGCAATTATTTAGTGATTGACAAGCATTTATGCTTGAAACAAAATCTGAAATATTCTTCCTTGATTTCATAGATCAATTAAACGATCCAAAAATCATTCAAACATTAACAAAAGCAAAATGGAAAACCTCTACTAGTTCTGTACTTTCTAGTCATCCTCCTGTTGAAACAATAGTAATTGATTACCTTAACAGTTCAATCATAGCCTCACCTTTTAAAATCGCTGTCGAAGATTTAGAAACTAAGAAAATTAACCCAGAAACTAAAAAAATTATTGAACAAAATAACTATACAAACCAGAGTTTAGTCACCATAAGAGCCCAATTAGACAAGATAGAAATAAAAATCGATAACATATCCTCTAAAACCAACGTTCTACCACAACCCAAACCGAAAACACCTTTAGTTCATTTCAGTGAATTAAACAAACCTACCATCAACCCTACTTCTTCCATTCAAAAGATCGAACGAATGTTACAAAAATTAAAATCTGAAACACCTGAATCTAGTAGGATTGCCGTAATTCACACCCAACAAACCACTTCATCAGATAACGATTCTAGTGACACTAGCCAAATTTCAGAATTAAGCCAGATATTTCAAAACTTAAACACAGAATCCTTAAAATTAGATAGAATAATTCATCCCAAGAAACAACATTTTAAAACTTGGACAGAACGTCCTCTCCCTCTAGATATACAACCTAGTAATCATTTTAACAATCAATTCTCAGTTTCTTCAGATAAAACTTATGAATGGAACATTGATAATTTATCAGAACAAGAAATCCTAAATAAATTACATCACATGTCCATGGCAGCCAATAGCTATGTCACTAATCATAATTTCAGTCAACCCGAAATCATTGACATACTTTCCACAAGATTTACAGGAATGCTTCATTTCTGGTGGGAAAAACATCTCACTCCTGACTCTAGGTCATCTATTAAACATGCCATTAAACGCGATGAAGATGGGACTACCATCTTTGACGAACGTACAAGAATGGGAATTTCTGATGCAGTTAACACATTATTTTATACAATCATCCAACACTTCGTAGGTACCTCTAGTCATATTACCTCCAGAATTCATGATCAACTCAGTAACCTTAGATGTCCCACCTTAAGTGACTTCAAATGGTACAAAGATGTTTTCATTTCTCGAGTTATGCTTAGGGACGATAGTAACCAACCATTTTGGAAAGAAAAATTCATAAATGGTCTCCCAAAATTATTTGCCCATAAAATCAGACAAGTCCTTAGTAATGAAACATGTCACATTAACTATGATTCTTTAACTTATGGAAATATAATTACAGTTATTCAAAAAGAAGGATTAAAGATGTGTATCGATATGAAACTAAATGCCCAAATGAAATCAGATAAGAAAACAGCTAAATATGAATTAGGAAATTTTTGTGAACAATATGGCTTACCCCCCTTACCTCCTTCAAGGAGAAAAAAGGCAAGCAACAAATTTATTCCTTATCATTCAAAACAAAAATTTAAACCTTATAAAACCAACTTTAAATCAAACAATTTTTATTCCAAAAATAAATTTAGACAAAAATTGGTCCAAAAAACCAAATCATCAACTAAAGAAAAAATCTTTTGATAAGAGTAAAATCAAATGTTTTAAATGCAACAAGACTGGCCACTTTGCAAATAACTGTCCAGTTAAAAATATTATTAATCAATTAAAAATCAGTCAAGAAGAAAAAGAAAAACTCATACAAACTTTAGAATTAAGAAATATTGATTCAGAAGATGAAATGAGTAAAGATGACATCTCTTTGATGGAATCTTCTTCTCAAGAATCCGATGAACATTCTTCCCCAGACATTACTTTTGGGTGTAAGGATGCTTGTGATTGCAAAACAATCAATGTTCTTTCCAAACAAGAAGAACAAGAAGAACTATTAATTGATTTAATAAGTAAAATAGATAATCCTGAACTTAAAACCGAATACCTCAAAAAATTAAAAAATTTAATCACCCAAGAAAATATAATTAATCCTCCCCCACAAAAAATTAGCCTAACTACAACTTTTGATAAATTTTCTACTAATAAAAAGGAAACAACAATCCAAGATTTGCAACAAGAAGTAAAAACAATTAAGCATCAAATTCATGCCCTGCAACAAACACATTTAGAACTTACAAATAACAATAACGAAATGAAACAAGAGATAAATTTACTTAAAATCAATAATCAATTTCTTAATTTACAGGATCCTCCTAAAAATCTTTTCCCAAACCAATCCCCAGTAAATAATGAAGCTGAAACTTCTGAAAGTAATACTATAAGTACCATACGGCAAATCCAATTGAAAAAATGGTACACTACTGTACAACTCAAAATAAAAGATTTCCAATTAACAATTTCAGCCCTTATTGACTCTGGCGCAGACCTTAATTGCATCCAGGAAGGCTTAATACCTTCAAAATATTTTGAAAAAACAAAAGAATCCTTAAGATCAGCCAATGGAACAAAAATGGATATTAAATACGAAATCCCTAAATCCCATATATGCCAAAATAATGTCTGTTTCAAAACTTCGTTTGTCCTAGTAAAAAATTTAACCGATAAAATAATCTTAGGACTTCCTTTCATTACCTTTATTTATCCCTTCAAAACTGAATATGATGGTATTATTACCTATCCCTTTAATGAACCAGTTAAATTTACTTTTCTTTCTAACCCAGAAATCCATACCCTAAAAGCATTCCAAGAAAATAATATTTCAAAAACCATTAATTCCATTCAAACAAAAACTAAACAAATGGCTTTTCTTCAAGAAGAAATTAATTTTAAAAGAATTGAAAATCAACTCCAAAATTCTTCTCTTCAACAAAAAATCAACACTTTCGAGGAAAAAATCATCCAAGAAATATGTTCTGATATCCCTACTGCCTTTTGGCACAGGAAAAAACACATTGTTTCTCTTCCTTACACCCAGGAATTTAATGAGAAAAATATTCCTACCAAGGTTCGCCCAATCCAAATGAGCCATGAAATCATGGATTTCTGTAAAAACGAGATTAATGACTTACTTAACAAAAACATTATTCGTCATAGTAAATCACCTTGGTCTTGCCCTGCCTTCTATGTTCAGAAAAATGCTGAACTAGAAAGAGGGACTCCTCGATTAGTCATCAATTATAAGCCTCTCAATTCAGTCTTAGAATGGATCAGGTATCCCATTCCCAATAAAAGAGACCTCATTAATAGATTAAACAAATCCGTTATCTTTAGTAAATTTGATATGAAGTCAGGATTTTGGCAAATCCAGATAAGTGAAACCGATAAATACAAAACCGCATTTCTCACACCTTTTGGCCATTATGAATGGAATGTTATGCCATTCGGCCTAAAGAATGCTCCTAGTGAATTCCAAAATATAATGAACGATATTTTTAACCCCTACAGTCATTTTTCCATCGTCTACATTGATGATGTCCTAATCTTTTCACAGTCAATTGACCAGCATTGGAAACATTTACACAAATTCTTTTCCATAATAAAAAATAATGGTTTAGCTATTTCTGCCTCGAAAATCAAATTATTCCAGACCAACATTCGCTTTCTTGGATTCAACATTCACCAACTTCAAGTTAGACCCATCGATAGAGCCATTCAATTTGCTGATAAGTTCCCGGACGTCATTTTAGATAAAAATCAATTACAAAGATTCTTAGGATTACGTAGCCGATTTTTACAAAAATCTTAGGAAACACTGCAAACCTCTATTTGATAGATTACAAAAAAATCCTCCCCCCTGGACTTCAATTCATACGACCTTAGTTAAAGAAATTAAAAGTCATGTTAAAACATTACCATGCTTAGGCATTCCTCTTCCTAATTCCTATAAAATTGTAGAAACTGATGCCTCTGAAATTGGCTATGGAGGTATCCTCAAACAACAAACTTCTCCCAATCATCCAGAACAAATAGTTCGTTTTCATTCTGGGGTTTGGAACCCGGCCCAATCAAACTATAGTACTATCAAAAAAGAAATTTTATCAATTGTTCTATGTATCAGTAAATTTCAAGATGATTTATTAAATCAAAAATTTTTAGTCCGAGTTGATTGTAAAAGTGCAAAAGATGTTTTAGAAAAAGATGTTCAAAACATTGCTAGTAAACAAATCTTTGCCCGTTGGCAAGCAATCTTAAGTATTTTTGATTTTGAAATTGCATTCATTAAAGGCAGTGACAATCACATCCCAGATTTCCTAACTCGTGAATTTCTACAGGGCGCCAACTCATGAAGCCCAGTTCCTCTTCCTCCAAAGGGAGAAATCCCGACAAATCAAAATCAATATCCAAGTCATCTCTACCTATTAAAACAGAATCAATATCCAAGTCATCTCCACCTATTAAAACAGAATCACCTGAGTCAAAACCAAGCATTACTCCAAGCATTGTTCCTTATGCAGAACATCCTCCTATTCCCCTAGTCAATCAATACAGTGCTCTCGGTAGCACCCTCAGTCCAACTAAACTCAATTATCAGTCCGTTTTAGTAAACCAGTATGATCCCTACAAAACCGGATACCCTCCAGTTATTTATAAAAAATCATCTCCTTACATTACCAGAACCGAACAGTTCATGTTTTATGTTGAACCTTCCCTGAGTCATCTAAAAAATCCTGCATCTTTAGTAAAGCATTTTTTTGGCCCCAATACTCATTATCCTCCGGGAAAACCCTTGGCATTCTATAGAGACATTCTATTCAAAACTCAGTCACTCTTTATTAAACCAATCCATGATCCAAAAGATCCATCAAAAATATTATATCATTCTCTTTACATAATCCGTATTATTTCATTATCACAATGGGGTGATTCCCCTTCTACTCCTCACACATATGAATCCATTACCTTTACCTATCATGAGTACATTAAAGCATGGAGTAAAATCTTCCTCTATCAAACAGAAGATTTTTCCCATTCATGGTTTTTAAATTTTGATCGAAGATTCAACCGTCAATTCCCCATGTGGTTCGGTGATTGGTGGGATAACCACGGTTGCCCTTATGAGCTATTACCCGTTGATCTCCAGAATGCAGCTACAAAATTTAGTTCAGTCATGACCTTCACCGACTATGAAAAGAGATTTTCCCTCACTCTCCAATTCATGTCCAAATACAAAATCCCTTGGATCTTCAAATGACAATATAAATTGGATCCTGAAAATTTTATGGTCCTCAGACAATTCTTAGTCAAATGGTGGGATAAATTCAATTCCGAAAGAGTCTTATCCCAGTTCAGTGAAGAATTTTCAGTTAATCCATCCAAATCTGGAAATATCATTCCTACCCAGTCAACATCTCCAATCCCTCAGTTAAATACTCAAGCTCCTCAGTTACCATCTTCTTCTAAAAACAAAGCCTCCAGTTCATCTTCATCTTCCAAAGCAGAAGAATTAAAAGAATTGGCCAGACAATTATTAAAGCAGGCAGCTACTTTATCATCAGATGAAGAAAGTAATCCTTCACCATCAGAATCATCGACTCATAGTCATCAAAGCTCTCCCAGTCATCCAATCAAGTGGGCCGATTATGAAGATAGTCAAGACCCATATGCCGATTTCCAGTAAAACAAGATAATCAAGACCCAGATGCAGACAGACTACTATTCATCAACAGTTAATTGCAGACAAACTACTATTCATCAACAGTTAATCTCGTGGCAGACCAATCACTATTCATGAACAGTGCAAGACAGACTAATATTCATCAACAGTTAATTGCAGACAAACTACTAGTCATCAACAGTTAATCTCGTGGCAGACCAATCACTATTCATGAACAGTCAAACTTTTACTATTCATTACTTTTGTAACTCCTATATATAGGAGCCCTCAGTTTTATTGTAACCCAGACTTTCATTTTCCTCTCTTCTCATCTCTTTCTCTCTAAGTCAGAACTTCCCTTAGTTAACTCTTGTACTGAGCATCTGTGCTCTTCACCTCTTTCATGCATTGATTTAAACCGTAAGTTTGTAACTCTTAATCAAGTTAAATATATATATATATATATATATATATATATATATATATATATATTATTTAACTCTTTAATCAAGTTAAATAATAGTACGCTTTAAAAGTACTATTATTTATATTGGCTCTGATACCAAAACACGGAAGCATAATATATTTAACTTGATTAAAGAGTTACAAACTTACAAATAAATATTTAATGCATATGTAAGAGCGGGGCTATGTTTACACGAGTATTTTACTGGAGAGAGAATGGGAAGAGAGGAGAGGAGAAGAAGATGAAGATGAATTGGAGGCCTTTTTCTTCTGGGAAGAGGATGGTGACTGCTTTGTCTTCTTGGAAGAAGATGGTGACTGAGGAGTTGGAGAGGTTAACTGCGAGATTGGAGGGGCCGGCTGAATGGAAACCGGAGCTTTTGAACTCGAGGGAATAACTGTGAATTCTTCACTGAATTGAGTTAAAACTCTCTCAGGGTCGAATTTATCCCACCATTTTACTAGGAATTGTCTTGTAACCATGTATTCTTCAGGTTCAATTTTGTATTGCCATTTCAGAATCCAAGGAATTTTATACTTTGCCATAAATTGAAGAGTGGGAGAAAATCTTTTCTCATAATCTGAAAAGGTCATGACTGTAGTAAATTTTGTGACTGCATTCTGGAGTTGTGGAGGGAGAAGATCATAAGAGCAACCATGGTCATCCCACCAATTGCAAAACCACATAGGGAACTGGCGATTGAATCTTCTGTCGAAATTGAGGAACCATGAATGACTAAAATCCTCGGTTTGATGGAGGAATATTTTATCCCATGCTTCCATGTAGTCATGATACGTGAATGTGATTGTGTCTAATGTGTGGGGAGTAAAGGGGGGATCACCCCATTGGGCTAGCGACATGATTCGGATTATATAAAGGGAATGATATAATATCTTGGATTGGTCTTTAGGATCAAGGATTGGTTTAATGAAAATTGACTCGGTTTTATACAGGATGTCTTTATAAAATGATAATGGGGGTTAGCCTGGAGGATAATGAGAGGTTGGACCAAAATGACTTTTTACTAAAGAAACAGGGTTTTTTAGATGACTCAAGTTAGGTTCAATGTAAAATAGGCCATGGGCGACCCTGATAATGTAAGGGGAGGATTTTTTATAAGTAATTGGACGGTTAGATGAGGAGCTTGATTTGTAAGGGTCGAACTGGTTGACCAAAGCTGATTGGTAACTGGGCATATTTGGACTAAGAGTACTACCAAGCGCACTATAATGGTTGACTAATGAAACAAGAGAATAACCTGTAAAAGGAACTATGTTTGATTTTGACTCAGGTGATTC
This sequence comes from Fragaria iinumae, assembly GCA_009720345.1. NCBI lineage: Eukaryota > Viridiplantae > Streptophyta > Magnoliopsida > Rosales > Rosaceae > Fragaria > Fragaria iinumae. Next base: position 13,583,705 of record CM019120.1, read on the forward strand.
TGGCTTGACTGGAGAGGATGCTGTAACTTTTGTTTTTCCGGGATTTCTCCCTTTGGATGAGCTAGACATTATGCTGTGGCGCCCTGTAGGAATTCACGAGTTAGGAAGTCTGGGATATGATTGTCACTGCCTTTAATGAATGCAATTTCAAAATCAAAGATACTTAAAATTGCTTGCCAACGGGCAAAGATCTGTTTACTAGCAATGTTTTGAACATCTTTTTCTAAAACATCTTTAGCACTTTTACAATCGACGCGGACTAAAAAATTTTGATTTAATAAATCATCTTGAAATTTACTGATACATAAAACAATTGATAAAATTTCTTTTTTAATAGTACTATAATTTGCTTGGGATGGATTCCAAATTCCAGAATGAAAACGAACAATTTGCTCAGGATGATTAGGAGAAAGTTGTTGTTTGAGAATACCTCCATAACCTATTTCAGAGGCATCAGTTTTTACTATTTTATAGGAATCGGGAAGAGGGATTCCTAAGCATGGTAAGGTTTTGACATGACTCTTAATTTCTTTGACTAAGGATGTATGTACGGAAGTCCAAGGGGAAAGATTTTTTTGTAATCTATCGAACAGAGGTTTACAATGTTTTCTAAGGTTTTTGTAAAAATCTGCTACATAATTTAAAGATCCTAGGAATCTTTGTAATTGATTTTTATCTAAAATGACGTCTGGAAATTTGTCAGCGAATTGTATTGCTCTATCAATAGGTTTAATTTGGAGTTGGTGAATGTTAAATCCAAGAAAACGAATGTTGGTTTGGAATAATTTGATTTTTGAGGCAGAAATAACTAGACCATTATTCTTTATTATGGAAAAGAATTGGTGAAGATGTTTCCAATGTTGGTCAATTGATTGAGAAAAGATTAGAACATCATCAATGTAGACAATGGAGAAGTGACTATAAGGATTGAATATATCGTTCATTATGTTTTGGAATTCGCTAGGTGCATTTTTTAATCCGAAGGGCATAACATTCCATTCATAATGTCCAAAAGGCGTGACAAATGCAGTTTTGTATTTGTCGGCTTCACTAATTTGAATTTGCCAAAATCCTGATTTCATATCAAATTTACTAAAGATAACAGATTTGTTTAATCTGTTAATGAGATCTCGTTTATTGGGAATGGGATACCTGATCCATTCTAAAACTGTGTTAAGAGGTTTGTAATTTATAACCAGACGGGGGGTCCCTCGTTCGAGTTCAGCATTTTTCTGAACAGAGAACGCTGGGCAAGACCAAGGGGATTTACTAGGGCGAATAATATCTTTGTTGAGTAAATCATTAATTTCGTTTTTACAAAAATCCATGATCTCGTGACTCATTTGAATTGGACGAGCTTTAGTGGGGATGTTTTTCTCATTGAATTCTTTGATGTAGGGTAGTGAGACAATATGTTTTTTCCTGTGCCAAAAGGCAGTAGGAATATCAGAACATATTTCTTTGATTATCTTTTCTTCAAAAGTTTTGATCTTTTGCTGAAGAAAAGAGTTTTGGAGTTGATTTTCAATTCTTTTGAAATTAATTTCTTCTTGGAGAAAGGTTATTTGTTTGATTTTTGCTTGAATGCAACCGAGAGTTTTTGAAATATTATTTTCTTGAAATGCTTTTAAAGTATGGATTTCGGGGTTTGAAAGAAAAGTAAATTTAACTGGTTCATCAAAAGGGTAGGTAATAATACCATCATATTCAGTTTTGAAAGGGTAAATTAAAGTTATGAAAAGTAGTCCTAAAATTACTTTATCAGTTAGATTTTTTACCAAGACAAACGAAGTTTTGAAACAAACATTGTTTTGGCAGATATGGGCCTTAGGGATTTCGTATTTAATATCCATTTTTGTTCCATTAGCTGATCGTAAAGATTCTTTCGTTTTTTCAAAATATTTGGAGGGTATTAAGCCTTCTTGGATGCAATTAAGATCCGCACCAGAGTCAATAAGGGCTGTTATTGTTATTTGGAAATCTTTTATTTTGAGTTGGACAGTAGTGTACCATTTTTTAAGTTGGATCTGGCGTATGGTACTAATAGTATCAGGCCTTTCGGCTCTGAAAATAATACTATTAAAGAGTTACAAACTTACAAATAAATATTTAATGCATATGTAAGAGCGGGGCTCTGTTTACACGAGTATTTTACTGGAAGGGTCCTATATATATATATATATATATATATATATATAGGACCCTTCCACTAAGGGATCCCTTTTTTTGACATATATGAGGGATGGGGGATTACACCAACTTTTCAATCACAAAATCACATCTTCACCGTTCAATATGTAGTTCTATATGAGTAGATCACTTCTGTAAATTTTCAGAAATTTTGGTAATCATTAAGACATTCAAAACTACAATTTATAATTATAAGCATGAACGGTTCATGTTTGGCAGATTTGATTCGTTCATTGATTTAATCTTGTTCGACACCTTAACGATCACCAAATTGGCTGAAAATTTGCAGAATTGATCTATATATAAGAACCAACAAACTGAACGGTGGAGATTCAAAAATATAATCGAAAAGTTTGTGTAATCCCTCATCCCTCATATAAACCAAAATAAGGGATCCCTTAGTGAAATATATATATATATATGTATGTATTCTATGATCTCTCATCAGTCATCACCTATATCTCAATTCTGGATTACATTTCATCGTAAACCCCTAAAGCCAGCGTACCCTAAGTTATTCGTAGCATAAGTATGTCAGACTACCACCGCCAGTATTACACCGAAGTTGAGTGGATAGGACGGCCACCCTCCATGGAAACAATTAGCGTCGCCTTGCTTCCCATCCGGTTCAGTATCTACATGCCACACCAAGATCCCAAACTCTTTGAATCTGAAACAAGTAGTCTCTTTACGCTTCATCGTGACGAGTTGCCATTAATGCTGTATTGTTTTGGTGCCACTGCTTTGAAGACAATAGGCGACCGTGTTGAACAGTTGTTGAAAGAAGATTTGTTTTCTCAAGCCTGGTCAGAGTTGAAGAAGTACCATTCGGGGAATGAGAGGCTTGAGTTTACGAAGAAAAGGACCATGAAGGTTCTAGAAAGCCTTATGCCTATTGCACAAGAGAAGCATCGAGACGTTGTTGCCAACATATTCAATGTGCTTGCTACTATGCCTGAAGACGCTTTTGTTATCAATGTGAACATATATATCGTCACTTGTAATCCTCCTTATATAGAGAATTGAGTGGCTAGGGGTTTGCGAATGACTTGCATACCAAGGTCATCGAATCTTCTAATTGAATTAGGAAAGATATTTTCCTAACCGAGCCTTCTGACGACATATCTTCAAGATATCCTGCAAATTTTCTACCAGTAATTACCTAATGTAACAAGAAAAGAAATAAAAGTATTTGGATCGCTGGTATCGGTCCATGGGCTAACTTACTTGTAAGATAACCAATATAAAATTGGGCCCAAACATTGCCCCCTAGCCCCTTGAGATCTAGGCCCAGTTTACCAAACGTGATCGAAGAGGGCTAACCCTTCAACTCCTACGAAAGGTGCCTTTAAACCTCAAAAGGGTATATTCGTAAAAGACGCCAAACGAAACCTCGTCTCACGAAGAGACACGAACGTGTCCTTCTGAATTAAAACACAACGTTTCGAAGAACCCTTTCAGTTCTTTATAAAACTCTGAACACTTCACTGTTCAGACACAGAAACCCAAAAATGGCTCCAACACACTTAACCGCTGAGACCGCTCAAGAGTTCAAAGCAAAAATGCTTGGCCTAAAACCTCATGATTCTACAATCAAATCCAGTCTCAAACTTTTTACATATGCTACAACAAGCTTAGGGCCGTGGATGGACCCAGTACCTCTTTCGACTCGCGAAGATTATCAACATGCAACCTGAATCTCCATCCTGGCTTTTAGAAATTCTGCAGCAAACTTCCGGAAATGGCAGATAAGCCATCAATCTGTGAGAATAGGGGTGTGGCTTTACCCCTCTGCACACATGCTCTTTTGGTACCAGAATCGCAGAGCCCTGGATTTAGAAAGGTGGAAGCAAGCGGGTATTGTAGATGCGATTGATTTAAGCTTCCAACTTCAGAGCACAGGAGCGAACAGGGCTCCGATGATGGTAGCAACTTATTTCTGGGATACCTCAAGCAATACCTTCAATTTCAAATTTGGGCAAATGGGCATCACGCTGCTAGACTTGTATGCAATTACAGGCCTTCCAATCTCCAACAAGCCCTACCAGAAAAGTGATTTTGAAAGGGGAGAAGTAGCCTTTGAAGCCGATCCCAGTCGCCGCAATTTCTGTAAGTCTTAGGAATTTTGGGCTGATCATTATTTTACTCAGAGCAGTGAGGTTAGTGGCATTGCATTTCTAGAACTGTGGCTTACTAAATTCATAGTCTGCACTAGCACTCAAAAGATAACTGATATTTGGGTTTGCATGGCTACCCTTCTGTTCAATGGTCATAAACTAGGATTAGCCCAGATGACCTTAGCTATGCTGTACCGAGCCCTTTATAATCTGTCCCTCCATCCGTTCAACTATAGCACTATATCAGGGCCCCTCTGGATATTAGACCTTCGGCTGCAGATATACTTTGTTCAGTTCAGGCATCCCTAAATTACAGATTTCCCAGATAATCAAGTATTAGGAATGACATTCGTCGGAGTTAAATCTCATGATCCTCTTGACTATTCTGATTGCTCCCAACATCTGTACACCCTGGATGCCAGCAAACTGATGCTTAACCGAATGTATCCAAAAGCATTGGCGAACAAGTTCATGTGGTGCACAACTCATTCCCCTGAAGCTATGCATCTGTTCGAGCAAGCTATCTCCATTGTTGATTTGAGACTTCCTGATGATGCTGGTTTTGAACTGTACGCACCAAACCACTTCGCTCGCCAACTTGGCCTTCAACAGGAAATACCCTTCCCTCTGTTCGAAAGTGTGAACATGTATACTTCTTGGTGCTTGAAAAAGAAAGGGAAGAAGAAAACTGACGACCCTCGCTTTCAGCCTAACTTTACTCAGTTCAAGGTGAAGGTTAGAAGTATTAGCCTCTTGTTCGCTAGCAAGGAAGTCAATCAAACGTACAATGCCTGGTGGTCTAGGATTTGTGGCAAACTCTGGACTATGGATCCTCTGCATCTTTTCATAATCATCTTTCCTAATGGTCGGATCCTGCTGCCTTCAGAAGATCAAGCTCTCTTTGGTGAGCCTGCTTCTGCAAGTAGTGCACCAGCATTGACATCAATAGCGAACCAAGAACCGGTCCAAGACGATGAGGTAAAGATGATTTATTGAAAAACCTCAAAATCTTATTATTTGAAAAACCACTAACTGGTTTTATATCTGATTGTGTAGGGTGGAGAGGACATTCCAAAACCCTGTCAACCCTCATCATCACAAGTTCCTTAGAAGAGAAGAAGAGAGGAAGCCCCGGATTCGGAGGTAGAACTAGAAGTTCCATTGGTATGAATCCCTTGTAGAATATGATACCCCGTTTTGTGTTGCATTTAAACATCTAATGACTTTCTGAACTCTGCAGGTTCGCAGGCGAAGGAATGCAACTCCAGCTGATGAAGATGTTACTATTCTAGATCACGACCCTGAAGAAGACGATCACATAACTTTAAACGAGCTTTTTCACAACATCCTACCAGTTTGCCATGCCACCCCTATAGCTACCATGGATGACTCAGGGAGACGTGTTCCCTTTGGCCCTGTTGGAGAAACTGAGAGAGATTCTAGAACTGAAGCTTCAAACGTTCCTAAGGAAGTTAACGATGCTCAACAGCAAAGTGAAACTGTTGTTGAAGAAGGAGGGTCACTGATATTGCTCGTGAACGCCTCTTCTCCTGACCGTGATAATGTTCCTCCAGTTGCAACGCCAACTCTTGTTTCTGCAACTGAGGATATCACAGCTGCTCACATTGAATCTGATGAACCAAGGGCTACAGCTGCTGCGGAGGAAACAGATATGGGAGAAAACCTTGCCCCCCCAAGCTACTGAGGTATACTTCTTAAAATTCTCTACATAACTTATATCCATGAATTATAATACTGACTGTTGAAATATGCAGGAAATTGATCTGGAAACGTCTGATTTTGTAGCACAAGCAACATCTGTGAGAGAAGAAGCAGTTCTGGTGAATAGTGAGATTCTGAACACTACTTGTTCGGATCCTCCTATTGTATCATCACCCCAAGCTTCTATGGAGGCGGCTTTGATGGATGCCCTCGAGATGCCTTCACTTGCTCCAGAGGTGGTTGCTGCCAGAGATCTACTAAGCAATTTGGAACAAATCAACCTGGCAAACAAAGAATGCATGCCTCAGATTTCCAAGGCCATAGCAACCCTGCGGTCTTGCGCGAACGAATCAGAGATGAAGCACCTAGAAGACCTTGAGTTTGGCCTTGAGCATCTTCAAGAGACCTTGCATCAGAAGGAAAAAACCGCCAGCGAATGTCTCCACAAACAAGCAATCTTGGAGAAAAAGTTTCGGAGTGAAAAGGAATAACTCGGTTCTCAGCACAGTTGCATCCTTACTGGAATTAATGCTGAGATCAGATCCTTAGAAAAACAGCGAGCTTATATAGATGTTAAAATTGAAGCTGCTAAATAAAGGAAGATTCAGTACGTTCAAGCTGTTAAAACCAAGATCCTAAAGCTCGAGAAACTCAAGGAAGCGACCCTTGCTGCTGCTCAGGCAACCAAGATGGCTAAGGATGATACTGAAGCCGGCCGGACTGATCTGAAGCGTACCTTGCTTGACATCCATCTTCTGGGCAAACTTGTATGAATGCATGCATATGTAAACCATGGGCCTTTTATGGGCTTTATCTATTTATAAGAATATATTTCTTCGAGCCCAATCTGTTTTTCAAACCTCAAATGGCTTAGTCAACAAATCCAGGCCTAAGCCCAAATCATTAACTATACAGTTATGACTGAGATTTGAAAAGGCAACCATATCACCTTGATCCTCTCGCGCCTGCCCAACTGGCCAATATGACGGTTTTGAAAACTGCGACGTTTACTCAGCCTTAATTACCACGCAACGTTTCAAACTGCGTACACCCATGCATATTCCTCTATTTAAAGGAAGAAAAGCTAGGCTCTATCTGCAAAAACCAAACGCAATGGCTTCTTCTTCTTTCATTTTCTTCCTTTCCTTGAAATTCTTTCCCCCAGATTTCCTTAGTTTCCAATAGAAACCCTTAAGATCTAACCTCGAACCTGGGTCAAATTAACCTCGGGTGGTCCTCTTGGTACGAACTGGCAAGAAAAGTGGATGCCTTGATGCTTGATTCTTGTTAGGGAGTGCATAGGAGGATAATGGGAAACACCAATCTGACCATCACCATGGTTGGAGAGGTGTTTTCTTCTGGAATGACCTCTTGATGCGATCTGGCAAGAAAGATGGAGATGTCAGATATCCGCATCGGTGAACCAGGGGGTTATTCTGCCTAAAGCATGAAACTGGCAGCACCGTTGGTGAGGAAAACCAAGCCATATTAGAAAAATAGGGTAGTTTATGGTATCAGAGCCACTTTCTGGCTCTTTTTGTTTTGTGTAAAGGTTATAGCCACAAAGCCAAGCAATAAAGTTAATTTCTGAACACTTTGTTGTTCCAAATTTCAATCTGCAACTGTGTTTATTGTATTATGTGCAACACAAACCAGAAAAACAGAAGAAAAAATTAAAACCGCAGGAATCGGTTTATGAAGAATATGTAAAGTAAATCAAAACCCGAAAAGTTTCGAAAATTCGCTACAAGATATATGTAGAGTGTTGCCCCCCAATTCAACCATGTGGCGAATGTAGAACCCAGGATATGGTTCAAAGAGTAAACAGTGGTTGAACTCTATACTGTCGAATCTTGCCTCCCAGTCGCGTTCGTCGGAGGTGGATCGTCAAATTCCCAAACGCTGGGGAAGTACTTCTTAAGGTAACGTCCATTGATAGGGTTACGGTGAATATCGCCATCAATATCCCTAAGCTTGTAAGCACCGTTGCCGTAAATCTGATCAATCACAAAAAGACCTTCCCACTTAGGGGACCATTTGCCTCGACCATGTAGCTTCTGACCAAGGGGAAGTATAACTTTCCAGACCAAATCTCCAACCCCAAAACTACAACCGCGAGTGCAGTTGTCATAGATTCAAGCTACCCTCTTCTTTTCAACCATCAAATGATCCAAGGCAGCCATTCGCTGGAGATCCAAGTCCTCGTGTTCCTGCCACATCGCTTGCACATAGTCATCTCCAAGTAACTGATGTTGCTCCCGGACTCGCAGTGATTGCACATTAATTTCAAGTAAAGGACAACGTCATGGCCAAATATCAGTCCATAGGGCGTCGTGCCAGTTGGGGTCCGTTTGGAAGTCATGTAGGCCTAAAGTGTGTTGTCCAACTCGTTAGGCCAATCGCTTGGATTTTCTGCCAACATTCGCTTTAGAATGGACAAGATGATCTTGTTGTTGGCTTCTGCTTGACCATTGGATTGAGTATAATAAGGGGTAGATTGTAAGAACTTGATCCCATAATCACTGAGAAACTCCTGAGTTTCGTCAGCCATGAAAGCTGCCCCCCTGTCCGCCACCAAACATTCTGGAATACCATATCGGCAAATGATATTTCTGAAGATAAATTGGCAAACAGTCTTCGCTAAGGCTTCCTTGATAGGCTCTGCTTCCACCCACTTGGTGAAGAAATCAGTTCCTACTAAAATGAATTTATGTTGCTAGGAAGAGTAAGGGTGGATAACACCGACGAAATCAAGAGCCCAACCGCGACCCAGCCAAGGTTTAATGATAGGTTGCATAGGGATGTTAGGGATATGATGAACTGGACCATGTACTTGGCATTCTAAGCAATCCTTGGCAAAACTGATACAATCTTTGAGGATGGTAGGCCAATAAAAACCATGCCGGCGAATGAGCTAGCGCATCTTAGGACCAGCCTGATGTGATCCACATACTCCCAAGTGAACTTCGCGCATAATCCTCTTGGCTTCACGTATATAGATGCAGAGGAAATCAACACCATTCTCTCCCCTTCTCAACAACTCACCGCCCTTCAACACATAATTGAGAGCAAGGAACCTGAACTGCTTATCGGTTACAGTAGACGGGTTGATTAAATAATCCATAATAGACTGTCTCCAATCTACATCCAATGTATCAACTGTTGCGACTAACCATTCGTCATTGTTTTCCTTCCTTGCCATAAACGAGGGTAAAGTCCGCTTTTCAACTTTCAATATACGCTCGCGAACGCCATCAGCCAAACTAACTCCAGTTGCAATCGGAGCAAGTTCGTTGGCCGCAAAGTTCCGTTCGCGAGGGATGTGTTCTAAACACATAGTAGCAAACCTGTCCAACAACTCCAAGGCTCTTTCTAGGAAGGGGACTAAAGTGAAGCTGACACACTGAAATTTTCATCATAACTGATTGATGACCAACAAAGAATCACCAAGTATATCAATGTCCTGTGCTCCGACATCTAGCAACATCTCTAACCCTATTACGACAGCTTCGTACTCTGCTTGGTTGTTTGTACATCTCCAACCCTATTATGACAGCTTCGTACTCTACTTGGTTGTTTGTACATCTCCACTCCAACTGAAACGAATAAGAATATCTACCTCCATATAGACTGACCAACGAAATACCGGCTCCGGATAGATTGTCAGTGCTGGAACCATCAAAATACAAAGTCTAAGGCTGAAGATAAATAGCCCCAATGTCCAAATCTCGAAAGTAATGATCCTCAGAAATAGGATGGTGGAGTAGAAAGTCAGAGACCGCCTGACCGGTCTGCGCTCGAAGTGGTGTATATTGCAAAGAAAATTCTGATAAAGCAAACATCCACTTACCAATGAGTCCTCAAAGAATAGGCATCGTCAAAATATATTTAACTAGGTCGGTTTGAGCTACTACCACAGTTGTAAAAGAAAGCATGTAATGCCGGAGTTTACAACCCGCAAAGTACAAAGCTAAACACAGCCTCTCAATGGGCGAATACCTGGTCTCGGTATCCAAAAAGGTCCTACTCAAATAGTAGATGGCGCGCTTGGTTCGACCCTCTTGGTTAGTATCGTCTTGAGCCAAAAGGCCTGCAATGGAACTCTTAGAAGCTAAGATGTAGAGTTTTAAAGAAATACCGGGCTTAGGAGGAACGAGAATCGGGGGGTTCGCCAAATACTCCTTTATTCTGTCGAAAGCTTCTTGATGGCACGGTTCCCATACAAATTCCTTGGCACCCTGTAGTTTCAGCAGAGAGAAAAAAGGCTTAACTTTTCCAGCTGAATTTGAAATGAACCTCCTAAGAAAGGTAATCTTGCCCAATAGCTGTTGTAACTCCTTCTTTGTAACAGTCCGGCCCAGTCCATTGAGATATTGTCCGCTTTGGGCCCAACGACCCTCACGGTTTTGCTCTTGAGGTTTCACCCCAAAACGCGTCTCAATGTAAGGTGTTAGCTCTGCACATATAAGCATAGCAACTTGTCTCCCCCGGGCGATGTGGGATGGATGCACCTACTAGCTTGCTTGCTTAGTCAGGTCATCACAATCCACCCCCCTTTTAGGACCCGACGTCCGCGTCGGCACACTTCCGGCCGGGGACAGGCTCTGATACCAAATATAACAGTCTGATCCAGTCCATTGAGATATTGTCCGCTTTGGGCCCAACGACCCTCACGGTTTTGCTCTTGAGGTTTCACCCCAAAACGCGTCTCAATGTAAGGTGCTAGCTCTGCACATATAAGCATAGCAACTTGTCTCCCCCGGGCGATGTGGGACGGATGCACCTACTAGCTTGCTTGCCTAGTCAGGTCATCACAATAAAATAGAGTCTCTCAGGCTAAATTATAAATAAAAAGAATATTTATTAACATTTATGCTTTCCCAATTTAATTTCCAAGAAAACGAATGCATGTCTCAAACGATAATTCTCTTATTTATTGGAAATTAAATTGGGAAAGCATAAATGTTAATAAATATTTTCTTATTTATTTTTGTCCACTCACTCTAATTATTGCGAATGTTTTTTCCCTGGGCTCTTCGTTTTAAAATGCCCAGTCTGTAGAGTTTGGGTTAGTACGAGTAGGAGACGACGAGGCATAGTTACCCATTTCTCAGCCATATTTCACCAGTAGGTTACCTGTTTAACCTACTAGAGTATTTTCCTGCTCCTCTAGTGTATAGTAGCTCTGAATACTCTTTGAGATTTTTCGTTTAATGTTTCTGATGGTGTGCTTAGACTTTTGTTGTATTTTAGAATATACGAAGTTTGTAATTATTTTCTCACTTTCGTATAATTGTGGGTTGTTTTGGAGGATGCTCATTATTATTTAAGAAAGTAACACTTTAGTTTTCTAGGTTAGGGTTGTCCATTTTCAAGGGAGGTTTGCTTATCGGTAAATTTTCCTTGGAGGTGGTCCCCGCAGGACTTACCTCGGGTTTCGGGAGGGGGGGGGGAATTCAGGGTGGGTTCTGACAGTTGGTATCAGAGCTTTAGGTTTCATTTCCTACCTCCTTGGTACTACCATATTTGCCTAAGAAGCACATAGTTCCTATAGAGTGGTGATCCGACCGCGGCGGATTCACTAACATTTTATGTTTTGGATGCTATGTGTTATTGGGTATGTGTGATAGATCAGTTAGTCTTGTGTACAGACTACTAAATATCTTTTTCTTCAGGTAATTATGCCTCCTAGACGTCGACCAACGCAAATGAGGGTGATGAGATTAGAGGATTAGTTGGTTCTCTTGGGAACATGCTGAGAGGTGCCTTGGAGACAGTTCGCCACCCTCGATCTGTGAAAAAGAAAGATGTTTTTGATGCAGGAGCAATTGAGTTTAAGGGTGCCAAGGGACCCCTTGATGCATACACTTGGGTAGATAAGATGGAAAAAGCTTTCGAGAGCATTGATCTGCCAGAAGAAAAGAAAGTGAAGATGGCAGTGACTTTTCTGGATGATTCAGCTCATCATTGGTCGACTCTTGCTAGTAGAAATATTGGTTGTGCTCAGAATATTTCAGTCTTGGGAGCAGTTTAAGACGCTCTTCTTGGGTCAATATTTCAGTCATGCTCATCGTACTAGGATTCAGTCAGATTTTCTGAACATGAAGAAGAGGGATGATGAGGGTGTCATAGAGTTTGAGCAGAGGTTCACTACGTTGAGTTATCATGTCACGTCCTGGTTCTTAAGTTATTTTACGGTTATTTATTTTGGTATTATTTTAGTCTTTTACCGTTTTAAGTAACCGTTTACTATTTAAGACTCCAAAGTTGACTTTTTCTTCCGTATGGAATTTGGGAAAACTTTCTTCATGAAAGTCGTAGAGGATATTGTTACGAGTTCGTAGACATGCTATACGTTAAAATCGGAGTTAGCATGGAAAAGTTATCAATTAAAAATGTAAGTTTTATTGGGGTATTATTTTGGGGTGTTAAATTTTGGAGTTGGGTTATATTTATTAAGTTGGACCGGGCCCTTGTTTTGGGTCAAAGGCCCAAAAACATTTCTCCTCCCTCCCGATTCTCTCTTCTCCCACCCGATTTTCCTCTCTCTACACCCGGAAACTTTCTGGCCGTCGTCCGCCGCCTTCCGGCCACCACCGACCGCCAGACCGGTCCCGTTCGGACCCCCGCCACCTCCTCTTCCTTCCTGGGCTTGTGGCCGAGCCCCTAACGCCGCCGTGAAGGAGCAGCCGAGCCCGAAAGCCCCGGCTGCCGTGGTGGTTTTCTTGCCGGAGCTCCCTCCTCCGGCCACCATAGCCGGAGCTGCTAGGCTCAAAAGGAAGCCCTCCTCCCATGCAGCAACCCCTCCAAAGGACTCCCTCCCTCTTGAGCTAGGTAAGGAGAAATCGGCAAAGGAAATTCTATGGCTTATTAGGTGTTTTCGTTCGATTGACATAGTTAGGCTTGGAATTGGTGTTTGTGCTAGTTAGGAAAGTTGTAGAGGAGATTGAGAGGAAGATGCTCTTAAAATTTGGTAGTTATTGCAAGTCTCCGGAGTCGGCCGCCGGCCGCCGCTGTTTTGGGAAATTTTGTAGTTTTCGATGTGGAATATTAAGGGGATGTTAATGATGTGAATTTAGAAATTTTTGGAGGAATTTTGGATAGGTTTGGGATTTTTCGAAGTTTGGTATTTTAGCCATTAATTTGGATAGAATCCGGCCGTTAGATTATTGTTGTTTCGGCCGTAGAAGGTGGATTTAAGGCCGCTGGTATTTGTGGGGAAGTTTGGACGGTATTAATTTTAAGATTTGCAAAGTTGGGCAAGAATGAGAGTAGATAAGGCCACATTTAATTTTGCCTATTTTTTTATAAGCGTTGGTATATAGTTAATGATTTAATTATGTTCTTGGATCAGGACGTGAGGAAGCTCGAGCAGAAGAGGCTTCGGACCGACTTTAGGCTTAGGCCTAATTTGTGAGTGGACTTTTGGTTTAAATAATGTGCATGCAATTGTTTATTTGGTTGGACCATTTGACGTCATTTTTATTTGATGATTTTACTCATTGTGGTGAGTTACCGAAAATGAGATTTTCGGTAAATTATAATATATTTTTAAGGAGAGTATGTATATAAATGCTAGCTAGCGATATGTGTAATATCCCACATCGGCCAAACGGAGAGGGTTTATATGCTGTATATGTACATGCCCACCTCCAATATAACACGAGGCCTTTTGGTAGCTCAGCGGCTTCGGAGGGGATGGGTACTCCGAGGTTAAGCATGTTGATGCTAGAGCCATCCCAGGATGGGTGACCTACTGGGAAGCTGCTCATGAGCTGCCGGAAACAAAACCGTGAGGGCCGGTGGGCCCAAAGCGGACAATATCGTGTTACGGCGGAGCGGGTCCTGGGATGTGACAAATGGTATCAGAGCCACTCTGCCGTGTGGTGCGAGTGTGCCGACGAGGGCGTCGGGCTCCCAAGGGGGGTGGATTGTAATATCCCACATCGGCCAAACGGAGAGGGTTTATATGCTGTATATGTACATGCCCACCTCCAATATAACACGAGGCCTTTTGGTGGCTCAGCGGCTTCGGAGGGGATGGGTACTCCGAGGTTAAGCATGTTGATGCTAGAGCAATCCCAGGATGGGTGACCTACTGGGAAGCTGCTCCTGAGCTGTCGGAAACAAAACCGTGAGGGCCGGTGGGCCCAAAGCGGACAATATCGTGTTACGGCGGAGCGGGTCCTGGGATGTGACAAATGGTATCAGAGCCACTCTGCCGTGTGGTGCGAGTGTGCCGACGAGGGCGTCGGGCTCCCAAGGGGGGTGGATTGTAATATCCCACATCGGCCAAACGGAGAGGGGTTATATGCTGTATATGTACATGCCCACCTCCAATCTAACACGAGGCCTTTTGGTGGCTCAGCGGCTTCGGAGGGGATGGGTACTCCGAGGTTAAGCATGTTGATGCTAGAGCAATCCCAGGATGGGTGACCTACTGGGAAGCTGCTCCTGAGCTGCCGGAAACAAAACCGTGAGGGCCGGTGGGCCCAAAGCGGACAATATCGTGTTACGGCGGAGAGGGTCCTGGGATGTGACAATATGTGTCTGTCCACCTTAATGACATAGTATATAACTGCATTATGGTGTGACGTGAGCGTTGGACGCAAGCGTAGTAGCCTTATTTGAGTGTTTAATTCATATAAGGGGTATGGGTACATATTTATACACTCGTCTGTCCACCTTAATGGCATAGTGTATCACCGCATTAAAGCGTGACGTAAGCGTTGGACGCGAGCGTAGTAGCCCTATATAGATTATTATTAATTTATATAGGGAGTATGGGCGAGTGTAAATACATACATATATATATATATATATATATATATATATATATATATATATTTTAGCTTGAGAGGCTGTATTTTGATATATAGTTTTGAGCTGTAGAGGCTCGATATTTATAACGATAAGAGAATTATCGTTTGAGACATGCATTCGTTTTCTTGGAAATTAAATTGGGAAAGCATAAATGTTAATAAATATTTTCTTATTTATTTTTGTCCACTCACTCTAATTATTGCGAATGTTTTTCCCCTGGGCTCTTCGTTTTAAAATACCCAGTCTGCAAAGTTCGGGTTAGTACGAGTAGGAGACGACAAGGCATAGTTACCCATTTCTCAGCTACATTTCACCAATAGGTTACCTGTTTAACCTACTAGAGTATTTTCCTGCTCCTATAGTGTATAGTAGCTCTGAATACTCTTTGAGATTTTTCGTTTAATGTTTCTGGTGGTGTGCTTAGACTTTTGTTGTATTTTAGAATATACGAAGTTTGTAATTATTTTCTCACTTTCGTATAATTGTGGGTTGTTTTGGAGGATGCTCATTATTATTTAAGAAAGTAACACTTTAGTTTTCTAGGTTAGGGTTGTCCATTTTCAAGGGAGGTTTGCTTATCAGTAAATTTTCCTTGGAGGTGGTCCCCGCAGGACTTACCTCGGGTTTCGGGGGGGGGGGGGAGGGGAAATTCAGGGTGGGTCCTGACATTCTTAGTCTTAGGAGCGGCTGCATTAATGACGGCTTTGGCTTTGTCCCAGGCAATTCAATGCCTCTCTGATGGATGACAAAACCCAAAAAGTCTCCTGCATGTACCCCAAACACACATTTGGCGGGGTTCATTCGAAGTCCGTGTGCTCGCATACGTTCAAACACTTTCCTGAGGTCTGCAATGTGGTCCTGTTTGACTTTAGACTTGACTTCCACGTCATCGATATAAACCTCCAAGATCGTACCAAGAATGTCATGGAAAATAAGGTTCATAGCTCGCTGATATGTGGCTCTGGCGTTCTTCAAACCAAAAGGGAATACCACGTACTCAAAAGCTCCGATGAAAGCTGGGCAACGAAACGTTGTTTTGTGTCTGTCGACTTCAACAACCGGGAATTGATGATAACCAGCAGTACAGTCCATAAAAGAAAGCATCTCGTGTCCAGCGACAACATCAATGAGCATATCCGCCACAGGCATAGGGTACACATCTTTTGGAGTAGCTTTGTTCAAATCTCTATAATCCACGCAAACCCGTATCTTACCATTCTTCTTGTGAACATGGACTATTGATAGGAGCACAAAGTGTGACGTTCTTAATATGTTTATACCCTTTATTTTCCCTTTGTTAACTCTTATTTAGTTGATTTAGCTTTATATTTGTGTTTAGTGTAGAATAATTGCTTAAAGTAGAAATATGTAGGTTTGAGTGTTAAAACACATAGTAATTTTGGAATTGAAGAATTTGGTGTTAAAATTGTGCTAAGTATTTGAAATCCTTGTTTACTCAGGATTCATGTCTTAATCAGGATTCCATCTTTTCTCGAAGCCGAGTCTATGAAGGAAAGGCCCAAACCAAGTCCAATATGGAGAAGAAGATTTAAATTCAGCAGAATCCGGATCAAATCGGGAGAATTCCTGTGCACGTCTGCCAACTTCAACGGACTCTCCAGGACAGCTCACAATGAATCAGAAAACGTGCCATATATGGATAGAAAGATACGGGAGTCTAGTTTCCAAATCAATTGGAATGATCTCAATATCTATTTTCTAGAGGAAGTTATGACGTAATCTTCAGACGGAGGTCATTCTGCCGAAATTGAGAAGAACTAGGAATCCTAAACCAACTTGGTTTAGGCTTTGTGGCAGACTTCTCTAGGGTTTTTCCTCTATATAAAGCACGACTTCAAGGACAGAAGAGGATCATCAACCCGTACAAATAACACCAAAGCCTTTGCCGAAACTCCATCAACCTCCAAACACCACAATCCGATCCCACCTTCAGCATTTGTCCAAAGCAAGTAGCCTAGGACTCCGCTCACTCGAAGAATAGAACACGTAGGGATATTTTGAGAGTGAATTCCATCTTCTATTTTCGGATTGCTATGTGTTTGTTCTCGTTTATGTTTGTTTTAGGTTTTTGCTTAAGTATACTTCGATTCTTGTCTATGAGATAGAAGTACTTTTGAGCCATGTTTTGAATTAAAGTTTTCAATTTTTAATCAATGATTTTAGGTAATATGCCGTGAGTTTAATGTCTAAATACTTTAAGATTTTCGGTGCTATATTACATTATCATGTGTAGTTGATACAAGTAGTTGATATTGCATGTGTTAATCATCCAAAGTTCGACTTTGATACACTTAGTTGATAAGTTGCATTGTCTTTGTTTTTCACCGATTTTCTACCTATGTTTGATTTGGACTAGTGCTTAAACACATCAATTCTTTATGTGATACGTAATTGCATGATTAGTTTATGTGTGTGACCGATAAGTAGAGCACGTAGCCGAGCTTGTTGTGTCGCGATGTTGAATGAAACCCGTAGTCTAATTCTAAATTGGTCTATGTCATAGGAACCACGTAGGAACTTATGTGCATATCAAATTTAGGTTGTATATTTGCTCACGGTGTAGACTTAAATTAGATTAGAGATTGTCTTCTTTATTCTTACATGGTTGTTTGGTTGAGTTTGCATGATTGTTGGTTGATCACATGTATATATGTATAGAAGTAATTTAGGATTTATTATTAATGTTGTTCCGAAATTATAAAACCTTAAACCCTTTATGCTTATTTCGACATTTACATTAGATTAGATGGATCTACCCTGTAGTTGGATCCCCGGTTTAGAACGATCCCTGCTTGCTTTATACTACGATTGATTTGTTGACAGGGTTAATTGATGCGTGTGCAAATACGTCTTATCAAATGGCGCCGGGGATCCTTCGGGATCCTCGATCTTTTTAATTGTCAAAATTTGCATTGTATATATGTCTATATGTTTATATTTGTAAAGTTAAACCATAAATTTGTATATGATGTAACTGTGTTTTATTTTTGTCTTTCTACTTTAATACTTGTATGAATAATGTTGTAGGTTGTACTACACAGGAATAGGTAGGATCCCTTTTGTTAATTCTAGCCTTAACCCTTCTTGTTACCCTCGGGTTTGCATGAGGTTGTGGGCGGCTTTTATTAACACTTGGAGTCATGTTTGGTTCATAAGTTTGTTGCTAGCTGAGTACATTGGTACGCTCCTTCTATTACTCTGGTGCATGGGACCAAAATTGGATCTCAAGAGCCTTGAGGACATACATCTCGGTGATGGAGTTCTCATTGCTCACTAAACGAGTCCTACCATGTTCACTATCTCTGGATTGAGCTATTGACATTTAGAAACAACGCTTCAAGCTTGTGATCGAAACATCAATATCCAGGCCGCACGTCCACCGTGTCTTACCATCTAGAATCATTATTTATTTAAGTGTTTTAGTAGCGACTCGAAAATAAGCTTGTATGAATTTGTAATCTTAAAAGATTGGTGCCATGTATGATTTTTGTATTTAATTTATTTCGAAATTTTTCTCTAGATTTTCGAATTTGTTTTGTTTTCCTTTGCTTATTCTAGTTTATTGCTTGTGATTTCGTTTTATACTCATGCATACTAAACTTGATCTTGGCCGATTGGTTTTTCAGGTACTAGACGTGCATGCAACCACGACTCACTCGTTCGTCTTCACAAGGAGCTCTTGTTCCATTAAATCCCGAGATTGACCGTGCTTATAAAAACCAAAGAAAGAAGCAAAAAGAAGCATCAAGTAGCACGGTTGGACCTTTGGAATTTGAAGAGCAAGACCCTCTTTCTCCATTTCGGATCCATTCCGAATCTTCATTTTCATCCGAATCCGAAATTGATTGTGAGGAAGACAAGGCCGACATCGACATGACCGACTCACCACTCAAATCTGCTTTCGTTCCCACAGCCCCGGAATCACCTTCATGCATCGCTTTCACTGTGCCTAATGAAGCCAACTTCTCCATACCAGTTCAGTTACTTGGGCAATTGCCTAAGTACTCGGGATCACCAATGGAGGACCCTAATGTTCACCTTAGAGAGTTTCTCGATATCTGCAGATTGCAATCCATCAATCATCTTACTCCAGAAGGCCTAAAACTGCTTTTATTTCCTTTTACTCTTAAAGATGATGCTAAGCGTTGGTTGTATTCTTTGCCTGCAGGAATCATCACCAATTGGAATGAGATGACCTCGAAGTTCTTGAAACAATTCTTCCCTGCGCAACTCACGGAAGAAGCTAAGGAGGGAAATTCAGAACTTCACTCAAAAGGATGGTGACACTCTCTATGAGGCATGGGAAGAGTTTCAGGAACTTCAGAGGAAGTGCCCTCATCATGGAATTTCTTTGGACGAGTTAGTTCAAGCTTTTTATGAGGGACTTGACAACACCAACAAGGGTATGGTGGACTCTGCATGTGGATGCACATTTATGAACAAGACCGGACGGCAAGCATATAACTTGATTGAGGACTTGGCGGATAACAATCGTCAATTCAGCACCAAGAACTCAAGGAAGTCGGCAGGAGGCCGTGGTGGTGTCTATGACATTGAAGCTCGGAATCAAATGATCACGTTGGATAGGAAGCTTGATGTCTTGGTCAAGGCTTTCAATGGTTCGAACCTTGGCAACCAAGCTTGTGGAATTTGCTCACTTTCGGATCACTCTACAGATTCATGTCCGAATAGTGCTATGAGTGAGGAGGAGTTGAACTTTATGGGACAACAGAAGCAACGTTATGACCCATATTCGAACACTTACAATTCTGGAATTAGAGATCATCCGAATTTTCGGTGGAGTAACAACAATGCTCAACCGGCCAATATGCAAGGTCAAGGACCTCGTCCTTCAGGTTTGTTTGTGAGGCCTCAGGTACCTCAAGGTTTTGTCCCTAACTCTTCTAATTTCGTGCCTAATAATGCCAATGTTCAAGGTTCAAATAATAATGCTAGTTCTTCTACTCCTAACTATGATGAAATCTTGAAGTCCCTTGCTCAAGGGCAACAGAACTTAACATCTGCAACTCAAGCTTTAGTGACAGGTCAACAGGCTAATGCTAAAGAGATCACGGAGCTCAAGAAGCAGATGGGACAGGTTATTGATTTCATGGGTAAAATCCATGAAAGTGGTAAGTTGCCGAGCCAAACCTTGCCAAACCCGAATGCCGGACAATTCAAGATCGTTACAACTAGGAGTGGTCGAATTTTTGAGGAGCCTTTGTTGAAGAAGTCGGAGCCTTCTAAGGAAGGTGAGGCCGAGAATGTCTGTTTACAAGATGACGAAGATATTGAAGAGGTCTATGCCGAGAAGCAGCCGGACAAAGAGGCCGTGCCTCAGTCCGAGAGAAAGAATGACCATGCGGCAGTTCCTGCCGACAAGAAGAAGGTGCAAGAGGCCGTGCCTCTTGCAGTCCCTGCTGATCCGAAATCCACTCAAGCCGTGCTTGAGAAAGGTAAGTCTTCTAGCTCTAGTGGTTTAGTTTCTACTAATGTCCATGCTCGTGCCCCTTTCCCCAACAGGTTTGCTAAATCAAAGCACGATGAAGCTGATCATGCAATGATTGAGTTATTCAAGAAGGTGGAAGTAAACATGCCATTGCTTGAGTGCATTCAACAAAATCCAAAGTATGCGAAATTCTTGAAAGAGTTGTGCACCAACAAGAGGCTACCACGAGAGAAGAATGTAGCGATTTCTATGTCATTGACATGGAACCGGCGGATGCAGATGACAAAGAAATTCCCATTCTGTTGGGAAGACCATTCATGAGAACCGCCAGGACCAAAATTGATGTCTACTCAGGGGAACTAACTTTTGAAATAGATGGAGACATCATTAGTTACAATATTTTTGATGCAATGAGGTATCCTCTTCCTGAACTTTTTCGAGATTCTTTTTCTATTGACGTTGTGGATGCTCTTGCAGATGAATATGTGGAGACAATAGCTCAAGACACCTTGGCACTCACCTTGGCAAAAGGAATCGGATTTGATGCCATGGGGAACAAAATTGCAGTTTCTGCCGAGGCCGTGTCTCCGCCCTTATTTGCAACCGTGCAGTCACTTGAGGTGGCTGCCGAGGTATGCTACTCCTCCCCTAGTCCAATTCTCTGTCCATCTAACAAGTTTCTTCCTTCCATTGTCCAAACTCCAAAATTAGATCTCAAGGTTCTTCCGGAACATTTGAAGTATGTGTATTTGGGAGAGAATGAAACATTGCCAGTTATCATATCATCATCACTAGAGAAGGAGCAAGAGGAGAGATTGATCGAAGTTTTGAAAAGACACAAGACGGCCATAGGGTGGACCTTAGCCGACATCAAGGGAATTAGCCCTACAATGTGTGTTCACCGAATTTTGCTTGAAGATGGAGCATAGCCGACCAAGGAGGGTCAACGACGTCTTCATCCACCTATGATGCAAGTTGTGAAGGATGAGGTGACAAAGTTGCTCGATTGTGGAGTCATCTACCCAATTTCGGATTCAAGATGGATTTCACCGGTTCAAGTTGTGCCAAAAAAGAGTGGAATCACGGTGGTGAAGAATGATGAAAACGAGCTTGTGCCGCAAAGGACCGTAACCGGCCACCGAGTGTGTGAGGCTCAATGCAACAACAAGGAAGGATCACATGCCTTTACCATTCATTGATCAAATGCTTGAGAGGTTAGCCGGCCATTCCTTCTATTGTTTTCTTGACGGTTATAGTGGTTACAATCAAATAAGTGTTGCGGAAGAGGATCAAGAGAAGACAACGTTCACATGTCCCTTTGGCACTTTTGCCTACCGCCGCATGCCTTTTGGCTTATGCAATGCTCCAGGTACGTTTCAAAGATGCATGTACCACATATTTTCTGAATTCATAGGTTCTAAGATTGAAATCTTTATGGATGATTTTTCTGTTTATGGTGAAGATTTCGATACGTGCTTAGAAAATGTAGAATTTGTGCTTAGGAGATGTGAGGAAACTAATCTTGTGCTTAATTGGGAAAAATGTCACTTCATGGTTAATCAGGGTATAGTGCTCGGTCATATTGTTAGTAATAGGGGTATTGAAGTTGATAAATCTAAGATAGATATTGTGCGTCACTTACCCATCCCCACAAGTGTGAGGGATGTTCGAAGCTTTCTTGGACATGCAGGTTTTTATCGTCGATTTATCAAAGATTTCTCCAAGATAGCTCGACCTTTGAGTTCCTTGTTGCAAAAGGATGTGCCCTTCCACTTTGATGCCGAATGCAAGGAAGCTTTTGAGCGGTTGAAGACCATGTTGACATCGGCACCAATCATGGCGCCACCGGATTGGTCCTTGCCCTTCGAGTTGATGTGTGACGCCTCAGACTATGCCGTGGGGGCTGTGCTCGGACAGAGAAGAGACAAGCAGCCGTATGCCATTTATTATGCCTCTCGGACGCTCAATGATGCGCAACAAAACTACACCACCACCGAGAAAGAACTTCTTGCCGTGATCTTTGCTTTGGATAAGTTTCGTTCTTACTTACTTCAATCTAAAGTTATTGTTTATACTGACCATGCGGCTTTAAAGTATTTGTTGACAAAGAAGGATGCCAAGCCGAGATTGATTAGGTGGATATTGCTTCTCCAAGAGTTCGATTTGGAAATCAAGGACAAAAAGGGATTGGACAATGTTGTTGCCGACCACCTTAGCCGATTGGTGCGTGACTCGGATCCCGTGGCCATCCAAGAATGTTTCCCGGACGAGCAACTCTTCAAGGTAAGCAAGGTAAGTGAGGTAAGTGAGCCTTGGTATGCCGATATTGTGAATTATCTTGTTACAAAGCAATTTCCGAATTTTATGTCCTATCATGCTAGAAATAGACTTAAGGCATTAGCTAGATATTATGTGTGGGATGAACCTTATTTGTGGAAGCATTGTGTTGATCAAGTTATTAGGAGGTGTGTCCCAGAGAATGAGCATAGGTCTATTCTTAGTTTTTGCCATGATCAAATTTGTGGAGGCCACTTTGGTTCTCGTAGGACTGCTTTAAAAGTTTTAGAATGTGGATTCTTTTGGCCTACTATTTTTCGAGATGCTTATATGTATTGTGCTTCATGTGATAGATGTCAATGGACAGGGAATTTAGGACCTAGGGATGAGATGCCTATGCAACCTATTATACATGTTGAAATATTTGATTGTTGGGGTATTGATTTCATGGGGCCTTTTCCGAATTCTCAGGGAAATTTATACATTCTCGTATGTGTGGATTATGTTTCTAAATGGGTGGAAGCAAAAGCCACCCGGACTAATGATTCTCGAGTTGTTGCAGATTTCCTACGCTCTAATATTTTCTCCAGGTTTGGAATGCCGAAATTTGTTATAAGTGATGGAGGTTCCCACTTTTTCAATCGGACAATTGAAGCTCTAATGAAGAAGTATGGAATCAAGCATAAGGTGGCTACACCTTATCACCCCCAGACAAGTGGGCAAGTGGAGCTTAGTAACCGAGAGATCAAGCGGATATTGGAAAAGAGTGTGAAGCCATCACGCAAGGATTGGAGCCAACGACTTGATGATGCACTATGGGCATATCGGACTGCATTCAAAAATCCCTTGGGGATGTCACCGTTTCGTATGGTGTACGGCAAAGCTTGCCACTTGCCTGTGGAGTTGGAACATCGAGCTTGGTGGGCGGTTCGGACTTTTAATATGGATATTGATGAGGCCGGATTACACAGGAAATTGCAGTTGTGTGAACTTGAAGAAATCAGGAATGAAGCCTATGATTCTGCCGTGATCTACAAAGAGAAAACCAAGGCGTTCCATGACAGGATGATTCGAAAGAAAGACTTTGTTATTGGCCAGAAAGTTCTCTTATTTAATTCTAGACTTAGGTTGTTTCCAGGCAAGCTACGTTCTAGGTGGATAGGACCTTTTGTTATCACTAATGTCTTTCCTTCTGGTGCAGTCATGATTAGAAGCATGGTCAAAGGAGCTGAATTTCAGGTTAATGGTCATCGATTAAAGCCTTACATGGAGAACATGGTGAACCACACGGTGGAGGAAGTCTCTCTCCTAGATGCTACGGCATGAGCAAGAGGAGATGATAGTCTAGGCTAAAGGACTATAAACACTTAAGCGCTGCATGGGAGGCAACCCATAGAAGGAGCCATCAACGAGAGTTTGCAAATTTCTTTATCCCTCCTCTTTTCTCTTCGAATTGCTCTTAGTTTTCTTACATTGAGGACAATGTTGATTTTTAAGTGTGGGGTGGATGTCATTACTCGTTGATTTGCTATGCTTTGATATGATTTGAGTTGTTTTTAATTTTTAGGATTAAAATTGAATTTTTTTATGTTTTCCGATTTTTTTTTTTTTTTTAGATGAACTTTGTTTCTTTATTTTGTGTTGTTATTTTACGTTGTTGAGTCTTAGGTGCCTTCTAACGTGTCTAGGATGAATATACGATCTTTGATTGATTAGTTATTGAGATGAGCATGATTTCGAATGTTTGAGCGTATATGTTATTTGATGGTTAATAGATATGTTGAAATTATACGAACGTGTAGTAGATGAGGATCATTGAAACTTAGGTACAGAATGAGCATGTTCCTTACTTGTTTGATTTCATATAACCTTTGTGAGATTTTCGAGCCATATATATGTGCCTTTTCTTTGGAGAGTTTACTCTATCTATTCTTTGATATATATGACCTCATTATACACTACTTGATCGATTTATATGCCATAGATTTAATGAACTAGAGATTGCTAGAACTTACTTATGAAACTTTCAAAACTTTTATCATAACTTGCTTTGATTTTGAATAGGATTGTGGATCTTTCTTAGGACTATCACCACTTTATCTAAATAGCCATATATCCCTATTTTGAGCCCTGTTTGGGACCCCTTAGTCTAAACCCCCTAGAGCCTACGTTATGCTTTTCTTGTTCACCTAAATTATCCCTTGCCTAGTATAGAATTCCTCTACCTTGTCTCGAGCTTGGCAGAGCTATCTTTGATTGGTGATTTGAGGTGATGATTCAATACAAGTGTGGGGTTGTTCTAAGGAGTTTGTTGCCGAGATACATATGAAAAAAAAAAAAAAAAAAAAAAAAAAAAAGAGCATGATCCGAGAGAAGAAGGAAAAAAGAAAAAAAGAAAAGAAAAAGAGTTTCGAATTGATGAAAGTGTCTCGGCCTAGATGAAGTTTTTGTGAATTTGGAGTTGTAATTTGTTGTTGAAGGCTCAATATGTTATACTTTAGCCTTTGTTCGTTTTCACAATGTTTAAAGTGAAGGATGGGTCCAACATGATGAAATTTGGCCCTTGATGGTGTACGGTGACATAAGGTGGATGTTCTTGCTCTGCTAAGTCTTGAGGATGACCTTTGTGATTCCTTTACTTTGAAAATTCTTCCACGCCGAGCCTAGCCAACCTATTTTCTAAAAGATCCGCATGATTCTTAAGATAAGTAAACTTTGATCTGTGGAGTCTGTTTCATGAGTAAGCTTATGGTTGTGGTTCATTTGTGCATATGATTGGTATCTTTCATGAGGTTTTTGAATTCATTATGTTCTTTTTAACTCTTGTGTGTGAAAAGCTTTTAAGCATATGCCATGTTCTTGAGAGAAAAAAAATTCGGAGTGCATATCCTTTGTGAGTTGAATTTGAACTTGTTTGGAACATGTCGAGCTTAATTTCACCTTTGTTTCTGCCATGCCTTACTTGTTATATCGAAATCTCATGTTTATTAACCATTGAATTCACCTTTCAATTTCGATACTTGTGCTATTCTCGATGCTATGATTTTGAAGGTCTCTGAGACAATTTCGTTGAAGGCATTAGACTGAGTCATTGTAGTATTTTCGATATTAGTTGTGTTGTTTTTGTTTTAGTGGTTTGCTAAGGGACTAGCAAAGGTTAAGTGTGGGGTTGTTGATAGGAGCACAAAGTGTGACGTTCTTAATATGTTTATACCCTTTATTTTCCCTTTGTTAACTCTTATTTAGTTGATTTAGCTTTATATTTGTGTTTAGTGTAGAATAATTGCTTAAAGTATAAATATGTAGGTTTGAGTGTTAAAACACATAGTAATTTTGGAATTGAAGAATTTGGTGTTAAAATTGTGCTAAGTATTTGAAATCCTTGTTTACTCAGGATTCATGTCTTAATCAGGATTCCATCTTTCCTCGAAGCCGAGTCCATGAAGGAAAGGCCCAAACCAAGTCCAATATGGAGAAGAAGATTTAAATTCAGCAGAATCCGGATCAAATCGGGAGAATTCCTGTGCACGTCTGCCAACTTCAACGGACTCTCCAGGACAGCTCACAATGAATCGGAAAACGTGCCATATATGGATAGAAAGCTACGGGAGTCTAGTTTCCAAATCAATTGGAATCATCTCAATATCTATTTTCTAGAGGAAGTTATGATGTAATCTTCAGACGGAGGTCATTCTGCCGAAATTGAGAAGAACTAGGAATCCTAAACCAACTTGGTTTAGGCTTTGTGGCTGACTTCTCTAGGTTTTTCCTCTATATAAAGCACGACTTCAAGGACAGAAGAGGATCATCAACCCGTACAAATAACACCAAAGCCTTTGCCGAAACTCCATCAACCTCCAAACACCACAATCCGATCCCACCTTCAGCATTTGTCCAAAGCAAGTAGCCTAGGACTCCGCTCACTCGAAGAATAGAACACGTAGGGATATTTTGAGAGTGAATTCCATCTTCTATTTTCGGATTGCTATGTGTTTGTTCTCGTTTATGTTTGTTTTAGGTTTTTGCTTAAGTATACTTCGATTCTTGTCTATGAGATAGAAGTACTTTTGAGCCATGTTTTGAATTAAAGTTTTCAATTTTTAATCAATGATTTTAGGTAATATGCCGTGAGTTTAATGTCTAAATACTTTAAGATTTTCGGTGCTATATTACATTATCATGTGTAGTTGATACAAGTAGTTGATATTGTATGTGTTAATCATCCAAAGTTCGACTTTGATACACGTAGTTGATAAGTTGCATTGTCTTTGTTTTTCACCGATTTTCTACCTATGTTTGATTTGGACTAGTGCTTAAACACATCAATTCTTTATGTGATACGTAATTGCATGATTAGTTTATGTGTGTGACCGATAAGTAGAGCACGTAGCCGAGCTTGTTGTGTCGCGATGTTGAATGAAACCCGTAGTCTAATTCTAAATTGGTCTATGTCATAGGAACCACGTAGGAACTTATGTGCATATCAAATTTAGGTTGTATATTTGCTCACGGTGTAGACTTAAATGAGATTAGAGATTGTCTTCTTTATTCTTACATGGTTGTTTGGTTGAGTTTGCATGATTGTTGGTTGATCACATGTATATATGTATAGAAGTAATTTAGGATTTATTATTAATGTTGTTCCGAAATTATAAAACCTTAAACCCTTTATGCTTATTTCGACATTTACATTAGATTAGATGGATCTACCCTGTAGTTGGATCCCCGGTTTAGAACGATCCCTGCTTGCTTTATACTACGATTGATTTGTTGACAGGGTTAATTGATGCGTGTGCAAATACGTCTTATCAACTATGTTGGACAACCATTCATTATACTTTCCTACTCTGATGATACCTGACTTGAACATCTTCTCTACTTCCTCTTTCCCACCGTCCGCTGCATCTGTCTTCATTCACCGCGGTTCCTGTTGCACCGGCCTTTCCCCTGGTGTGGTAGGCAAACGGTGACAAACCAATTTAACTCGGGTGACAAACCCGGAATATCTTTGTATTTCTCTGCAAAATAGTCTTTAAACTCTAAGAGCAACGCAATGAGCTCATGTCGTTGCTCAGGCTCTAACAACTTACTAGATCTAACCTCCATGGGCTCCTCTTCAGTTCCCAAGTTGACTTTTTCTACTGGATCTTTAACTTGAGGTGGGGTGTCATCTAGTGCAGCTGGAGCTAGTAAAATAACTTCCTTCTCTTCATCAATCACTTCCAACACATCTTTAGATACACATTCAATAGTTGCCAGCCGTTCGTAAGCTTCTCTTTCTTCCATATGTACAGCCAAACACTGATGCAGAAACTCGAACACGCGCAACTCCTGTCCTTCTAAGTGTGTTAACATTGATTATTAGTTGGGTTTGGCACCATGAGGCCAGGTCTAGATGTATCGAATTTGACCTAGAGAGCCCCCATTGTGCTAACTCAGTGGACGTAACCCTAATCGGTTTTCCACTTTGGTCGATGCCGACCACTGTCAAAGGACGCAAATCGTTGTTGTAATAATCTACACCTATCTCATTTGCGGATACAGAGAATGGCTTAGGGTCAGCCTTAACAAACTCCGCGCATCCGGTAGCCTGATCCCATATGAGCAACTCTTGATGCATTGACTAAGGTACACAAGCAACTCTGTGGATCCAATCTCTGCCTAGAATGCAGCTGTATGGAGCAGTGCAATCAGTTACAAAAAAAACCCTGTATGATATTCGAAGGACCCAACCTTGTTCATCAAATCAGCCATGTTGGCAAACTGTCCGTCATGATGTTTGAGCCTTTGCCTTGGCTCCTAACCCTTAATTGTGATGCGAACAACATCCTCCTCCGAAACAGGAGACATGCACTTGTCATGCTAGACCTTGAACCTCTTGAGGAACTCGACTGGAGATTCCGTAGGTTGCTAGTACATTGAGGTTAAAGAAGAAAGATCAACCTCCGGCTCAACAGTACCAAAGGTCGTTCTGAACATTCGCTCCATAGTGACCCAATCAAGAATAGACCCAGGTACCAACTTTGTATACCATGTGAGCGCTAAACCTGCTAAAGATGAAGCGAACACTCTTAGTTTCAGCAAAGGATCGTTCCCATAGGGACCACACTCACTTTGGAACCTCGAAATATGTGTTGCGGCGTCTTCAGATCCCTCCCCTGAAAAGGGAGTGAAACGGATATTCCTGTAATTTAGCAGCCAATCTGCAGCTGTTACGTAGTCTAGAAATGGGGTCTGGTAAGTAAGGTTTACCCCGGGATCCCTCAACTCAGTCCTGATCTCGGCTCTAAGCTACTGCAAAGCACGGTCGTATATTCCCTGAATATCTTCTGGTCGTGCTATACCATTCGCGGTTGCAGGCTATGCAACAACGTTCGCGGCTAATGGCCGTGCTCTTGCTTGAACGATTAGCTCATTAACTTGCTCAAACTGGTTTCCACCATCTCCCTCGTTATTTGGTGGAACCACTTTGACGACTATCATTCCCGTTGGCTTCATAGTAGGAACCTTAGCACTGGAAGTCCCTTCTGGTTGTGGGCAGGCGACGTCATACTTGATGTCTTTCTTGCACAAGTAATTGTCCAAAAAGAACGTGTCCAACTTCTGAGTAGTCTCTACGACACGTGCAATCTGGTCAGCCTGATCGCCTCCCACAACTTAGCGAAAGTGGATTCCATCAAATCTTGTAACGTTTTTGCGCTTGTGGATATGCTTGCATCAATTTTTTCCAATGCATCCGTGAACTGTTCCTGGGAAACGAATTTCTCAACTCCAGATCCTCCGGTCATCGTTTCTACATCGAAATGCTGGTTAACTAATTCGATAGTCAACCCTTTGCACCTCAAAGGATTGTGAGGTTTACAATGCGAATGTTCCGGCAAGGAACACTTAGGATATTGTTTACTATAGACATTTTCAGTCGCAATTTTGCCACTGATGTGTCCCGCTGACGAGCGTGCCAAAATGTTCAGGTCGGATTTTTAGGTCCTTCGAACAACCGTCTGGTGCGAGCGTGCCAACACCTTGAGAAGGTGTGCCTGTCTTGATCTCTGTTCGTTCGCGCACTTCTCTTGACTTCTTCTCAAACAACTGTGAGCAAGAACGGTCGGTCTTGCTGTTAGGGCTCTTCACAACGACCTAGGACAAATCCTGAGGATTTACTTTAGTTACAAATACAATAAAATAAAGGATATTTGCTAAGGATTGCTCCTTAACAATGGGATGGACTTGTGCTTGCGATGAGGCTTTATGGACCGAGGGTGGACTTTTTGCTCACGATGAGGCTGGTGAGTGAAGCGGGATTTGCTCGCGATGAGGTTTTGGTGGTGCTCCCTGGAGAGGCTTTTTGGTAGATTGGGTGCTCCTGGGGAGGCGTCTAATTCACAGTGATGCAGGGTTTTGTTGAATTGTCGGGAGGGTTCTCATTCACCTTAACCTCCTTATATAGAGAATTGAGCGGCTAGGGTTCGCGAATGACTTGCATACCAAGACGATCGAATCTTCTAATTGAATTAGGAAAGATACTTTCCTAACTGAGCCTTCTGACGACATATCTTCAAGATATCCTGCAAATCTTCTGCCAGTAATTACACAATGTAACAAGGAAAGAAATAAAGGTATTTGGACCGCTGGTATCGGTTCATGAGCTAACTTACTTGTAAGATAACCAATATAAAATTGGGCCCAAACAAAAGGTGTTACAGCTATTCGCTTGCTGTGCTTACACATGTTTCATGGAACTTGCATTTTCCGGTGGCTGGAGAAGAATCACAACTGTCCTTTGTGCCGACATCCAATGCCTCACGATGAGTCTTCCTATGAACCTGACGTCATCGTATACCAGCATTCTTATTATACTGAAATTGAGTCAAAAACATGCACACCTTCACCAACATCCATACTTCAGATCCGATTCAGTCTCTATAAGTCAAACAAATCTTGTTCATTGATGTGGGATGGTAAAGTTCTACGCACATCTATGCCTGATGATGAACAAATCCACCTCGAAACTGAGCCACAATTACTTACAATTCCTAGTCGTTGCGAGCTGCAGCTAACTATGATCACCCAAGTTCTTAGAAGCATGAGTGTGCCACGGCATGAGCAGCCACCCATTGTTGCCAAAATATTTGAGACGGTTGCTGATGATGGTGGTGCTTTGATTAATGCCAACATCTACCATGAGGCATTGAAATTGTTCTATTTTATTGCCCATGACCGCTGGCTTTTCAGATTCAGAATTAGATGGATTGGAATTGATCGTCCCATCACAAACGAAATCGACGCTAGGGTTGCAAGGGAATTAGCTGAGGAGGAATCATATGGAAAGGCTAGACCTAAGCCTGCAACTAAATCAGCCATTGAGGGGTTGGAGAGAGAGAGAGTTGACACCTCCTGTGGTATTTGTATGCACGACTTTGAGGATGGCTTAATAGCTACTCGCTTCCCATGCTTACACATTTTTCATGGAGATTGCATTCTCCGATGGCTTGAGACCCATTACAAGTGTCCTTTGTGCCGATACCCATTGCTTTATGACCAAGAACGGAGCCAGGATTCCAAAACAACCTGAGCTAAACTTTTTTGACAAAAATTTCAAAATGTATAAAATAATTAATTAATTATGCTTTCATTTGACGTTAAGAAAATATTTTTCGTTTTGTAGTACCCGATTTTAAGAAAATCAATTTAGGAGAGTAAAAGTGATATTGTCATACAAGAACAGGAAATAATCAAATTCACATCCCAATATTCATATAGGTAGTAGTAGTTAGATAAAACAAAATTTTGAAATTTGATGTAACAAGCTACATAGAATAACAAAAGACAAATTTGTTAACGTCTTGGAACAAAAATTAAGAACGCTGTAGTCGAAGGAAAAAAAAAAGACCGAGACTTGTCAAAAAAGGAAAAAAGGAGGCTCACGTTTTGTTGGGGGATTTGGACTAAATACGAACCAATTGCTCTTTTTGATTAAAATAAAAAGTGAAGGTGAAGTATAATATATAAGGAAAATTCTAATATACTATATATGGTATAGCATGCCTAACGGGCTATCATTGATTAAATAAACAACTAAATGACCATGTAATGACCATTTACCCCCTCAAAAACTCTCATGTGTCATACAATTAGACACATTTACAATAAGTATGTCATACCGTATGATATGATAGACAAAACCTATATACATAGCTAGCTATAAAAGGAACAAACTGAATCAAGGATCGATAATTCGATATGCATGAATTGTGTACGTGCCAACTGGTTTGCTGCCTATGAGTCTATAACATTATAGAAATTCCCATATATATGCAACAAGATCGACCTTCTGGCATGGGTTGCACCGTACTTCAAAGAATTACTAAGATTTAAAAGCATAAGAATCAAGCTTAAATTTATATACCTGTGATTTATTCAGGTGCTCATGTTCTTCGCTTGCTGCCTGGTCCGAGATCATCATTCAGGACTTCAGGTGCTCATGTTCTTCGCTTGCTGCAGACCACTAATATTGGTCTCGAACCAGCCAGCATTCCCCTCAACAACTGTTTCAGACTCATTTTCGATCACAGAGAGAGAGAGAGAGAGAGAGAGAGAGAGAGAGAGAGAGAGATGAGGACTGTTTATTTCGAGAGTTTTGATTTGGCCATGCAATATTGTTTTTTCATGGCCTTTATATAACGTGAAGAAGAGAAGGGTCTGTTATGTGGGTTTGAATCGTTTGATAACGCTCTTTACACGGCTTTCCCCGTCAATGTAATATTTTGCTTTCCACAAAGCTTTGCAAATCAACTTCAGGCTTCATTTGGTGTAGTTGATGATAAAGATGAGCGAGACAATTAGAGAGAAGACCCACTTCTTCCTACCTAATTTGGTTTCTTCAAAACCCAAAAAATAGTTTGGTTTCTCTTTGGTACATGGATGCTTAGAGTAACTGAAATCATAGCTGAAAAATCAAAAAAAATTGTTAAAACTAGACCCGTCTTATTACCAGTACAAGGACATTTTTAAGATAAATTGTCAGTGGCTGAGAAGCAAACATTTCGGAGATCAATTTGCATATATGCACAATCACCATATAGGATTCTAAATGTGGCCATGTGCAGTTGCGTTGATATGAAGCATTACTCAATTCTGTTTAAACTGTTCACAACTAGCTGTCTTAAGCAACACCAAAATGCATTTGCATATCTGCACAATCACCATTTAAGATTGTAAAGCATTGATCCTTTTTCTAGTGTCACAAAATGCCTGCATAGCTTCCTCTAGCAAAGAGTTGGAATTCAACTCCAACCAATTTTATCAGAAGAAAAGCAGCTCATAACAGAAGGCTTGCCATAACAATGATAACATGAGTTTACTCGATCAGTAGACGAAGTCTTGACATGTCATTTGCTGCCTCAAGATTCATTTGAAATGCCAATATAATCGAATACAACAAGCAATATATCTATATACGGAAGCCCCATTTGCATAGGGTGGTCCTAGAGCTTATGAATAAACTGAAGTTTGAAAACAACTTAGTTCAATTAAAATTTCGATATTGTTATGTTACTTGGTACTTGATTTACACCATTGTACAATACAACTTTACTAAGGGTTGCTAGAGTCTCCACTCTCTAGGTAGTACCTCCAATTTGACAAACAAACCCACTGCAAATGAATTATTTTGTAATGTTTTCATCTCACTACTGTTTTAATGAATTGACATCCCCATTTGAAAAAAATAAATAAAAAATAAGCAAAATCTAAAGCCTCTATGCTTTTGAGTAGGAATTTGCTTCCACAAATGGAGCATACCGCTCAAAAAGTTGTGTTCTTTTTTCCTGTTCAATAACGAAACCACTTCAAAACTGAGCAAATGAACACTTTATTATCTAACAGCATCTTTTTCTTTGTTTGCTTTATAGGAATTTTCATAACGAAGCTTACTACAGCAAAGGATTTCCAACCCAACAAAGCATAATTTCCATCCTAACAAAGCACAAAATAATGGGCCCTTACCTCCCTAACTTTTCATCAATCTCTGTAATGGCTTCCTACTAAACCGGAGATCTAATTGCACAATCTTCACTGACATTCTGAAAACATAGATTCTGTTCAATATAATTCTACAAAGTATCCTATAGAATCATCATTTACCAGTAAAATGCTGCTTGGTTTCTATAGTGGCAAAAGTAAACAGAAATAATATATGTTGCTCTTAAGACAAGAACTAATTAGATCCAAAACAGAAATAATACCAAAACAGAAATAATACCAAAACAGATCGGTCTCCAACATTAATTAGATTATTCAAACAAGAGTACAGATACTTTTCAAAGAAAATAAATAACTCTTCAATTCTTCATATACATGAGTGCACATAAATTACAGGGGATGTACACTTGTACATTACACACAAACAATGCAACAAGTCACTGCTAGTTGATGAAACATAAAGTGCACATGCTTTAGAACAAGTCACAATATAAAGACAGAAAATGAAGTCTTTTCCTCTTATAAATTAGGAAACTCACCAGATAACTCAGGATTCAACAATTATGTCCATATGCTGTCCATTTAGGTTGGCTGGAATGGACTTACTTATCTCATCCACTTTCTTAGGCTCTTCAACAGTCTTGCAATCAGTGTTGCCGTTTCGAATGTTAATCTGATCCTTACGTTGCACAGAAGCATCCTTTTTGTAGCTACCCATACTGTGCCGATTTGCTGGACCAGAAGCTCCTTTCACTCCTTCTCGTTGGGATAATTTGACCGTATCACTGCAGCTCTTCCTTCGGCCAAGGTTTGGTGACTTAGCACGAGTTGGGGGCATCTGCAATCGAGACAAGGATAACGATTAAAAATATTGAGCCGCCAAGCACAGGTATATTATAAAATAAGAATCTGTTTCTTCTTATCTTCTCTACAATGATATACTTTTTTCTGTGTGACCAGGAGATTCTATTGATTAACAGCATTAAAAAAAACTTAAAATGTCAAACAGGGATAAAGTTTACATGAGTTTGCATTATGACCTTTTTTAGTTCAGTCTTTGCTGGAGGTCCATCATGGTAGAAACTTGGCATAGGGTTTGCCTTGAACATTAAACTCTTTCTCAATTGCTTAACAGCTGCCTCTTTCTCTTCCTTTAAGTTCAAATGAGCAGACAAACAGCCAAGAAAAATATATATTAGAACTCACATGAACTAAATTATTATGTATAGACAAAAAGAAGTTCAAGAGATAGAAATAGAAACTACTACTCATAAGAAATAAGTGAAAAAGAATCAAACCTTGGTTCTTGCTTCACTTTGATTTTTCTCAGCCTCGAGTGCATGATGTTTCTCCTCTAATTTTGAATAAAACTAAATATAGATGCAAAAATGTAAACTATTAGGGACTACTGCTCCTACAAGCCATGAAATAAACCCCATGTATTAAAAAAACAGTTGAGACAGTACCTCCTTCCTTTTCTCTGCACGTTCATTACTTCTAAACGTTGGAGCTGATGCCACTGTTGTCCTGGACCTAATAGCTCGTATAGATGCTACTGTACTATGCATGTTTAAGGAATCAAATTCAACAATGAATAGTAGGAAGACGATAAAGGGACCATACAATCAGACTAAGACTTTAAAATGTAGTAGGATACGAGGAAGCAACAGAACAGGTATCTTCCTCATCAGGATGCTTCTTCCCAACAGGTTGAAATGGCTTCCTTGGTACCAAAGGTGATATTGGCTGCAAAGATGTTATGGTAATCAAACACTTTTAAGACTTCAACATGGATATTGCATACAATCAAGTTAAATGGAAAGCAGGATAGATGTTTTTCTCATTTTTCAAAGTTTCAATGCATCAATATACATGTTGTACGTGCAGGACTGTGATTTATTGTGAAGTGACTTTCAGAAGATTAAAGCACTGAATATTGGATATCCTTAGACTGGGATTTCTTACCTGCGTATGCTTTGTGGTATTAAGATGCCGTGGATTGCTCGAGTTGGGTGATTTATTGATGGCTTTACCACAATCTAGTACAGCACTGACCGGTCGAGCTCCGCTTGAAGCACGTTTTTCAGTTGCCAAGGTAAATGGCCGCGGAATAGTGTGTTTTGTTTTAGCAATTCCCACAGAAGATTTTGATGCTTGATTAACAGATGCGCGTGACTTGATTCCATCATTTGTTTTCTCTGAATCCCGCTGAACCTTCTCCAGAGGCTTGCCATTATCAGGCTTCAAGCTTACTACATTCTGATCTTCGTTAGCATTTTCATTCTGACTCAATTGGGAAACATCAACAGAGGTTTCTGTAGTGCATTCCTTTACTTCATAATCCTTTGCTTCAGTGTTTTCCTGCAAATTTTGGGTATGCTCATATGACTCTGAAATCGCATGACTATTGGGAATTCTTATACGATTTGAGTCATTAGAAGCATCCGAATAAATTATGGCACCATCTGACTCCTTGTCCATGCAAATATCTGTAACTTCTATTGCCATTGCACTCGCTATACAGAAGATAAAAATCACAATCATATCAATATCACTAATCAGTATGGATTTATCTTGACTCTGAACTCACCATGTTTGCACCATATTCCTATCATTACTTAAAACAATTTCCATTTGTCATGATTTCAAGCTTACAATATCAGTTCATGACATAAGCGGTTTGAGTCGTGCTAATGGAGAACAATTTAACCTACAAATCAAACCTGAAAGATAATAAATACCATCCTCTTGGATATTCTGCTACAGGGAGAAGCACTTATTTCCTTTCCAAAAGGATGGAGATGGAGGAGAGAGAGAGAGAGAGAGAGAGAGAGAGAGAGAGAGAGAGAGAGAGAACAGAAGAAAGAGAAAGAAATCCATAACACGAACTTAAGAACAAAGAAATGTATGAGACAGTATTTCGAGAAGTAGAAATAATGTTTTAAAGATCAAAGTATGCAGAACACAAAGCAGTCACAAAGCAAGTACAGTGGGAAAATATAAAATCAGGAATGTGAGTTGAGTAATTGATTACTTCACATTTAAAAGAATCATTTGAACATTCTGTATGAATCAGTTTTTTCCGCCTCCCTCTATCTAAGAAATCATGGCAATTTTTGTTCAGAGTTTCATGAGATGACAAGGACCTGACATTTGACAATGCCCTACAAATCTTCCCTTCATGACCAAAAGAATTAAAAATAACATTTTTTCCCTTTAAGTTAAAATCAAAATTGTCTTCATGTATGGACACCCACTGAAAGGATGCACCGTATAGAGATTTTTTCCTGCAGATGCAAATTTCATTAATTAAAATGGGTCCACCCTGCTTTAATTTCAAATCTTAGTGGTCTATTATCCCTTTCTGTCAGCATCAATACTTCAATTAAAAGAGATCACTTGCTAAGTTTTGCCATGGGGAGAAACTTTGGATTCTAAATTTGCTCAAGATGCTTTGAAGTGGGAAAACAAAAAACAAAAAAACAAAAACAAAGCTAGCCCTTTGGTTATAAGACCAACTGAAGAGGATAAAAGGTTACACCTTTGGTGGTGTGCTTGTAAAAGTGAAAAGCACTGTTGATAGATAGAAAAATGAAGAAGCAAGAAACAGAATCATTGCCTCCCAAGAGGTGTGAAGACAAGGGGAAGAGCGCACTACAAAATTTGAAATGAAACGTAAAAGTAGGTATTTGTGCACAATCCACAATTCTAATGATGACTCAACATAACACCTGGGAAATTGCCAAATGAAGTGGGGAAAGAAAACTAACAAAAAAAATAATTTGATTTCACCAAATACAGAATCCATCAAGAAACAAGTCACCCATTTACATTGAAATTCATGCTAACTCACAAATACTGAATCGAAACAGAACCATTACCACCACATCAACTGAGCTTGAATGAAAAAGATATTGATCCCGTAATTCAAATTTTCTCTTTGAGCAATTACAACCAAGTTACAACACATCTAATCTCCCAAACAATCAACAGAAGAGCATACACCAAGTAACCAAAGAAACTTTATAACAGTCATGGTTAATTAGAGGCCAAAACAAACAACCCAAACGAACCCAATACACATGCATTTGCTCTCACTGATTTAAACACATTCATATTTCTTCAAAGATCAAACAGTTTTCTCCAACACAGACGCCCACATAACCCAAAAAGAAATATGAAATGAACCACATTCAGCATAAACTGGCTCAATTCTAAATAGATAACTAACCACATTTCAGTAAACTAAAACACGATTGCTTCCCCATGTCCCAGATAAGAACAAAACACCAAAATCCAATTGAAAATTTTCTAAAAATCGTTTCTTTCCTGAGCTACATTATCCCATCTCTTAAACCAAAGATCTAAAGCTAAACCCTTCCCTTCATATCCCCCAAATTACAGATTTCAACAATCTCCAAATTCCAAAAACACCAACAAAATCAACCCCAAAATGAGCACAGTAATCAGAGATCAAACAAATCGACACTGCATTTCATATAAACACACAAAGCTTAAAGCGCGTATGGATCGAGAAGGCAGAGAGAGAGAGAGAGGTGGCAAATGTAGTAAATTACTCACCGGTTTGGGGCCGAAGTTTGAAGGTGGAAGACGATGTAGAGAGAGAGAGAGAGAGAGAGAGGCCTTTGCTCACTGTGGGAACACTCCTCCTCGCCTTATCGAGCTGTTAACAATTTGTATGAGACTCTCTGTTACTTTCTTATATATGCACCAGGAGCCTCGTCGGCATTTGACGCCGTTTCTTCACGGCAGTGTGTACTTTCCTATTTTGAATATTTTTTCCCTTTTAACTCATGATTTTGTTTCTTGAAATTTTTTTTTTCTTCTAAGATTTTGTTATTACTTTCTTGAAGATGAATGTCTTATTATGTGAAGCGAGATGATTACGGGGTGGCTCGGTTTAGAATCGGTTTTCGAGATCTTGTGTTTTAGTCATGGTTTGATTTGGATGTTCTTTTCTGCGTCGAGACTACAGGTGACGGGGAGGTTATAGTAGTCTTGAGGTTCTAGTTAGGCGTAAACTTACTTGTGTTACACATCATGTTGGAGATAAATTATGTTTAGATCGAAACAGTTGACTGTCGATAAGATGTTTCTGTTTGTGTTTATTTCGAGACTTTACCTATCTTTTGAGTAAATCACTACAAGAAGTAGCAGATCTTGAGTTCTAGTTTTTAACTTTGTCCTTGTTCTATAGCCAATATCTTAGGAACTTGCTTGTACCATAGAATGTGTGGAATATTTTTCTACCTAGTTGAATACTGTGGAAGGCGACTCAAAGCGGCTAACTGATGCTTTTAATCATCGCAAATGTGTTCCTTGTGGTTTAGTCATGGACATTCGATCGGGAGCTTAATTGCTTGGCTCTTTCAGCATGTTTTGTTTTGTCATATTTGGCGTGAGGCAATTTCTTAGTTGATAGCCTAGCCACTATAAGTCATTCTTGTCCTTCTCAATTTCTCTGGTTTTCTCAGTTGCCTATCTCCTCATTCTGCCTCTGCATTCTAGCTTGATCTCTATGAGAGGGCGGATGCTTTAGGGGGTTCTGCTTCATAAGTTTGTTTTATCTATCGAAAATAAAAAAATGTGTTTGAAACTATTTACGTGATACATATTAATTCTTTAGTTAATTAATTGATGATTGAAACAAGCTAAGAAAGGAACAAGATTGGTGCCTAGTCTTTTTAGTGTTGGCTAGCTACTCAATTTGACACTGTCCGGTTACCATGTCACTAATATTTCCATCACATTAAGCTCTCTTCCATCAATTGACGAGTGCTTTGAGGTTCAACATGTCCCCAACACATCACTAGCTTAGTAGCTTATGACGTACCAGAAATAATCCAGGCCGGATTGAATAAGAGCATCTTTAGTAATGTTAGTTATATTTGAGTTAAATTTTCGTCAAATTAGCTAAAATGTTATTTTGGCTAGCCAGTTTAGAAATGTGTATGCATCAATACTCTCTATTTTAGCTAGTATTACATTAATATTATTCTTCAAATAAAGACTAAATAGTTTAAATGTATTTATATATATGATCTAAAATATCTTAAAAGGAATGTAATAAATTATAACTAGCCTCATTTGAGTTATCTCGCTAGCTTAATATAGCTAGCGAGATAACTAAAAGTTATAATAGCTTAAGTTTGGCTAGTCCGTTGGAACTCATAAAACATCCAAAAAAGCTAAACACACTCTCTAAAATAGCTAAAAGTTAAAATAGAGAATTTGTTAAAATTGCTCTAACATGTATTATTATGTTGGTATTTGGTAGCTTGATTTTTCAAATTTTGAAGTGCAAGATAGAATTGACCAACTACAAAGCACTGTCAACAACTTGGAATCTAAATGATTCATCTTTATCCTTTTTGAATCATATTACCTCCATCATTTGCACAATTTGGAAAATTTCTGGCGCTATAATGTGACGGGATTAGAGGCCATAACAGAGAAAGCTTGTCAGATTATCAAATAGATAGATAGATATATATATATAGATGTTCATATATATGAATCATATCTTAAACAGAAAGCAATTAATAAAAGAGTAGATGTACCATCCATAATTATTGCTTAATTAGAGGCCCATCTCGTGATTATTCCTGCTTAACCCTTTTGATAAAGCCCTAACACCCTCTAATTAAATATGTCAATCCCGATTTCAAAACTCAAAACAACAAAAGAAGAAGAAGAAGAAGAAGAAGAACAAGTTCAACAACCCGTCTCAAGCTTTAGATAAATATCCCAGTACATAGAGACAAGTCAGACAACACTAATAACCATATAATAAGTCTCTTTCTTAATTACTATGTTTCAAGACCCAAATTATTGATCCCCACATATAGTAGTAGATGGTTGATACGTCTATGTTATAAACAGTATTGGAATCGAAGTTTAGAAATCTCATTTGCATGTAACATCATAAATATCTAAGTATATATATCCTATCATGGACCCATATATACTATTTCAATGTTCACGTCAATGTAATTAGATTTTTTATTTTTATTTTTGGTTAAGGAGAAAGAAGCTCTAAGCTTATGATGAACTCTGTCACGATATAAATTGCAGAACAGGGTGGAAAATCAGCTACTTCTTGACGTTAAAACGCTTACGATTAGTAAGATCATGAAGCCAATTTATATATGAATAGAAAAATGCACACTCCCACCAATACAAGACGACATATATTTGCATTGTGATTATATATGTTATTGGTAGCAAGAATATTCCGATATATATGTTTAGAAAGGAGGAGCAGTGTTCTTTATTATATATATAAGAGATAGAGCATCAAATGGCGGAGGTTATAAACTGCATGCATGTCACCTAATTAGCTAGTATGGAAATGAAGAATGCCAGAAAGCAATATTCTTAAACAATTACGAGTAGCTCGAAGTATCTGATACGTTTTAAACATTCATGCAGTGGTTGAGACTTGAGAGAGGAAATGAGAAATTAGGTTGAGTCAGTCACATATATGTTAACAATTATGGGGTGAACCGAAAGC
Organism: Fragaria iinumae; assembly: GCA_009720345.1. Lineage (NCBI taxonomy): Eukaryota > Viridiplantae > Streptophyta > Magnoliopsida > Rosales > Rosaceae > Fragaria > Fragaria iinumae. The sequence continues at coordinate 13,624,818 of CM019120.1, forward strand.
GAGGTTATGTATATTATTGATGTTGATTAGTGGGTTGTTGAAGGCCAATTAACGTGGATAATGAAGATTAAATAATGGATATGTGAGCTGTGATCCCTTTTGTTGTTGTTGGAGACCAGGCTAGCTTAATCAGCTTGTAGGAAGTAGGAACCAGTGAACTGTGTACGTGAATGAGATAAGGAGAAAGGGTCTTATGGACTCCACACATGACCGTTCTGGAATTGAAGAAGACGCAGACGATATTTTTTTTCTATACTGGAATGGACAATAATAATTATGTGCCCTAAATACAATTACTGAGACCTGTTCAAAAAAAAAAAAATATATATATATATATATATAATTACTGAGAATTGGTATATCTGTAGATGATCTCTGTTTTTTTTTTTTTTTTTTTGATAAAAAATGATGAACACAGTTCATTGATAAACTCATGTCAAGATAAACCTTTATATATCCACTCGCTATCACCTACGATAGACAAGGTTTCATAACCTAAAGATTAGAGTGATACGTAGTATAGATTATCTATATTCAAAATTTTAGCTCACTTATTTAAAAGCAAGTCTACTCTTATGATCAAATAGCATAGTTTGTAGGCTAAAAATTAAAATTAAACAGTCTCTTTCTTTTTGCCCTTAACAGAAGGGTTGGGGGTTTGCCAACATACATGTAGCTTAGCACATCTTCAACAACAACCTTTTTCTTGTTCTTTGGAGGATTTTTGTTTTTGGAACCAATGGGACGGACTTTCTTTTTCTTTGTTTCAGTAGTTGTTGTCTGCAAATTAAAAACACCACCAGAAGCTTCAATGAGGTCAAGAGAAGCAGCAGATAACTTACTTGGGAAAACAGGTCCTTTCAGTTTTTTAGTCTGAACATCTTTAAAAGCCGATTGGAATATTTTGGGCAGAGGAATTTGAAGCTTGCAAGGAGAAGCTATTTTTTTTCAGAAGGGCTTTTCTTTGGACCTTTAGCAGCCGACATATTTGCTTCTTAAAAGAGGTATGCAATCTGCAAATCTTCCATGTCATCTGGTTCCGCAATCATATTTGTACCACATATTTGCAGTGGTTGGTCAACAACACCTAACTCCAAAGTCGGATTAGTGTCTATGGTCTTTTCTTTCTGCATTTCAGGTTTGTCTTTGACTGAAATAATGTCAGCTGCAGGTAGGCACAGATGCAAACCCACAATAGCATTATCGTTCACCTTTTCAATGTCATCCAGAGTGGCTAGGGCATGATCTGATTCCTTGCTTGCCTCAAATTCTTGATCAAACAACTTCTTTTTGATGATAACAGGTTTACGGATCTTTGGCTCAGTTGGAGGGAACAGTTGTCTGCTAACAGAAGGCATGCTAGAAGTACCTTGAAAATTGAAAGCACCCTGCATAAAAGTAGTACCAAAACCAGGAGGAGCTCCTAGGGTTGGTAATCTCTGCTGCGCAGTTGCAGTATTTGAACCTGTACGCCCTAGCTTATGGTACATACCATTCTCATGGAAAATTAAGAGGCAACGATCACATAACCAATGCAGATGTTCAAAGTTATAATGAATTTCAGCTTCAATCCCATCCTCAAAATGAAGAGTTTTTTATCAGATAAAATGGTGCATCAGAGTCTGCACTCAAACCCTAACAGGAGTGGGCTGGTTATTGGGTCGGGGGCCTCATGTCCACTTTTTGGATCTCACTCAATTGGATCTAAAATGAATATTGGGTTGTCCTCCCAACACTATGGCACTCCTCCAAGCCCTTGCCCAAAAGGCAAAAACAAAGTCTAGTAACTGCTAGTGTATTGATAGCTTGGCATATTGGCATACTGTGTCAGCTATATGCAGCGAGATAGTCTCATAGGACTTGGAGTACCACAATTGAGTGTTTTGGTTCTGGTTTTATGTTTCTCTAGTATCTTGTGTACAACTAGTTTTATTCTCTGCTAAGCTCACAATAAGTGAGCTAAAATTGTAACCTTGTGGTCATTGCAACTCCATCATTCCAGCTTTCGTTTTTATGAATGATTTATTACTTTCAAAAAAAAAAAAAAACTTTTGTTTTAGCTAACTATGCATGGTGCGTCTTAGGACGGTTCTATTGTTTGGACCTCTATACCTCAGTTCTTGGTCCCGGCTTTTCGGTCGAGATTTCTCATCTATGCCACTCGACTACGTGTTCTCTTAATTTTGTGCTTCAGTTTGGGTCTTTGGGATATTGTTCACTTTTGTATCGTTGCAATTAGTTGTTCTTTTTTCAGTGAGGAACATTCTAAAGGTGCCCCAATCTTTCATGGAAAGCCTCATGTTGCCCATTTTCAAGCTATTGTTGACAGAGTCAGATTGAAGCTATCAAGTTGGGTGGGTTCATTTTTGTCAATGGCTGGGCGTCTCCAACTTATAAAGTCTGTAATATATAGCATGTTTGTCTACATGTTTCAAGTGTATGAATGGCCAGTGTCCTTATTAAGGAAAGTTGAGAGATGGTGCCGAAACTTCCTTTGGTCTGGTGATATTGATAAACGTGGAATTCCTCTGGTCTCTTGGACGTCTTGTTGTGCGCCAATTGATGAAGGAGGTTTGGGGTTTAAGAAACTTGATGTGCTAAATAGGTCTCTTTTGCTCAAGCGTTGTTGGAAAATTTTTACCTCATCATCTGAAAGTTGTTCCTTTATTCGAAATCATTTTTCAAGGCGTCGTTCTTATGCTCCATCTTCTATATGGCCTGGAGTGCGCAAGTTTTAGGGGTTGGTGCAGAATAACACTCGGTGGTTGATTGGTACAGGAGACAAAATCTATTTTTTGGAGAGACAGTTTTTTGGGCAAACCTTTCATTGAATTTTTTGGTAATCATGGTGCTCTGAATGATAATTCTTCATTAGTCTCAAACTATATTGATAATGGCTCTTGGGTTTTGCCTCCTCTTTTACAAATCAATCTCCCGGCAGTGTGCAATTTGATCCGTCAAGTTCCTATTTCCATAAATCCTTCAATGGAGGACAAATTAATTTGACAAGCTTCTTCTACCGGAGAACTAACCGCTAAGCAAGCCTTTCTCTTTCTGCAACAAGCATCTCCTGTAGTGCCATGGGGCCTCTATGGTCTAAATTTATTTTGCCTCATATGTCCTTGCATGCTTGGAAAGTTATGAGAGGTACAATAATTTCAGATGATCTTTTGCAACGTAGAGGAGTAGCATTGCCTTCACGCTGTGAATTTTGTGGTAATAGTACTGAATCTCTAGATCACATCTTTCTCCATTATTCTTTTGCTGCATCAGTTTGGAATCATTTCATTTACATTTTTGAAATTGACCTTGTTCCAAACACAATTGCTGAGGTTTTTATTTTGGGTTTAGACATGGAGAGGAGTCCTCAGCTTAAAGAACTTTGGTTAATATGTTTCACTGCTATTCTCTGGTATATTTGGCATGCAAGAAATCAGATCAGGTTTGAGAGCAGGACTTTTTCAATTGCTGAGGTTTGTCGCCTAGTTTCAGGGCATATCCAAGCTTCTAGTAGATTAGCAACTGGTCACATGCATAATACAAATCGTGATTTGCGTATCTTGAAATTTTTGGTGCATGTTGTAGATCGAGGCGTATACTTAGAATGGTTGAGATCATTTGGCATCCCCCCATCATTGGATGGATTAAGATAAATTCAGATGGTGTTTGGAAGCATGAAGAGGGTATTGGAGGTTTCGACGCTGTTTTTCGCGATTATAAAAGTCAGTTTGTTAGAGCTTTTGCTTCTAATATTGATATTCTTAATTCCATTGCGGTAGAGGTAATGGCAGTGATCACAGCTATAGAACTTGTTTGGGTTCATGATTGGAAGCACATTTGGTTGGAGGTAGATTCTTCTACTCTACTTAACTATATCCGCTCTCCTTCACTTGTGTTTTGGCAACTTCGAGTTAGGTGGTTGAATTGTCTATACAAGATCTCTATAATTACTTTTAAATCTTCTCACATTTTCAGATAAGGAAATAGGGTAGCAGATGCTCTAATTATTAATTCATGGAACTTCTCTGTCTGAGCAGGTATGGTGGGATGTGTCTCCTCCATTTATCTTGTCCTATTATGAGTGTGATCTTTTGGGTCTGCCAAATTTTAAGTTTCGTTAATTCGTTTGTTTTTGCTATATTGGTTTGTTTTCTTGGTATTAGATGATTTTTGTACTATATGACTGACATTGGCCTAGTCCTCCAGCTTATTGTATATTTTTTATTTTTTCAATAAATTTTGGTGAGAGGACGATGTTAGTCTCTTTACGCTTACCCAAAAAAAAAAAAAGAATTAATTGTAATGGGATTACACAACTCAAACAGAGTTTGCATTGCTTTATATATACTTTCATTAGTGTACAAATATGGATACAAACCAATAACGTTAATGCTCTCTAAAGTCAGAGCCTGAACATATGCACGATAAAGCTAATAAGGAAATAAACAGAAGATCTGGAATTAATTAATTCATAGGTGGTTAATTGCAGATTGGTCAATGGCCTTCATGACTGAATCCTTGATTGATGAAGAGTGATTACATTCCTTAACATTCCCCTGCAAGCTGATCGGAAGTGCACGAACGGGAAGCTTGGAGACCAAAGATGAGAATCGTGCAGATGCAAGACCTTTAGTGAAGAGGTCTGCAAGCTGGTCAATTGTACAAAGATAAGAAACTTGAAGCTCCCCGCGAACAACCTTCTCACGAACATAGTGATAATCGACCTCAACATGCTGAGTGCGAGTATGGAATACTGGATTGGAGGCAAGAGAGATGGCACTTATGATGTCACACCATAGTTTAGGGCAACTCAGAGGAAGACAAAGATCCTTAAATAAGTGCCGAAACCATGAAATGGTAGCAGCAGTAGTATATGCAAGCTGACGATACTCTGCCATGAAATGGTAGCAGCAGTAGCAGCAGTAATTACATTCCTTAACACATTATACTGATTCTAGTATGTTCCTGTGTACGTGAGATAGGAGTTTTGTTCTCTAGGTTTGGCTTTAGCATATCCTGCACCCATTTTGTAATTTTGCTCTTATTCAATAAACTTACGGGAGAGGACGAGGAGTTGTCCTTCCTCTTGGTTATCAGATATATATAGATCTTTGCAACTCAACCTGATTAGTTCAAATTAAAAAATAAAACCTGATTAGTTCAAATTTGTCGATATTTAAGATGATACTGTTAATATGGACTCCCCTACAACGTTTAGATCTCTTGACTTATGTTGTTGCTTTCACTTTGATATATAACGAAGTATATTAATTACTAATTAACTGTCGGTACTAGCAGCTTAACTCTTAACCGGCCTCCTTCAGTTGTTGTAAAACCACCGAGACATCGTCTATCATTAATCATCAAATTAGTTCAATGTTCCCGTTTCATCCCAATTAATCATCAAATTAGTTCAATGTTCCGGTTTCATCCCAACCACCACAGAAAAAACACTTTGCATGCATTAGGCATATATATAGTTCTTTAGCAAGTTATAACATTCGAATTTTCAACAACGAAGAAATGAACAATCATATAGCCAAGTAGTAAGATATATATTGTTCTACAGCAATAGTAATCTGACTAGTGACTAATCTCCCTCAAGATATGGAAAAGAAAAAAAAAATCGATCGCAACTCATTAAGCATTCAGTTTCTATGAGAAATTTTTCAGCGCTACGGGAGGACCACGTGACAGTACGACGTGTATCTACATTCTAATCAAATATTGACACTTAGATTTTACTAAGGAAAAATTACATAAGTTATTTTTTCAAATACAATTTTGAGTTTGTTGTTGCTTTTTCAACCCTAAACTATAAACCCTAGATCCAAAACCCTAACCCCTAAACCCTAAACCTAAACCCTAAACCCTAACCCCAAACCCTAAACCCTAGTCCAAACTCAACAAAGACCCATGAAGGTATTTTCATAAAAATTAGAAAAACTTAGTTTATATTTTAGTTGTAATAAATCCACGTGTCAATATTTAATTGAAATGTATGACCACGTCATACTGCCACATGATCCTTCTAAAACATCTAAAAATTTATCCAGTTTCTATAGCGGAGTTGTAAGAGCATAATAAACAGATTGATTCAGCCAATAAGAGCTGATTATGTTTATATTCATTTTAGCTTGAATCTAGGAGTTGAAAACACGTATAGGCCTTAAATCATTGTAATTTATCTACGTACAGTACAAACACAAGTATCAATGATTCAATGGTTGAGTTCTTAATCTGGACTCCGAAATTGATGGACCCCGACCTATGACCCAGGCCCAGAAACTCAGACCCGCTATATTTATTTATTCTTTTTTTTTCTTTTCTTTTTTTTAGAAAAAAAAACCCAATAAATTTTGGGGTTTCTGGGTTTTTCTTTTTCAATTCTTCTCTCAGCCCCCCGCCCTTTCTAACGGCACCAACTCCGTCTTCTTCACAATCAGCAATTCCTTTCGAGATCCAAACAAAACCCAAATCTGCCGGGTCCTTCAAATTTCTGGGCTGCTCGTTCTTCGTTCCGGTAATTCTACGCTCTCATTATTTCCAAGGGTTAATTTCTGAGCTTAGAGAAGTTTATGAAACTCTAGGTTTTCTGTTTTAGGTTTGATTTGATTCTCATCTCCACTACTTAGTTTAACCTATGAACAGTTATTGATATCAAAATGGTCTATATAGGATAATTTGTTGTCAGGTGAAGTGAAGTGTGTTGGTCTACTAAGTTTAACCAATGAACAGTAACTGAAATTACAGCCCTTTTTTATTGCTTAGTCAAGTGCAGACTGCAAAGGAGTCTGCTTTGGGTATCCGACACTCTGTCATTGTTTTCAGTTTGTTGTAGTTATTTATGTGTGTGTCATATTGTTACCAGTTTCTTCGTGGTTAGAATTATATACAATTGGGTTCATCTTAGTACATAAGTTACTAAGCTGCCAATTATTGGCCTCGCTACGTCAAAACTGCCTATGATTTTCGTGTGTCATGCTTTCGGCACCTGTTGAAATCAAATAGTTTGTTGATTGAATTTATAATTGGTATGTACTAGTAGTTGAGTTTGATGACCAGTGATAAGTTGGGGTATCTTCGTATCTTGTGGTTGTTGATGCAGTTACGATCTGGGAAAATGGAAGTGGTTTTCCAGAAAATAATGATAAACCTAAAGCTGGTGGCTTGGGAACCAACTTCTACCTTCCTTGGTGTTGGGGATTGTCATGCAAGCTGGAGACTGAAGCATTGAAGTGGGCGAAATAGCAAGCAACTCGAGAAGGACAAGGGCTCCACAAGGTATTGTATCTTTGCCTTTCTATGTTTTAGTAAGTACCGCAATCCACATTGTTCTGTTGTTACTGCATTAGAAATTGGCATTTTACAGGTTGTTGGGGATCGTCATGGTTCTCTCAGTGAACTAGCGGCCGCTTGGGACTCAAATAAAGCAGCCTCATCTCGTGCTCATTTACCTACTGTTTTTATATGCATCTGTTTAGTCAAAAAATGATCCTTATGCTCACCTAATGGGATACTTTAACTATTTTCTTTTGACCATGACAGTTACTCTACATGTTCAACAAATTTAATAAGGTTGGATTTTAAAAGACACTCATTTAAATACATCTAGATTTTCTCTGTTTCTTTAAGTAATTAATTAACTTTTTTTTTTTGGGATTTGAAGGAAAATGTAGAAAATCTTAAGGGAAAGCAGGGTCGTGGAGAAAATCCAATGACACTACAAAGTGAAAGAGGTACAAACAGGTAATGCTGTTTCTCCTTGCTTCTTTTTGTTTTTTTTACTCTGGTAAGAACTCTTTCCCTTCTTTACATGTTCTTTTTCTTTTAACATTATGATAGGGTGTTGATCATGGTCATGATTTTTGGTAGCGGAACTATAGCATAGTATAAGCTGAGGAAATTGTGAGGAAGAAAATTAGGTCGGAGTGGATGCTTAGATTAGACTTGAAGGAAAAGAGAGGATACCTACTATTACTGTTGTGAACCAGCCGAAAGAAATTCTAGATGAAGAGGTATGCATACATTTCGTTAGGTGAGCTTTTAATATTTGTGATTCTAGTATATTCGAGTTATGACTAGGGCATCTGTTTATTTTATTTTATGACGACTATATCCTTGTTTGTTTTGGCTGGTCTTAATATGAATGTAGTAGAGTTTGTTTACTCAAGAAGACAAGAACCATATATTTGTAATCTTATCCTAGATTCTTTGGCTGTTGGCTTATGGGTAGTGTTTTGGTCAGATAAATCTTGAAGTAATTTAATCTGAAGGGGCAGATCAGCAATGTGTTTCTCCTCAACTATGTTATCCTATTATACTCAACATTATCGCTTCTGTCAAAGTGTTAATATAAATGTTACCATTTGGTCCAACCAAATATGTAATTGTTACTGCCGGTGCAACTTTCAAGTTCAAGTATTTCAGGGTCATACAGTATCAGAAAAACAAATATCTTAGCCACCCGATTCTGTTCCAACCAAATATGTTATTGTTAGTGTTGCAACCACCTTTTAAGTTCAAGAATTTCATGGTCATACAGTATTGACTACTGAAAAACTAAGTTCTTAGCTACCCAATTTTGTTAGTATGAGTTTTCTATTTATGAACGTTTTACTTTGTGGAAATGTATGCCTATGGACTCTGCTATTAACAACATACAACATTATCCCTTTCGGCTTGTGCTCAAATGGTGGGGGAATTGCATATTCTTGTGGGCTATTTTGGTGAACTGTTATTCTTTCCAATAAAAAATTTCTATGATTATATTTGTGCTCTTTCAAGTTTGTACTAATTTCTGTGTTTTAGATAAAGAAGGTCAATCCTAGGGAATTAAATCCATATTATAAGGATGATCGAAGTGGTTTTCCAGAAGATAATGATAAACCTAAAGCTGGTGGCTTGGGAACCAACTATTATCTTCCTTGGCGTTGGGGATTGTCATGCAAGCTGGAGACTTAAGCATTGAAGTGGGCGAAATAGCAAGCAACTCGAGAAGGACAAGGGCTCCACGAGGTATGCTATCTTTGCCTTTCTATGTTTTAGCAAGTATCACAATCCACAGTGTTCTGTCTTTACTGCATTGGAAATTGGCATTTTACAGGTTGTTGGGGATCGTCATGGTTCTCTCGGTGAACTAGCGGCCGCTTGGGAGCAAATAAAGCAGCCCCATCTTGTGCTCGTCTACATGCAATACAAAGTAGAAAGAAAGGTCTGATGAGGAACAGCAGCCAGGTTTCAACAATGACATGGATAAAAAGGTATATGGGAATAACCTTGAGCTTTTTATTTGTGGAAAGTTTACAACAGTGAAAATGTGGAGTAAAGTTTCTAAACCATATGTTAGGTAATAGTTATTGTTGCGAACTTTCTTACAAGCTACCTGTTTGTGACTGCCAGGACACTAGCCGGCCCTATCTAAGGGATTGTATCTATACGACTCCCTAATATGGGTAGCCTAATGTTCAAAATTCTTTATCCTGGAGAGAGCAAAAATGCCAAAACAGTCGAGATGTCTTTATCAAGGACTCTACTCTTCTAGCGGATGCAGTGTCTGGCGTAAACAGTTTTTCCTACGATGGAAGATTCTTGAATGAACTTATTCGTAAGCAGACAAATGATCTCACAATCCTGTTAACAAAAATGTAATAGACACGAGAAAACCCAGCAAAGTCGTGCAGCTGCCTCTAAGGGTGAACCGAGTGCGAACCAGCTGGCAGCTAAGGCTTACCAGCTTTGTATGTAAGGGAAGCTTTAAGAAACTGAGGAACTTCAGGTAAGACGTATACACTTTACGCTAGTGTTTCAGTGGATTGAGAAATTTGATGTGAAAACACTATACTTTTTAGCAACTTGGTATGAAATTATATCCAATATATGGTGCACTGAAAATTCTCTTCTTCATTAAGCTATTTAGTCTTATCTTTGTGTCGGAACTGTACTTTCCTTTATTCACCTGTTTCTTCTTCATAGTATTTATGCACAATTCACTTGCTTGACTTGCACCCTATCATTTTCATATGCATCTATTGAGTCGCAAAGCGATCCTTACTGTCACTTGTTGGGTGGGATACTTTAGTTATTTCATTCTGATCATAACAATATGTTACTCGACATGTTTAACATATCAAAAAGGTTGGATCTTATTCATGTCTGTGTCTTGGTTAAGTTCAGGCAATCTGGTTCACGATTTCCGGTCTAAGTTTTTTGTTTTACATATTAATGTTATTGATCTCCTAATTCTTGGACATATCTCAATGCTTGCTCTACCATGGCAGCAAGAATATTCCGATAAGTTTAGAAATAAGGAGCACTGCTCTTTATTATATAAGAATCGGTTTCTGTCTTGTCGAAAAAAAAGAAGAAAAAGAATCGGTATAATCCTACTATTACTGTTGAAGACTCTGGGTCTTATTTCAATCACTTCGCTGAAGATTATGGCTTTCAAATCAATGAATCAATGGCAATTTGCGGGTTTCCGTTGGAGCCCGTTGGAACCGTAATCGAATTCTAATTTGGAACCTCTGAGGCCTTCTATAAATACAACATATATTCCAAAAGGCTAGAAAGCACAAACAAAGTGAGAAACGCAGCAAACACAAAGCCAAACCGACAGACACAATCCCTAACAGGATAGCACCCAACTAATCAAGAGCTCAACTTTTGTTTCATATAAGTATGGAGTCTTTGCCTATGTACCTGTTGGTACCAGTTCTAGAAAGCTTAACGTCATTCTCAGACTTCGTCCACTTCAGTGTCGTCTGCAAGTCATGGTATTTTGCAGCGAAAGATCATTACAATCGGCGATCTATGTTAGTCTCGAGTTGTCATCGTCCTCCTCCGATGCTTATGATGTGTTCTGATGAAGAAAAAACATGGAACTTGTACGACGTTATGAATAACAAGCTCCTAGGTATGCAAGTAAATGTATCCCAAATGACTCTGACGTGGAAAAAAGAAAAAAAAAGAGGAGAAGAAAACATAAAAAAGACGTGAAAAGGTGAAAAAAGAATAAGAAAATGACTTAAATGATGTTTTTGCCCTGCATAGGGTGTTATAATTTGAAAAATGGCCCTCTTCGTCCCTTCCACATCAGATGCTTACGTCATGTTAGGAGATAATTTGAAATTTTGTCCGGTTTTGATGAATTTTGAGAGTACAAGGATATACGTGATTAAAAAAAAGATCAGGGGCACAAATGAAAGACGACCCAAAATTCAGGCGAGCACACTGAATTTAATCCAAGTTTTTATCTATTTTAGTAGAATGGGATACAATGTTTAGTACAGTTAAGAATTGCCCGTGATAGTTTCAGAGTACCGGTGATTTCGAGAAAAGTACGTTGCTTCTCTTCATAAGCCTTGATTTTTTTTCCGTCATTTTTCTTGGCAAATGGAACATTCATTTTAACGCACAGCGGTTGTGAGCACCACACCTGTCACCTTGAGCTTTGGTGCGAGGTGGGAGAGAAAAACCTCGCCGACCCAACCAATTAAGACGCGTTGCTAGAAAAACGGTTGCCCAGAGCAAAACAGCCAATAAGGTAGCGGAGGCGAAAGAGCGAGTTGAAGGAAAAATACAAGGTTTCCAATCGTAGCAGGAAAATGTCATGTCATTTTTTTAACTAACTTTTGATTTCTACTAAAAGATAAGGGGAGTGAAATCCATACTTCCCATTTTACAATCCACACTCCATGTTTCCTTTTTTGGTAATTTAAATTTTATCTTTACTTACTCAAATTTTGTCTTATAATGAAAAGTTTGACCAGAAAAAGAAAATGTGAGTATGGATTACAATTTGTGCAGTGTAAATTTCACTTCCCAAAATTAAATACCACAACCTAACTTGTACAATAGTCCCGAGGGTTAAATAACGAAATGGTAAAAATTACATTACTTGAAATTGTACAATGTGGTAACTGATGAAGGAATTTACATTTCTATCATTGATGATATGTCTTGACCGAATCTTCTCCTTATTAGACTAGAATATCTGTTAGATATCAAACCCTGATTTACATGGATTCTTTACGTAATGCCTATCTAAAGACCAATCTATCAATAAATGAGTAGACTTTTATTCTCGTATTCACATACTCTACAACACGTTATCAGAATTGGTGTCCTAACCAAGAGATACTAGGCCAACCATCCCGAAAAACCCTAAAACGTTCGAAAACTCTAATCTGCCCGTTTCGTTTTTTCCTATTTCCGGCCGGATTTTCCTCTGTCCACAGCCGTAATTTCATATCCACAGAAAACCATCGACGTCCCGGTTTCAACCCCATCAGTCTCACCCCGAGAACCGGCCAAAAGGTTCTTGAACCGGCTGCCGGAAATTTCCAGACTGACGCCGCTTCAACCACCGGTTCACCGCATTCCCGTGCTTCGATCACCTGATTTTTGGACAGCAGCTTCCTCTTCCAGCGTTACTCCTCCTGTCAAAATTTCACCTCCCAACTCAAAGCAGAAGTAGGTGAAAAATTGTTTCTCCTCTCGGCAGCCTCTAGAAACCAAAGATTTCAAGATTGCTCGTCTTCCAAGAAAAACCAGATTGGTTCCCAACCCTCGGTCGAAGCCTGCAATCGACTCAAACTCGTAAGAGGTAAATTTTTAATTAAGGTTACTGCTTTCCGAATTTCAATTCATAGTTCGGGCTTAGTAACATTTCCATCTATCCCCTCTCTATAACGAGATTGGGTTTTGGAGGGGAATAGGGTTTGGGAGTTTTGTTGGGGCTCCCATCCGCTATTAAACTTTGTGACTGTGACATACGTGTCACCATATATTTGTGACGACGATTACGCGTCGCTGCGACAGCTGTGAGCATCGCCTACAAGGGAAGAATCGATTGTGACAGCGATTACGCGTCCCCTGCTTTTATTTGCATCGATTTTATGACCACATCATTGGTTTACTAATTCCAATCCCCTTGTCTTTTGTAGATGACTGCGCCTCCAAGGCCTGAGTTTGAGATTCTCGATTTACGAGGCAATAATTACCTTCAATGGGCATCCGATGTTACACGATTGTTCATCGAAAAAGGATTTACTTCCACTATTTTTCCTCTTGATGGCCCAGATGCGGTTCCCAGTGAGATGATCAAAGCCCATGCCCTCATGTTCCTAAGGTGCCATATCCATAAGGAATTGAAGATTCAATATCTGATGAAAATGGATCCCAAAGAACTGTGGGACAACTTGAAGCTCCGATTTAATTACGTACATGATGTACAGTTTCCAGCGTTGTCAGCAGGATGGTAAACCATCCGCCAACTTCTATTGCATTCAACTCAGCTCAATGGTCTTCCTTGCTTTCATTGCGGCTCTAAGAAGCTAACTTTACTAGGGGAGATGACATTGGTGCTGAGCCTTCCACCAATCTCACCATAGCAAATTTCGTAGCTAAGAAGCAAGGTAGTCCTGCGCACATGGATGCTGCGAATTTTGATTAAACTCTTTTGATTAGATGTTTTTTCTCTGCTATTTTCTACTTGGCACTTGTTTACCCATAATTATTTTCGACTTTTCAGTCAGTTTTTATGGAATTAGACATCCTTTGATGTATTTTTTCAGTTGGCATTAATAAAATCTCTCCTTTATGTTCAAATGTGTTGAATGTATTGAGAATTTTATTCCCTATGATTGGTTTGAATTACACAAAGCTAAACGCTTCATTACATGGCAAACATGCTAACTCCCCATGTGTTTGTGGTCCTTAAATTGGTTATGGCATAAAGAATGACAAAACATGAGAACAATTGCGAAAAATCGGCGAAAATACACCAAGGCGCCCATGAGAGTCCCTGATACGCGTTGTGCGCACTGGGCAACTGCCTGAACCTCTAGAGGGCCCCTGTCGCAGCATGCCGAGCCCTAGTGCCAGTTGTAAGCCCCTAAGGGGCCCCTGCCGCAAGCTGCCGAGACCTGCAGCACGTTTGTGTCGGCAGCGTGCCCCTAGCGGGCCCCTGCCGTAGCATGCCGAGCCCATGCCGGCAGCAGGGCCCCTACCACGCCCCAGCCGCGCTCCTGCGCGTCGCTGCGTGCCACTGAACTTTGCTGAGCCCCGGACAAGCCCCTGCATGCCTCTGCCGTGCCGCGCCGCAGTACCGCGCCCCAGCGTGTCCCGCGCGCAGACAGGCTCTTGGCCTCCCCCTGCCGCGCCTCTGTGAGCCCCTAGCGGGCCCTTGCCGTCTGCCAGCGCTGCTAGCGCACTTTTGGTGCTGCTGCCGAGCCTCTAGGCCGGCCACATGCTATGAGTTCATGAAAGTGATTTTCATGCCGTGTAATTACACTCATTCGGGTTCCAACTTGGTTTAAATTTCTGATTAACCCCTCTATGTTTAATTAGAGTGTTCGCCTTATCTTGATCCAAGACTAATTAATTTCACATATTTATGTAGATGTCTCGTGGCGAAATTGAGTGTCTAGCTGACAGTGGGACTACCCACACTATTTTAAGGAATAGGCTGTTATTTACGGACTTTGTGCCTCACGTATCCTCAGTGGCAACCATGATTGGTTCCTCGCCTTTGATTCATGACAGAGGTAATGCGCAGTTCTTGTTGCCAAATGACACAATAATACATGTCACTAACGCACTTTACGTGCCTAAGGGTAATCGAACCTTGCTATCATTTAGGGACATTCGTGCCAACAGATTTCACCTGGAAACATTCGAACAAAATGGACAAGAGTTTTTGTTTATTACCACTAATGACTGCGGCCGTAAACGCATCTTACAGAAGCTCAAGAGTCAATCAAGTGGGTTGTATCTGAAAACCATCAGGATTATTGAATCCTATGCTGTTTCTCACAATTTTTGCGACTCTGACTCTTACAAGCTTTGCCATGACCGTTTGGGACATCCCGGACGCGACATGATGATCCGAATTCTCAAGAATTCACATGGACATCCATTTTTCCGAGCACTTAAGCGTGTTGGAGCTCCTCCTTCCACCGAAATAGGTGATGTGGTCGTGCATGATGCACCTGCCATAGGCTCGGCATCCAAGGCCATTGCCGAGACTCTAAATGCCTCTATGGCTATCTCTAATGCTCACCGCTCGTTTTGCAAAGCTTGTTCACTAGCCAAATTGACTGCAAGACCATCTTTTGCTAGTGATTCTAAACAAAACATTTCATTCCTACAAAAAATCCAATGTGATATTTATGGACCTATCAAACCAGAGTGCGGGCAATTTAGATATTTTATGGTTCTGGTTGATGCATCAACGCGTTGGTCACACGTTGCTTTGCTACCCACAAGAAACGCTGCATTTGCTAAACTCCTAGCTCAAATTATTAAGCTCCGGGCTCACCACCCTGATCATCCAATCAAGTCTATTCGATTAGACAATGCTGGAGAGTTTACGTCTAAATCTTTTGACGACTATTGCATGTCTATCGGGATTAAAGTTGAACATCCCGTACCCCATGTGCATTCACAAAACGATCTTACAGAAGCTACAATTAAGTGCTTACAATTGATTGCACGGGCCTTAGTGATGTGCACCAACTTGCCTGTTTCTGCCTAGGGTTATGCAAAATTTCAGCCAATTTGGTAATCGTTAAGGCCCTCAAACTCGAAAAACAAATTGACGGACTGAATTTTGTCAAACATGAACCGTTCATGTTTAAAACAGAAAAATGCAATTTTGAGGGTCTTAACGATTACCAAATTGGCTGAAATTTTGCAGAGATGATCTACACAATATTATCTAGATACTAGACGGTGGAGATGGAGAAATTCAATCGAAAAGTGGTACAAAAATGGAAATCCGCACCAAAACCATTGGTACGGACCTCCGCAGCTGAGAAGGCCTGTATATATATATATATATATATATATATATATATATATATATATATATATAGTGAGGTAAGTTGAATAGTGGGTCTAGAAGAGGACTGGTCATCAGGTACAGTTTTATAGCGCCGCATATATTTGATTATGAAAATGTGATTCAAAGTGTTGTCGTTCATTATAAATATGTTTTAAGCATGTTTTCATATTGGGCATCCCATATTATTTATTGGTTTTCAAACCTAGTTAAGGGTAAAGTTCTTTGAGCAGCGAGGACGAAATCTCATCTCTATAACAGTTTTGGCTACAGGTACTGTGAACTGGAACATAATAGTGATGAGGAGTTGGGTGTGTGAATTTATGATTGGTATCTTGCTTCCTGTATTTAATTATTGATATTCATTATCGAGCTTATTTCCAAACTTCTTATGAGCTTGTCTTATGTTGTTTCCATTAGAATCTGTATTACTTTGAGTTCGTCATTTCATAGTTGTCCCTTGTGTTAGGTTTAAGCGGAATAAAGAGTTTTTAGCAAATTAAAGGTTTTACACCTCAAAATATTTTTACGCTTATGTTGTGTTTTTCTTAAATGTTTTTTTTTAAATTAACTACCTTGCGTTTCTCTTGGTTTTATTTAGAGACTCGCGGCACTGTGACGTGCTTAAACTGAGGAGATGCAGTTTGGAGCGTTACAAAGGTTAACTTCCATACATTCTCACAAACAAGTACTGTTGCTTATATACTTAAAGATCTACTAGATGCTTCAGTTTCTGTCCATCCAAATCTAGTTTCACTGAGAAATATGGAAGATGAAATCTCAATGACTAAAACCATAGACACAAGAATAATGTTTAAAGTTCTACGTACCCAGCATTGTTAGAGAGACGAAAGAATAAAGCTGACTTCATAAACCTAATTCAACACAAGCTAGATGTACTTCCTATCAGTTATATCCAACAGGTATAGACACTAGAAGGAATTCTAACTAATTATTTAATATATACCGAGCTCCCTGAATAGGATCGATTCTCGCAACTGCAATCAACTACAATTGAATAAATTCAACTTCATATTCATACCCAATATTTATATTATAACCCCAATCATTTTGGCACAATAAAATAGCTTACAGAAGTAATTTACATGAAGCCGAGAGATTAAGATCAATTTACCACACGATTTCCTTCTTCCTTTCGCCTTCAACCTTGTCTTTCTTGTGTTGTAGAGACTTGTAGAATGTATTGACTTGCCGTCAGAAACCAGAATCCCTCAATATACTTCCAGATTCCTAGCCGCTGTCGCCTTTTAGATCTTAACCACACCCGGATTGGTAGTTTCTAGTTTTTCTCCCTGACCGGCCTTTTGAGAAGGGTTTGAGCTCTAAAAGACTCTTTTCTTTTAGAGGGAAAATTTGAAAGCTAGGCTCATTCTTTAGAGGGAAAATTATAGTTTGAAATGCCCACAATTGAGAAAATCACAACATTGCCCCTATATAGGGTGCTCTTGGATTACATTGATCTGGTTAAGAAATTGAGACGTAGCTAATATATTAGGGTAACATGACTAACATCTAACCAGAACTTGAGGCCAAAACCAAGACACATAAGAAACACCGATTCCTGAAATCCGGAAGTCGAACAAAACTCCATTAACACCCTTCATCAACTACAATCAACTACAAAACCAATCCGCCCTTCATCAGCTTGGTTTTTGCCATCGATGCACCAAAGCTTCCGAGCCACCCCAGGAAACCAGTCAAAATCCTATATCCTTTTCAGATTTAGCGCAACATGAAGAAAAAAGAATGTATCACTTAGGAAGGTTAGCTTCCATACATTCTCACAAGCAATACATGGATCACTGTTTCATCCCAACCACCACAAACAAAACACTTTGCATGCATTAGGCATATAGTTCTATAGCAAGTTATAACATTCGAATTTTCAACAACGAAGAAAGGAACAATCATATAGAAGTAGTAAGATATTATTGTTCTATAGCAATATATAGTAATCTGACTAGTGACTAATCTCTCTCATGATACGAAAAAGAAGACTCGATTGTAACACTTTGCATTAAGCATACAGTTTCTATAGCGGAGTTGTAAGACTGTTCTCCAAAAACAGTAATATCCAACGAAGAAGAACAAATGAACAATCATATCCACCCAACATATATTTCTATACGGCTGAACACATGTAACCTTATTAATTCATCTAGGTAGATGATCGGCATGGAACTATATTAATTCATCAAATTTATGCATTTTGATCCTCAAAAGTCAAAACTCAAAAGCTTATTACAGAGTTATAACCGAGAAAGAGAGAAAAACCACCTAATCACCTAAGATTGGTTTCATAGCCCACCGATATTGGTCGAAATCTTATTCGTACCCTATGAATTTTGTCACACGTATCAGTCGTCTGGGATCATATTCAGCAATTTATCTACAGTACAGATTGAGTTCTTAATCTGGACTCCGAAATTGATGGAGCCCCGACCTATGACCCAGGCCCAGAAACTCAGACCCGGTGAAAAAAAAAAAACCCTAATAAATTTTGGGGTTTCTGGGTTTTTCTTTTTCAATTCTTCTCTCAGTCCCCACCCTTTCTAACGGCACCAACTTTGTCTTCTTCACAATCAGCAATTCCTTTCGAGATCCAAACAAAACCCAATCAGTAGTTTTGGTCATTCTTGGTCTATTTGTTTTGTTCTTTTTCAGTGGGGAACATTCTAGCATGTTCCTTATTCTAGCATGTTCCTTTGTACGTGAGATAGAACTTTTGTTCATTGGGGTTTGGCTTTAGCATATCATACACCCATTTTGTAAGTTTGCTCTTATTCAATAAACTTACGGGAGGAGATAAAGAGCTGTCATTCCTCTTGGTTACCCAAAGAGGCAAAGAGAGATATAGCTCTTTGCAACTTTATCTGATTAGTTCAAAAATAAAAACTAAAATAAAAACCTGATTAGTTCAAATCACTTGTTCGTCGATCATTTACATTAAAGCTAGAGAGAATACTGTTAATATGGAGTTATGGACTTCCCCACAACTTTCCAAATAGGAATCTGTTTCTAAAGCGGAAAACATAACAAACTTCTTGTTTCCTAATCAGACAAAGAGTCGCTTTTCCTACTTGAATTATAATTTGTAACCCTAATATTCTTTGAGGGAGATGGATATATGTATCAGTACTATAAATACAACATTCCAAAGGGCTAGAAAGTACAAACGAGAGAAAAGCAGAAAACCCATAGCCAAACCGGGAGACATAGACGCAACCCCAAGCCCCCAACTGATCAAGAAGAGCTCAATCTTTGTTTCTGGGTTTAGTATTATTATGGAGTCTTTGCCTATGCACCTATTAGAATTAGTTCTAGAAAGATTAACGTCATTCTCACACTTTGTCCACTTCAGTGTTGTCTGCAAGTCATGGTATTTTGCAGCGAAAGATCATTACAACCGGCGAACTATGTGCTAATGATTTGCTCTGATGAAGAAGATACATGGAACTTGTACGACGTTATGAATAACAAGCTCCTTGGTATGCAAGTAAATGTACCTAGTAAGAGATTTTGTGCGTCAAAAGGATGGTTAATAGCTATGGATAAGAACTTTGCAGTAACCTTAATAGATCCTTTTTTAAGGGTTAAAGGGAGAAGAGAGAAAGAAAATTCAGTCATTTATCTTCCTCCATTGACCATTCCAGAGGGACGTGAAGCAAGATGGTCTGCAGATTGTGACAAGTATATCTTCAAGGCTAGTATCTCAGCCGATCCAATATTAAGTGCGAACGATTGCATCGTGACGATTATATATCGAGAGGATTCAATCAACTGGCTTTATAAGACTTGGTAAGGACACAACATGGAATTATATAAGTGAAGATAGGTGTGTATTGATTGGTATTCCTTTTGAAAAAACCGTCACTAATTTTGAAGAAGTAGTTCATGTTAAAAATAAAATCTGTGCTGTTGATTATTGGTCCAATCTCTGGTCTATTGATATTACTTCCCAGTGTCACGAAGATGATGTTAAATTGGTGGCAGACGGTGCTAAACAAAGTAATCGTTACTATGTTAAAAGTTATGTAGTGGATTCAAGTGAAGACAGAGAATTGTTGATGGTTCAAATATATTATTATCACGATGAAGAAAACAATAACAAACGTGTGACAACAAAATTCAAAGTGTACGAATTGGATTTCAACCGGCATCGGTGGGTCGATAAAGATACTTAGGTGATGTTGCTCTCTTTCTTGGTGATAACTCTTCAATATCTGTGTCAGCTTCCAGTCTTTCGGGATGTTTGTCGAGTTGCATATATTTCAATCATGATGTCGATGACGTAGAATTTGAATATGAATATTTTCATGATTTCGGTGTGTATGATGTACAAGATAAGAAAATTTTACCGGTTGACACCATTCAGGAAGCAATGCTAGTGAAGAAGAGAAAACAACCATCGATATGGGTTTTGCCAACATTTCAATTGTAAATGTATTATTGTTTACCATTATTATTCTTTGGAAGTTTTGGTATATTTCGACAGAATGCGGTAGGCCTGGGACGGTTCGGATTGGGTAAAAAAAACAGTAAAACCGCACAGTAAATTTGTTTACTGTAAACGGTTCGGTTTTTAAATTTTTTTACTTAAGAACCGCACCCAAACCGAACCGTTTGGAACCGGTTCGGTTTCTGCGGTTCTGCGGTTCCTGTGCAGCATGATCAGTGTGCAAAATTTTCTGATTTTTGTCTAGTACAACATGAAAGTCTCAAAACATGAATGCACTCAATACAGCAATGTTTCAAAGTTCAAACCAACATAGTGAACATACCAAATTACCAATTGTCAAATGTCAAATAGAAAGAAATGCAGCAAAAGCAAAGTAGCAAACAATAAAACACAACTCCAAGTCTCCAAGCAAAACAATGGAAACATGACACAGTTCCAAACTTCCAAGTTCCAAATAACAACAAGATAAATATTAAATAGATAGGAGGGGCTGGAGGACAGAGAGCTTTAAAGTTGATCAGCAGCATCAGCTAGCACTTGGCAAGTTGGCAGCTTGATTTTTAGACTTCTAAATTCTAATATCCACTCTTCACTATTACAAAGGCTCCAGCTCCAGCTCTAGCAAAATCTATTGCAATAGTAACATTAGTACATACTGTACATTACTTCCTCTCTAACATAACTTACACAAGACACAAGTATATAAAAACTCAAAACTGAACTGCTGAACATAAACAATTAAACATAATGCAAACCTGGGATCATTTGTTTCTTTTTCCAAACTTTGAACTTTTTGAAAATTTAGAAGCTTTTAAAGGTTTCGAAGTTTTTGAAGCATCACTGCTTTTTGAAGGTTTGGAAACCTTTGCAGCCTTTCGGCTTTGCTGAGTGGCTAGCTCCTCTTCTTGAATTGCCAACTGAAGCTTCTCTAATCTTATTCTCTCTTCTTCTGCTTGTTCTGCACATAATATAAGCTCATGTTAGTTGCATATTTGAATCTAAAACGCTGAACAATAAAATGAAAACAGCTGCAAGTTAGATACCTTTTTCAACATCTTCAAACCACCCCATTTCCTCAATACTTGGAATATATTGTAACCCCATAATTGCATCAGACTTGAGCCAATTTTGGAGGCAGATTAAGGCCTCAACAGTCCTAGGAGTTAATGAACTCCTATGTGGATCAATCACTCTCTTTCCAGTACTGAATGAACTCTCACTAGCCACTGTTGACACTTGGATTGCTAAAACATCTCTTGCAACAGCTTGCAAGTTGGGATATTTTGAACCATTACACCTCCACCAATCCAAAATACTCCACTTCTCCCTATCTTTAGGCTTCTCTATAGGATCAAGCAAGTATCTATCAACCTCTCCTCCAACAATTACTGCTTCACCTTCAAGTTGCTTGTTCCACGCCTTAAGCATAGCTGCCCTCTTCCCTAATACCCCTTCTGGCTGCACACTTGGTGTTGGTGTGTTGCTGCTGCCCTCTCCCACACTTCTTTTCCTCTTTGCTGCACTGGATTGGCTAGATTCAGCCTTTTCACCTTCTAATGTTGCATATAGATCACACAACTCTAGCAAAAGCTGCTTCACTTCATCACTTTTTCTCCTTATTGCATCACTTCTCATGTTAAGCATTGTATGACACACATGTTCAACATTCTTCAATTTGTACCTCGGATTCAAGACAAGTGCAATCAAAAAAAGCTGATTGATGTCATCTACGGATCCAAAGTATTTTCTAAACTTGGCCCTCATTTTGTTGGCCATACCATGCAACACCTTATCAGTCTCACTTGCATCACTAGATAATGGTTTATTGAACATCTCATCTAACTCTGATTTGACTATGGCTATGTCCACAAAAGCTTTGTGTGCCGTAGGCTTCAGTTGCGCGCTCACATCCACTGTTGTGTCTAAGTAAACTTTCAGATACTTGACCAAAACACTTGCTTTCTCCCAATCAGATATAACTGGAGGCCCTACCCTCTTCTTTTGTTGTTGTGTTGCAACAACTACTTGAGATTCGGCCTCTTCTCCTTCATCATTCAACTCTTCATCTTCATCAAAATAACTTCTATATCTTCCATCTTCCTCATCTGCCATTCTGTTGAAAGCCTTCTTTAACTGTAAAGCCGTATCTAGCATCATGTAGGTTGAATTCCACCTTGTTGGCACATCTAACACACAAACCTTTTTACAAGGTATCTTCTCTTTTTCAACACATGCTTTAAATGCTTCAAGCCTTTGTCCACTACTCCTCACATACCTAACAGCATTTCTAATGCTAGCCACTGACTTGTTCATTATATGGAGACCAGACTTCACAATTAGGTTCAGAATATGAGCCAAGCATCTCACATGCATATATTTTCCTCCAAAAATGGGCTGCCTAGGCCATCCACTCATTTTCTCTATAAGGTACTCTATTGCTACCTTATTTGCTGATGCATTATCTACTGATATAGTCAGTACCTTATCTAAATTCCACTCCATCATGCAAGTTTCTAATATTTTTCCTATGCTATTCCCACTGTGGTTAGGTATCACACAAAAATTAAGGACTCTTTTGTGCATATTCCAGCCACCATCAAGGAAGTGCGCCGTGATCACCATATAATTGATGTTTTGGCATGAGGTCCATGTGTCTGTAGTCAAACAAACAGAATGTGACCTCAGTTCTTTCCTTAACTCCTCCTTTTTGGTATCATACATGCGCAAAAAATTCTTCACTACAACTTTCCTACAAGGTGGAATCCAATTTGGTACTGCTACTCTACAGAAATGTTTAAACCCCGGCCTTTCAATTGAACTAAAAGGCAATTCATCCAACACAATCATAACACAAGCAGCATCTAGACATGCATCTTCTGACCATTTTCTAACAACTACATTCCCATTTGGGTCCAACATATCAGCATTCATTGTATGTTGAGTCTCTAAATCGACTTTACCATGATAACCTTTGCAAACAGTCTCAGTATGTTTTGCAAGTGAACTAGTACCATTTGCTCTAGAATCACATTTCAGAGTAGTGGTGCAGTACTTACATTGCGCTCTCTTTTCAATGCCAATTTGCTGCTCCTTTCCATCTACAATCCCCATTATTGGTTCGTCATATCTGGTGTAATGCGCCCACACTCTTGACCTCTCTTTAGCAGCAGCCCTCAGCCTCCTTCCCCTCGTGTTTCTAGCAGGCTTGAACTTATCATTCTCTTTTGATGAACGAGGAGCTGTAGTTACTGTTTCTGAGCTTGGTTGAACCACCTCTACCTCATCTCCACTTCCTTCAGTTTCTGTTACAGAATCGCAGTCTGAATCATACTCTTCAGACGACATTGCCAACCTGTTAATTCAAAGAAAATGAATCAAACGAAACAGTACAATGATTATAAGTTTAGAACAATGAAGACAACGTACTACAATCTGAACATGAAAACGAACTAGAAACACGAGGGGAAGACGAGAATCAACGAAAACGAAGCAAAAACTACAATCCAACATGCTTACAGTTTATATAAAAGTGAAATTGAATCACATAAACAAAATTACTTACAGTTGAGAACTGAAAATGGTGAAGATGAAGCAAATCTTATGACTTAATCTTATGAATTTCAATTGAAAAAGAGAGAAAACTCAGAAAATAGATGAGGAAGAGATGAGGCAGACTGCAGAAAAGAGAGACTGCGAGAGAGTGGGAGAGAGTGATAAGTTTTTAGGGTTTTTTGTTACTTCGATCTGACGGTGGAGATTAAAGGTATTAAGATCCAACGGTTCCTACGGTTTTTTTTTTTTTTTTTACAGAACCGGAACCGTACCGAGTTAGTTAGACCGGTTCGGTTCAAGCAAAACAATCTGTAATTTCTTGCAGAAACCGCGCCAAATTGTCGGTTTCGGTCCGGTTCGGGCCGGTTTTGCGGTTTACGGGTCCAAAAGTCCCAGGCCTAGAATGCGGGACAAGGTACTTTTGAGTACACTGGTGATTTCCTGAAAACTTCCTAGCTTCTCGATCTTTATTTTTTCTTCTCTCTGTCCTCTAACTCCTCTTTATCGGCAATGAAACTTTTACTTTAACGGCGCCGCACAAGCCTGGATTTCACAGCAAGCCTTACTGATATCATAGCCAAGTTTACTTTATACTTAATTAGTAAAGAATGGTGTTTGTATATATATCAAGATCCAACTACAAAACTTGGTTCCAGTACGTGAAGAACAACTGCAATATATCGTACCACATATTTTTAATTTGCAATATCGTACCATGGATGTTCTTCCTGCGCTGCGCGCACATACACAATACATGCATGACGAACACAAAGGGATTAAGTATCTACCCGAGTACAACATTAAACATGCAAAAATAAAAGGTAGACAATTATAAAATTCATGTCTAGTATATATGGCTTAGTACTGAATATTATATAGTCTGCAACTGATCGAACAAGATACAAGAAAGCCTAAGCTATTACGATACTCTACTTCAAATAAAAATAAAGAAGTAGAAAATAAAACGAAGAAGAAAAGAATTCATCTTGCGTTGATGCTTGGAGGCAAGAGCTAGAGCCTTAGAGGTTTTTTTTTTGAAAAGAGAAATAAATTACATTAAGAAGCCTCTAGGCCAACTAATGTTTACAATGTCAAATAATAAAGTTCTCGAAGCCTCACGAGGAACCCTATCAATCCAATACATAAGCGAATTACAAGAATGCCCAAGATTAGCTGTGGCATCGGCAACAAAGTTCGCCTTCCTAAAAACATGTTTAAAAGTAATGGAATCAAAACTAGAAACTAATGTTCTGATGTCTTGCACTAGTTTGATTAATCTCCAAGGGGTTCAAGACGTCCATTCACTGCATCTATCACCAACTTGGAATCTCCTTCAACTTCAACATTGGTGAAGCCTTTCTCCTTTGCTTTGATTAAGATGTCTCTTAACGCCATAGCTTCAACAATTGGGACTGAAGCACTTCCAATGCGACAAGAGGCAGCAGAAACTGGTCTTCCATTGTCATCTCGAATTATAAAGCCACAAGCTGCTGAATTACTTGTGACTAATCCATCAAAGTAAATCTTAACAAAAGAGTTAGGAGGTGCTTGCCACTTGATTTGATAGTGGTACACTAGTTTTGAGAATGCACCTCAGTAACTCTTTCGCTAAGATTATTCTGACCTGAAATCATTGCAGCTGCTGCTAAGGTAGTTGATAGAGGATTAGGAACAACTCCTCTAAAAACAGTGTCATTTCTAGTTTTCCAGACCTGCCAGCAAGTGGTAATTACTTTTACAAATAAACCAGCATTATAAGGCTGTGAAATAAAGAGTTCCTTAAGCACATTAAGGAAACCCGCTTCCCAATCAATTGGGGACACAACATTGGAAAGGTTTCAAAACATTTCTAGTAAAGTCACAATAAACAAAGAGGTGCTCAACTGTTTCATTATCATTGTTACAAAGGGAACAAGAGTTATCAGCAATGAAACCAAACCTGGATAACCTATCTGTCACACCCCGGTTCTCAAGTTATTTATCTTGGTGTCGTTTTGGTCTTTTACCGTTTTAAGTAACCGTTTACTATTTTTAGGACTCCGAAAGTTGACTTTTTCTTCCGTTTGGAATTTGGGAAAACTTTCATCATAAAAGTCATAGAAGATGTTGCTACGAGTTCGTAGACATGTTATGCGTTAAAATCGGAGTTAGCATAAAAAAGTTATTAATTAAAAAAGTAAATTTTTGAGATGGTAAAAAGGGGGTAAATATTTAGTGGATATAATTTTGGGGGTTTAAGTTGTTGGACCGGGTGTGGACAACCCAACACCCCCCATTCTCTCTCTCTCTCTGTTCCTCTGCTCTCTCTCTCTCTCTTTCTTCCGTGAACTCCTCCCGACCCGCCGGAGACCCTGCCTCCGTCCGCCGCCGTCCGGCCACTAGAGACAGCCGGACCGGTCCCGTTCGGACCCCCACCACCTCCTCTCTCTCCCCGGCCAAGTGTTCGAGCCGGTAGTGCCGCTAGAGGGGAGAAAAGCCCGCCGGAAACGCCGACTGCTTCTTCGCCGGAGTTTCCTTCTCCGGCCACCATAGGTCAGAATTTTTGGCTCATCTTGTAGCCCTCATCAAAGTGAGTAATCCCTCAAAAGGAATCGGTCTAATTCGATCTTGATAGGGTGAAATGTATAATTGAAGTTCTAGGGATTTATGGATGTTTTAGTTCGATTATCCTAGTTAACCTTAGAATTGGACTAAGTGCTAGTTATGGAAGTTGCTGTGGACGATGAGAGGATTATTCTGTTAAAATTTGGTAGCCATTGGAGGTCGCCCGAATTTGGCTGCCGGCCGCCGGCGCCGCCCCTTAGGGGCAGTTTTTCATGTTTTCCGGTTTGTTATAATGAGAGGAGTTTAATGAAGTATAGTTTGGAATTTTTTGAGAAGTTTTGATAAGGTTTGGGATTTATCAATGATTAAGGATTTAAGTGATTATTCGATTAGAGATCCGGCAGTTGGTTTAGCAGGATTTAAACTTCAAAAGGTTAAATTAGGGCTTTCGGTAATTGCGAAAATTTTATGAGCCATATTAGATTAAAAGTGAGGAAAGAGAATTTATGGGCTACTTTTATTTCGGAAATTTTATTAAAGTTTTATCCTGGTTTGGAGGCTTAATAATTATTTATTGTTCAGGACGTGAGGAGGATCATTTGGAGGAAACCTCGGGTCGTCGGCAGGCATAGCCGAGCTCTATGAGTGGACCTTTGATTTAAATGTCATGCATGCACTAAAGTTATTTAATTTCTAAGGCATATTTGAAATTTAGTATTTTATTGGGATTAATGAGTTCCATATATTTATTTGGGGAACTCTATTGCTCATTTTATTTGACGTGTGGGACATGTCAATTGATCTTTTATATTTAGTATTTTACTATACCCAAAAAGGGTTGATTGATATTGACTATTGCTAGCTAACATTATTTAGCGGTTCTCATCATATGTGAGTAGAGCGCTTAGCGTGAGACGCTATTATATTCTTATCAGCGGTCCTTATCATATGAGAGTTGAGCGCTTAGCGTGGGACGCTATTATAGCCTGGGAGGCAACCGATCGGTTTATATAAATATATATTATTGTTAGCTAGCCATTACTTAACGGTCCTCATCATATGAGAGTTGAGCGCTTAGCGTGTGACGATATTATAACATTATTTAGCGGTCCTCATCATATGTGAGTAGAGCGCTTAGCGTGGGACGCTATTATAGCCTGGGAGGCTCATCGTTATGGTGAAATCTTTTCCCCATTTGTTTTGATTTATTGAGAACCAATGAGATTGGTTCATTATTTTTGGTCTATAATTATTTCGGGAAGTTATTTCAAGAGTGGCATGCATAAATATTTTTCTCAATGGAAAATATGGAAAAAGCATAAATTTTGATTTCAAGACTCTATCTTTAAGTCAGTATTTTTTTTTATATTATTTCTATCCACTCACTCTAACGTTTTAAATGCTTCTCCTCTGGGCCTTTCGTTTTAAATGCCCAGTCTGCAGAGTTCTGTTCGGCGAGGGTAGGAGGCGAGTCATATTTTCCACCACTTCCAGTTTTCTCTCGTAGGTTACCGAATTAACCTACTTGTGTATTTTTCTTGTTTCCTTCATATTAGTAGCTCTGATAACCATAGGATGATGTATCAATTTATGTTTATGTGTGTTAAAAGCTTATGACTCAATTTAGGAGGGATTTGAAAAATTTATGGGTTATTGTTACTGAGAAATTAATTTATGAAATTGCTGGAATTATATGGATTTTGAGGTGGTGAATATTTATTTGGGGGAGCGGGTGGCTCCAGGAGTTGTGGTCTTACTTGTTTTAGAAGTGTTTGGGTTTTTGTGATTTTTCTTTCAGGTAGGGTTACCCATTTTCAAGGGAGGTTACGCCAAAATCTTGGTAGAATTTCCCTTGAGATGGGTCCTGCAGGGTTTATTCCGGATTTCTCCTATTTCAAGGAGAAATCCGAGGTAGGTCCTGACACTATCTCTTGTCTTATGCCGACCTCTGATCAAGAGCCAACCAAAAAGCTTAATTTTTGGTTGAATCTCTAGTTTCCGTAACTTGTTCAACAACTGTATCTGATCATGTTTTTGTACTTGATCATATTGTAACCAAGTAGCAGACTTAATTGAAAATTTACCATTTGAGGAAGGTCCCCAAATAATAGCATCTTCCTGATTTGAAACAGGTAAAGGAACACCAAGGATATGATTAACTAAACTTATATCAAGAACTGAACAAAGTTTAGTTTTATTCTATCTACCATTTACAATATAGTCCTCCACAGACTCATCCAAATTTATCATAGAAAGACTATTTTGAGGCAACAACTTTACCAAGGGATGATCAAAGACCCAATTAAAAGTCCAAAATTTAATTTGCTTACAATTTCCAACAATCCAACGCATACCTTTAAGGATAGGTTCCCTTGTATCCAAGACTCCATTCCAAGCAGTGGAGTTCCTTTGCTTCTTTTTTGCCTGAAAAAAAAAAAAAAGACACATTTAATAAGTATTTTCTTCTAACTATTTGAGCCCACCAATTATTGTCATCTGTTACAACTTTCCAAGCAAGCTTAGCCAAAACTATATTATTGAAGAAGCTTGCTAGTTTTATGCCTAACCCTCCTGTAGACTTGGGTTGACAAACTTGATTCCAAGCTACAGGCGGACATTTCACATCAGAACCCCAGAAAAAATCTGTGGATAATTTATCAATGCTATTAGTCAGCTTTTTAGGGCACTAGAGGTTCTTGATTTATAGTTTTGTACTATAATGTAAACCTAACTGGTTAGGTTATTCTGACCATTTGTACAGCAAAAACCCTTGATAAAAGAACTAAATGTCGCATACATGCACAACTCTCTTGCGGCAACTCTGTCATGACATATATTGAATTGTGATTATGTTATGGGCAGCGAGATATTCGATTGTTTATAAATGAGAAACATTCTTCTTAATTAATTATAGGGAAAATGAAAGCTCATGATCAATTTGCATAACAATTCTTCGCATAGTTGCATTACTCCAGTCACTGCAATCCTCAAGACACAATATAATGAGCTCCTTGTGCTGCATCTTAGCTCGTACAAGTGCTTCGACTGCACCAGCTTGAACCTGTAGAGCTTGGTTTTTGGGGTCATGCCAGGAGCAGGAGCAATGAGGCCAGGAGTGTCGATAATGTTTGTGGTTGGGGCAGTACTTGTACTCAACCCTAATAATGATCTCCTTAGCCGAGAACAGAGACGGCTCCTTCTCCAGCCTCATGTTTCAGCCTCAATGTAAGCCTGGATGTTGTGGAGGGACATTCGGTGGGCCTGGGCCGGGTCGGAGTCGGAGATGAGGCGGCAGAGAGGAGAGTGGGCGTCGGAGTCGAATTTCATGTTTAGAGTAATGGGGCGGCGGGTCTTGGTGCCGCCGCCGACGTGGTTGAACTGGAAGCCCATGAGGGCCTCGACCAATGCGCTCTTGGCATCTGTCTGGTGGCCGACGACGAGGACGGCGGGGGCGTCGAAGGGAGTGTGGAAGGCTTGGGCAAGGCCGCGGAGCTTGTTGCAGGCCTCGTAGAGTCGGCGCTACTGCTCCTCCCATTCGCTCCGCTTATCCTCCACCCTATCCATTTATTTCTTCACTCTGTTTCGAAATTAATGAGAGTGTGGACTGTCGAGTCCAAAAACGGGAAAAGGTATTCGGTTACCACTTACCACAACATAAACTACTAACTTTGATGAACGTGGAACAGTGAACTCTGCAGTCTACACCACTGCAAGAGGGAAACACATCCAGGCAATTGAGCCAAAAGCTTAAGCAATAAACATAAGATCCATAAATATATATATATATATATATATATATATATATGGGTGATTCTATTTCTTGTTTGTTTTTATTTTTCATTTTAATATGGGTGATTCTATTTCTACCTCCCTTCATTTTTTTCTCATGTAACTTCTATTTTTACCCCTGTATTTTCTGATTACACTTCCATTTCACCTCTAAGGCTTAGTTTGGTATTGTGATTTAAAAACTCAGTTTTAAATAAGCAACCTGTTTTCTAAAATAGTTAAACTAAATAATTCTAGATAAGCACGTTTTAAGATTTTACCAAACAAAAAATCTAACTAAAATTGTGATTATAAGTGATTTTAATCCTCAAAACTCAATACCAAACTGGGTCTAACACATACAACTTCCATTATGCTCTTCAAAATAGAATTGTACATGCAACCATAAGCAATTCAATTCGAGGAAGTGATTACTCGCCCCGTAATTAACCTACCAACATTACTTCTCATTTGGCACCATCAAACGTAACCCGGCCGTAATTCTTCCGAGATTATATCTTCAAGTCCGGTATGTCTCTCTAAAATATATGTACATATATATATATATATCTATATTAGTGGACCCAAAAAATTTTCATATATTGAAATTATGGGAGGGGTTCTAATGAGAACCACTAAGTTAAGGACTAGTTGGTGACTTTCTCATTAATCGGTTTATTATACCCACTTTTCAATTACATTTTTTCATCTCAATCGTTCAGTTTTTAGATATATACGTAGATCACTCTTCTATAAATTTTCAGCTAAATTGGTGATTGTTAAGGGATCGAACTAAATCAAATCAAAGAGCGATTCAAATGTGTCAAACATGAACCGTTCAAGTTTATAATTGGTAAATCACATTTATGAATGCCTTAATGATTTTTAATTTGGATGAAAATTTGTAGAGATGATCTACTCATATATATTTACAAACTAGACGGTCGAGATGTAAATATGAGATCGAAAAATCGGTGAAACAAAGAAGTATTCAATTAGTTCTCAACTTAGTGGACCTAGTGGTTCTCATTAGAACCACTTCCTTGATAAGACGTACGATTGCATTGTTACAACTATATATCTAGGATTCTATCAATTGGCTTTATAAGACTTGGTAATGGCACAACATGAAATTATGTAAGTGATGATCACATGTGTATTGGTTGTTCTAGTTGAAAATAAAATCCATGATGTTGATGATTGGTCCCGATTTCGATCTATCTATTGATATTACCATTTAGTGGCACGAAGATGATGTTAAATTGGTCGCTCAATGTGTTAAACTAAATAGTTTAACGTATATACTACGTACAAAACTTGTTTCTAGACTTCCAATGTTTGGGCCTAAATTATTATTTCCGGTTAACCCAGTTTTAGAAGCCCATTGGACCAATACCCACGGTCTTATTTGTTTGTAAATATATTTTTTTCCCAATGGGTAAAGTAATGACAGAGATATTGCAGTTGCTTAAGGATCTAACTCATGATCCAATTAGGAGATATCTTCCTAGTTGACATAGAGGTCCGATATGCCTTGATTCGCAAGAAATGTGAACCCTAGTTCTCTATATAAAGGGTATATAAAGGGGGTCGAGTTGAATGAGCAAAGAACAGCCAATCATACAACCAAACTTTGCAACCTGCCAATCAAAACCTCTCCGGAGCACCTACCTACAAAAAGACTCTCCGGTGTCTTTTGTAACTAAAGACCGATCCGTCGGCAAAACCGAAGACCAATCCGTTGTCAAAAACCAAGTCTGATCCGAACGTAACTTCTACTTATAAAGTCTGATCCGTCAGTAAATCCTGCCAAACCATTGTTAGGTGTAAAAACCTAGCAAATATCCCATTGTTGAGGAGAAATCTTTGGCAAATATCATGTCTTGACATTTGTTAGCTCTGCTTTACCTTATCGGCTCAAGTAGGATCCGTCTGTTCACGTGAGCAGAGATCTGTCAGCAAATCCCCGTCAAACCATTGTTGGGTGTAAAAACTTAGCAAATATCTCATTGTTGAGGAGAAATCTTTGGCAAATATCCTGTCTTGACATTTGTTAGCTCTGCTTGACCTTATTGGCTCAAGTAGGATCTATCTGTTCACGTGAGTAGAGAAACATATTGAGGATTTCCTTAGGTCTAAAGAAAGAACCTTGCAGCAGGTTTGATCGCGCCTGCTCTCAATTGCTTGAATAAGAAGTTAAGAAGCGTGAACGGGAAAAGAATATCAAGTTGCACCTAACTCAGAGGTACTGACAATTTCAACCCGAACATCCAGAAGAACAACTAAATAGCAAATGACAAATTGTGAATATTCATAATAGAATAACAAATCTTGAAATTTTATGATGGCAATAATGGTTATGAAAATTTGGTAGGGAAGCAATTGGTTAAATTATAGTAATGAGTAGAATATTTGACAGAATTTATGGTAATGAGTTTGTTGAATTACGCTTCAGGTAGCAAACCAATTAATATGAAAATCTTAAGGGGTATGAAACGAGAAATTTAGTAGGGAAGCATTTATTCAATAATTTTTGTACAAGTTTGTAATTTGTTGTACCATACTGGGTGATTGGAACATTTACATAGCACCAAGCACCGATATGTGAAGTTCCTGCGATGAGAACAGGATTGAAGCAACATCACTGCAATGACAACTTTGCAATGGTCAAGGTATTCACAAATATGTGAAGTTACTCTGATGAAAACAACAATGTAAGTAACATCACTGCAATGACAACTTAAATAGGGTCAACGCTAATACTTTGACCCCATTCGATATATCCTGAGTCGAGGAGTACTCTTCCGGTTTATGGCTGTAACCTGCAAAACAAACTACTTCATTAGGTATATGAAGATACAGATTCAAGCAGTAATCCAGATCTTTGACATGTTCATTTAAAGAAAAAACTCAATTCACTAAAGGAAGTTTATAGTAGCAATTTATTGCAAAAGAGAGAGGTATCAAGATTCTACCTTTGTAACATGGAATGAATATCATGCCCATAGGGGATATTCTGCAAGGATATGAAACATTATCAGAATCTTCATGTGGTAGAAAAAGAACAATGGCATTTTGTTCTCCTTCGATTAGATGAATTGTTAACTCACTTTCAGTTATATCTTTTATAAAATTCTAAATAATTGGCTTGACATCTGACATTCAGTCTAATAACAAACTATACAGATCTTAAATTAATCATTTATTGAAGGAGAAGCCATGAGTACACACACTCTGCAACCTATGGGAGGCTCTCTCTTACCTGGCCATGAACAATGAATCATGGTAAGCTCGGCTAATCATCAACTTGTGGGCTAAGTTCAGCTCTTTTGATGAAGCTTCCATCGTGTGAATTATTGACTTATCAGAAAGTGCTGGTGGATCTTGATTTACAATCTTGAATTCGGATAGACTGACCCCCCGCTTTTTGGCTATAGAAATTGCGGATTGATGGATTTTCTCAATTACGATGTTTCTTCGCTCTTCATTAATGTCTCTTGTGTCTGCAGAATGAAAGAATGCTATAAGCATATCTCTAGATATACACAGCGAGCGATAATATAATGGACCAATGACCATTGTGGAACAGACATTGTTGCAAGTTCAAATAAACATTTTCTTTTGAAAAATCAGTTAAGTTAATAACCACAAAGTATTGTAGGTAATAACCATGAAACAAGTCATTGTGAATATACTCGGTATTAATTATATGTCGTTCTGGAAATGTTATTGACACAAAGCATACCGATTTCCAAATGTGATTTGCTTGGGATGCTGTTGATGGCTCCAGGGTGTAGCTCCAGAATACCTTTTGCAAAACAAATCACTGAAGTGAGCCAAAGAGTAAAGCCACATTCTTACACCTATGTGGTATGTAAGAAGAATTACAACTTACCAACTGTACCAACAGTATCAACAGATCCAGATTCTAATACATGTCTCTCAACAGCTAGCGCTAATTCTGCAGCTGCTAGTCCAGCATCATTTCTGGTGCAAATGATTCATTCAACCATTATTCTTATTTATTTACAAGTATATCAAGAAAATGTAATTGCAAAGTATTTGAGATTTCAAAATACTACTGAAAAGTAACTCTTGTGGTGGGTGGGGGGTGGGGAAGAAATGCAATGCATCACTTTAGACATGACAGTCAAAAAAGATGTTGAAAATGCAAAGAGATGTTACATAAATTCTTATTTATTTGTTTTAGCTACATGAACCAATTTGCACTTCTTAGGGAAATATCACACATACCGGCAGGAACTGTTCATAGATACTGGAAATCTTCAACAAGAATGGTCTCTATCAACTGATCCTCTTACGGTCCATGGAGAAAAATATTTACCTATTTGGCATTAGGACAGCACCAGCGTGGCCTCCATTTCCCTGGAACTCCACTTTTATGCTTGCCGGGGCTGCAATGGCAGTTACTATGCCAATTGGTATTCCTATATAAAAAATAAATAATTAAAAACTCGCTGTGATAGTGGGCACAGTGTACGATGTTTAATGTCAGTAATAGATGAGAGAAAGGTTTACCTTCCTCCTCTAAAATAGGGCCCTGCTCGATATGCAATTCCACAAAAGCAGAGTAGCTTCCTTTTTCCAAAAACACACTAGAGATATCATTATGATCTTTAGTGTAGCCAGCAGATTGTGATGCATCTACAAAGGATATATTTTGACTATCAACTGTGGTCTTGAGAGCTTCTACAAGTGTCTCACTCCCTGCCATTAAGCGGCTGCATAGGTTGTTGTTTATTCGTTCTCATCAATAACATGGAGAGACTAAAACTATTACGGACTAACAGGATAAATTTGAATTTAAAAGGTAACATAAAAACTAAAGATGGTGCATACACGTTTAAAAAATAGTAACCAAAAACATTACTATAGCTTCTAGTGAATGAGAGTGTGACCAGGTGCTGATCCTAACCTTCCTAGACAGCTAATTCCAAAGCGTGTTGGCTCTTCTGAAGTGAACATGATAACTTCTACTGATCGTTTAGGTTTGAACCCGGACCTGCCAAACAGTTAACCAGTATAGTGTAACCAACAAGAGCTGCAACAACAAAAAAACCTTCAAAGGAAACAAATATGGAATATAGAGCATGTTTCATATGGATATATTCCATTACTAAGCATCCAATGCTAAAGTGATCTACTTTCTTCTCATTTCATAACAGAACATATTTTTAAAGCTTCAATCTTTGTGACCTTCACCAAAGACTGCAAAAGTTATGTATGATGATTTGTCCTCAAGTTCTTGAAACAATAATCTAGATCTACAAGATGCTGCGCTTAAGTTTAAAACCCATAGACCCATGTTGCTGTAACCCAATGGTATAAGGTATTTGACAAAAAAATTGGATCTGGATGAAGGGGTCTTCCATAACCAATGTATCAATTTCTTGCTGATCGATTAGAAGAAAGCATGCTGTAATCAATTCCCGACAAGGTCCCAACTTATTTCACTTTTGGTAGAAAGCAAACGGCCATGTAAGTATCAGACTACTATCAGTTCATTCTTGCATACAACTGGAGAGTTGATTATATCAGTCTCATAAGTAAATAGTAGAAAGACAATCACCCACAACAACTTCAAGTGTTTTGTGATAGACATGTTCATTTAAAATGTTGGAAGGGATACACTATTTCCCAGTGCATAACCAACCATGCCAAGGCTCCAGGCGCTTTCCCACATGACTTGTGATGGCAATCCATGTTTTTATCTAGTTACTCATTAACTCCAAGATGTATATAAAACTCAATTAAGAATGTGGCAAACCTTATTAGTACATTGATCGCTTCTATAGCACCCAAAACACCCACAACTCCGTCGTACTTTCCAGAGTATGGAATAGCATCAATGTGAGAACCTGTTGCAACAGCAGAAAGCTCTGGATTGGAGCCTTCCCTGCATACAGGAAATCAAGACCAAGAGCATTGTCAACCAACTGAATAAAAAGCATCATCAAAAGAACAATGTACCCAGCGTCCCAGCTATAAGGCAGAGATGGTGCCTAAGCTTAATATAAGTAATGACTAATGAGGCTTCCTCAGATAATATAATTCTATAATCTAGGAATGAATAGAGAAAAAACTCAAGTACTTTGCAAAAGAAACTGAAAGCTAAGAGGAAAAGGCAAAACTGACAGCGAAACGAAGAAAAGTAACTGCATGACTAGTAGGTAATGAAGCTTTTATGATCATGTTAAACAGGTCAGAGGTATTTGTATCATTTCAAACAACTTAGGTGAGATTAAGAAGATATCTATTGGGACTCCATATGCATGATCTAGTTTGATCCCCACCCAGACATGCATGCTGTGATGGGAAAATCTTGAGAAACAAACAATATATACACAGGCATCAGTACAAATATAAATCTTACAATGCAATCAGCCACTGGCTAACTCTGTTGGCTGCTGTAATGATTCCGTCCATATAGTACAGAGCCTAAGGATTGTAATATCTATAATAAAGTTCTGTCCCCTTTTGCTATTGCTAGAATCACAAAGTATTTCATACCACTTTAATTTTGCCTAGGTTGAACGTTTGGATACTTTACATGTACAAAGTAGACAGTGATGATACCATCATAGACATACGCAACTGCCTGACTAATACTTCCCATTACGGGAGTCTAGGACATCCTGTACATGGAAATCAAACTAAAGCAATCTATTATGTATTCGGTTTAAGGAACAGATTAAGTGCTTCACAGACCAATTCAGTGCAAAAGATCTTATTACCTACAAAGAGTGATAGTCAGAAAACAAACTGAACAAGGACTTATGTGAATGATGGCATTGCATGTTTTTCTTTCTGGTCTTATTCTAAATCAATCGACTTGATTACTCAACAAAGTCAAAGAGTTGGACATAGTTTACTCACCATCGACCAAATATGTTACCAACAGCATCCTCCCTAACAGACAAACCAGAGAGTCCCATCAACTTTTTGATGAATCTGTCCAAAGAGAAATCAGCATCAGCGGCACAATGAAGTTAGATTACATCTCAACATAAATCACACTGTATGTGTGCTTACCTTTGAGTTCATAATTTGATCATCATGTAAATGCAAAGTTTCAGGTAAGGTTTTCACATTTTACTTCAAGCTCCGACATATAAGCTTTTCTAATAAAGATACACTATGCAATTCAATACTTCTTATCATTCTATCCAAACAACATCTATGTTACATTCTGTAGCTTGAACACACTCAGTACCCGAAAGTCTGATTATATAACTCAAATTCGTATTATCAAAAGCTCAGTGCAGCCTCCACTCAAACTAATAAACATACTTTTTTTCAAGGGAAACAGATTCGATCAATTCACTAAGATGAAAGAAACAGTATACAAAATAAAAGAAAAATCACACACATGGTTGAAAGCAAAGCTTAACTGAATCGAGAATTTGAGAGTGACATATATACCTACGTGCCAATACATCTCTCTCAGTATACAAGACCCTGGTCACTGATGGGGCAGGTGTATCCGAAAAGCTCGAAAGTTCATCAATCTAAAGATCAAAACTTTCACGGAATCAGCACATACATGAATCAATGAACAGATACCCAATAATCCAAAGGCTGCAAATTTTGAAGTCTTTACCTGTTTTTGTAAACCTTGAGCGTCAACTGATAGTGAAGAGAGGTGAGAGTGTGACTCGTGAATTGGGTAGCCTGAGAAGTCCTCCATTGTTTTGATTGTTGGGTCTTCATTGGTGTGAGCTAAGATTGAAGTGAAGGAACAGAGAAAGAAGAAGAGCACGATGAGTGCTGAGAGAGAGAATCCAGGAGGCATTGCTTTCTGAGTTTGTGGGTTTGATAGTAAGCAGAAGTAGCACGCTGGGTTTGTTAAGATGGGATTGGTTGGCTGGCAATCTGACACTGATTTTGTTTGTTCTGTGCTACTTTTATTTTGTTTTAGAGTTTTTGTGGATGGTGACAATGGACAACTGTCGTGTTCATGGAATGAGATAATTTGCTCTATGATTTGGAAAAGTTAGCAATAACTGTTTATTTTTTCCTTAGGAAAGAGGGTGATTGGAAAATCAATGCGTTTAACTGTTCATCCCTTCCTTGGAGGGCTACATCCATATCGAGACATGTTAGGATACCGAAATCAACCTATTTGTAATTGCTTTATAATGCAACTCTAATATCCAAAAACAAGAAAGTTTATTCAATATTCATCATAAATTACCTCATAAGTTTCCACATTATTTGTAGCATAAGACAATAAAATATCACTACCACAATTCAAACTGCTTTCCTAAGTTTGCATGTTCCCAAACTTGTCCGTGACATAGATGTTCCCAAACTTGTTTGTGACATACAACACCTCGAAAGTTTGAGACAAATTAGCTCGAACAGAGTTGCTATCATATTGAGGACGTTCTTGACTCTTTTGTGGAGGTGGTGGGCACATACGTTCTTCATATGTTGCAGCTCCCTTGGACTTTGGGGTTGTTTCTTCCGTCGCCGACCACCAATTGTTGCCTTGTTGCGACATTTTGAAAAAAACTCGATTAATTAATCTCTACTAGCTGAAGCAAATTGTGCTAAGAATAGTTTGTGAAGAGTAGCTATGCTGAGGGCATCTATATATAATAGTTAGGACTAGTTAATAGCTTTTCCCCTAAATTCTTAAGGACTCCTAATGAAGCTAAGGAAAATCTTTTCCCAATGAAAACAGGCAATTCCAAAGGACTTCTATAATGAAGCTAAGAAAAAACTTTTCCCAACCAAAATAGGCAATTATATCAGTGAACCATTCCCAACTCGTTCATTGTTCGTCTTACAAATTAAAGAATTCGAACTCTAAATATTCTAGTGTTAATAGAACAAAATCAAGTTTTTTTGTTTTTTGTTTGTTTTTTGTTGTTGTGCAACATCAACCCAGAAAAGGAACTCAAGAAGATGAAACTCTTGTGAGACTTACCCTGCAGATAACAGAAATTTAACGCATGAATGGTTTCAAATCACACATAATGTTCATGATAAACTCTGTTGCATTGTACAAAGGCTCTCAATCTGGTTTGACAGGGGATGAGAACATGAGAGAACTTTAAACATAAATTTCAGGATAACCTTTCATCAGACAACATGAAATATAAGACATAATGGAAAAATTACTTTGATGTTGTTCTTTACTTATGTTTGGTGCAACCGTGTAAGTGCACGTCCGTGCTATGAATCATCTATCTACTAAGTTGCACGGACACGGACACGGCGACACGGCAAAACTCAAAAACTGAGTTTCCGACACGGCTTGGACACGGCAAATAGAATTATATATTTATGTATTTTTAATAAATACTAAAATACTAAAATATGAACTAAGTTCATTATATTACCAAATAAAGTTCTAAATTCAATCTATTTCATAACCATAAGAA
Organism: Fragaria iinumae; assembly: GCA_009720345.1. Lineage (NCBI taxonomy): Eukaryota > Viridiplantae > Streptophyta > Magnoliopsida > Rosales > Rosaceae > Fragaria > Fragaria iinumae. The sequence goes on from CM019120.1 coordinate 13,664,416, forward strand.
ATAAGTCAAGTGCATAACTAATACCATTAAAAGGAACACCTAAAACATAATATTAAAGAAAAACAAACTTGAGCAGTAGCTTGTTTTCAAACACAACACCTAATAGACAAGAAGATGAACTAATATAATTATAATATCCATAATCCATCCAAACTTGTTATTCCCTAATTGATCTAATATAAAATGAATAGAAAATTTACCTCTCATCTTCAAGACTCCATCTCATCTTCAAGACTCCATCTCATCATTTCTTATTATCTATCACATTATCACCTAACAGACAAAAAGATGAATTAATATAATTGTCATATCCATAATCCATCCAAACTTGTTATTCCATAATTGATCTAATATAAAATGAACATAAAATTTACCTCTTATTTTCAAGACTTCATCTCATCATCAACTAGCATCCTCTCCAATGCCGGCTCATCAAGAGATAAAGTTGCCAACTCAAGCACATCAATATTGGTGGGTTTCATGGATTCATGACCATCTCCTCCAAGATCCCACATTGACTCTTTGTTTTTGTGATAGTTAGAATCTTTTCTTCCCAAAAGTCGAAGATTTGTATGCACATAAACCAAATCTTGAGCTCTTTTTGGTTGCAACTTGTTCCTCTTCAAACCTTGTATAAAACTATATGTGCTCCAATTTCTTTCGCAGCAAGAAAATGAGCAAGGTTGATTAAGCAACTTGAAAACCAAACTTTGCAGATATGGTGTAGAAGGTCCATAGGCAACCCACCAAATTAAAGGCTCAAAATGAAACTTATTCTCCAAAGCTTCGGCCAATGAATAATCACCCATGTTTAATGAAAAATATGAAAATTCTTCCATCACTTTGTTACGAATCTGAGCATCCGGATAGAGCTTTTGAAGGCATTTCTTCCTTTCATTGTTGAGCTCAACATCTCTATGTGGAGCAATCCGGTTAGGATCCTCTTCAAGCCATTGAGAGCTATAGTACCTTAGATTCAAGGAATGTGTCATGCAATGAAGTGTCCTAATCCCAAGCAATAAAGATAGGATGCACCACATCATAGAATCTTGTCACATTACAATGCTCTGTTATGACATGGGCAAATTGAGGGTCAAAAACCGCTTTCTTCACTTTCACAATCATCGAATCCCACCATTCATAAACTAAATGAAGGCAAGGTCTATCCATATCCGACATCCTTATCATCTCATATATAGGACTCATGAGGGCAATCATGAAATCAATTTGCTCCCAAAAGCTTTCGTTCAATAGCATGTCCTTCACCGCTCTTGCTTTAGGAACATTATCTTCTTTATAGATATCTCATCTTGGACTAATAACCATTTGTTGCAAGCCACTCTTCACATCCCTAAACTTTTTAATGACAACATAATGAGAAGCAAACCTTGTCTCGGCAACTTGGAGCAACTTAAAGGAACAATGATCATTGTACATAAACAAACGCATGTTGTGGTTTACCACAAAATTCTTAATGAACCAAACATCATTATACACATCCATAAGCCACCCTAGCTCTTCATCCACCTTCTCACCGAGAAGATAAGATTTTGCTTTCAACAAATCCTTCAAAGCAAGGTTAAGGGTTTGAACCACACATGGTGTCCAAAATATGTGTGGATGTGTACTCTCAACAATAACACCGGTAGCAGCGCACACATGTGCATTATCGGTCACCACTTGAACCACATTATTTGGACCAATCTCATTGATGGATTCCAAAAGCAATCTTGATATTTTGTTCTTGTCTTTATACACACCATCACAATTAATTGCTTTCAACATCATTGCCACTTGTTTAGCAGCAGCCATCATATTAATTAATGGCCTCTTTTGGTCATCGGTCCACCCATCGGAACACAAGCTCACACCGGTTTCTTTCCATGTCTTCTTAATAGGTTCTAGAATTCGCTCAATGTGACGCCTCTCGTTATCAAGAAGAGTAGTTCTCAATGCGTTATACCCTGAAGGAACATAACCCGGAATCTTTGAAGCCAAAGTGTAAGACTCTCGGTAGTGAGGATTCCTTGCAACATTGAATGATAAGCCACTAGTGTAAAACAGCCTTGCAACTGCTGCATCACATTCTCTCCTATCTTCAAGCCTAAAAGCCTTGGTTAGTTGCAGACTCAATCCCTTTCTCTTTTTGGCTTCAGTTTCCCTCTCTCGCAACGGAAAATAACTTGAACTTCCAGACATACTTGAAGAAGGAGGCAAATGAACCTTATGTGGAGCTTTATCCCGCAACTGCTGCTCACATGACTCTAGCAACTACTGCATTTCTGCCATATTTTCTATAGTGACTTTGGTGCAAGCCTTGATCCCTTCCTTTGGAATTTTAAGCAGATGAGCTTTCACTCTAGAATGTGAACCCTTAAAATTCTTTTTGCAGAAATTGCACACAAAAGGAACATTTCCTCCCCCTATTTTCACTGTCCCATCAACATCAATCACTGTCTCTTTAGTGACATACTTCCAAAGAGGCGCGCTTAGTTTTTCTGGCTCATTCGACTCAACACTAGGTTCGGTTGAAGCAGCACTTGAGCTCATCCTATTTATCTATATCACTATATGTTAAACAGATACCTGACATGATCATGGAAAATGAGTACAACTTAGACCAAGACCAACCATCATTAGGGAATATATGATCAATATGTCCAATGCATATTTCAAAAACCACCAATTTCCAATGGAATAAACAAATTCCAACCAAAAATAGATTAAAGAGTTCATAGAAAAACATACTGTAGGCACAACGCTGACAGCATAACAGGGCCCTGAGCTTATTCTGCTTCTTTGGGGGAGTTGGAGGCTTTACCGAGTTATCAAGAGGAATTATGTCAACAACTATACAAGTTGTATCATCCTTTAAACCCCTTGACCTTATACTTAAAGCTTCCTGCTCAACAATTCAAATCAAATGCAATAAGAAACAGTTCTTGAAAATTAAAGAAAAAGGCATGAGTGGATCATTCAAAATTTCAAAGTACCTTCACTACTTGTCTAGCAGCAAGTTCAGCAGGCAACCCACAACACGACTTTGCTACCTCTTCTGAGGATAGGGCATCCCAGATGCCATCAGAAGAAATTATAAGTCTCCCTCCTCTATTTGATAGCTTTGAGACCAATAAACAATATCAACTTTCAAGTTACAGGAGACTTGAAACAAATTTCTAATCAATGGATATTCCGATCAAACTCAATCCCTAAGACTCAACAGTGGTAAATGCTCCTTAATCCATTGCATCCATACTAACCTTAGCAACGACGACGGCGACTGGCGACGACGACTGGTGACTGGCGACGACGACTGGCGACTGGCGAACGTGAAGAATGGATGGCGGACGGTGAGAATGGGTGGTGACTGGCGACTGGCAGAGAAAGGAGAGAATAGAGAAGAGAAGGCAGAGACTGGCGTCTTCTTTGTTTCGAATCGAATCGGTCACAGAGAAGGCAGAGAAAGGAGAGAATAAAGAAGAGAGGAGAATGAGAGATCGAATAACTGAGGCTGCGTGCCTCAGGCTCTCAGTTACCTTTTTTTTTTTTTTTTTAAGTCTTGCTGACGTGGCGTGTCGGAGGAGGTCAACGTGTACACAGCGTGTCTGAAAAGTCAACTTTTTCGGACACGCCACGTGGCGTGTCGGACACAGATTTTACCGTGTCGGCGTGTCGTTGTGTCCGTGCAACGTAGTCTATCTACAAGTGTACGTGTTCAATTATTTTTTTTTTCCCCTTGCAAACTTTACCGGCGAAATTTCGACGACAAACATGTCCATAAATGGAACCCGAAGAATACTTTGGGGTTTCTGGGTTTTCTTCTTTTTCAATTCTTCTTCTCCTCAGGCTTAGAGAACCTCCCCCGCTCTTTTTAACGATCCCAGCCAACGTAACGGCATCGCCGTCGTCGTTATACCCAATCGCCGTTAGCCCACTTCTTCACTATCCCCAATTTCCCCAATCAACAATTCCTTTCTATCCAAACAAACCCCAATCCCAAATCCGCAGGGCCCTTCAATTTTCTGGGCTGCTCGTTCTTCTCACAATAGCTCCAGTCTGTGCTTAAAGTTCGAGCCTTTACAAACTTGGGTTTTGAATTGCTGAGGAATAAGCTACATTGACGCCGTCGCAGAGAAGCAACAACGCCTCCGATCGCCGCCGCTGGTAATTCTTCGCTCTAATTATTGTGAGCTTAGAGAAGTTTAGAAATAAGAGACTATGAAATTTTTGGTTTTTTTTGTTTGTAATTCGATTTACATGTTCACTACATAGATATCAAATTGGAAGAAAAATGGCATGTATAGGAAGATTTGTTGCGCCTGTTACTAAAATTACAGCCTTTGTTTATTGCTTAGTGTAGTGCAGAGGAGGTGTTGTTTTCACTTTACTGTGATTCTTATGTATGTGTTATAGTTGGTTTCGTTTTAGAACTAAATACAATTGGGTTCTGATACCATATTTCTTAATATACAAGTTACTAGGATCAAGTGGACTAATTAATTTTCATCCCTAAGTTATTGGCCTCACTACGTCAAAACCACCTATGATTTTATGTCTCATGCTTTTGGCACCTGTTGAAATCAGATAGTTAATTGATTGAGATTATATCTTTATTGCCTCCTTTTGGTATATCCCAGTAGTTGAGTTTGAGTGCTAGAAACTAGTCAGGGACTCGGGGTTATCTCCGTATCTAAAAGTTGTTGATGCAGTTACGATCTGGAAAAATGATAAAAATGGCCATTATTACAGTTGTTACATTTGCTCCATTTGAGATTTACACGAATGTTGAGGAGAAATATGAATTATATTCGCATGATTTGTGGTTTGCATTTTGTTTTTGCTGTCCCAAAAGGTGTCTTAGTTTTACACCGGAAAAGTTGTTTTATTAGATTTTGGTGTGAAATGACCCCAAACGCTAGTTAGGTATCCTCCTGTATAGGCATAAAAAGTAGTCTTGTTCATGATTTGGTTGTTCTGACCTTAGGTTAATATGTACAAGAAAATGCTTGTGGTATTTTGCCTTATTCATGAGCTTAAAATAGTTATAAGTTGACCAAATTAAGTCAGAACCAATAGTATCTGGTCATTGATATGGTTACAAATCTGAAAAATTAGTAAGAGTGTTCATTACTAAAGAATGTAATGTCGGATGGAAAACTTGATCATACTCTGGGTTTCGGTTTTATTCCCAAGTTCAATTTCTATAATGATATTATTGATTCTCATCGTTCAGGAGTAACATATGTTGAAATATTGGTTTAGCAAATACTGATGCTTTTGGGAGTTGTCTGCAGGTCGTTTGACTCTACCTACCTTCTCCAAATCGTAGCGCTTTGTATATAATCATGCTTGCTGGAGTGAAATTCATACCTCGAGATCAGATTGATAAAGTAAAAGACTACTCATCTTCTTCTTTTGTTATTTTTTTATTTTTTATTTTTTTATAAAATAGGTATATATCACAAGAGTAGATTAATTTTTTCCATTACTATTACAGGATGAGAATTTAAAGGCTTCGGCAAAACAAAAACAGAAGAAGGGCTCCGGTAGTAAGGAGGGTAAGCATAGGAGGGAAAGGAGTTCGGGATACAGTAGTTCTGATGGCGAAGAACTTGAGAGAATAAAGAAGGGATCTAAAAAAAAGTGGTACTCATCGGATGAATACTTATCATCATCATATAGTTCAGAAAATGAAAGTGAGGGAAGCTCTGACCGAGATAGAAAGAAGCGTCAGGCTAAGAAAAAGAAGAGATCGAGTAGCAGTAGAACAGAATATGGTTCACAAGATCTTTCATCTGCTTCTGATAGTTATTCTGATAGGAAAGACAAGCATAAGAAGAGAAGCCGAAAAGAGGGAAAGAAAAATAGTGGAGATAGAAGTCAAAGAGGTATGGAGGATGAAGAATATTCTGGTAAGTGCCTTTTCTCTTCTTTCCAAACCTTTTTAATCTAATGATAGGGTATTGATCATGTTCATGATATTTATCTTTATATAGAGGGAGGTAGAGGAACTACTACGGTGAAAGATGGGGAAATTGTAAGGAAGAAAATAGGGTTGGAGTGGATGCTTAGACCTCAAGGAAAAGAGAGAACACCTGCTATTACTGTTGAGGACCAGCCCAAAGAAATTCCAGTTGAAGAGGTACTCATATATTTTGTTATGCGAGCTTTTAATCTTTGTAATTTTATTATATTGTAGTTATGACTTGGGATACTGTTGATTTTTTTATATGGCAACTATATCCTTGTTTGTTTTGGTTGGTCTAAATATAAATGTAGAAGTAGAGTTGATGTACTCAAGAACCATATATTTGTAATCTGGAATTAATTTAATTTTCAGGGGGCAGATCAGCAATGCATTCTCCTTAACTATGTTATCCTATTACACTCAACACGATTGCTTCTGTTAAAATGTTAATAAACGTTACTATTTGGTCCAACCAAATATGTAATTGTTACTGTTGTTGTCACCTTTCAAGTTCAGGGATTTCAGGGTCATACAGTATGGAAAGAAAATTTCATAGCTTACCCAATTATATTCCAACCAAATATATTGTTGTTAGTGTCGCTATCGCCTTTGAAGTTCAAGGATTCCAGAGTCGTACAGTATTGAAAAACTAATTTCTTAGCTACCTGATTTTGTTACTTTGAGTTCTTTTATTGTGGACGTTATACTTCTTGGAGTTGTATGCATAGTTGGACTCTGCTATTGGAAACATACAGTTTTTATCCCTTCCGGCTTGTGCTCAAATGATGGGGAATTGTATATTCTTCTGGGCTATTTTGGTGAAATGTTATTCTTGCCAAATAAAAGTGCCTATGATTATGTTTGTGCTCTTTCAGCTTTGAAAGATTGTGATTTTGCTTACCTAATAACTAATTTCTGCGTTTTAGATAAAGAAGGTTAATCCTAAGGAATTGAATCCATATTATAAGGATGATGGAAGCGGTTATCCAGAAGATAATGATGAACTTAAATCTGGTGTGAAATTACCTTCCTCTGTTGTTGGGGATGGAGGTGCAAGTTGGAGACTTAAAGCATGGAAGCGGGCACAAGAGCAAGCAGCTCGAGAAGGACAAGGGATCCACGAGGTATTCTATCTTTGCCTTCTAGGTTAGAGCAAGTATCTCATTCCACATTCTTCTGTTAATGCATTTTAAATTGGCATTTACAGGTTGTTGGGGAGCGTCATGGTTCTCTCGGTGAACTAGTGGCCTCTGTGCATTCAAATAAAGCAGCCCATTCTCGTGCTCATTTACATGCAATACAAAGTAGAAAAAAAGGGGTGAGTGAGGAACAGCAGCCAGGTTCCAACAATGACATGGATAAAAAGGTATATGGGAATAACCTTGAGCTTTGTATTTTTGGAAAGTTTATAAAGGTGAAATGTGAAGTAAAGTTTACAAACCATAAACCATATGTTAGGTATAATTAATGTTGCAGTCTTTCTTACAAGCTACATGTATGTGACTACCAGGACACTAGTCGAAAGGATGTATCTATCCGACATCCTGAAATGAGGGAGCCTAATGTTCAAGGTTCTTTTTCCTGGAGAAAACAAAAGGGTCAAAAGAGTCGAGATGTCTCTACCAAGGACTCTGCTCTTCTAGCAGATGCAGTGTCTAGCATAAACAGGTTTTCCAACGATGGAAGCTTCCTGAGTGAACTTATTCGTAAGCAGACTAATGATTCCAGAAATCCTGTTAACGAAAATGTACTAGACACGAGAAAACCCAGCGAAGCCAGTGCAGCTGCCTCTAAGGGTGATCTGAGTGCGAACCAGTTGGCAGCTAAGGCTTATCAGCTTAAGATGAAAGGGAAGCTTGAGGAAGCTGAGGAACTTCTGGTAAGACATATGCAATACTCTCTCTCTGTGTGTGCTATGCAGCTTGATATGCTTTAAGCTAGTCTTTAGTGGATTGAGAAACCATAATGTGTCATCAACATTTGATGTGAAGCCTATTCTCTTTAGCAACTTGGAATAAATTTATATCCAATATATGATGCAGTGAAAATGCTCTTCTTTGCGAAGCTATTTGGTCTTATCTTTGTTCAGGGACTGTACTATCCTTTGTTATGGTCATAAGAAAATAGTTAAAGTATATCCCATTAGGTGAGCATAAGGATCATTTTTTGACTGAACAGATGCATATAAAAACACAGGGACGGAGCCAGGAATTTGAAATACCCTGGGCTAAGTTTATCACATAATTTTTTATTTTTTTATTTCAACATAATACGCAGTGTTTTCTTCTTTCTTCGACAAATGATTTAAATGTGTTAAAGGTAAAAATATGAACAAAACAATTTAGAAAATATTTTTTGACAAATGTTATGGACATACAGTAGCATGATACAAATGGTCAACTATAGCTAGAGTATGATATAATTAAGGCATATGTATATAGACTTTTCTCTAATCGGATGATAGATATATAAATGATTTAGTACTTATTTGATATTGTAAAAGTTTGTCATGACTTTCAATCCATTCAAGTCCATAAATTAATAGAGGGTGGTAAAGAAAATAAAATAAAAATCCAAAGTAGAGTTGGCTGCTTTGGTTAATTAACAAGTGTAATTAAAAACTAAAACGAAAAAAGCAAGGAAAAGTTAAAAAGGTAGAAATGTTAGTTGAGAGAGAGATTGATTGGCTGGGCTATTTACTAATATTTTCTTTCATAAATATAATTACACATGTAGTACGTTAATTGGGTAAGAATTTCTCTGTGGGCTACAGCCCAGAGAAGCTTCAACTAAGATCCGTCCCTGTAAAAACAGTAGGGTGAAAGTCAAGCAAGTGATTAACACCACGAAGAAAAGGTTAATGAACATGTTAGACAAATTAAAAAAGGTTGGATTTTAAAAGACGCTCATTTAAATACATCTAGACTTTCTTTGTTTCTTTCAGTAATTAATTAACTTTTTTTTTTTTGGGGTTTGTAGCAAGAAGTAGAAAATCTTAAGGGAAAGCAAGGTGGTGGAGAAAATCCAAGTAGACCACAATTTGAAAGAGGTACAAACAGGTAATGTTTCTCCTTGCTTCCTTTTGTATTTTTTTATTTTGTTTGAATAAAATTGCAGTTCGGAAGGATTCCCTAGTTTATAAAAAGAATTCATATAGTGAAAAACAGTACTTCTGAAAACATGGGGTTGCATGCTCTGAGTGATGGACTATTAAAGGTTCACTTTGTAGTTCCTTTAAAGGATTGTTCAAACATTGATCTATTTCCTGCCATTTACCCCTTTGCTACTAAGCCATAATTCCCCAAGGATTCATTGTTTAAAAAGGAATTGTACTGCAATGTAATATTCCTAAACAAACATAGTCAATTCTTTTGGGCATGTTTACAGTTTGTTGAAAGTACTGCTCATTTGTTCTTTAATCGCCTATGCACTTAAAAATTCTCATCGGTTTTTTTTCCTCTTTATGTAATTTGTAAATTATTGGATGGTATATTTGTGCTAATAAGAGATCCTTTTATCTAGATATGCTATGCAGGATATGTCGCTCCGTCAAAAGAAAAAGGATGATGATGGTGACATGCATCTAGCCCAAAAGATAATGCAGAACAAAAAGTATAGTATATCTGGTCGGGCAGATGATGAATATGACTTTGATGATGGTCCAAGTAGAAAGTCTAAAAAGAATCAGGGAAGTGATGATCGCAAGGTCACCCAGAATAATACATTTGCAAATCGTTTCTCCATTCAGCAAGAACGCTGCCTTTTCTGTTTTGAAAATCCGAAGAAACCAGCGCATTTGGTTGTGGCAATTGGAAATTATTCATATTTGATGTTGCCACAGCAGAAGCCTGTAGTGGATGGTCATTGCTACATTTTACCGATGCAGGTAAGCTTGATCTAGTTGCTTCTCTTGATTTTTTTTGTTTCGTTTTTCTAGTCCTTTGACAGGTAGCTGTAGTTTTTTTTTTCTTTTTTTTTTTTCCCAATGCACCAGACAGATCATGATATACCAAATATGAGGGCATTATAAGTATAGCATCTTCAATCCAAATGAAAAAGGGTTAATAGAACCTGATCAGCTCTTATAAATATGTGAGCAGTATAATCTCTCATCTTTGTAAAAAGGGTTAATTTGTACTAAATTCGACCTATTTCAATCTAATGTAAAACATTAAAATTGATCTCATTACTAGGGGTCGTAATTTTAGTCTATTTTTTGTTGTACATGTTTTGTTCTAATCTATATAATTCTCAACAGCATGTACCAGCCACAAGAACTCTTGATGATCATGTGTGGGAAGAAATTCGAAATTTCAAGAAATGCCTTATTATGATGTTTGCAAAGCAAGAGAAGGATGTTGTGTTCCTTGAAACAGTGATGGGGTTGGCTCAACAGCGCCGCCACTGTATAATCGAGTGCATTCCTTTGCCCCAGGATATAGCTAAAGACGCTCCCTTATACTTTAAGAAGGTAATTATTGTTTCCTCCCAAAGGCATTGAGTTTCTGCTGTTTGTTATGAAAAGGCTTTGCTCATTCTTCATCTGGAAATTCATCATATGATTCATATCGTACATTTATTTTGTTGAACACTAGATTCACTTGCTTTATATGCTATAAATGTAGAAATTGATTTTCTTAGGTTCTGATTAGGAATGTGCTGAATGGATATGTGATTCAAATATTATTGTTGTTTTATCAGTCTCTGATTTTAATTTCTGTGTTCTGAAAATTAAAATCTGTCAGGCAATTGATGAAGCCGAAGATGAGTGGAGCCAACACAATGCCAAAAAGCTTATTGATACAAGTGTAAAGGGATTGCGAGGTTCAGTTCCAGCTAACTTCCCATATTTCCATGTGGAGTTCGGTTTAAAGAAGGGTTTCGTCCACGTGATTGATGATGAAACACAGTTCAATAGCAGCCTTGGCCTGAATGTTATAAGAGGCATGCTAGAGTTGCCTGTGGAAGACATGCATCGTCGTGGAAGGTATGAGCCAGTGGAAGCGCAAAAGCAAGCCGTTAAGAGGTTTGATCAAGAGTGGGCGCCATTTGACTGGACCAAACAGCTACATTAATCCTAATGGTTCTCATCATTTTGAATATGGCTTTTCACTTAGATTTCTTCACCTGAGTTAAGCTTGCATCTCATTATAGGATACACACGTGTACTATTACTTTTAGCGTTGGAAAGAGATAGTTTACTGGGAACTACGAGGGATATCCCACAAGGGACAGTCAATTTACTGTATCACAGCACTTGTAGCCGATGCTACATTAATCTTGTAGAAGAGTACCTGATTACGGTTGCTGTGAAATTGTTTCTTAGGTCAAAACCTTTTCGCCTTGTTGATAAGGAACCTCTTCAGTTGCTGGCTTGCTGCTAGTCAGTATATAAAGTTCAAGTCAAAAATGAAAATCGTGCCTCAAGATGCAAGACATATGTAAAGATGTCAACATGGAACATGTAATGCCAGCAGTTCATCAAATTGTCCTTAGAAAAATGTTGCAAATATTAATATCGTCTCTTATTTTGGGGTTCATTCTAATACTAAGGTAGCTTGTGAGTTTTGAGACCTGTCGAGCCACTCTTCCTTGCCTTTCGTCATTCCGGACACGGTTAACCCAGTGACGCCACTTTCCTCATATTCTTTTTTGTTTTGTTTTTAAATTTTTTTTATAGAAGAAACGAAAATTATATCTGTTTTGTTGTTTTGAGTTTTGACTATGGTGGTTCGAGTTTCACTAGGGTTTTTTTTACCTCAGTTGCTTGGAAAGTGCGCGGACACCTCTTATAAATACCTACATCAGCCAAAGCCTTAGTTACATTGTAGATATTCAGTATTCACAAAGGCAAACTGCAAGGCAGTCGTCTCTATCAGCCAGATTAGGGTTCATATATTTCTTTATTCAAAGAGATGAATGTTGAGAACAAGAGGGTTAACGATATGTACATCCCTCTCTCGCTCTCTACAGTCACTCTTTGTATGAAGTGATGCACTGAATCCCTCTACACTCGATCTATTGTTGAAGTTACATATCGGTTGTGTTCATGAAAGCCTTGTGTTGGTGGCATTTGAATGATATATCTGTTTTCCTTTTTCAGTGAACATGAGGGTCTTTTGTATGAGCTGTTCTTGTTTGGGTTCCGGCAATCCGGTTTACGATTTTCAGTCTCTTTTTGTTTCATATTAATGTTATTGGTTTCCTAATCCTTGAACTTCTCTCAACGGTTTTTCTACAAAAGAAATATTGCGAATTTGTGATATGTTTGAGATGATCTAACGTACGTTGCATATGGTTTTTGGTTTCCGGATGATATTTCAGTGCACTCGAAGCATTTTCAATCTCAAAGAATATGCCCATATCATAATTAAGAAAATTGAAAAGAAAGACGAAGAAAATTGAAAAGAAAGAGGAAAAATGATTGTTCAAATCCATGTAACTTTGGCTTTGGGCTACGATGTTACATCTATGACAATTTCAACTAGAATTCGGATTAGCCACATGCCTCATTTTCTATATTTCAAAACTGAAAAAAAAAAAAAAAAAAAAAAAACTTATGTAATAAAGAGGATTATAACGTGGGTCTTGTATATTTTGGATGTACCAATGAATTTACATTTTGGGAGTGCAAGCTGTGCAGCAATCTTTTCTTACATTTGCTGCTAAATAAAGTAGTCACCAACCAAGTAATTTCATTCTCTTGTATGCCGTAAACTAGAATGGGTTGGTTTTAACTTTTAATTAAGCCCAGGTTTATTACTATATTCTGGGCTTTGGTCAGTCATCCATCTCGTCACATTTTTAGGTCTTGACCTTTGACTAGGGTTTTCTTGAGGTGCTACGTACAACAACACGTCACCCATTCGTCTACCTCTATATAAGCGCCTCACCCAAAGAGGCAAAGAAGACATCACCTCTCTCATACCTTTCATCCTTCTGCGCCGTTTCCTTTACCTCTTTGAGGGAGGGTTTCATTCTATTTGCTTATCCACGCAGTACGTATAAGCAGATCGATGAACTGGATCGGTGCTTTTGTTTCTCTCTTTCATGCCCTTGGAGCAATCAGCGTTGTTAATATAAACGATTCATTTCATTAGTCTATTCAAAGAGATGACTGTTGAAGAGGAAGAGTCTTGGAGAAAACTCTCAGATTCTTTCTCGACGTTCAGTCTCTCTTTGTATAGACTAGTGAATTGGAAAGATCGTATCTTTGAGCTATGGTTAGGATATTGGCTTGATCTGATCTTGCTCCAATGGTTTTTGTTTAACAGGGGTCATATAAATTCCTACATCACCTAAAGCCTTGGCTACATGTAAGTATTCACAAAGGCCCTTGGAGCAAGATTAGGGTTCATTTATTTCTTTATACAAAAAGATGACTCTTGAGAACAAGAGGGTTAATGATATGTGATTCCCTCTCAGCCACTTTCTCTTTCTCGATCTACAGTTTCTCTTTGTATAAAACGATGCACTGAATCCTTCTGAAGTCTTTTGGGCACTTGATCTTACAACTGCTTGGATCAGATCTCACTCCATTAATGAATTTACATATTTTGATTTCATTAAATATTTGTGTTGGTGGTATTTGAATGATATATTTTGTTTTTCAGCGAACATGAAGGTCTTTTTTTTGTAATACAATGAAGTTCTTTTGTATATATTTTACACATGTATGTCGTTTTCTTTTTTCAATTAGAATTTTATACATCTTTATCATGTTTAGGTTCAGCCGTTCAGGCAATCCGGTTTACGATTTGCAGTCTCTTGTTTCATATATATCAATGTTATTGATCTCCTTATCCTTGAAAATATATATCTTAATGCATATTCTTCTAAAGAGCTACCATGCTAATTGATCTACGGAAGAAGCATTGTTGCATATTAATAAGCAATTTATATATGTACGATAGTTATGTACATGGGAAAAAGGTCATCGCATCGCTTCTTCCATTCCTTTGTACAATAACAGAGAAAACAAGCTGATTGAAATGTTAGCATGGACGACGTTACTATACCATGATGTAAATCTTCATTGTGAGTGATCACTAAACAAACTAACTTGAGTGTTCGCCAAGAAGGAACCTGCGCTCTTGTATGCACCAAATTAATACGGGATTTCTAAGAAAGGAAAAGAAAATTAAAATGGGAAAAGGGTCTCTCAGATTCATTCTCGACGTTCAGTCTCTTTGTATAATCAAAATGTATTAGATCTGTTTATGGCTTCGAAAGCTCGTATCTTTGATCTATGGTTTGAATCTCATCTTGCTTTAATGGTTTGTGAACTACCAGATTAGTTGTGTTGTTCATGTGTTTTGAGTTTGGATCGTTCTCTCTGTTGTTTTGGTCTCTTTGGAATTCGGGTCTGTGATATGGTATGGGGTTATGGTATAGATGCATGTGTCTTTATGACTTCGCCTTAGATCTTTGGCTTTGGGTTGTGCTTGATGGTTTGTTGTTGATGATTGATGTGTCGTGATAATGATTGTAATGCACGCCGCGGCGGAAAAATCTGGGTACAATATATTGAAGAAGTTGCGGTATGGTGTTTTAGAATTCTAGCTACAAGCTGTATGTCTATTTGGAGAAAAATATTGTTGAAGATCCCCCACATCTCTGTTTCACAGAGATACCCAGCTAGGTGTTTCTGATCCATCTTCAACAATATCTGTATACTAAACTACATATTTCAAGCCTTTGTATGATACTAACCACATACGCAAGACATTCAATACATTTGACTTCCCCAATAGATCGATCTGTGTGTGTGTTGTGTTGGACAGGGCAATACGGTTTGTACAATTGTACATACACAATTAATCTTTCACCCTACTTTGGACATGTACAATTATTCTTTCACCTATTACTTAGTAGATACCAGTACACTCTTATATCATTAACAGCCAACCATCCAATTAAAGACATGCCATAAAGTCCTATAGATGTGCATCACAATTTCATAAGAAAAACGATTAGGAGATTGTGAACACTGAAAAGGGTTCACAATGGAAAAGAGGCCGAGCGAGAATGATTAAGTCGAGACTTTCATTGTGAATTTGCTAAAGTTACCCTATTATGGAGATGTACTCCTGGTAGAATCTCTTTTGGTTGAGGGGCGATATTTTTCTAGTCTTTCGGTAATTAATGATCAAGTGAAACACTTTTTTTGGTTTAGAATCTTTTACAAAGAATTTGGATTGCCCCTGGTTCCTTTAGAAGATATGGTTAAAGAGATTATATGCAGAGCAATTAAGCATAAATTGATAGCTACTCGTCAGAATTTGGTAACTTCAACTCCATTAACAACCACTCACAACTCGTAAATCTTTTTACAGCATTACAGTGATGTTTGGAAGGAATCGTGGTCGGGCTCGAATCAGAGCTCTTCTTCTGGCGTCAGCGTTTGGGAACCCTAATAACGAGTGATGGTCAGGTGTCTTTGCACTCAGAGACGACGTTTCTAGATTTGGACACGGATGGCGCATCTTGGCAACGGCAGAGACAACACGTCTGCTGGACATGAATGGTGGCACTGGAATGGTCCAATGTTGGAGGCTGCTAGGCATGACGGATGGCATGATTGGGCTGACAGGGACGACATCAAGCTGGTCGCCTTGTGCTCTCCAGTGGGAAACCCTAATAGGTTGACCGCTGGGCCTAGGTTGGCTTTGTTTGGGTCATTTCTTGATGGGCCAGAAATGGGTACTTTGGAAAAGACTACCTCTCTCCCAAGGCAGTTAGGGAGTAGTCACCTAGAGAAAGAAACAAAGATCCATACACAAATTAGTTAAGGTGATCCCTTACTCATTAACGGACAAGTACACTCTTGGGTCTCTAGACCTCATGTTGATGTTTAGGTACTTTGATTCAATTTGTGTAGATTAATGGTTTTCTAGTGTAATCATCTACCTTTTTGAACCTCTGTAGTGCTAAATGTTGCTGAATCTCAGTAGCTTTAGTTGGCTCTTATTAGGTCTTAACTGTCAAGACCCCCACAACGGATTTCCCCTGAAATCTAGAGTAAACCATGGGGGTCTACCTTAAGGAAAATTTTACCAAAAAATTCGACATAACCTCTTTGAAAATGGACAACCATATCTGTCAAATCCAAACATACACTTCTATAATCAAACAAACCATCCACAAAACCCTAGAGCCATCCTGCTCCCAGCTCTATACCAACATCCGGAACACAACATGCCTTAAATAATTTACAACAATCTCAAAGGTAATCAGAGCAATTCTAATGAGAAAGGAAACCTAGATAAGAGAGCTAGCGAAAACTGTGTTATTGACTATGCCTCAACTTTGTGTAAGTCCGATCTCTTCTAAGCTAACCTGCAATTTGGGCATTTGTAACCGAAGGACCCAGGGGAAAGTAATTGAAAACGTTAGTGAGTGGACAAAAATAAATTAAATAATTTAACAAAAACGTAATTTAAATACTTTTCCACGTTTAAACTTTAAAACTTTGATCAAACATTTAACTTTATAACCATAATCACGAAAAAATGGACAAACTAACCCTGCTGGTTAATCAAATCATAAATCTCGTAAGAAGAGATAAACCAGCCCCGCTGGTTAATCATATACATAACTGAATAAATAAACAAGGGGAAAAGATATCACCATGTAAGAGGAGCCTTGCAGGCTCTAATAGCTTCCAACACTAAGCGCTCGACTCACCTATAGTGTGGACCGCTAATAAAGACTAGCTAGCAATGAATAATAACCGATCAGTGCCTCTAATATGGACTGCTAGTAAAGACTAGCTAGCAATGAATAATAACCATTGACTCACCTATGGTGAGGACCGCTAATAAAAGCTAGCTAGAAATGAATAAGAGCGACCCTAGTATGGTGACTAAACCCTAAATCACTTAAATCCATAAAGCTTCCCCAAGATCATACAAATGGTACGGTTCCTAACCGTACTTGAAAATCATCATAATAAATTAAAATAAAACTCAACAACGTGTCTCACACGTCAAAATAGTCTCAAATCCTTAATTATAAGAGAGATTTAATTATCAAGTATAAATTGTAATTAATATCTCTATCAGAAATACTCGCTAAAATATTCTAGGTCAAGATCGATATTCCACAAATAAACAATAAAATTATAAACATAACCCAGATTCCTAAAATAAACAGAACAAGCCTTAGCAATCCATTCATTTGACAACTTAAAGCCAAAGCAGGGTCTGAGGCCCTTACCACTTGCCTGAACCAATCAAACTGATCAAACCAATTCCTCCTCTTCAAAACACTTACCGCCAGCCCTTCTAAACCTTCCAAAACGCAACTGTTGACCTCGGCTTTCCCATCTTTATTCCAAACGTAAACCAAAAACAGCAGAATTAGCTACTTATCTGATTCCAAAACAGTGAGCTCAACTAGGAGGTATGAGTGAAAAGTTAACACTAACGGAGCTCTCGGCGGAGCTGCGGTGGCTCACATGCCAATGGCGCCGCGTGAGAGGCATCTGGGCGGAGCTCACAAACTTGAATCGAGGGCTTTGGCTATAGGAGAGCCCTAGACTTCAACCACGGTGGCTGTGAACCCGAGAGCCAGCTGGAAGTAGCGAATCGAGCTCGTCAAACCTAGGGTTTCTGGCGAAAGCAGTCGAGGCCCTGCGTCGTAGTGCTTGACTTCCTTTACGCTCCATGATGGTGGCTGTGAGGAGAGAAGACGAGACCGGAGGCAGAGGACAGAGCTAAACAAGATGACAGAGGCTTCGTGGCTGCTTGAGGTAACTTTGGAGATGTAATTCGTCGATTTGGGTTGGGTTTTGATCGAAATTGAATTTGGAATTGTTTGGTGTGAGTGGCTTTAGGTGGCGTGGCCGGAGCTAAATTTTCCGACGTGGCAGTCAGGAAGAGAGAGTTGTCGAGGGAGAAGAGGGAGAAGAGGGAGAGAGAGAGCAGCTAAAGGGAGAGAAAAGAGAGAAGAGAGTGAGTTTAGGGTTTCCCCTCTTTCTTTTTATACTATAAGCGAAAAGACCACTTTGCCCTTGCGACAAAAACTATTTGGAATGTTCTAGCTGTTCTCATTCAGATTTTGGGCTCGTTTACTTAAGCGGATTTCATTGACAACATCTTTCACCACTTCTCGTCTGCACCTTAGATAAACTATAATTTTGAGAGGCCCAAAAAGATGAACGCGGACTCAAATGTTAGTCTCGACTTCTAAAGAAGTTTTCGGATAAAAATCCACATTTTAGATCTTCTAACACATGATAACAATGTAAAGGGTAAATTTAGTAGCAAATTACTGTCCTGATGACATAAACTAATAAAATAAGACACGGGGCGTTACAATAGTTCTAATTTGATACTAGTAATGATAACTAATACAACTTTCATTTGGCAGACAAAGTGGTACAAAGGTAAATTTAGTAGCAAATTACTGTCCTCGAGTGCGTGAGGAAATCTCGTTGGAGAAACTTGTTCATCATGATTCATGAGAACAATTGGTTAGCAACCAAGCCACAAAATAAGTCTCAAAATGTGAAATGTATAAATAGTTCTTTGGAAATTATTATGTAAATGGGTTGTTTGTAAGAAAACCAAAATGGAATGTAAAAGTGTTATTTATTTATTTATTTTATTTTATTATTGTTATTATTTTTTGCTTCAGAACTTAACAGAGAGTCATGGGTTTTGTCTTTTTTTTTGTTCGATCCTATTGTTTATCTTCAAGAGAAATTTTATTCACACATACCAGATTTATAAATACACATCCTTATTTTTAAATTTTTTTTAAATACAATTATATCCCTTTGATGAAGATGAAAAAAAAAACAAACAAACAAACAAAAAGTTATATACAAATCTACAAATCTAAGAAATCTACAGTCTGTAAACTTTCTGGTGATATCAAATTTTCATACTATTTCGATTGATTGAAAATCTTAGAGGTTTTTTTTTGTCTGTATAAAATCTTAGAGGTTATATGAATGAAAAATTTTAAAAAAAAATCGTTAATCACTTTCTCTGTTGATAGTTTGTTAATCTTTATTTGCTTACCAATTCGATTTGATTTCAATTAAATTAGTAGTATTGATCACAAAGGTGAGAAAATAGAGTATTAGATTTACGAGAGCAATCGGTTGGTAGAAAGAACAAGCTGATGAATTAAAAAGTGTGTATTAAGTAAAATAAAAAGGGCATGAGAGGAAAAAATTTAGATAAAAAATATAACAGGATATGTATTAACTATATTAGGTGTTGAGATATCAATCCCACATCGGGAATATGGAACCTTGCCTGTGGGTTAATAAGGGTTTGGGCCACTCCATCCATTGCCAATTGGTTTTGGATGTGAACCCCAGACTACTTTATCATGGTATCAGAGCATCGATTCTGAGACCTACACACTTATCAAAATTCTAGTTCCCTGCAAACAACAACAATGGCAGGAGATGATGAACTTGTCCTTCAGAAAATAGATTCAACCTCTATCAACGCAAGAACCCTAGATCCATGGGAGAATTCAAATCATCCACTCTTCCTCCATCATTCAGATCAACCAGGTGCAATACTTGTATCACAACCGTTGATGGAAGACAACTACACAGCATGGGCTCAATCCATGACTATGGCTCTAACTATCAAGAACAAGAAAGGGTTTGTTGATGGAACCCTCACCAGACCAATTGCCAACTCTGAAGCGCAAGTGCAATGGGATCGTTGCAATATTTTGGTCAAGACTTGGCTACTGGCATCCATGTCAAAGCCGATTGCAGATAGTGTAACACATTGCAAGCTTGCAAGAGGTATGTGGATTGAGTTGCAAGAGAGATTTTCTCACACTAATACTGTTCAATTGTTTCATATAGAGAATGCCATCCATGATTGCGAACATGGCACATCTTCTGTCACATCTTTCTTTACAAAGCTAAAAGCTCTCTAGGATGAGAAGGATGCAATTTGTGCGTTCCCTCCTTGTCATTGTGAGGTTGCAAGAGAAATCAAGGAGTACTTGGAGACACAAAAGACTATGCAATTCTTGATGGGGCTGAATGAGAGTTTTGCAAACATCAGAAGCAACGTGATAGGGATGGAGCCACTCCCGAGCTTGAACAAGGCGTATGCATTCGCCTTGCGCCATGAAAAGCAAGCAGAGGTTGCTGGCAAAACCCCAAATTCTATCGAAGGCACGGCCTTTGCTGTGCGCACTCTTGAGCAGCAAGGGTGCAGCGAGGGGCGCGCTGGTGATGCTGCCCGCACAGGAGACAGGCCACGGTGTGCTAAGTGTGACCGCGACAATCATAGTACCAAAAACTGCCGTGCACACCTCAAGTGCACCTATTGCAATGGGAAGGGCCACACTTTTGAGTATTGTCGTCGAAGAAAGGCTGCCATGGGTGGTGAATCCTCCCAATCAAGGAGCAACCATGTGATGGTGCCTAATGAATTTAGTGACGACATAAATGGACTGCCCCTTTCTGCAGAAGAATGTGATCAACTTATGAGTCTTCTAAGCAAAGCCAAATCTGGAACTGTCAATCATGTTGGACTGCCTGGTAAAATTCAAAACTATGAGGAATTATCTGGTAAGGCTGCTACCTTCTCAAGCAATGGTCAAGAACCATTGTGGCTTCTCGATAGTGGTGCTAGTGATCATATAGTTTGTCATTCTCGTCATCTCACATCTTCACAGCCAGTTTTTAACCGCACAGTAAAATTGCCTTCTGGATCGTCTGCACATGTTACACACATAGGAAAAGTTGAATTTTCTTCTCACTTAGTCCTCCATAATGTTTTTTGTGTTCCATCCTTTTATCTTAACCTGATCTCTGTCAGCCAATTGGCTTCTCATTCATTTTATATTACCATCTTTCTAAGACAAATTTGTGTCATACAGGACCTACGATCGGGGAAGATGATTGGGATGGGAACTGAAAGGGAGGGCGTTTACTGCTTCAATCCACCGCAGAAATGAACATGCAATGTGGTTCATGCTTCAACACCAACCCTGTGGCACCAGAGACTTGGACATCCTTCCCGCAAAGTATTCTCATTATTTCCTTTTCTTACGAACACAAAATGTGATTCTAATAATTGTTCAGTTTGTCCTTTGGCTAAGCAAACCAGATAGTCTTTTCCTTTAAGCAGTACTTTCATCAAATCTTGTTTCGAATTAATTCATGTTGACATCTGGGGTGGATATCGAGTTCCTTCTCTTTCTGGTGCGAAATATTTCTTGACTATTGTTGATGACTACTCCAGGGGTACATGGGTTTATATCATGAAACACAAATCTGAAGCTCGAACCCTATTTGTCAATTTTATTCATTTAGTTGAAAACCAGTTTGTCACAAGAGTCAAGGTTGTTCGTAGTGACAATGGACCGGAATTTAATATGCCTGAGTTCTATTCCTCTAAAGGAATCATCCATCAAACAAGTTGTGTCAACACACCTCAACAAAATGGTGTAGCTGAGCGCAAGCACATGCACTTGTTGAATGTTGCTCGCGCTCTTCTCTTTCAGGCTCATTTACCTAAAAAGTTTTAGGGGGATGCCATTCTTACTGCCTCTTATTTGATCAATCGCACCCCTACTCCACTTCTTCATGGGAAAACACCATTTGAAATGCATTTTCACAAAGTCCCTAATTATTCTCATTTAAAAGTTTTTGGTTGTCAATGTTTTGCCTCCACTCATCCTTCTCGTCCTAGTAAATTTGATGCACGATCTACCGCATGTCTCTTTCTGGGATATCCTCATAGGCAAAAAGGGTATAAAGTTTATGATTTGACGGCAAAACAATCCTTTGTTTCCAGGGATGTAACCTTTTATGAGGACTCATTTCCATTTCAAGCCCATCCAGATATTCCTTCTCCATCAAATCTGGGCCCAACCATATCTCTATCTCCATCAAGTCTCCTAGATATTGATTCTCCTTTAATCACCACAGAATCTCATCCACACCAACATCCTATCATCTCATCACCTTCCGCATTAAACACTGATTCTGCTTCAGCCGAACATACCTTCGCCGAAACAGCGCTTCCCAGCGCCCCTAGCGCGCCCCCAGGCGCTCTCGACGCCACTGCCAACGCTCCAATCACAGAACAAGGCGCCCCTGCCGAACCCCTTTCACACCTTCCACCATCTCCACCACCCGTACGCCGGTCCACTCGTCCAACCAAGGTGCCAACCACATTGCAGGACTTTCATATTGAAGCAGCCCTTCCCTCACGTACTGTTCCATTATCTTCTTCGAGCGAGGTTCGTCCTTCTTCTACTCATCATTCTATTTCCCATGTCTTGTCTTATGATCGCCTTTCTCATAGCCATAACGCTTTTACCACTAACATGACTGTGCACAGAGAGCCAACTTCTTTCTCTCAGGCAGTCCTTGATCCACAATGGCGTGCTGCCATGAAGCATGAAATCAAAGCTCTCCAAGACAATCACACCTATAGCTTAGTGTCTCTCCCCGCTCATAAGAAGCCCATTGGTTGCAAATGGGTGTACAAGATCAAATATAATCCTGACGGCAGCATTGAAAGATACAAGGCTCGGCTCGTTGCCAAAGGTTACAGCCAAATTGAAGGCATTGATTATCAGGAAACCTTTGCTCCTGTCGCCAAGCTCACTACAGTGCAAGTTCTCTTGAGCCTTGCTTCGCTGCGTGGATGGCATCTTCATCAATTAGATGTCAACAATGCCTTTCTTAATGGTGATTTATATGAGGATGTTTACATGCACCTTCCTCCTGGTTTTGGCCGAAAGGGGGAGACACGAGTATGCAAGCTTCACAAATCCCTTTATGGATTGAAGCAAGCCTCACGGCAATGGTTTATCAAGCTTTCATGTGCCCTCAAGAGTGCAGGATTTCAGCAATCATGGTCTGATTATTCATTATTCGTCCGAAACCATCAAGGAAGATTTATGGCCTTGTTAGTATATGTTGATGATGTTATTTTAGCAGGTGACAGTCTTCAAGATATTACTGAAGTTAAAGACTTTCTTTCCAGACAGTTCAAACTAAAAGACATGGGCGTTTTAAAATATTTTCTTGGCATAGAGGTGACAAGATCTAAGCAAGGAGTCGTGTTGTGCCAAAGAAAGTACGCCTTAGAAATTCTTGAAGACACAGGATTCTTGGGTGCTAAGGCTGCAAATTTTCCAGTAGAGCACAATGCAGCACTGACGCAGGGAGAAGGAGAGTTGTTAACATATCCTGCTCAATACCGCAGACTTGTTGGAAGACTTATTTATCTCACCATCACGAGACCAGACCTTGTATATGCTGTGCACATCCTGAGTCAGTTCATGAGCAAGCCAAGACAACCACATCTTGAAGCAGCACACAAAGTTCTAAGGTACATCAAACAAACTCCAGGCCAGGGTATACTTTTGCCTTCTACTGGTTATTTGGAATTAAATGCATACTGTGATGCTGATTGGGCACGTTGTAAAGATACAAGAAGGTCAGTTACTGGTTACTGCATATTTCTTGGTAAAACACCTATATCATGGAAAACAAAGAAGCAGGGAACTATTTCTCGATCAAGTGCAGAGGCAGAATATCGTTCTATGGCATCCACATGTTGTGAAGTCACATGGTTGCAGAATATATTAAAGGATTTGGGTGTCAAATACATTGGGCAAGCTAGATTGTTTTGTGACAACCAAGCTGCTTTACACATAGCATCTAATCCTGTTTTTCATGAGAGAACAAAGCACATAGAGATTGATTGCCATGTGGTACGTGAGAAGATTCAAAGAGGTCAAATTAGAACTGCGCATGTCCAAACCAAGGATCAACCAGCAGACTTGTTTACCAAGCCACTGAGTTCGAGGCAGTTCAATGATCTATTAATCAAGTTGTGTGTCATTAACATACACTCCAACTTGAGGGGGAGTATTGAAGCTGGAGATGGAAACAATCCTACGTAATAAGGATTGATATTCCTATTGAAAACAAAGATGGCAATAATCCTAACAATTAGGATTTATATTACACGAATATCTTTTCCTAACAGGAAAAGATAACATTGCCTTGTAAATCTAGTTTACCTAGAATAGATCATCTAGATGTGTATATATTGTAATAGTCTTTTACAATCAAATTCAAGAAATTGAGTTCTTCACAATATCACATGGATGGAGTGGCCCAAACCCTTATTAACCCACAGGCAAGGTTCCATATTCCCGATGTGGGATTGATATCTCAACACGCCCCCGCATGTGTGGCGAATTTTCAAGCCTAACACGTGGACAACATTTTGGGTGACGTGGAGTGCGTGTGGCCTTTGGGCTTCACACGTGGACGTGGGTAACCCGCTCTGATACCATGAAGAAAGTGATATTGTGAAGAACTCAATTTCTTGAATTTGATTATAAAAGACTATTACAATATATACACATCTAGATGATCTATTCTAGGTAAACTAGATTTACAAGGCAATGTTATCTTTTCCTGATATTTGTGTAATACAAATCCTAATTGTTAGGATTATTGCCATTTTTGTTTTCAATAGGAATATCAATCCTTATTACGTAGGATTGTTTCCATCTCCAGCTTCAATATTAGGATGTGTCAATAAAATTTCACTATCTTGGATGAGTTTTTTTTTTTTTTTTTTTGGAGTTCTTTTAAGTGGGTTTATCCGTTTAACTCATTACCTTTGAGTTCTATAATTAATCTTCATCAGAAGGGTAGTTCCGTAAAACACTAGTTAACAGAATATGATTGACGTCAAACAGAATTTTGTGCTCCGTTATGTTTGTGTACCGCATGGGAAATAGAAAAAGCAGGCCTGCTGCTGGTAAATGGGTAGCCGAAACTGTATCTGACGGTAATTGTGTAATTGTAACTAGGGTTTGGGGTACACCGACACGTCACCCTGTATTTTACCTCTATATAAAACCTCCTTCACCCAAAGAAGAGATCACCTCCTCTTTTCATCCTCAGGCGCCGATTGCCCGATTCCTTACCCCTTTGAGGGTTTCATGCTATTTGCAAAACCCGAGCAGTCGGCGTTGATGTTCATATGAACGGTTCATTCCATTTGTTTATACAAAGAGATGACTGTCGAAGAGGAAGAGGGTCAGGGAAAAGGGTCTCTCAGATTCTTTCTCGACGTTCAGTCTCTCTTTGTATAATCAAATGTATTGGATCTGTTTATGGTTTTGAATTGGTTTGAATCTGATCTTGCTTCGGTGGTATTTTGTTTTAATGGGTTTTTAGATTAGTGTTTTTGATGCTAGATATAATATACTGTTGTTGGTTCTTGACAACGTGTTTGTTTCCCCTTCTTGATTTGACTGATCGGTAGGTGTTCCTGAACTACCAGTTTAGTTGTGCTGTGTGTGTTTTGAGTTTGGAGCATATCTCAATGGGTTAGTCTCTGTTATACATGTTTCTGTGTTGGTTTGATCTCTTGGGCATTCGTGTCTGTTATGATGCTGGGTTATGTATATGTATCTGTTTGTGTTGAAATAGAATTTCTTGTGGTATAGAAGACGCATGTGTCTTTATGATTTGTTGTTGATGATTGATATATGTTGTGATGATGAAGTTGCGATATGGTGGTTTAGAATTTTACTTGGTAGCTGTATGTACGTGTCTATTTGTGGTAAAATATTATTGAAGATGGAAGTGATGACTATTTCCCCAGATGATCGAAGCTGAAATAACTGAGCTATTACATCTCTGTTTCACAGAGATACCAAGCCAGGTGTTTCTGATCCATCTTCAACAATATCGGTAGATTAGTTTCCTGAACATGTCTATTTGGTGTTTTCATTGTTTGAATCCTTTCATGTATCCTGTGTATCAAATTAATTAATGTAAAGAATTACGGTAAGGATAGTACATGTTTGGAATTCTGAATCTCTATCAATATTTTAGAACAGTGTTGAGGATTACAGGTACCCTGTTTTTGGCTAACCCCTGTTGGTAGTGTTACTGAAGTGATGACTGTTTGTATTGAGACTGTTGTTAGTCTCGAGCAATCAAGTGAACCAATACTTATGCCGCGCCCCTTGAGTCTCTGGTCATAGCTATAACATGAATATGATAAAGGAGAATAATATAATTTGATGAATGTCGGTTAATTTGTGTATACTTTGAAGTTAAAAATACCTTAATGTTTTGTTTCATTGTTTGCCTACTTACCTATGCTTTACAAATCTATAGGATTGTACGTCCTGTTGTTATCCTTTCTATTGGATGATGCCTTCTGAAAATCTAAATTCTAAAGCTTTTTATCAGTTGATACTTTCTGAAAATCTGAATTCTAATTATACTACGACTCTAGACGAGTGTTGACGTATATAGAGGTGTACATTTTTGATTTCGGATCTTAGAGGCATATACATATTTGATTTCGGATCTGCTCTGCAGGCTCTGCGGTATTGAACAAAAGAGTCTTTGCTTTGCCCTATACACATCATAACCGAGCGTAATACAGCCTTTGTATGTTATTAACCTCATTCTGCAAGATATACAATAAATTTTCCCCCATCTCTTCGTACATATACAAATTATCTTTCACCCTTCAAGATACCAGTATCTCACACCCATAAATCAGAAACAACCAACCATGCTATTAAAGACAGAAAGTCCTATAAATGTGCATGACAATTTCACAAGCAAAACAGAGGAGATCGTGAACACTGAATAGGGTTGGCGTGCCAAGGTAAAGTACTCGTGGCTTGAGCTTTTCGGTGCCAAGAAGGGAATGGAGGCAGAGCTAGAATGATTTAGTCGAGGCTTTCATTTATAGGGTTCTTGTTTGAGTCGATAAACATGGAACTGTCATAAGGGTCTCCACATTTGGTTGAGTTTAGGCTCTCTATGACTATGAGGCTGTCAAGTTTGCTCAAGTTAATATGGAGATGTACCAGTAGAATGTAATGTTCTAAAGCATTTTAGCATTTTACCTTTGGTGGTTGTCCTTTTCCCTTGGTTACAACCATAGAACGTAGGTTGTACAAACAGCTTTGTTGATCATCCTTGATAGACTGACTTTTCTGTTAATCTGTTATTCCCAATTGTCCGAATTTTGGTGCTTTAACTGCGTCCTTTATCTTTCTTGTGCATGCTTATGACAAGCAATGCCAATATCTTAAGTTTGTAACATGATATAGAGATAGACACGATCTTGGCGGTGAGGTTTGTACATATGCAATGTGTGGAAACAAAACCAGTACATCTTTCAGCCTACGCAATACACCCAAAAGTCCATAGCAACCAGACAGAAGCAATCAAAGATATGTGATACATTCACTATAAATTCAACTTTCTTCCCTAGCTGGCTAATGTATATCACAATTCCATAAAGATATGCGGTGTGCAGGTAAGGATTTTTGGCCTGAGCTTCTGGGAGCCAAGGCAAGAGAGGCAAGAAGCAAAATTGAGAGCGAGAATGATTTAGTCAAGGTTGTCATCGTGAAAGAAGGAACATTTGTCACTCATGACTTCCGGTGTGATAGAGTTCGAGTTTGGGTCGATAGACACGGCACCGTCACCAGGGTCCCTACAATTGGTTGAATTTAGCCTCTTGGGGGTATACCTAGCTATATTACTTGAGTTGAATAAGGAGATGTATTATCTTAATCGATTAAGAATAGTTTGTATGAGTTTTACACTGTATATGTTTCTTCTTCTTTAGTTCTAATTCCATTGAATCATGAATAATACCTTTGTATTGAAGGTTAAGTAAATCAGACTTCATTTCTAGCTTGTTAACTGTAGAGAGTTTTCAACTTTCAGATCATTTTAAGTACTTGTTGATATGGATGTGTACAGCTTTCACTTGTTTCTCATGTTAACTGGTAATTCAGGCCAGCTATGAGCTATACATAGCTGCACGTACTTGTTTGGTCAAGTTACTTATGGAAGAAACCTGCTAGCTCTTTCATTTAGATTCTCGAAGAGGAAATTCATTCCATATAGTAGAAGTAACATTAACTAAACATGGATGACAGATCTTGTAGTGGCTGCTTCCTTTGCTGCAAGACAAAGTACATGGCTTACCTGAGAGGAGTGGCTGAGCAGGCACATCTCCCCCGTTGGAGAATTTTAATGTATAATCAGATATAATTGCGACATCGAGGGCAAGTGATACTTCTTTTGCTTTCGCTCCGAGTTTTGTTCCAATTGGTTTCGTATGGAAAATGTTTTGATGAATAGGGTACGGTTCTCCTACTAGCATGCACTCCTTGATCTGATCAAATGGAGTTGTCTTATTATACATCTATTATTGGCTAAGTGGAAAATTACAGTAGCAAATTACCAATGTCTTTTGAACAATACCCATATATATCATCTAGTACGGGCGTAGTACAATCAGATTTGTTGATAAGCTTCAATAAAACTGATCAACTTTTCTGTTATTCCTTATTGACAGGATATATACTGTTCTCCATTTTTTCATACCACGAACCTCACTAGCTATTCTTCATTTTGCTTCTACGTGGTTATGGGTCATGACAAAGATTACCTAATCTCCAAAAGTAAACAGCCCCTACGCGCACGTCTTATCATAAGATCCGAATAGTCAACAATAACCAACCACAACTTGATCAACGATCCACTATAAGTATGAAGCTGTCGTTCCCTCATCTCCAAGGCTCCAACCCACAGCAAACATATTAAAAGAGATTCATCACAGAGAGTAAAACTCAGGATCTAAAGAACGCAAAGATGGCCGGACAATGCGTAGGTAATGTTCATGCATGACCTCCTTCCTTGGTTTTTCCAGTTATGAAGTATTTATTGATCCTTGTGTACTCATTTCTTTGAGTCCATGTATAAAATTATATGCAGGTAAGGAAGATTGGCCTGAACTGTTGGGAGCTGAAGGGACAGTTGCAAAGGAAACAATTGAGAGGGAAAACTCTACAGTTGAGGCAGAGATCGTGCTAGAAGGAACAATTGTCCCTGCAGATTTAGTGAGAGTGTGTGATAGGGTTCGTGTTTGGGTCGATACATGTGGCATTGTTACCAGGGTGCCTACCATTGGTTAATTCATCCATCGTTGTCACCTTCAAATATGTGAAGAAAATCATATGATATAATACTGAAATAATGATTTGTATTTCCATGCAATACGTAGTTCGTTTTCCTTTCAGTGTATTCTCAATCAATCTATATAAATAAAGAAACTCTTGCCCTTTCTTCTCTCCTGTATATTCTATTTTCTGATAAACTACAGATCAACAGATGTGATTAGGGTTTTCTTTCAGTACACCATACATAAGAATCTATGCTTCCTTCATACAAAGCAGATAAACATTGTCAATTTTAAAGAGTAAAGTGACCAAACATAAATTAATCTGCAGAACAAAACTAAAACGATCACTTCATACCAAACTTTACCTTGTTAAACCGACTACATGGTGCAATACAGCAACTAATTAACCACGCACGTACAGAAGAAACTTCATATTTTGCAAGGAACTATTGGTAGAGGTGATCGATTGACGTACGTACGTACCATTAGTTCTTCTCTCTTTTGCAAAATGAGTTTTGGCTTCGGACTTTCCTTGGTGTCAGTCAACTTCCCTAAACAAAATGACTCAA
Organism: Fragaria iinumae; assembly: GCA_009720345.1. Classification (NCBI taxonomy): domain Eukaryota; kingdom Viridiplantae; phylum Streptophyta; class Magnoliopsida; order Rosales; family Rosaceae; genus Fragaria; species Fragaria iinumae. Next base: position 13,693,932 of record CM019120.1, read on the forward strand.
GATATAGTTCCTTTGCACAAGTAAGAAACAGATCGATAAGATACAAGCAATATGTCTTCGATTATACAAGATTGTATGTAGTTCACGATTTCTTGGCAAAGGAACACGTCCAACAGGCACTTTGGATCAATTGTGCCACCATACCATTCACTGATTCTGGTGTCACCCTAAACACTTTTTGCTGTTTTTTCCGCAGACTGTTTCTGTTTCTAGTTTGTTTCATTAGTTGTCCATACTTGGAAATGTTAAGCAGCAAAATTATATTGTTGTTAATTGGTTTCTTTTACATGTTGTTCATGTTTCAGTTTGCAGAAATTTTAAAGAACTCTCTTGAATTTTACTTGATGTGGAGAGATTTCCTTACTGTTAAGGTCGGCCTAATTGTCAACTAGAGGGTGTCCATGCAGACCATTACTAATTAAGACCAAGGTTCTAAAAGGGGCAACCCATATCATCAAATTTTAAAACCTCTTCTAATATTTATGGAATATGAAAAACAAATAAAAAAAAAACTAAGAAAAAAAGAGAACTTAAGGGTAAATTGGTCATCTTAATGGCTATATATACCAATCTTAAGTCGGGATGGAAACATGAGATACCGTTATGATATTTTCAAAACTTAATATACCAAAGTTCATAAGGACCAAAGTTTGCATATCATTCAGACGAATTTCTCTTATTGAATAATAAAACCAATGTTCGAATTTGATATTTGGTCAATTAAGGAACCTCCCCACCGCACTGCCCCTTTCATAATATCAAATACTATTATTTATATTAAACTATTGTTTTTTTTTTTTATGTATCTCTATTTAATTAGCTAATTTGGCTTATAAAACAGTTTTTGGTTGAATTTTGAAAAACCTAAATTATATTTATTAATATTTTACTAGTTTTAAATATTATATTTATTTATTAAATGTGAAAAAAAGTAAATCGCATAATCCCCGTCTAGTCCGCGCCTAGGCTGTCCAGGCGCTAGACTATGGGTCGCCGCCCGCCTACCGCCTAGAGCCTTTTAGACCATTGATTAAGACATGCTATTACAGGTTTTAATTGGAAATTAGAGAGTGCACCACTAAAGCTAGCTAGCTAGTTATTTAGAACTCTTGTTGAGGCCTACAGACAGCAAGCATGATCGGTTATTTCTAAACCAATTTATTTTTCTTATTCACTACTAGATCGTCGTTTATAGTATGGGTAAATAAGAGTCATTCCCGTAGAGGACTAAATGAATCTAACTACTTAAAAGATGTCATAAAAGTGACTACTGATCCTAGCGACCAGCAGTCGAAAATCTAATTAGTTGACTAACCTAAACAAGTCAGAAAAATATGAAAATTTACAGACACGAACTATACACACAGACGGACTCACACAAAAACTTTCAGATGAATCGGAGATATTTTGAAATGTTAAATAAATACTGGAAAACAGAGGACAAAAAGTGACGAAAACTGGTTTCGGTTTTAGGATTTGGAAAACAATGAATATAAACTAATTAGGGAAGATGCAATCCATAGTGACAATCACACACAAGACAATTTGTTCAGTTATAGTTCAATTAATCTAGATGAAGATGCTCAGGTTGATTCGGTACTCTTGAAACACAACTTATTACCCTTTCTTACTTCGTACGCTAGGCAAGAAGTGCTCTAAACCTAAACTATTCTCAAACAAGGCAACCTAAAGGTGCGCTTATTAGATTAAACATGCAGAGATCCTTACATTCTAAAAGGGTTTAAGACATCACAAGGCATCACAATAAACTTAGCGCCTTGCTAAACTTAGGACTTAGTTTACTTGCTAGCAAAAGCTAATAATTGCTTCTCTAGATAGTTTGAGGAGTCCGATATTGACACTAGCATCAAACAATCAAAGCTATAGAACCCTAACATGTATACTAAGCGTGCACTCAAACCATACAAGAAAAGAATTCATCAATGCAATAATAGTAAACCAAATCTCATCTTGGATTAAAAGAAACTAAAACCAAAACTCAAATCATCTTGTTGTTCATGTCTAGGGCTTCAAGCACCCTCTAACTAAGAAAGCTTAAATAAACATAATAAAAATGCAGAAGAATCGGAGGAGGAGAAGAGAAGAAGAAGAGGAGAAGAAGAGAAGCCGCCAAAGTTGATAGGGCTTTTATATTGCTTCTTTTAACCAATCCTTCTTGACTTAGGTTTCCTTGGATATTTTGATTGGTTCATGTCTGTAGGACTAATGAAAGTATGCTAACTCATTTAATTCTTCATAATCAGCTTCACATCGGGGTTATAAGTCGTAATATGAAGTGTAAACTCGTCCATGGACCTCCCGGTGTGATTTGGGCCTCAAAACACAAATTCCCGTCAGATTCTCGCGCAGATGGACCTTCTGGTACTAAATTGGCCATAACTTCTTCTAGAAAAATTTTATTCATGAACCGTAAAATTCTATGGATATCTGACATCCGTAGCTTTCCGTTGATATAAGACTCATCATCTGGTTCTTCTCGAGATGCCCTCTGTGTCCTGTCGAAGTTGGATAAATTTCAAAGGGTGATTTTTGAATTTCGTCTTACAATTTCTCTTTTCCTTCTTTTCTTCTTATTTGTTTCGGAACACCTATAAAACAAATAAACAAAGTAAATAACTAAAAAACACACCAATCAAACAAAGAAAGTATAGAGGATTTTGATACAAATAATGTATAATTATACACATATCAAAGCACAAGGAAGAGTTAATGCAAGATATCCAAGCTGAGAGCTAGACGTACCTCTGATGATGACAATTTTGGTGAAAATGTTGAAAAATACATTGCAGACCATGATGACAGCTTAGGGTTTCTTACAATGTACTCTATATATATGAAGCTAAATAAGAAATAAAAATAATTGATCTGTTTTTTTTTTCTTTTTAATTATCTGGGGTTATTATTTCGACTCGAGCAGTCTTGACTAATTAAACAGGAAGACGAACCTAAAGAAAGAGTCTACTATTCATCTGCAACTTGAATGTGATAATTACGGCATCACGGCATCGATCATTTCATACTTCTCAATATTTGCCTAGGGGGCTCCTTGCCGCCCCTCTCCAAGATTTTCTTCATCCTCCAACAGTTGGTTGAGCTCAATGCATTATCTTAGGCGATCGAGCTGCTTCAATTTATTCACCAGTTTTGTTGAATTTCTGTTAGGACTTTCAAAGTTAATTACTTCAATTAAATAAGGCGATTGTATGATCTCCATGCATTCTACTGATATAAGAAGATCTGAAAAGATTAATTTGGTAAAGTTTGTTCTAATTATCTAATTAAGGGTATAACTAAGTGGAAGCAAACTATCAATTCCGTTTGAACATGCAGTCATCAAAGTACGTCTGTCGTACAATCAGATCTGTTGATAAGCATGCATGAAAGTGATTGACCAGGTATATTTTCTTCACTTTCATATCACGAAACTACTATTCCTCATTTTGCTTCTGCGTATGTGGTTATGATAAGGACCAATGTCTAAAAGTAAACATCCCCTACGCAATTTCATACACGCATCGTATTACAATATCCAAATAGTCAATAATCACCAACAACTTCTTGTTCAATGATCCACTATATATACGAGTCCCTCCCTCCCTCCAATGCACCACAAAACATATTCCAAGAGAGATATATATTCATCATAGAGTAAAAACCTAGATTGAAAGAAAAGCAAAGATGTCTGATCAATGCCAATCCGAAGGTAATTTTCATGCATGATCTGGTTCCTTAATTGGTTTCTGCAGTACTTATAAAGTAATTGATGCGAATACTAATTGTTTTTAGTCCGTACGTTTGTAACAAATGTGCAGGTAAAGAGTTCATGGCCTGAACTGTTGGGAGCTCAAGGAACAGATGCGAAGGCAACGATTGAGAGCGAAAACGCTTCAGTCACAGCAGTGATCGTGCTAGAAGGATCGATTGTCACTCAAGAAATCCGGTGTGATAGAGTTCGCGTTTGGGTCGACACCTATGGTATTGTCACCAGGGTTCCTATCATCCAGTAATTGATCGATACTAGCAAGTCTGCCCTCTGCTTCATGCGTATATATATGTGAAGAAAATAAATAGTGAAATAAATAAGTTGTATTTCCATGCAATATTGATTGTTAGACATAGTTTGTACGTTTTCATTTGGACGTGTGTACTCTCTTAATGATAAATAAAACACTATTGCATTTCGCCTCCTTGTTTCTGATCAACTCGATCCAAATGTTGTTGAAGTTTTCAACAATACTTCCCCTACATACGAATCTAGCAAGGGTATCAAAAAATGTTATCAAACAGATAAAGATTAGTTCAATTTGAATGAGTAAAGTGACCAAAAAGATCAAGATAATCTGGAGTATACCAAACTTAATTTACCTTGTTTAATTTGCCACTCTACATCTTGCAATACATGTAGCGACCAGTAGACACAAGAGGAAGAAAAGGACATCTTACTTTGGAATGAACTGTTGGTAGAGGTGACCATTAGTCCTTTGTTTTGGCTTGATTTAGATTTTCATGGATGTCAACAAATTAAATATATTGACCCAAAAAATAGCTCCTTCTAACGAGCAAGTAATCGATAATTTTAGCAAGTTACATATATTTGTCTTTGAAACACAACATTAGTCTGTGAGTCCTTGTTGGCAAAGAAACGTCCAACAAGCGCTTTGGAATATTGTGCCACCATAGCGTTCAATGATTCTGGTAGCTAGCTTCTACCCTAATTTGCAGCCATCCAACTTTTCCTGTTTATTGCACGCTAACTGATTCGGGTTTGTTTCATGAGTTTTCCATACTTAGAATGTCAAGCAGCACAATATTCTGTTCTCATGATCTTCAACGTCTCATTTGCTCCAGTTCATGTGTTTCTTTTATCTTTTGTTCATGTTTCACTTTCCCTTTTGTACTCTATATAAAGCTAAATAAGAACAATTAATATGCTTCTTCATGTTGTTTTTTCGACTCAAGAACATCTATCAATTTTCAGAAACTGCAGTATCGATCGTAAAGATGTAGGAATAGCTATCAACTTCATACACCTATATAAGTCGGTTTGACTAAACAGGAGCGGAAGAACCTCAAGAAAGAGTCTAGCTAGCTACCATGCATCTTGAATGTGGCAACGATCTTACCATGCCATTTATCATTTTAAACTTCTCATGATTTGCCTAGAGGTCTTCTTGCTACCTCTCTGCAAGCTTTTGTTCATTCTCCAACTGTTGATCGAGCATTATGTCAGTTTCAAGAGCATTATCTTAAGTTAGCGTTCATTTTCTATCTTGTAGCTAGGTTGTCGAGAATTTAATCTGCAACCTGTTTTTAGTACTGACTGCTACACAGCTTTTCATTTGTTAATTTCTCATTTTACTTGGTATTTTAGGCCAGCTATAGCTAGCTCCACTTTTGTTTGGTCAAGTAGTACCTTTTACCTTTCGGCCTGATCGAGCTTATTGCACCAATGGTTTTGGTCTGGACAAGGTTTTGATGATTAAATGTTTCTACGGTGTTCCTGCTGTGCATGCACTTCTTGATCTGATCAAATGGAGTTCTTCGATCTAACCAAAATAAAAGTCTTAATCAATTAAACAAATCAAATAATGAGTCTGCAGAATTACAATGATTTGTCTAATATATAGGGGTGTTGCCGAGGTAGAAGGAGATTACTACTAATTTCTTTTGAACAGTCCTCAAAGTACGTCTCTATGCAATCAGATTTGTAGATAAGCTTACATGAAGATGATAGACATGTTTCTGTCAATTAGGAATAACAGAAAAGTCAATCAGTTTTATTGAAGCTTATCAACAAATCTGATTGTACTAGATGATATATAGGTATTGTTCAAAAGACATTGGTAATTTGCTACTGTAATTTTCCACTTACCAATAATTGTAACAACTCCATTTGGTCAGATCAAGGAGTGCATGCTAGTAGGAGAACCGTACCCTCATCATTCATCAAAACCTTTTCTGTCACACCACAATTTTCGAAGGATAAATTTTTAAAAATTTGGGCAAAATAACTTATAATAATACACATCCCAAGACCTGATCAACAAATTAAAGAAGACCAATCTAAATTTCAGAAATGAAATGTCAACACAACTCAATATCGATTTAATATTACATTTCATTATTTACATGAACTTTAAAGTAATGAAAACACTCGAATGAATTTAATGCTGCCTACCAATATAAAAATATCAAGTATACAGCAAACTAAAAACCCTGCCACAATGCCTCCGCCTCAACCTGCTGATCAACACCTGCAGGTCTAAACCCTACACCATGAATTGGTGCACCGGGTTGTAAACAACAAACCCGGTAAGCTAAAAAGCCCGTATGAGTAAATCTCAAAAGTAACACAAAACCTCCAACATCCAATTATATCACAAAAGAAAAATATATCAATACTTAAATCCACAAATCCAACCTTTTTTCAATTAACATGTACCCATGAGTCCCATGTATAAAAAAAATACCCCTCATGACCTACAACACAAAATGTGTACCCATTGGTCCCAGATACCATACAGTATCTCCCATGACCTACACTGACAGACGGACTAGAGCTCTATTCCTAACCGCAACCAATCACCCGGCCAAAGGCTTGGAACCCGGTTTGACTGTCTCATAACAAATCACAAAATAAAAATAGCGTCATAACCGTAACCAATCACCCAATTAAAGACTTGGAACCCAGATTGACTATTTAATATCAAAACACAAAAATGATAAATAGCATCTTAACCGCACCCAATCACCCGATTAAAGGCTTGGAACCCGGTTTGGCTATTTATCCAACAATCACAATATCACAACATCATCATCAACAACACAAGATCACATGAACCTTAAACATAATCCTAAAATAGGAAAACTTGTTTTAACCTACCTATGAGCCGTTGGCGATCAAGCTCATATATTTTAAAACAACAAAAACATAATTTTTAAATTATAATCATCATAATCATCATCAAAATTATTAACAAAAATCATTCATCATATCATCATAATCATTATCATCATCATCATCCTCCTCATTAAAATTAATCATCATAATCCTCATCATCAAAAATCAATCATCATAATCATCCTCATAACAATTATCATCAACAAATGACCATAATTAAACTTGGTTCAAAAGTGAACCTTGATGAGATTTACTCACCTTGAAATCCCGCTGCAAAGCCCCCAACACAACGAAGGCAAGCCAATCACAAAATCACAAATCACAAATCACCTAAGATCACACAATTAAAAACCTTAGAAACCAAAATACTAAAGGGTAACACAATACCCTTAAACTAACCATTAGCTCAAGGGAAGACAAGTTCCTAAAGTCATTGAACTCAACGACACAATTGAGCTGCCTCAAATCTTCAAAACCTAAACTCAAACTCAACCAAGCCAAAACAAATAAACCTAAGTCCTAACATGCAAACCTTGCTCAAAACTTAGCCAAACTACCTCTCAACATGATCACAGCAGCAAGGACTAGCTAACCACAGGAAACTAAGGTCACAAATCAACTGGACGCGCCGCCACGCGCCGCCACAAGCGGCGGCGAGTGAGCCCCACGCGCCACCCCAAAACTTCCGAATTAGGAGAAACTCACAACATGAAACCAGTAGATTGAAGTATGGTGAACAACTTTAATACCTGGGGTTTTGACTGGTTCGGCCGGGATCGGCCGGAAATCGCCCCGAAACTTCAAAATAAAACCAAAAACAAAATTTGCAAAACCGGCACCAAAACTTGGTTTTCAGATCACCAAAGACGTATAAACATCACTAGAGGAAGGAGAGGAGCAAGACTCACCTAACTCTCGCCTGAAACGCCGCCGAAATCGCCGGTTTTCTAGCGAAACCGCAGCAGCTCCGCCGCTCCATGGCGGCTTCCAGGCGGCGCGACGACGAGCGGGACTGCTCCAGAAATGGAGAGGAGGTCCGTGCGGACCGAACGGGACCGGTGGCGTCTGGTTTGGTGGCCGGAGGAGGGAGAAATCAATTGGAGAAGATGGAAGAGCGGGAGGAGGTCGGGAGATGGAGGAGAGAGAAAGTGAAGCTGATTTTAGGTTTCCAAAAAATAACTCCCCCACATTTTTCTACTTATACAGTTTCCAAACCCGGAAACTAACTTCCTCTGACCATAACTTCTTCATACGACGTCCGTTTCACACGTGCCGCATGTCTACGAACTCGTATTGACGAGCTCTACAACTTTCATGAAGGAAGTTTTCGAATATAACTTACGGAAAATAAAGTCAACTTTTTGGTCCATTAAACGTCAAAACACCTTAAATAAACTCCCGAACTTCAACTTCGCATAAACCAATAAGAATTTTCATAAATATTCCTTCATTAAATATGAGAATAATATAAGGAAAAATAATATGAAAATCTGGGGTATTACATTTTCCATTCGAAACCTATAGGAACAAAACTCGGAGCGAAAGCAAACGAAGTATCACTTGCACTCGATGTGGCGATTATATCTGATTATACATTAAAAATCTCCAACGAGGGAGATGTGCCTCAGCTAGCCACTCTCAGGTAAGACATGTATATATACCCCTTTACTTGGTCTCGCAGCAAAGGAAGCAGCTACTACTATGTGCATCCACGTTTGGTTAAGTCTAAAGCCAAAACAGAGAAGTCCTAGCGGTCACCTAGCCTCTACCAATGGTTCTTTCCAAAGTAAGTAGGTTTCTTCTGTGGTTGCTGTATTGCACGATGTAGTTTGTTAAACAAGGTATAATTTGGTAATTAAGATTCGTTTTAGTTTTATACTGTTCCAGATGGTGGCGTAGCCAGAATTGTAACTTAAAAGAGTCAAAATTCATATCTTAAGAAAGTAACATTTGCGGTTATTCGTTACAAAAGGGCACAATTTTTTCTCCTAAAAACACAATAACACAAACTTTCTACAATTTTCTTGTCCTATACAAAATAGTAGAAAAAATTGTTGTCGGGTGCCTGTATGTAGAAGTATTGTATGCTTTATACTAATATTAATGTTGAAAGACCATTAAATCATTTTGAATAAATTTTGAGAATAATTGTGATCCTTGAAGCACATATCAGTAAGGTAAAAATTTGTATTAATTTAATCAATGAATCATATATTAACAGCATAGATTTATATATCAATCCATTAATATTCATAGATATTTAAGCCTATTTAAGATACTCTTGCCTTTTCTTCTCTCCTGCATATTCTATTTTCTGATGAACTACAGATCAACAGATGTGATTAATTAGAGTTTCCTTTCAGTACACCATACATAAGAATCTATGCTTCCTTCATACAAAGCAGATAAACATTGTCAATTTATTTTAAAGAGTAAAGTGACCAAACATAGATTAATCTGGAGAACAAAACTAAAACGATCACTTCATACCAAACTTTACCTTGTTTAACCAATTCCATCGTGCAATACAGCAACTAACCACGCACGTACAGAAGAAACTTCATATTTTGCAACGAACTATTGGTAGAGGTGATCGATTGACGTACGTACCATTAGTTCTTCTCTCTTTTGCAAAATGAGTTTTGGCTTGGGACTTTCCTTATTGGTGTCAGTTAACTTCCCTAAACAAAATGACTCGATTATAGTTCCTTTGTACAAGTAAGAAACAGATAAGATACAAGCAATATGTCTTTGATTATACAAGACACTACTAGAATAAAGGACTTAGGCGACGAAAACAAGAAGAGAAAAACATTTTCGTCGCCTAGGTAAGAAGTTAGGTGACGAAACCTTAATTCGTGGCCTAAAAGAACCTAGGTGACGAACCAAATAATGGTTTGTCGTCTTCGATTACCAAGGAGACAAAAGAAGGACTCATACTATTTTCGTTGCCCTAGTAGACATTGAGGCGACGAATATGGTTTTGTTGCCTAAATTATCAACCACTGTGGCGATGAACATATTGTTTCGTAGCAAGTTTATCTTAGGCGACGAAAATAGTTACTTATGCGACGAAAAGTTTTCGTCGCCTAAGTAAACTCACTTTATAATCTCATCTTTGTGAACCAACTATATATAGGAAGCAATATTTTCAAAAATCTTGTGAAATAGGATGTGATCGGTATGATGAAATACGGCTATGGTTGAAAAATCACATATTTTCAGTAACGTTTAGTCCCCGATAGAAGCGGTCAACCCCATTTACGCTTATGCCTCCCTATGGGGAGCCTTATCGTCGGGAGATGAACGTCCCTAAATTTTTACATAGGTGGTTAGATCTCATCAATATGAGAGTTTTGTGTATGGAAGAATCAATCAAACTAGGCCATATAGGGGTATGTAAGAGCGTTTTTGTGTAATAAGTGACGTTGGTTTAGGTCTGACCGTGTGGATCGAGACCCAAACCTTATCGAAAACAAGTGATTTTTTTCCCATAGCCATATTTAAGTATACTGCTCATATCATACGGTTGAATTTTCATTTTGTGAAATTTAGCCATAGGAACCACAACGTGCCTACTGATATGGTATAGCTTGTTTATTAGGTTATATGCAACGCCCCAGACCTTAATTGACTCGTTTACCGTCAGTTGGACTGTAAAAGACTTCATCTTTACTTTTACCGTTTTGAGTAACCCTTTACTATTTAAGGCTCCAAAACTTGACTTTTTCCTTCGTCTAAAATTTGGGAAAACTTTCTTCATGAAAGTCGTAGAGGACATTAAACGGAGTTCGTGGACATGTGGCACACTCAAAACAGAGTTCGTATGAAGAAGTTATGGTCTAAAAACGAAAGTTACTATTCATGAAAACTGCTATAAATAGAAGGGGAAGGATTTCACTTCAGGAAACTTCCATTTTCAGACTCTCTCCCTTTCCACCCACTCGACCCGCGACGCCAACCCGACCCAGATCGGTTTTCTGGCGATTTCTCCACCGTCTAGTCACCTTCGGCGACACCACAGGTGGCGTTGGAAAGCTCTTTTCCTCCCCTATCGATCTATAGCAGCTATGTAGATCGATTCTTGGTGTGTGAAGCGCAACAAGTCAAGAACAGTTCGTGAGGGACCATTTCAGCGACTTGATCGGTTCTCTCTCCTCCGGCCAACTCAGGTGGCGCCACCACCTGCATCTTGAAGGTCTTCCCTTCCATAGCAAGCCCTCTAAAGGATTCAACCAAATTCGATCTTGGTAAGGAGAATCAGTGAGTTGAAATTCTAGGGTTCAATTTAATGTTTTGGTTCGATTACCCTATCTAGGCTTGGAATTAGTGTTTGTGGTAGTTATGGAAGTTGTTGTGCGTGTTGAGAGAAAGATTGTATCAAATTTTGGGGAGCATTGGAGGTTGCCGGAGTTAAGCTGCCGGCGGAGCAGACGGTGGCGCCGCCTCTTAGGGGTAGTTTTGCATGTTTTTGAGGTTGTTTTAATGAGAGGAGTCCAATGGTGGGAAGTTTGTTATTTTTGGAGGAGTTTTGGTTAGGTTTGAGATTTTTTCAAAAATTGGAGAACTTGGCGGTTGGTAGAATAGATCCGACCATTGGATTTTCTTGGTTATGGTCCTAAAGTGCTAGAATTGATGAAGTGAGGTTGTAGTTGAAATTTGGTGAAAATCTAATTAGCTTAACCCTAGCTTGATTAGTGGGTTAACTGGAAGGATTTCGGTGCTTAAGTTAAAGAATTTATTTTCCTAAATTTAAGAGTGGTTCTAAACATATTTATTGTGCCAGGATACGAGGGGATCTCGCTTGAGTGACGATTCTGATATCATCGGGCTTATGTCTAAATTTGTGAGTGGACACTTTGGTTTTTAATAAATATGCATGCAATATTTTATAATTTATCATTTTATTTTCCGAGCGTATATTATAATTTCGGCTTATGAAATGATATTGGAAATTATTTGAGTTTGATGCATTGATTAATTGTTGATCATGATTTATGGATTTGAGCTCGGATTATTAATTTAGAATTTGAGTTTGGATATTCTTTATGAAATCCGGATTTAATTATGATTGTTTTAATTGTTGACTCTGAGATTTAAAAAAGATTTCTGAAAATAGGATTTTCTGTAGATCTTTATTATAATTAAATTGTTTATTTATGGAATATCTATCTTGACCTTGAGAATGTATAGCGAGTATTTCAGATTGAGTTATTAATTACAATTTTTACGTAATGAGTAAATCTTGTTTATAATTATGGATTTGAGAATATTTTGACGTGTGAGACACGTCATTAAGTTTTATTATAATTTCTTATGATAATTTCCAAGTACGGTTGGGAACCGTATCATTCATATGACCTTAAGGAAGTTTTATGGATTTAAATGATTTCGTATGTTTTTAATCACCATACTATAGGGTCGTTCATATTCCATTACTAGCTAACCTTTATTAGCGGTCCTCATCATAGGTGAGTAGAGCGCTTAGCGTGAGACGTTACTATAGCTTGGGAGGCATCGATCGGTTATTATTTATTGCTAGCTAGCCTTTATTAGCGGTCCTCATTATAGGTGAGTCGAGCGCTTAGCGTGAGACACTATATATTATAGCCTGGGAGGCTTATTTTACATGGTGATAACTCTTCCCCTTATTTTATTTTTCTCAGTTATGTATTTGATTAACCAACGGGGATGGTTTCTCTCTTCTTACGAAATTTCTTTATTTGATTAACCAGCGGGGCTAAGTTTTTAAAACTAAAACGTGGGAAAGTATTTAAATTACGTATTTTGTTAAATTATTTAATTTATTTTTGTCCACTCACTCTAACGTTTTTAAATTACTTTCTCCTGGGCCATTTGATTTTAAATGCCCAGTTTGCAGGCTAAATTTATTTGAGGTCGAGCGTACATGGAGTCGAGGCATAGTCAGAGGCTGCTTCCGTTTATTCTATTCATTGTTTTTCGTTCATCATTAGATATGCTCTGAAAATCCAGTAGTCAATTATTAAATATCTTTGTTGCTGATGGTGGGATTCTTCTAGATGAGTAATTGATATTTTGGGAGATGTTATGAACTTGGGGAGCAGGAAGGCTCCGGGAGTTGAGGATGGATGATTTATAATAGAAGTGTTTATCTGAGATTTTTCAGGTAAGGCTTGTCCATTTTAAGGTAGATTATGCCGAATTTTCGGTAAATTTTCCTTGGAGGTGAACCCCACAGGATTTACTTCGGATTTCAGGGTGAAATTCGGGGTGGGTCCTGACATAATGCAAGTATACATCTTTGTGAACCAACTATATATAGTAAGCAATATTTTCAAAAATCTTGTGAAATAGGATGTGATCGGTATGATTAAATACGGTTATGGTTGAAAAATCACATATTTACGGTAAAGTTTGGTCCCCGATAGAAGCGGTCAACCTCATTTACGCTTATGCTTCCTTATGGGGAGCCTTATCGTCAGGAGGTGAACGTCCCTAAATTTTTACATAGGTAGTTAGATCTCATCAATGTGAGAGTTTTGTGTGTGGAAGAATTAACCAAATTAGGTGCCATATAGGAACATGAAAAAGCGTTTTTGTGTGTAGTAGAGTAGCTCTGACGACGAAACTGATATTTTAGTTGCCTAAGTTACTAAATTTGGGCGGGTGGATAAAAAATTTGGTCTACTTCAACAGCGAAGTACTTCACCTTCGTCGCCTAAGTCTCTAAATTGGGCGGCAACGTTTTGCACTCAAAATTTGGCCCAAAATTTTGACCCAGTTTTCAAAACTAGTTTGGGCTACTAGGGGACGAAATTTGTTTTGATGGTCGCCTAGTGTCGATTACTAAACCAAAAACTCACCCAAAATCCCTAAGTGTCGACAAACGCCTCCAAATTTTCTTCCTCTGCTATCGAACCCTGCAAACCTTCCCAATCCCCAATCGATCTCCACCCTCATCTCTCCTCCCATCTGTGCCTCTCTCTTATCTCTCCTTCGAATTTGATCTCCACCCTCATACTCTCCTGAGTCTCCTCTCATCTGCGCCTCTCTCTTATCTCTCCTTCGAATTTGATCTCCACCCTCATACTCTCCTGAGTCTCCTCTCATCTGCGCCTCTCTCTCATCCCACCATAAACCTATATCGATCCATAAGAAGGTGAGGGTTTAGGGTTTTTTTCCAGTTGCTTTTAGGGTTTCAAACTCAAAATTCCCAAGTAGCTTTGGGTTTGTAAATACTTTGGTGGATTTTGGGTTTCTGAAATTGGATTTTGGATTTTGTAGGTTAAGGCTGAGGAGCGGCCTGAGATTTTCGTGGCTTTTTTGGCTTCTGTTGTTCCCTTCTTTGCAACAAGATCAAGGTATAAAAGAGAGGAATCAATGTTCACTAGCTTTCCTAGGATTTTAGTTATAGAAACATATTTTCTTGTTTCATTGTTTATGGCTTATTCATGTTCATGTTTATGAGGATTATATAGTTAACTCAAAATTCCCAAATAGCTTTGGGTTTGTAAATACTTTGGTGGATTTTAGGTATCTGAAATTGGATTTTGGATTTTGTAGGTTGAGGACTGAGATTTTCGTGGCCTTTTTGGCTTTTGTTATTCCCTTCTTTGCAACAAGATCAGGGTATAAAAGAGAGGAATCAATGTTCACCAGCTTTCGTAGGATTTTAGTTATAGAAACATATTTTCTTGTATCATTGTTTATGGCTTTTTCAGGTTCATGTTTATGAGAATTATATAGTTAAGTAATTTGAAGTTCATAGTGTTTACGCCTAAATTAATATTTTACTGGACAGTAAATGTCTATGTGAATATTAATTAAATTCTTGGTCCATGTCATACCGACGAGCCCAAGTTTCTCTAAGTTTACAAGTGATGACCCGCTAGTGAGACCACGTGAGCTGAATTACATAGTTCGCATGCGAACGGGACTTTGCGCGGACTACACAGTTCGCGTGCAAACAGGACTTCGCGCGAACTACACAGTTCGCGTGGAAACATGATTTCGCGAGCGGGATGACTTCGCGCGGACTACACAGTTCGCGCGCGGAATTACTATTTGACACTTCGCGTAGGCGAGGCAAGCGGAGTACATCGAGGCGAGCTGGCGAACTGGCTTGCGTAGGAGACTTCGCGAAGAAGCCACAGGCGGAGTCCATGTACACCACACTAATCGTTGAAGACTCTCACCTGTTTTTTATATGCTTTGGGCCAATCCTTGTGGCCCTTAATAATTAAAAAGTCTTCTTTTGGCCCGCGCAGGATTAGCAAAGTCCTTGTGAGATTAGGGTTTCCGAATCCAACTTGAACTATGATTATCTTTCTTCTGCCGCAAGTCGAGCTCCACTATATAAAGGGCTTTAGGATCAATCAAACTCTCTCTCAAACATACACAAAAAACACAATACAAACTGCAAATCAGTTGCCTCTCGAGTTATCTCGAAACCCTAACCCTAAGTGCGCCGCCGCCTTAGTCTCAGTCCCTACTGGACTCTTCCCCAATCTCCCTAATTTCCCTATTGTTGCTCTGCTCGCGTCCTCCGTGAGTATCGATCGCCTTGTGCTCGTAAATTCCTCCTCTGAGGTGGCACCTGGAAACCTCTTCGTCTGATCAAGAAGTCAAGCGCATACACACAAACCTTTTCCTCGTCCGCGAGGTGGCACGCCCGCAGCACTCCCCCTTCTCTTTGCTCGCTATATACCTCTGCTCCGCGCGCTGAGGATCGTGGCCAAAACACATAGTAAGTGAATGAGCTGTTGTTTCGTAGTACTGCTGTATTAGTTTCTAATTGATTGTCTTTAAAAGTTTTGATCTTCTAATTGGTGGTGTTTACTCTTCTTTTGCTAAAAGAGTTTTTTCTATAAACATTTATCTGTACACTTTCATATTTTATGTATATTATTTTGATCTGCTTGGTGAACAGAACAAAAAAGTACGAGTGACCAGGTTTTTGATGTTGTTGGTGTCAATAGGGTTTAATGTTAATAATAAAGTCATGGTGTTTTCTAAGCTGTGGATGAGATGTGAAACTAAAAATTATGATATAGGTGTCTCAATATAAGGTTGTAAGATAACATCATCATGATATTTGTGACTTTAATTTGTTATCAGTCAAGTTCTAATACAATGCAGGCCTTGTTTAAATTTTTGATACCATGTAAAATTGATCTCATTTGGCTAGGAACCATATGCCGCTACTCTTGAAGAGAAAGTCACGGGAGGAGGCCTTTAAACGTTGCTATGAGCAGGCTGTTCAACAACTTGGACCAAGGCCGGCCAATGCACCAACTGTGGCTGCTCCTCCCTTAGAATCGTTATCTACTCTAGCTCCCCAAATAATCAGGACTACTGATCCTCCCCCCAATGCACCGACACCCCTTAAGTGTGAGGGTCCTTTGATCAGCGCAAGGCGGGCTTTTCCAAAAGGGGGTTCTGAAAATGGTAAAATTTTCATGATTTTTTTTTGTATCTTTTTACAAGACCGTTATTTTATAATTGTTTTTGGCACTTTGATGAGAATAGTAATGTGTTGTTTTGTCAATGCTTGGCAGATCCACCCTTGAAAAGGGCTAAAGGGTTGATAAAAGGCTTAAAAGCCAAAGAGATTGTCTGCCGAACGAGGAAGAATATCAAAGTCAAGTATAATGATTCCGTCCATGGACCCGAGACTAAAGAGCTGAACAATTTGCTTACTAAGAGGTTAGGGTATTAGGGAGGGTTTAAACTATGAACTTTGAACTTGCTCTTTTGTTTGTGTATATATACCTCCTGGAAGTTTACTAGTTTTTCAATTTGAACTTCTTTTATTATTTTTTTAATCTGCACCACAGGTTTTTAACTTTGAATGTGAATTTGAAAATATGCACACATAATTACTGTATGCATATCAGTAATAATGAGACAAGGTATGGTACTGGGATGTATATCCTACTTTTATTTTACATGTACTTGAACAAAAACTACAATGTTATGAATCAAATTACAACATTGAGAACAAATTTACCAAATTTATTTACACTATTTACATGAAGTTAAACAAAATTACAACTATGAGAACAATTTGTTCAAAAAGTTGTAAAATGGTTGTATATTTTGTAATTACAATTATTAGAATAAGATTACAAACAATACGACTCAGCATTATCACTTTGACTACAAATATGTTGTCACATTTGTAAATGTATGTATCACATACGGGTAGGTACCATAGAATTTCCCTCAGTGTAGTAATAATTAGATTTTTCTAATAATATATAATTATAATTTAAAAGTATATATATATATATATAATGTTGAATTAAGTCTTACGCAGCAAAAAATGAGGAACCGTCGCCGGGGTCGGATCCTCGTCTTAAACATAGCGACGACGATTAATAAATGGTCGCGTAAAAGGAAACTAAGGCGACTATAATTTCTCTTCGTCACCAAGTGTTGGCGACAATAATTTCAACGTCTGAATATGTTTAATTTCCTCACCTTAAATTTATGCGACGATGAATAAATAGTCGCATAAGTATCCATTTAGGTGACCATTATTTTTTATTCATCACCTAAGTTTTTACGCATCCATAAAAACTAACTTCGTCGCCTAACAACTTAGGCGACGAAAATGGGCATTTAGGCGACGAAACCTTAATTCTAGTAGTGAGATTGTATGTAGTTCGCACTTTGGATCAATTGTGCCACGACTGCCACCATACCATTCACTGATTCTGGTGCCACCCTAAACACCTTTTGTTGTTTATTCCGCAGACTGTTTCTGTTTCTAGTTTGTTTCATTAGTTGTCCATACTTGGAAATGTTAAGCAGCTAAATTATTTTTGGTGTTAATCGGTTTCTTTTACATGTTGTTCATGTTTCACATACTTCGCAGAAAGTTTTAAAGAACTTTCTTGAATTTTACTTGATGTAGATATATTTCCTTGCTTTTAAGGCCGGCCTAATTGTCAACTAGAGGGTGTCCATGCAGAACATAACTAATTAAGACATGCTATTACAGGTTTTAATTGGAAATTAGAGGGTGCACCACTAAAGCTAGCTAGCTAGCTAGTTATTCGGAACTCTTGTTGAGGCCTAAAGACAGCAAGCACAAGGAAGAGAGAATTCAAGATATCCAAGCTGAGATGTCATCAACGTCTAGCTCTGATGATGACAATTTTGGTGAAAATGTTGAAAAATACATTGCAGACCATGATGACAGCTTAGGGTTTCTTACAATGTACTCTATATATATGAAGCTAAATAAGAAATAAAAATAATTGATCTGTTTTTTTTTTTTTTTTAATTATCTGGGGTTATTATTTCGACTCGAGCAGTCTTGACTAATTAAACAGGAAGACGAACCTAAAGAAAGAGTCTACTATTCATCTGCAACTTGAATGTGATAATTACGGCATCACGGCATCGATCATTTCATACTTCTCAATATTTGCCTAGGGGGCTCCTTGCCGCCCCTCTCCAAGATTTTCTTCATCCTCCAACAGTTGGTTGAGCTCAATGCATTATCTTAGGCGATCGAGCTGCTTCAATTTATTCACCAGTTTTGTTGAATTTCTGTTAGGACTTTCAAAGTTAATTACTTCAATTAAATAAGGCGATTGTATGATCTCCATGCATTCTACTGATATAAGAAGATCTGAAAAGATTAATTTGGTAAAGTTTGTTCTAATTATCTAATTAAGGGTATAACTAAGTGGAAGCAAACTATCAATTCCGTTTGAACATGCAGTCATCAAAGTACGTCTGTCGTACAATCAGATCTGTTGATAAGCATGCATGAAAGTGATTGACCAGGTATATTTTCTTCACTTTCATATCACGAAACTACTATTCCTCATTTTGCTTCTGCGTATGTGGTTATGATAAGGACCAATGTCTAAAAGTAAACATCTCCTATAAGGTTGGCATTATTATGTATGGGTATATTTTCTGGGTAATGGATAATTGAAAAATACCCATGGGTATTTTTTCTGGATATGGGTAATACCCATGGGTACCCATAATTTACCCAATTCCAAGGTCAACCAAAAACGCAGAACTACCCCGCCCTCCGTTTCTCCTGGGGTCGACGCCGACCTTGCCTTCCACGTCGTCGCCGCCCTCCAAATAAACCTCGTTGCTGACTGGAACGTCGCCATCCCCCTCCTCTCTCCGCTCGTCTCCCTCGATAGCCCCGCCGACACCAAACCCCGGGAAGACTCCCGCCTCCACCACCAGAAGCTCCAGAAACCCGATCTGCCACGTCATCATGCCGCCGAGGCCGAGAAATCGTCTTCGTCAGCTTCGGCGACGTCGGCGGTGTTTAACAAGTGGCAGCACCCGGCGGCCCCCTTCTGCTACGAGCCTGCTCCGACGGTGCGTCCTTTTGTTCCCGTCCTTTTGTTATGCCCAGAAATCCGACCCGAACCCGGATGAAGATCTGGGAAATTCGATTTTTTTTTTTTTTTATAATAAAACACAAAATGGGTAATGAGTGGGTAAGAGTTTTACCCATTTAAAAATGGGTGGGTAATTACCCAAACCCAACACATAGTATAACGGGTATCACCCACTGGGTATTTACCCATAAACCAATTTAGGTGGGTATAAACCCATAGGTTTTACCCATTGGGTAGGAATGCCAACCTTAATCCCCTACGCAAGTTCATACACGCATCGTATTACAATATCCAAATAGTCAATAATCACCAACAACTTCTTGTTCAATGATCCACTATATATACGAGTCCCTCCCTCCCTCCAATGCACCACAAAACATATTCCAAGAGAGATATATATTCATCATAGAGTAAAAACCTAGATTGAAAGAAAAGCAAAGATGTCTGATCAATGCCAATCCGAAGGTAATTTTCATGCATGATCTGGTTCCTTAATTGGTTTCTGCAGTACTTATAAAGTAATTGATGCGAATACTAATTGTTTTTAGTCCGTACGTTTGTAACAAATGTGCAGGTAAAGAGTTCATGGCCTGAACTGTTGGGAGCTCAAGGAACAGATGCGAAGGCAACGATTGAGAGCGAAAACGCTTCAGTCACAGCAGTGATAGTGCTAGAAGGAACAGCTGTTACTAAAGATTTCCGGCTTGATAGGGTTCGTGTTTGGGTCAATACATATGGCATTGTTACCAGTATCCCTAAAATTGGGTAACTGATCGTCTGATCGTCCATAACCATGGCTACTAGCTAGTCTTCTTCAAACCTGTGATGAAAATCATATGAAATAATAAGGAGAGTTGTATTAATTTCCATGCAATATCAATTGTGTTAATTAAACAGTGTACCTAGTTTGTTTTCCTTTGTGTATTCTTAAGGAATCTATAAATAAAGAATTATTGCCTTTTCTTTTCCTCTTAATATTGTTGTTGCGATCTGTTCAACTAGAACTGTGGTTCGGGCCAAACATATAGGAATCTCGATAGGCCTTCAATGAGTCTTATCAAACAGATATTAATCAACTTATTGTAACGAGTAAAATGGCCAAATAGATTAAGATAATCTGGACTCTGGAAGTCTGGAGCAGTACAAAACTAAAACGAATCTTAATTACCAAATTATACCTTGTTTAACAAACTACATCGTGCAATACAGTAACCACAGAAGAAACCTACTTACTTTGGAAAGAACCATTGGTAGAGGTGACCACTCGTACTTCTTCTCTGTTTTGGCTTTAGACTTTGTCAGTCAAATTCCGTATGCAAATGACCCAAGAAACAGTTCCTTTGCGCAAGTAGAAACCGATGATAAACCAAGTTCGATTACAAAACATGACTCTGACACCGTGAACGTCCAACTGGCGCTGTGAATCAGTTGTGCCACCATAACGTTCAATGATTCTTGTAGCTTCTACTTTTGTAGCCATCAACTTTTTGCTGTTCATTTTGCTGCAGCCTATCTGCAAGCTCTTCTACATCCTCCATTGTGTTGATTGAGCGCAATTTCAGCTTCAAGAGCGTTATCCATTGTTGTTTAAGTCTCTCCATCCATTGTCAATTAGTTTTGGATTTGAATCTCAAACTACTTTATCAAAAGTCTTGACTAAACAAATCATCTAATAATGAATCTAATTCGGAGTTCTGAATATAGTAGCTAACTACCAATTTCTTTTGAACAATACCTATCATCAAAGTACGTGTGCAGTACATTCACATTTGTGGATCAGCTTCAATCAAACTAAGACCTTTCTGTAAGTTCCTAATTGAGCACGTATATATTACATGTTCTTCATTTTTCATACCACGATTGAAACTACTATTCTTTATTCTTCATTTTGCTAGCTTGCGTGGTTATGAGAATAAAGAACACTCATAGTCTATAAACAAATAAACAGTCTCTACGCAATTTCATGCATGCATCTTATTATAAGATTCTAAATAGTCAATAATAGCCAACCCCAACTTGTTCAATGACCTTCAATAGAAAAAAAGAACACGTTCAATGATCTTTTAATTTATAAAAAACTTGTTCAGTGATCTACTATATATATGAACCTCTCCTTCTCTCAAATACACCACAAGCATATTGCAATTTGCAAGAGAGATATTCATCATCATAGAGTAAAAGCCTAGATTGAAAAGAAATCAAGCAAAGATGTCTGATCAATGCGAAGGTAATGTTCATTCGTTATCTGGTTCCTTAGTATTATAAAATAATCAGTTGATGCGAGTACTAACCTTTTCTGAGTTCATGTATGAAATATATGCAGGTAAGGATTCATGGCCTGAACTGTTGGGATCTCAGGGAGAAGTTGCAAAGGCAACAATTGAGAGCGAAAACGCTTCAGTGAAAGCAGTGATAGTGCTGGAAGGAACAAGTGTCACTGATGATTTCCGGCTTGATAGGGTTCGTGTTTGGGTCAATACAGAAGGGATTGTCACCAGTGTCCCTAAAATTGGGTAACTGATGGGTTGATCGTCCATAACCATGGCTACTAGCTAGTCTCTTTCAAACCTGTGATGAAAATCATATGAAATAATCCTGAAATAATGACTTGTATTTCCAAATTGTATTAATCAGATGGTTGTTTGTTTTCCTTTCAGTGTAATCTCAGTCAATCTGTATAAAGAAATTAAAATGTTTATTTTCATGCTAGAAATCGATAAAGCAAGTTTATTTTCTCAATCTATCTCATCCTCCTACTGATTCTGGTTTGTTCATGAGCTGTCCATAATTGGAACTGTTAAAGCAGCACAATATTATGTTCTTCATGATCTTCAAACGTCTCGTTTGCTGCAATTGACTTGTTTCTTGTTTGTTCATATTTCACGTTGAAGAAAATTTAAGAACTTTGATTTTACTTGATTTAGAGAAATTTCCTTAGTTATTAAGGGCTGAATTCACTTTCCAAATCAAACGGTGCAAGAAACCACTAATATATTGCTTCAACTTATTTAGAACTCTTGTTAAGGCCTAAAGATAGTAAGCAGAAGAAGGGAGAGAAACACAAGATATACAAGCTGAGCTAGAGACAATCCACCATTGATGCCAATATTGGGTGAAAATTGCCAATACATTGCAGACCATGCAATCCTTCAGGATTTCTTACAATGTACTCTATTTGAAGCTAAATAAGAATAATTGATATGCTTCTTCATCTTGGTTTTTTCTACTAAAGATATCTAGACCTCTTGACATCAAATTTCAGAACAAGGGAATTGCTTTCAACTTCATACACCTATGTAAGGTCAGTTTTACTAGACATGAGGAAGAACCGAAAGAAAGAATCTACCAATCTGCAACTCGAATATGATAACGGTTTGCCAAACGCTTAGCAGTTCCATCTGTTATCACGCCATTTATCATTTCAAACTTCTCATGATTCACATTGAGGGCTAATTGCTGCCTCTCTGCAAGCTTCTCTTCAACCTTTAACTGTTGATTGAGCGCAATATCCACTTCAAGAGCATGATCCTTAGCAAGCTGCTTCAATCTATTGGCCACTTCAAAGTCAGGATCTTTTTTATCAACCCAAAGGAACTGTATCTCTCTCCCAGGCTTTGCAGGGCGATCCTCAAACATCTCCGGTTTCGCTTCATGAGCCCTCACAGGCCTTGGCATTCCACCAACCATAAAAGGCTTATGAGATATTTCTGAGACAACGGCATCAGCCTGCTTAGGGTTCTCCATCTCCACCAACGCAGATAAAGGAATGTTCTTTTCCAAGTAATTTCGAATGTGTTTTTACTAGACAGTAATTATCTAAGTGAATATTAATTAAATTCACAGTCCACGTCACGTTGACGAGCCATGCGAGCTAGATGTACAGTTCGCGTGCGAGGAGGAGACT
Organism: Fragaria iinumae; assembly: GCA_009720345.1. Classification (NCBI taxonomy): domain Eukaryota; kingdom Viridiplantae; phylum Streptophyta; class Magnoliopsida; order Rosales; family Rosaceae; genus Fragaria; species Fragaria iinumae. Next base: position 13,717,123 of record CM019120.1, read on the forward strand.
TCATGTAGAAAGATTAGACGTGGGTTGACTCGATCTAATGTTTAATTGCCTACAAAGTCACGCGAACTAGACGATACAGTTTGTATGCGAAGAGGAGTTTACAGGCGAAGAAAGATGCTTGCATGCGAAGAGCTACGGACTTCGCATAGAAATTGAGTCCTACATGCATGGAAAGAGACGTAATGCATTCATTCTGATGTTTGAGGCTCTGCAAACATTCCTTCTCTCTGTGGTGCTTGGTATTTTGTAACATTTATTGATGATTGTACTCGTCTAACTTGGGTGTCTCTACTGATGAACAAGAGCGATGTTTGTTCTCGGTTCAAAGAATTTTACAAGATGGTGTCTACACAGTATCAACTGGTTATTCGAGTTTTCCAGTCTGACAATGGTGGAGAGTATGTTAATGGTCATATGCAGGAGTTTATGTAGTCCCATGGAATTCGACATCAGACTTCAAATTCTTATACTCCTCAGCAAAATGGATTGGCAGAACGGAAAAATCGACAATTGCTTGAAGTTGTTCATGCCTCTTTATTCGGCATGAATCCTCTTGAATATTGGGGAGAAGCTGTGAAGTCAGCTGCCTATCTCATTAATCGTACTCTTTTTCGGGTAATTAAATTTCAAAACCCTCTGCAGCAGCTTCATAATCTTCTTTCAGTTTTGTCATTGCCTAACTTGGAGCCTCGTGTATTTGGATGCATCATGTATGTTCACATTCCCAAACCTCAACGAAGCAAACTTGATCCTCGTGCAAAACGGTGTATCTTTATTGGGTATGCCGATTTCCAAATGGGTTATAGATGTTATGATCCTCTCAACGACACCGTTCACGTATCCCTTGACGTTTCTTTTCACGAATCTGAGCCTTATTATTCAGGGGGAGCTCCTAAGCCTTCCCTTCAGGGGAAGAGAAGAGGGGGAGAGAAGTGGTGAAGGGAATTCTCAATGGAGACGTCTAGAATGTACCCACGGGGTCCAACACCCACATGTCTGGACACGTGTCGGCAAGACAAAGGCAATACGTGCAAACAGAGATAGTATCTGTTAAGTTCAGGGCTTGGATAAATACGGGGTTAGTATTTGGGGATGAGGGTAAAACTGTGCAGGTAAATACGCAGATGTATTTAAGTTTAGGGCTCGACCTCACCAAGCCGCCGCTGCTTTACGCTCCACCGCCACCGTACCAGACCTCGACAACCTCTTTCTGCTCCCCACCAACCGCCGAACGGACACCCACAAACCCTAGACCATAAGCGATACCGGAAGCCACCAAGATCGTCTTCGTCTTCAACCCGTCAAACCGAGCAAACGAGCCTTGTTACTCGGCGAGCATGAACACCCTCCGGCCGCCACAGGCCGCCGACAGAAACCATCGAGGACCCAACCCTAAGATCACCCTCCTGAGCCGGTTCATGATCACCCTCCTGAGCCGGTTCGTGGCCGCCCCACCGTCCAAAATACAGCATCGCCTCAACGACATCACCTGAGATCTTCCGCCACCTTGCACCGACCAGGGAGTCCCGTCCGACCACACCTTGCAGACGCTAGCACGGCCTGAAGCCGGCACTGGCGTTGCGGTGCAGTCGGACGAGGAGGAAAGGCACCTCCTAGTTGCGACTTCTTAGTTTCTAAGTTTCAATGCTCCATGTACACAGTAAAACCTGGGATACCGTATATATGTACTTAACAACTACAAACTAACTACTTAACATAATACCAAGGGGACAGTACAAAACCGTAGGGGGACATCTGGGTGTTGGAACCCTTGGGTGCCGTTGGCTTGTTGCTGAGAAATGTCGACAATGACACTGGTACCACAGATCAAAACAAATCAGCCTCCTTCTCTTGTCCCACAAACTTGTCAGACAATTGTCCCATAATTGAAGGTTTTGCTTCATCCGATCATTTTTCATTCTCTACAACATTAAGAATCCACTACGAATTTCTCTGTCTAGGTACCTTTAAATTCAAACCAATTATCTGAGGTAGATAATATTGTGACTAGGAAATCATAGAGGGTTACTAAGGGTATTCCAAAGAAACAATATGTACCAGACATTAAAGCCAAAACTAAATATCCTATAGCTAATTATATATCTAACCATAGGTTGGCTGGGTCACATGCTCTTGTCATTAATCAATTATCCAGCGTTTCTATTCCTAGTACTGTACAAGATACAATAGTAGATCCGAAGTGGACTCAACCGAATGAAGAACTAGAAGCCTTGCAAAAGAACTCGACCTGGGATGTTGTTCATAAACCTATTGGAAAGAAGACCGTTGGATGTCGTTGGGTATTTACGGTCAAACTCAAAGCCGATGGGAGCATTGACAGATATAAAGCCAGATTAGTTGCCAAAGGATACACCCAACGCTATGGGATTGATTATGAAGAAACATTTGCGCCTGTAGCAAAGATCAACACTGTTCGAATCTTGATTTCACTTGCAGCAACTAAAGATTGGCCTCTACGACAGTTTGATGTGAATAATGCTTTCCTCAATGGAAACTTGGAAGAAGAGGTGTATATGGACATGCCCCCAGGAGTCAAATGTAGACCTTGCGATGTCGAAAATGTTTGTAAGTTGAAGAAATCTTTGTATGGTTTGAAGCAGTCTCCTAGAGCTTGGTTTGGAAGATTCTCTAAATCAATGAAGACATTTGGTTATAGATAAAGCAACTCGAATCACACTTTGTTCATCAAGCGTAATCAAGGTAAGATCACAACTCTGATTGTGTATGTTGATGATATGATTGTTACAGGAGATGACCCAAAGAAGATGGAGGCTTTACAGAAGTACCTTTAAAAGGAGTTTGAGATAAAGGACCTTGGATAGTTGAAGTATTTTCTCGGAATTGAAGTTGTAAGGTCAAAGGAGGGGATTTCTTTATCCCAGCGAAAGTATGTACTTGAGTTGTTAGCTGAGACCGAAATGCTTGACTGCAAGCCTGTTGAGACACCAATTGAGATGAATCACAACCTTGCCATCTATCCGGATCAAGTTCCAACTGATAAAGGAAGGTACCAACGCCTAGTAGGGAGATTTATTTATCTTTCTCATACTAGACCTGATATTGCTTATGCTGTGAGTGCAGTTAGTCAATTTATGCATTGTCCCAGCGAAGAGCATATGGATGTAGTGTATCGTATTCTGAAGTATCTTAAGATAGCACCTGAAAAATGCTTATTATTTGAAAAGAAGGGTGAATTGGAAGTTGTAGGGTACACAGATGTTGATTGGGCTGGTGATAAGACTGACAAACGGTCTACATCTAGGTATTTTACATTTGTTGGAGGAAACCTTGTGACTTGGCGTAGTAAGAAACAAAAAGTCGTTGCAAGATCAAGTGCTGAAGCAGAGTTTCGAGGTATGGCACATGGAGTTTGTGAGATGCTATGGATTCGTAATGTATTGAAAGAATTGGGTTTCAAACTCAAGAAACTCATAGACTTGCATTGTGATAACACGTCTTCTATTGAGATTGCTCATAATCTTGTTCAGCATGACCGAACAAAGCATGTGGATGTAAATCGGCATTTCATTAAAGAAAACTTGGACAGGAAAATCATTTGTTTCCCTTTCGTGTATACGGAAGATCAATTAGCAAATGTTCTCACAAAAGGAGTGTCAAGGAAAGTGTTTGACAACTCAATTGGCAAGTTGGGCATGATCGATATCTATGCACCAACTTGAGGGAGAGTGTAGAATATTTTGTATATATTTACTTTCCTTATATGTGTAGGTGTAGATGTAGGAAATATTTTCCTAGTAGCGTTATGATTGTATCTCTATATAAAGCTCATATTCGGAAAAGAATAATACATTGAAGCATACCAAACCATATTAAATCATTATTTTCTACTCATCTTCAAGTCGATCTATTTAGGAACGCTGCTTGCAAAAAGAGTTGAAGGAATAAATTCACCTAACAGATATACACATAAGCTAGAACAGTCTTTGCATTTTGACATTAGGTAAGTGATGAAAAAGAGAGTATATTTCATACGTACACAACCCATATATGTTCCCTTTTTTTTCGCTTATGAACAAGTTAGAAGCTTTAAAACAAAACACTGCAATCCTTTCAAAACTTCGGAACTTATATATTGTATATTTCTTGTTTTGATTGCTATTGTGGCTCCATTTGTATGATCGAATGATTCTCTTTTAAATATTCATTTGTACAGAAACAAGAAACCAAATATACAACACCTTCAGAATGACCTAGCATATTGTACATTTGTCTCAAGTCTATTAAAAAGAATATCATCATCCAGCTCCTGCCAAAATGTAGCATTTCGTCAAACAATTGAATCCCTTGCCGGCCACAGACAACTCCAAATCAAGGCCAAAACATTCAGCCCTCGACTCACTTTAAATACCCTATTGATTCCACAGTTCCACGTTCTCAATACCAAAGATTATTAATCAGTGATCATCAAGATGGCAAGTTCTACTTCTACTGGTGAGTTAGGGAATTGTTTACAATTAGTTTCGATCAGTTGATTCATCGAGCTAGTGTTGTTTAATTGAGGTGTTTGTGGGTTCATCGATCATGCATGTTATTGCAGAAACGAAGTGTTCGTGGCCGGAGCTAGTCGGTACCAAAGGAGAGGAAGCAGCAGCCACCATAGTCAAAGAAAATCCATCTGTCAAGGCTCACACAGTGAACGAAGGATCATTTGTGACCTTTGATATGCGTCGCGACAGAGTTCGGGTCTGGATTGATGAGCGTGGGATTGTCACCAAGGCCCCTAAGATTGGTTGATGAAAAGGATCTGGTTTCATGCGTTTAATTAGCTCTGATTGTATTTTCAGGTTTTTGTTACATGAAGTGTGTCTTTGGTATGCAATTTCAAATCGCAAAGAATATTTAAGCTATCAGGTTGTGCATGCTTTATATTTGTAACTCCATTAGTTCTACATGTCTCGAACTCTCGATCATCGATCACTTGGTTCATCCATCCTTTGCTTCTGTGATATTCACATTCTCTATAATTTTTTTTTTTTTTGGCGATCTCATCCAATGATGGCATCTTCTAAAGTTCTAAATTGAAAAATTATTTAGACTGGATGTTTGATTTGAGAAGGTTAAGTCTCAACGATGTCTACATATTAGAGAACACTGAACACCCGCTAATAGATTAAAAGTAACTCCTTGTAAAAGCTTACTAAAATTAACGTCTAGCTAGTAAAACAAACAAAAGAATCATTGCCCTTTTGCAATATAGTCACATTCATTTCAGTATAGAGCAGCCTCAGATTAATCTCGATCACATATCAACAAGACTCTTATACACTCTACTTAGATTTCTAGTGGAATTGAGATCATAATTCTCTTGGAATGAATTCGATCGACTCGAGCTATAGAACATTAACCTTGGTGACAAAGCTAATAGCTGGTCAACTTTCAAATTGCAAATTTCAAAGGTCAAGAGTTGTCGAGTCTACTATGCAAAATTAGTATTTTCCATGAAAGTATGCATGGATTTGCATTAGTCCGTGGAGGACACAACATTTCAAAGTCCATGCCACACCAGTATAAGAATTCTATTAGTATTTCGCTTGTGGAACTCAAATTCCAGGACCGTATATATGGTCATATGGACTGGATGGAGAACTAGAGACAATTTATATGTAATCATCGATCCTATCTGAACGGACTCAGTCGATTATTAATTGAAGATAATCCTTAAGATCTCCCAGATTGTAGAACGTGTATTAGCATTTGATCACACACAGAATTCATCGAAAACTTAACAGCTGAAAGTCTAAAGCCAGTGCCCATATATTTCTTGGTCAATTCTAATGCTCATCCATCTGATCTTTGGGCTAGCTAGTAAGCAAACATGCACTTTCTAAAGTTGTTCATACTTATCTTTGATTAGTACGTTCCTGTAAGCTTCTAGGCGATCGAGCTCTGTTCTTGGTCGAACATACTCGTCTCTCCATGCATAGTTTAACCCTAAATTTCATTAGAACTATAAACGATCGCGAACAAGAAGTGCATGCTTATGAGTCCTACATTCATCTTAGTCTATTCATCACTTTATTTCTCTATACTCAATTTTTCTTTTCTCCGCTTTTATTCTTGGAGATTCAACACGTATATGTATGTGATATTTCTTAAGAAAATGAGTTTTCTTTCAAATTTTAGTATATATGCTCCTTTTCTATGTTACATGTAGAAGAAAAACTAGTACTTATTATGGCATTAAACCCCACACAACCCGACTCCTTCAATGCATAGGAAATATATGAACGAAAATTCGATCGATCTTCTAGACTTTCTAGTAGGGCAAGCTTAGCTAGGTCCTTTTCGTTCCCTTTTCTGTGGATGTATAGCTAGCTCGATCAGTCAGATCATTACTCGGAAACATTTATCATCAGTCCATGCTAACCGAGCTGGCTCCTTTTCGTTCCGATCATTACTCAAAAAAACAACTTACTACGTACGTTCTCTTCTAGCTAGGGATATGCATGAGATGAATACCCACAAAAGGATTGATAGGACCCTTACGCATGCAGGAGCACCTATAAATACTATGTTGTCTTTCCTATCGTTTAATCCACTCCAAATTAATCATTCACAGAACTCTCTGTCTCTCTTTTCTCGTCAGTACTCCACACACACAAATACAAGATGAAAGCTACCAGAAAGAATCGTCTTCTGAAAATAGCTGAAATGGTCCTCCTTATCAACTTCATATTTACCTCATCAAACAATGCTGCTACTCGAGCAACGGCTAGGTCTTTAACTCATTATGAAAAACCAGCATTAGTGAAAGGCTTTAAGCTCATCGAGATCGATAGAGCACCATTGCCACCTGCCGGGCCTTCAAGATGCACCAACATTCCTGGCCACAACAACCATAAGGATGTAAGTTGTCCTAGCCCGACCTTGCGTCCTTGAACCAGCCGTATGTAGTGGTCTCTTATCAGATATATGAATTTGGAGCCACATATAGGGCTACAGTTTCTACTTACTACGTACTAGAGCCACCAGTAGTAGTGGTGAACTTCTATTATAATCAACTACAGTTCTATAACAAATTGATAAACATGTAAAATTTTAATACAAGTTAATAAATCTCGTACAATTCTATTATCTTTAGTTTTTTACCTTCTCATATTGGCAATATAAATCTCGTACGCTCTCAGAAATACTAGTATCTGGTACTGTTCGATTCAGGGTTTTCACACGTCTATGTTTCTTCACTTTCATGTTTGATTCCACATTTCAGAGTTTTGACGATAGCTATAGGTCAACAGTTGACTAGTATATGGAGCAAAATCCATGTTCGTTCAAGTAAGTAGATAATGTTCCCACTGCTGCTGATTCACCAATTCCATTCCCGTCACCATGCTCGTTCAGTTTGAGATTGGCCGATCAAGTAAGAGTGTTGGGGATTAAGAGAGGTGCTTGTGCAGTTGTGCCTTCTATAAGGGAAGATTATCGAGGGCTATTCGCTTCCATGTTGGACTGCATCCTAGCTAGTTGTCTGTGTTATAATATCCAGACCAAAATAAATAAAATAGTATGAAACGTTTCATGAGTTACACAAACGTTTCATGAGTTACACAAACGTTACATGAGTTACATGGATGATTTTGGAGTTATGGTCAAGGCATGAGTTACAAGAATATTCATGAAGCACCATTTATTGGGAGAGCCTAATGAGGTCTAGATGGTTCCTCCTTAGCCTATAAAAGGAGAGTCATTTGCTCATTCCAAGCATCTCATCTATCTCAAGCATTTCTTCCAAGAGAGAAACATCCATCTTCCAAGTAGAGAAGAGTGTCCACTCCAAGTTGAGAGTGTAGAGTAGTTGATAGCAAAACAAGTGTGAGAGAGGGTTTCCTTCAAGTACTGTTCTTGAAGTTGTGTATCTCGTGTACCCATTATTTCATAGTGGAAGTTCTTGTTATTGCTGCCCCGTGGACGTAGGCACATCGCCGAACCACGTTATATCTGGTGTTCCCTTTCCTCTATCTTTTACATCTTCGCATATTTATCTTTTGTGTGTTTTTGAGTTGTTACTTCCATTATATTATTTTCCCAACAGTCTGAAGCATTACTTTAGGAATTTTGGCATGAGGAGAAGACGATACATCTATAAGAGGTAACTATAGTTTTCTCAATGCAAAAAATTTAACCAGGAAAGTTCTCTACTCTTGATTAATGTTACAAATGGTTAACTTTATACGATGAATTGTCATCACACAAACAAAAACAAAAACAAAAAAAAATTATACCAAGAATGTTAGGTTGTGAATGTTCAACATTCTAACTTTAAACTAATCTCTGAAATTTCAAAAATCTTGACTAATTTCACGGCAGATGCATGATATTTTTGAAAATCTTCAATGTAGGGAATTGGGGAAACAAGCATTCTTTTAGACTTATACACCTTGGCGGCTTGCCCAATTTGGCAACATGTACTGCTAATTAACACGTTTTAAATCCCACAATTTTCCTCATAATTATCCACAAGCATGAATAACATGAAAGAAATTAAGCAATACAATCACTAATCCATGATCCTTTTGCTCATAAATCATTCAGATTCCAATAATGAATAGCAGCATGTATGGAGCACATGAAAATTGGTTAATAAATCCAAGCTAGCTATAATCAATTTAAGAATATTATAAAGCTACATGTTCTTGAATCTGGGGATTATATAATTGTAGCTCTGAAGAGCATGCGTGTTCCTCTAAAACACTTTTTAGTTGTTTAATGAGTAAAAACCTTCACATGTTGTATATGTTATTCAGTGCAGATCTTTCAAATCTTGGTTAGCTTAATTATAATTAGAGCATGTGTGTTTGTGTGTGTTTCTGTTATCAATAGTAGTAATTACTAATTAGCATAATTAACTTAGTGCTTAATTATCTATAATCATCATTGATATTGATAAACTTGGTGCTTCACTAACCCTTAGGTTTCTTCTTTTCTATGGTTAACCAACTTTCTCATGCACCCTCCTAGTCCTACATTAATCGTGTGAATTAGTAACTCTTAACAATTGTTAACTCTACTAAAGAGCTTCGGTCAAAGAATAGCTGCCGTTGCCGATTGCCGAACAAGAGCATGGTCAGCTTGATACCGTGTACGGGTTTCTTTCTCTTGGCCAAATCAACCTCCAACTATGCTAATTTGTTCCATTTAGGTGACCTTTTCTTCTTCATGTATCCCTTAGTCGACGGATCGACATGCGAATAGCAAAGCATATGACACTTATAATGCCAGCTTTGTAGCAGTGAGCATTTACCCTCGATCAATAAGTTTACAAACTAGCTAGGGTTATCTCAATTTTGTTTGTTGGTCTTTGCTGTAATACACTAGTTCATCAGACAAGAATATATATATATATATATATATATATAGAGGCCGGATGTGGAGCGCACGTGCGCACTGTCCTTAAAGAGCGCACGTGCACACTGTCCTTAAAGTGCGCACGTCCCTCCATTCGCTACCGTCCAGCCCCGACGACGGCGCGCCTCCACCCGAGCGGACTCCAGCAGCGTCCCCGATCACTTTCCTTTCCCGGCGAGTTCGCCGAATTCCAGTTTTCCGGTGAGATCGATCTTGTTTAAAGTTTTGGGTGATCTCGCCGGAAAATTGGAATTCGGCGGACTCGCCGGGGAGGGAAAGTGATCGGGGACACTGCTGGAGTCCGCTAGGGTGGAGGCGCGTCGTCGTCAGCGCCGGACGGTGGCAAACGGAGGGACGTGCGTACTTTAAGGACAGTGCGCACGTGCACTCCATATCGTTTTCGTATATATATATATATATATATGCACAAAAGGTCTTCAAATACAAAGGCAACTCGATCTCTTACATGAATGAATCAAATTTGTATATACGAAATGAAAGAAGTACATAATTAGATGTACAAATTGCTTGTGAAATTGTTACAAGCAAGAAAAAGAGAAAACCATTGAGCTAGCTAGGCTCATGTGTAATGACCTGTAATTAGATCGCATGTCGTTATTCATCCGAATTCAATCAGCAAAATCAACAGGAAACTCATACTTCAAGTCCTCAAAAGTTCATCCACTCCCTGGTGTTTGATCTGATGTCAATATTTCTGATTGGTAGCCACACCAAACTGAGCCACAAGACGAGGATAAGCAGAAGCATGATGATGATGAGGCTGGCCATGCCCTCCTGCATAGTTCTTCACTTTCAGAGGAGGGCAACTCGATCCTCCTGTACCGGGTATGTAGGTGCAACCAGATGATCCAGTTGGAGGGGTCTCACCTCTAGGAAGAGACTGTAAGCTCATCAGTTCTTGCTTCACTAGCATTCCATCATTGTAGAGTACCCTACTAGCTCTGTTGGGTTGTACATGTAGAACACAAAGAAGCAGCAGCACAGCCAAAGCAGTATTCACAAGCCCCATTAGCTTTGTATTTGAAGAATGATAACTTCATATGGGAAATAATGATGGTATTTATAGCTAAACCATTTGAGGAACTTAGTGACTATTGTATTAGTTTGGAGGATTTTGACTGTTGACTAATGGGTTTTTAGAAACCTTTCTTTAACAGATCATGGCATATAGATTAAAGCTTGACATAATTGAATAGGTCATAAGCAACTTAGCAACAAGGAGACGAATATGAACTTAAATCCCAAGACCAATCACGTACCCATCTGATTCATATTTTCATAGGTATTGTATTTGTATGTTGATATTATATGAGACAACTTTACGTGTCTTATGGGGATGAAGATTTTTGTTTCTTTCCCTTCTCACACGCAATCAACCAAAAGATGAGTATCAACAAGTAGGGAAGTTCCTTGTAATTGGAAAATTATGCCTCTATGATAAATGATTATATTAATTCCATTAGTCACACACATAGTACATGTTACGTGAGAGGCATCCTCGAGTCACCTGTGACGATTGCCAATTCGATTCCAGACAGTACTTGTCTATTGCTCTTGGTTACTAACAGGATTCAGGTACGATAGAACATGAGAATATATACTTATATAGACCTTTTCTCTGCCTCTTCAATACCGCACTCACATAAACAAACAAGAACTAGGAAACACAATAAGAAAGTTGCTTAAATAAAAGTGTCCAACTCCCTTTCATAGTCCTATGGTATCCTCCGGTACCAAGGTAATGCTAAAATAATACCAACGCACCAGCTTGTAATATGGACAGTTTAATCCAGACCTTCAAAACAGAATTTTGTCAAAACAGAATTTCGCCAAAAAAAAAAACAGATTGTCTCAAATAGAAATCAAACTTTTAGCTTCATCGTTCTACCTCCCTCCTTGAGACCTCGAGGTCCGACCACATTTGGGGATATCACCAAATTGGTGACACTCTGACAGTTTAACACCTTGTTGGTGTACGTGGGCTCTAGTTGACAGTGTTGATCGCCAGTGACTGTGACCGGTGGCCTGAGACCGGAAAGTCGAGAATGGTAGTGATGGCTAAGAAAGTGTGTGGTTTTATTTCTTTTCAATTTAGAGACGAGTGAAAGTTTCCAAAGAATTGGGACATAAAGAGTTAAAGACCATGCCATTTGGTAGGGAATACAAAACCAGATAAACTGCAAATTTATGAGGAACACTAGCCACTCTGGGATTGAGGCCAAAGAGTTGCAGTTAAAAATTCAAGCAAACTTCAACCAAGAAAACTGAAACCCCAGGGCACGTTATAGCTTCATTTCTAACTTAAGAAAAGGCTGGAAGAAACACTCTTTACAAAATGTTTTCTTACGAAAAAGATTACAACCTCACTCCAAATGTAAAGACCCAGTAATTTCCTCAGATACATTATTACAACAGGCAGTAACCCACTAATTTGTGGGATGACTCCGTTGTTTCATTCTCTTCACTGACCATTTGAAGGCCGGAATACAGTGTAACCGTTCATTCCACATGTCATATTTGAATAATCCGGATTGTAGTATGGGAAACCATCATTGTCGGTACTCCTCATGCCTTGTAAAGATATATCTGAACCAGCCACCTGCCACTGGTTATGATGGTTTACATCAATCTGCCCGTTCACATAAGTTAAAGCACCTGCTTGCGGAGTAAATTCTCGAAGTGATTCAAAGTGGCCTCCTAACATGTAGCCTCTCCGGAACCCATCATCTTGGTAACTCCGTGTCCGCTCAAACCTACAAGAGCTGGTTGCAGAATCCATGTCGCTAGATGTGCCCAAATCACCAGGATAAGAAAACTGACGATTTAAATGGTTTGGCCCATTGCTGAAGGAGTGAAAAGCCGAACTCGCTGTAGCTCCCCCAAAGCCATGTTGTTCATCATCAAGCAGATCATTGATGATGTCAATGTGGGGGAAGTCATCTGCTGCTGATACACCTTGGGTCTGGCGACCAGATGTACAAGCTGGGAACTCGGTGGAGAACTGTTCATGTTGCCCACCATGCAAAGGCTGGTAGAAATCAAAACTTTGATCATTAAGCAAGGACGAATGATCATAGTTCATGCCATTACTTGATTCCCTTTGCGAATTCTCCATCCACTGTGGTCCGTTATGCAGCACATCCCGAGTCACCATGCCAAATGGGAAGCCGGATTTAACTGTGTTTGTATCCATTACTTCAGGACTCTGGGGTATGAACGTTGGGGTAGATACCACGGCTGGTGGCGGTTGGGAGTATGATGGAGATGGTTTCACTGTTGAGCTCAGGGAGCTGGTATGTGCGAAACCTGTTGATCCCGTCGGAACGTGGTTGCCGAGTATGGCATTTCTATATGACTGGGGAGCATAACTATGAGTTGCTGCCGATGGATCAGGACCTAATCGACCAGCAGCACTCACTGAACGGGCAAGCAGAGGAGATGTCTGAACCATAGAAACCACAGTAGATGTTGGCGGCCTGGGACCAGGAACAAGAGGAGCACTGGAGGGCCTAGACACTACCGGTACTTGTTGGGCCATGGCTTTTTCAGCTGGTTTTGGATTTGCAGCCTTTTCAGTATCAGGTTTGGACATGCCATTACTCTGGGATGACAAAGTCAAAGGAGCCACTCTATCAGTCTGTGGTATGCTAACCGAGGTTGCTTTCTTAAGAGGAATAGACTCAGTAGTGGCACTGCCCTGGCACTCCGACTTTGATCGACCAGTCGATGACACATTTTTGGAAGGGCTTTCAGGAGATGACGTCACTGCTGGTGTCTTCTCTTTCGTAGGTCTTTCCAAATCAACCTGATCTTTGATGCTCAATTTTTTCTGCAGTTTAACGACTTCTTCCTCCTATAACATTATAGAGACAATAATTATACCTTGTTTTACATAACTAACCAATATCTACAATTTTTGTGGAGGTAAATGTGTACCTTCCTAATACAGTTCAGGAATATTCTAAATGATGCAAACACAATTACAAAAGTAAAACAGAGAGAAAAAAAAACAAGAAAAAAAAAGAAAAAAGAACAAGTAATAACGATAAGTTTTAGATAGTGGAAGCACACAATGGAAAAAGCAAACATTAGAGCCCAGGAGCCGACATAAACTTATAAGGCAAGGATAAATGATCTCACCTTCTTCACCACATGCTGCTCCAGCCACTTAATCCGATCCTGCAATGAGTGAACAGCTGGCTCAGACTCAGATTCAGTCACCTTACTACTTCCTGAGACATCATTCTGATTTCCCGCATCTACAACAGGTCCAGAAGGTTGAATATCCATCTCATTTGACCAATTATTCCCATCAACTGTTGCTTTACCCCGTTGCTGTTTCCCCCTGCAATTTCAAATTCAGCAAATTGATCATGTACCTTGTATAATCGTTTCTGTAATCATAGAAAAAGAAAGGCTAGCTGAATATACCTGCTAGGTGATTTTTGAGTCTTGTAATTAGAAAAGGAGTTCCCTTTATATGGCCCATTCATTACCACTGATGGGACTGAATCGGTAGAACATGTTGAGGAACTATCATCCATCAGAGACGGGCTTTTTTTCTCTGATACTCCATTTTGCACAGATGAGAGACCACTAATTCCACTGCTACTGGGTTCTGTGGGAGGATGGATTTCTGAAGTGTCGGTGTCCCAATTGACTGGACTAGCATCTCTGTCTTCAGAATCAGGTTGAGGTACTTCAGCAACACCATCCGCTGAATCAGACACGTCAGATACATCTTCCACTATATCTGCCTTTTCAACCACAGGTTGCTCCTCATCCTTCGTGTAGACTTTCAGTTCATCAATAGGTAGTTCTTGTAGTTTCTCTGGTATTGCTACACCAGGCCTATCTTCCCTCCCTTTGTCCTTTCCCTTCCTGTTGTTCCTTTTTTGTTTAGCCTGTGGAAAAGCAAAGGGTCTTTGTAAAGAATCTAAAGAACAGATAAGAAATTATCTAACCACCTTTAAATCTAACCAAGAATATTTTCCACTCATAGTTGTGATTTCAGCCTAGATGTTAACAGAAACGTTGCATTTGTACATTAGATTATCTTTTGCCCCTACAAGTCAGTAGAGTTTTTATTAACTCAAAGTTTTAGCCCTCAATAATAACTTAATAACCAAATTACAAGAATAAAGGAAGACTCGTAAAAAGGATCCTTCAAGGAAGTGTGCAGTCTTCAAATTTTTACATAGAAAATAAACAGTCCACAACAGTTGAAGAAACCAAATCGTTTTGACCAAGACAAAAAAGAATAAAACATAATGAATGGAATCCACAATTAGCATCAAGCTATCGGCATTGCTCCAAATATGTCAACATTTATGTGTCATACATTGGTCAATATACATAAAAACCACATTGATTAAAAACAAGGAAGCAACAAAAGCATAAAAATCACATGCCTGGCAGCACTTTCCAAAAAACAGAAATTTTTTTATTAAATGTTAATTATATCATTTATATGATTTCTTAATTTAGATTTGGATGTTTAATTCGGATTAAAAATACAACCTTCTGCTGACAACTGCAGAGGAAAGAGTTTCAAAGACTCGATGCTGAATCTAACTAATAAGCATTGGGGAAATCCAATAATTCTAAGCTAAAAGCATTAAAACCGGACCTGTTTTTTCTTCGACTTCTTTTCCTTCTCAGTTGCTCCACGTTTTGCCTTCTGGTCAGTCTCAGCTTGCCATGCTGCTTCTTCCTCACGGATGAGCTCCTCTTGTCTCTTCAATGCAACGGATTCATGATAGGCCACTTCAATTTTATTACTGCATATATGATGAAGAGGCAGATCCATTATTACATAAAAGAATGCATGATATGGATACTTGGAATCATATTTGCAGCTAACACAAAACAAGCCAAAAGTGCTAGAGCAATACATATAACATGTTACAGAAAAGAAAAATATATTCAAGGCTTTAAGCTTATAAAAGACCTGAAAATATGGGCAAGGACAAATATCTCAACAGTCCTACGACCCAATTCCGTAAGACGTCTTTCATCTCGCTCAATAGAATCTTTATTGAAGTCCTCACCAGAATTTCCATCCTACGCAGAATGAAGAAAGCTTCAGAAATCAAACCTTAATAAGTGAAACTTACAAAAATATTCAGCAAAATACGTCACATCACCAGCATACTCGATCATACACACAATCTTAATGCATTATGTATCCTCAATAATTTGATTATTGTTACACATGAATAAGATGTTTTTTGTTAGCAACTACATTCATCAATTGAAGAAGTAATTGGTATACAGCCCTTCTCAGTAGAGCACTGACATCAATAAATCGTAACCCTTAGTAACAAAATCTAGTAATCAACCAAGAGATTGAACTTCTCAGGAGGAGGATACACCAGTCAGTGGAAAGGGTCATTCAACATCATGATATACTGCTAATAAAACCAATCAAATCACGCACACAATTAATGCATAACGTATCCTGAAGAATTACATTATTGTTACACATATCATAAGATGCTTTTTGTCAGCAACTACATTCATCGTCATACGAATTGTCACTCAGTTGAAAAAGTACTTGCTATACAGTCCTTATCAGTACAACACTGACATCAATAAATAGTCACACTTCGAAACAAAATCTAGTAATCAACCAAGACATTGAACTTCTCAGGAGGAGGATAAACTAGTCGGTGGAAAGGGTCAAACAACATCATGATATACTGGTAATGCTTGTAATAAATACTATATAATATATCACTCCATTCAAAATATCCACATGCTCAATAACATCATAAATCACACTAGGAACTGAGGAAAGACGCAGCAGGTTTTGCCCAGAACATAGTTACTGCATCCAAATCCTAATCTTTTTAACAGTTGAAATTCCCCCAAACCAACTTCATACCCCAGCCGTGAAACCAGGGTCATTCTAGGGGGTTCAAACCCCAGACAATGGGAGCAAACAGTGGGCCTGATTATTCCTACTAACCTAGATCCCACTTTGCAACAACTTACGCTACGTCCAGACAATATTATCTTTTGAAAACCAAACACATAACGCACATCATTATGACTTGAACAGATCAGAGAAATCAATACAAAATTCACTGGTCATCTTAAGAAGTTAGCAACTCACTTTAGTACGATTTTGAGGACCTTTCTCATCTTTTGGAGGTAAAGGTTCAACAGCGGCCCTCTCAAGTAGCTTTAAAACATCATCCACCAATACAAACATATCTTTCTCGACACGAACAATCGGTGCTGGACTTTCCTCAGCATCCAATAATTTCAACTTACTTTTCTTGCATTTAGTCTGGCCTTCAAGTGCTTTTAAACCACTATACAATGAATCCATTACCAATGTAGATGTGACTTCCTTTTCAATAAAAAAGTGCTTAACAACTACTTTCAGAACTGCATCCATCTTTTCCCTGGACATACGGCGCCTAGCATTTTGTTCAATTCCCAACCAGAACGAGCAGAAGCTGCAGTCATTACAACAAGAAGTTATCAAACAATGTAACAAGTAAGACAATAAGTAACAAATGTGCAAACATACAAGCATGTGGGATACAAATGTGTGAGTGTATCAGTGTGCTAACATCACATACAGAGATAAGAATGTTGCATAACATTCATCAAAGTGTCGATGTTAATAACATCCACCAGATAAGTATAAAACCATTAAATTCATGTCATCCATGTTCCTAAGATCACACACAGTGACTTCCACATATAAACATAGTATATTAAAAGCAAATGGAAACTGATAAGCTGCAACATGATATGAAGTTCCGAAGGCTACAATGGAATACCTTGACCATCTAGCTTTATCATCTATCAACTTTCCAAGTTTGCTTCTCCTCTCTTCCACAAAACGACGGCAGATTTGCTCTACATTTGTCAAGTACACCCTAACAAGTTCTCTCCTATATTGACAATCAAGGCAGCGAAATGGCCGGTCTGCTTTCTCTCTACAAAGCCAGAAACAAAATAACAATGATGCTCACAAACACCGCTAAAGTGCATTAAAATAAACATATCAGCAGCACAACCAAGCCACCAAATCAAACTTCAAATCCCAAAACGAAAAGGTTTTGAGTTTTAAAAGGGGAAGAAACAATAATAAGAATTGCATTGAAGAAGACCACAAGAAGGGGATGTCCTCCTAACACTACAGATGAGAAAACTGAATCTACAATTGAAATACATAAACCACAAGAAACGGATTGGTGCTGCAGTTAAAAGATCCAAAAATAAAAAGTCATAGTAAACCTGATAACTTGAACTTGAGCCTTTATTATAAGTGTGTCAGCATCAATAAACCCATCTAGTACTTTTGAAAGCTCCATAAATTTTTTCCACCCCCAGTCATGCTCTTTCTTCCAAAATCGATGTAATGTATCTGCAAAAGTTTCAAAATTTCTCAAATACAGTCATGGTTATATATGGAAATCCCACTACAACAGTAAATGACAAACCAACCAACCTGAGTATTTCGACTTCTTGGGATCTTTATTCACCACAGCTATGGTAAACTGCGCAAAATGACTCCAACCTATTGAAAAAACAACGAGAGCTGTATGAATACAATCAACAACTCAGGAAACTTGTGACCAAAAAAAAACTCTAACAGATTAAATATAACACACCTGGAAGAAGTTTGTCATGATTAGCTACACACAGAAACAAGGAGAGATGATTGCATACATCGCAACCTTGTGGGTAGATTAAAATGTACCTGCCAGAAGTAACAACCAGTTCAAAACTAGCAAGTGCAATCTTCTTTTTATAGGAAACAAGATGTGCCTTGATATGTCTTGCATAGTTAGTTAGTTACTGATTAACAGTGATACAGATACATGAAATATATGGTTGGGTGCATGTTTCATGGAAGTTGCTGCACATATAGGTTGACTGAAAAACAAAACCCAGAAAAAAAAAATCACAAAAAAAAATCATATCATGAGTTGCGTACCATTTGTAGCCGCCAACTTCAAATGCATTACTACGAAGTTCCCTTTTGTTAATCTGAGAAAATTTCTCAATCTTCCAGGTATATTTTCCATATAGCTCGGACGGTTTTGGCCCTATAAGGAAGTTAAAAGATTTGTGATTTATCTAACTAGTAAAAAGAACATCTGCAGAATATGAGTATAGCAACTCGGGAATAAAATATACATAAAGTTAAACTAGAGGAGAGAGAACTTGGAATGACTATGTTGAAGAGTAGGAACCTCATCACATGTTTCAAGTGTAATAGGTATTTGCACAGAAATGAAGACTTTTGCTTTTGAATTTTATTTTTTTCCGTTTCATATGGGAATAATCTCCAGCATATCTTTGCCTTCCTCCGTACTTGCAAAGTTTTACAACAAACCGAGCAAAGGATCGCAAAGTGGCACTATCTATCTGGGAACACCTAAATTCTCTATATTGACCAACCCACAAGGTGATTTGGAGAGATTAGCTCAAAAGAGTGCAATACTTCAACACATTTGAATCAATACTACGTAATACAAACTTAATTATAAAAATCAAATAGCAAAATCTGTGACAGTGACGGTCAATTTGAAGCAATCCACATATATTGTACCCGAATTTTCAAAAGGATGGGAACAAAGAATACGCAATCTGAAGCACAAAACAAGACAACAAATAAATATGCGTTCACAAGGCAATAATAATACAAGAAAACTAAATCCATACCACCATCATCATCGTCATCAGAGTCCCAATAAGGTGGCGAGGTAGATGGGGTTCCATTTTCCACCTGCTCAGATGACCGCCATTCTGCTAGTGCTTCCCCAGAGAGGCAACGCTGCCCACTTGAAATCCCCTCTGTAGACCTTCCTACTCCAGAATCCTCACTAGAAACCCCAGCCATTTCTCACTCCCAAACTCCAGTCCCACACCACTTCTTCAACCCTGCTCACTAGAAAGGAAGAAACAGCAAAACTAATCAATATAAAATTCCAACCCGGAATTCATTAAAACACATTGTACGCATTGCACGCATTTTCCTTTTCCCCAACTCAACCGTAATGCCGAAAGTCCCAAAAATAAAGCAACCATCATATCCAAAACAACACATGCATTTCATCATTTCGAATTTCAGGGGCCAAAGTTTTAACAAAGTAGTACCCTCAACACATTCAAAAAATTCATTTCTGATAGATTGCTAGTGCAAATGTAACGAGATAACATGGGAAAACACAAGTAATTAATTTCGACATAACGAAACAGAAACCTCAGCTCAAGTGACTAATGGTGATCCATTAACATCACTAAATACTCAAACCCTCAAATAGAATAAGCATATTTGAATCTCTATGATCCTCTGGAACCATTCAACTCCATCACTGAACCAAAAACCCACATGCGAAAAAAAAAAAAACGAAACCGCAATAAACCCTGAAATCAAAACTCCAAAACTCACAAAACACAAGCTGAAATGAACCCAAAAAAGACAGAAATGCAAATTGAAAATCGATCAAAAACCCTAAAAAAAAAAGTCAGAAACCATTTCCAACGAAAACCCAATTCCACCAAACTGAAACCCAATACAAAAAGCCATGGAATTCGAAACCCCAGAGCTAAGATCGCCGAGAATCAATCCCCTCGAGGCCGCGATCACCAGAGAAACCCTATTCAGTCACAGATTGAATTTTTTTTTGCAATTGGGAAATTGTGAGATACAGAAAAGATTAGGAGACGACGTCGTATGGATCGAATAGTGATACGAACCTCAACCTGTAACGAAGACCAGAGTTTATTGTTCACAATGGCCGACGGAAGAAAGCTCTGAGATTCTAGAGAGAGAGAGAAAGGGGGGCTCGAAGGAGCAGCAGCAGAGAGAGATAGAATTGAGCCAAGGCGGAACCCAAAAAAGAAATTCCAAATTTTTATTTATTTTTATTTTCTTTTCTTTCCTCTTTTTTCATTCTTTTTAACCAATTGGAGATGGTGATTTACTTATTTTGCTTTCTTAGTTTCCTTTTCTGAGAGTGGAAAAGAATAAATAAAATAAATACTTTAATTGAATGCCATAGTAGGAAGGATTTATTTTGTAATAAATTGGGAAGGAAAAGAGTTGAGGAAAAATAAAAGGGTTTTACCATGGGGTCGGTGGAAAATGCAGGGAGCATAGCAAATCTATGGTTATTGATTAGGAGGAATTTGTTCAATGCTCTTGGACCTTATTTAGGTTTTGTGTGTGTTATACTTCTGCATTAGAATAAGGGAAATAAGGAGAAAGCATATGCATATTGAAAATATATGGAAGTACTAAGCTCCTTCTAGGGTTTTGAGACCAAGTTCTCAAGCTCTTTCAAGTTGGTAATTCCGTAATTGTGTTTTTAAGTAATGTATGTTCCAAGTGAGAAGATTCATGTCGATAAAAATCGAACGACCAACAGCATTTCTCATGACAAGGCGTTCAATTGTGGTGAACGTGTAAGGCGACGGCACAAATTGGTGTTTTCATATCAATGACCCCAGTCGTCGGATTGAGTACTTGGTTACTGCGTCTGAGCACGAGGGGTTGCCATGAAGAGATATACTGAGGCAAGGATTTTCAGTTCCCAATCTAGATCATGGCTGGTTGGCGGGACTTCAAAGCTCAGTTTAGGGTACAATTCGACGAATTTGGACCGATGGTTCTCGATTGGAGTATTGGTTCGGCCAATGAGGGGTTGTTTGAGGCTTTGTTAAGGCAGTATCCGATGTAGCTCCTCAGATTGTGGTTGTTGGTGTTGAATTGATCCAAGCTTTGTGGTTTGGATCGGAATGGCAATTCAAGGAAGTCAGCATAAGTTTTAACTGTTGATCATGGTTGAATGAGGCCAAGCCTAGGCCCGGGGTTTTTTTTTCATACCACAGTGATGGTAAAGGAGAAGGCCAGCAATTGGAGTAATCCAGACGACAACATCTTTAATTGTCGGTGTTGCCCAATTCTAGAGGAGGAATAGCGGGTTTGGGCCTTGAGTATAGACTTTGGGCACCAACCTTTTGAGGTTACAACAATGCAGCTAGTTGGGCTAGGCCACCATCTTTCCTTCTCCTTTTGGGTTGGTGCTATAATGGGAGATGTTGGGGATATTGGTGGTCTTTTCTTCCTTTGCATAAACATGTTTTTTAAATGTTACAATGACGACTGTGTTGTTTTTTGCGACATACACCAATTAATGTTTTAGGCGTCAAGACATCTGACACATGGGTCTCATTTTCGGACGATGTAGGGTTAGGAATTTTTATATTCCACATTTAAATTTTTTTTTTTTGCAGCTCTTTTTAGGCTTTCATTTTGTTGGTTAGTAATAATTTGACATTATATTGGATGGAGCTTTACTATGCTTCCTTAAAACATTAAACAAAATTCATTTCGAATTTCATCATGATTACTTGTATGATTATAGTGAACTAAAATATGGATTACAGTAAACAGAGAGCTTACCGAGGTAACATTGCACTGAGCTTCCTCAAGTATGCATATTGGCATTTCAAGGGTTAGTCAACGGGTGATATGATGGAGTAGTTTGATACAAATGTTAGAAGATACTACCGCAATTTTCTTAATCGTGCTTATGTGACTATATGCAGAATATATGATACCCTGGTTGATTGAAAATGAGAATGATGAGGGAGATTAATGTACTGTGGCATGTAATATCCATATTTTCTTATGACAAGTATTTTTTCAATGTAATTTAGAAGTTTGTTGTGGAATAGAATTGACAAAGACAATAGAGTTGAGAGGGTAGCATCCTATTATTTACTATGTACTATAGGGCCTATTGTCGCCATATTGTTTACTGTCAACAGTGAACGGACGCTTTTACTCTTTAATTTTTCTTTTGTTTTACATGTCTGTTGCACTCAGGTGTTGCGTGGCATCATCCTCTTCCTCCATGAATACGTTGCGTGTCTTTGGCTTATGAATGCAGAATGACAGATCACTGTTATTTCTAGTAGTTTTTCACTTCGTCTTCTTTGCTTCGTTATGTTCTCTCTAGAGATAGATGCTAGCATAATTAGAGACATCCCGAAGAATTATAAAATAATCTCATATGTGATTCTCTACTATTCGGTGCGGGTTTAAGAAATTTATTTGGTTTTTTTTAACCAAATAAAAAAAATTGTTGTCTTTTCCCGTCTTTATTTATCTTTTATTAGTCGATTGCGTTTTTTGTTTTCCTTGATCTTCAACTGGTTAGAGTTTTTGTTTGCAGGATTATGACGCCTCGAGGTCGATTGGATGGGTTTGAAGATAAGATCTTTTAAGAATTTGATCTTTTCATGTAAAAAATTTGATATTTTCATCTTTTTCATAGTGGGTTTACATATTTCTTCTGTCTTTCAAGGGTACGTATAGGTCTGTCGGGTATATATTTAGGGTTTAGGTGAAGTGATAATGGTGGCACCGCAACTAGTTTCAGTTAATTCTTGAGATCATATGTATGACTATGTCAAAGCAACGGTTGCAAAAGAAGATAAAAGACGGGAAAACGCACTACGATCGAATTTGTGAACGAGATGATCAAAAAACATTGTGATAACCATGAAAGAGATACATGGAAGAATGAGTATAACTATGATGGTATACTTGCTTTGTGGCTATTTAGAAGGGTTCGTCAGATGTATACCATTGAAGTTGACAAAAACAAACTTTTTGTTTAAGCATAGAGGGGACTAACTCATCGTCCCTCTACGATTTTTATTGAATGAAAAAATAAACGTACAAAAATTTTATTGAACCAGACCACTTCTTATTCATCTTCTATACAAATCATTTGGTAAACCAGAACAACGATGCATCAGGCCGCGCCTTAGCGCAATGAAATTCCCTCTTATTGATTTTTCGGTTGAGGCCATTGTTGGTTCATTTGAAGATTTGATTTTGTTGGTCGATTATTTGCGGCAGTTGATTGTAGGTAATCTAAGAACCCTTCAATTCCAGGTGATACGAGTCCTGCGTGGACATATGGATTCGGGTGGAAAAGTTATGAGAATGTGCGATGTAATGTTGTAGTCAAAATTCTAGATATGAGCATGGAAACGTTGGCTATTTTTAACCTAAACTCCAATCAGTGGAGGGACTGTGTTTTAACTTGGAAGGGTGTTGCTTGGAATGTTAGGATAAATGAAGGATCATCAAGCGCATTCATTGGTGGTTCTTTCCTATGTCTTGGCAGTGCCACCCTCGACCACTCGTATCCTAAACAATGAGTCGTCATATTTGATGGTACCGATAATTCCGTTGACTACATCCATCTGCTTGCCTCGATGCGTGGCATTGCTTTGAGAATTGGCAATGTGGGAGATGACATTGCAGCAATCACAAATGCTAACCATTTTTGAATCTGGATTTTGAACCTCAGTAGCCGCAGGTTTCAACCCATGTAGAGTTTTTTTTCTTATTCACTCTGCTTCCGTAATGGTCGGTCTCGCATGATGATGCTCCGCCAAAACCAAAACATTGACCTATACTTTCTCTCAGGCCGCCAGTAGATAAAAGAACAACACTTTCAAGATGATCATGAATCTGCTCTCTATAACTACTTCACAAGACACATGTTTCAAGCAATTGCCTTCAACGCGAGCATCATTTCTCCCGAAGTGCTGCAGGTACATATAAGCTAATTTTAAGATTGTCTTGTTATCTTTTTGTATATTATGGGAAGGCTAATTAATGCGCAACTTTTCTCAATTTTTTTTTCAGGATTGATATTACTGCTGATGGACCAACTTGTCTTAACTTTTCTCAGTTTGCAAACTTGAACTAAAAGGCCAGCAGCTACAAATGCAGAACTTTCCTGAATTCAGACAAAGCAAGATTTCAAATGCAAAGCCTATGCCAAATGTTCCTGCACTTTCCTTCAGTTTCTTCCTCTATATTGAAACAATTCATAGAAACCAGTTTTCTTGCGTGATATTTTGATAAAGATTGAGATTCTTTGTATTAGTTGACTGATGAAATTTTTCACTGTGTTGTACATGCTGCCCCAAGAATTGCGTTAAGCATTTTGATATTTACTCCACAACAGTTCAATTGTTACGTTTTATAGTTCTAATGTCTCATCATTTGTATATTCATAGATTGTTGTAAGATAAACACACTGCCTCCCAGTTTTATAAAGATAAACATGTACACTTATACCTAACTGTAACCTTGTTTTGTTTCTGTCGATTCAGTCCTTTTTTTGGAGATTGATGGAAACTATTACCATTCTGATCAGGATGTAGAAGAATCTCAGAAGCAGCAAACTTATCGCGATCCGAAGATCATATCCAATTGTTTTGCACAAAACTTTTGCATGCTTGCCTTATTTTTGATGTACGTTTATGCGGCTATTGTTCATATTTGAAGTTCTAAATTGTCACCTAATTGAAGTGACAAGGGCAATCTCTCACTTCACTTGGCAGTCTGGCACATTGTATACTGATTCCATCTCCATATTATATGTAGTTTACAATTTATTAGCTCAAGGGTTAATTTTCTTTTATTTAAATTCAGTTCTTAAACTTGATATTCCTCTTGTTGTAGAATTTTGAAAAAAAAAATGGTGGATTTCATAAGATCAATAAGATCAATCTCATATGTCATTTTGAAAACAAATAATGGATGTTTTTTTTAAACTAATTTCAGTTTACCCCATCAACTTTAAGTCGATCATCATGTTAGTCCTTCTTTCAATTTCATCAATAACACCGCTCGACTCCCAATTTTCATCAACCGTGTCCAAACCTCCGTTCTTTAAAAAGTCAAATTCTGAAAATAACTTTTCTGACCATTTTCCCCCATATCGATACACATCTTTTTTCCCATCACAACCTTAGTGATTTTGGTGGGATTGAATGCAATTTGTCTATTTTACCCTTTTTCTGTGTGCCCATCAACTTCAAATTTGGTTTTCTTCTTAATGCCACGTCATCACATGACGGAGGAATTAGATGAAAATAGATATTTTGACACGGCTGATGAAAATTGGAAGTCGATAGGTGTTTTTGATGAAATTAAAAGAAAAATTGACTAACATAATGATTGACCTAAAGGTGATGGGGGTAAACTGAAATTAGTCTTCTTCCATTTTTTTTTTAAAACTTTTTTATTATAAACTCACGCACCCTACATACGTCGATGAGGTTTAAACCTATGACCTCAACGTTGTTGGTTAGTCTACCTAACCAACCAAGCCACAGCTCACCAACACAAATAATGGATGTTTGGTTCATTGGAAAAGCTCTCGCAACGAATTTTGGTAGAGCCATTGAAAAAGTAAATAACACTTATAAATGCCTCTCTTTTTTTTTTTTTTGGATTAATGACAATTTATCATTTGTAATCAAGTAGAGGTTACAAAGTGATCCGATCCACCGCCTTGTGTCCAAAGGGCGAATAAGATCATTAAAGTCACCCAGGAGTATCCTCATTACAAATTTCAGCTCACGTAAGATCAAAGTGAGCCTACAATCTATTTTAGAATAGAAAACTAGATCCCACCTCGAAAATAGAAAAATAGAAAACTAATAGAAAAACACAAACTTTAGAATTTAGAATTGGGCTACAACTATAACTAAAGGATCCGGATCCTCTTATGATCTTTTTTTCTCCTAACCTACCTAAGCTTTCTATTAGATTAAGACACATGTCCTGGCATAGATCTAATGGCATACAACTTTTGTTTTACTTCTCTTCTCTTTTCTTTTCCCCTTCTTCTTCTCTTATCATACTCACACAATCCCTGTGTGCAGAGTTCTTGTACCTCCGAGCCAAGACACTTAGTGATTCAAGTTACGGATTGATCCCACAAGGACTGCAACCTCAAAGACCCAATTTTGTACATGAACAATAGCAACACAATTATGAAGAGCTTAAGCATTTGTTTGGATACCAATTCTCATTTCCAAGTGCCTTAATCGCATCCACTGCCACAACCAACCATGATACCTCCTCATGTTTTTCATCAAGATTAATTGCCCAATCCGTGCTTGGAAAAAGAAAATCTGAAAACCTTGTTTGATTCGATTTCGGCGAACTTCGCTTCCGGAAGAGGACACGACGGTGGGCTTGGCAAATTTCGATTTGAGGAATGGTGGTGGTGGTGATAAATGAGAACAATGAGAACCTTTGCAAGCCAACAATCCTTTGGGGCGTTGTGGTTGGAGACCTGAGCATAAGTGAAGTTCCTTTAATCGCCACCCATTTTGCTTTTTCTTGACATTTCCGATGGTATAAGTAGTCTTCTATAGTTGGTATAATAGTGGAGATGATTCATAATTGGTTGCTTCTGCAAATTGAGTTGTTAAGTTATAGTATTTGGTTGTGCCGTTGTGGTGTGAAATTTGGAATTAAGAGAGAGTGAGCAGACTTAGCAGAGTGATCTGGGAAAAGGCCAAAAGGAAGGAAGAAGATGATAGAATTAGAGAGAGAGAGAGAGGGAGAAAGAGATTACGGAGGGTTCTTTTTGTAAAATCAGCAACTATTATAGTGGGAGGAGATACGGGTCATTGGATGTGGAAAATGACAAGTGTCTTAATCTAATAGAAAACTTAGGTAGGTCAGGAGAGAAAAAGATTAGGAGAGGATCCGGACCCTAGCCCAAATTGGGACCTAAGAAACCTCAAAGAGAAAGGCCCAGCCCAAAGGCTCATCAGAATGAGGACCCGGCCCATGCCTAGCTCCACTGTCCCCAATCGCAGCTTTGCTGACCAGCCAAACAAAAGAGAAACGCCGCCGCGTCTGCCTCTATGCTTGTTGCCACCGCCAACATCAAACAAAGAGACCTTCGACTCTGATCTCTCTGCCACAAGTCGCCGATCCCTCTGTGCCATCAATCCTTCCTGGAACAAGCCAAGCCCATATTATTCTCAACCTCTAGCCAACTCCCTTCTCCCGAGAACACCCGGTAAATTGTAGATTGCTTACTTCATTATCTCCGTCCAGTAGAAGACTCGACGTCAGCAAGGCCGAGAGGACAACCAACAACCAAGATGGCCACCGGACGAGAGGGGGTTTGGTGCTTGACGCCGCCGCCGCCCTTAGGGTTTTTTTTAAATTTTTTTTATTATGAAATTGATCGTAACTTCCTCGGTCACTAATCGGTTTACCGTATCGATTACTTAGAAGTATTCCGAAGTTAAACTTATAAATGACTTAACGATATTCAATATGGTTAAAATTTGCAGAAATGATCTATACATAAATACCTATGAAATAAAAGATCAAGATGTGTATATAAGATCGAAAAGTGGGATAAACCGAAAAGTTCTTAATTAGTCCTTATTATAGAGATCTCATTGGAAGAGCTCTTTGCAAAAATATAAGTTCCGAGGACGACTATTAAATGTGACACATACAATATACTAGCAAATCATACAATTTTATCATCTTAGAATACAAGATATACGGGTTTCTTTTCATTGAAAAAAAAAAACATATAATCAAGCTTTTTCATATTTTATTTTTCAAAATTTCAGTATTGGCCATAAAATATAAATGGGTTTATCGGATCTATCATTTCCCTCTGAAACCCCATTTTCAAAACTCAAAAAAATGGAGCCCTTAGCTCTGAAGCTGGAAATACTCAAAGGCCCCCGAAAGGGCGAAACCCTAGAGTACCGACCCGGATCCAAGATCCGAATCGGTCGGGTCGTCCGCGGCAACAACCTCCCCATCAAAGACTCCGGCATCTCCACCAACCACCTCGTCATCGACTCTGAATCGGGTCAATGGATGGTCCGAGACCTCGACTCCTCCAACGGAACCATAGTCAACGACACCGCGCTCAACCCGAACACGCCGTTCGAGCTCAGCGACGGCGACGAAATCAAGATCGGGGAGTACACCTCGATCTCCGTGAAGATCGACGGCCACAAAGAAGCGAGCAGGCTGAGAAGGAATCCGAGGCGCGCCGCCGTGGGAAAGGTGGGTGTGGAGGCGGCGAATCGCGGCCGGAGAGGTAGGGTTGCGGCGGAGAGTGAAGTAGTTCAAGTAGAAGTGAAATCGGAAAATCATGAGGAAATCGGTGGAGGAGAAGATAGGGTTCCGGCCAGGAGAGGTAGAGTGAGGAAGAAGAATGAGGTGGAGTCTGATTTGGAGGAAATCGAGGTGGTGGAGAAGCCGAAGAGGGGCCGGGGCCGGGGCCGGCCGAAGAAAGCTACGGTGTTGAAGAGTGAGGAGGATGTGGTGGATGAGGTTGCTGTGCCGGAAGTGAGTTCTAGAGCAGCTACAAGGTCTAAGAATGTGGTTCTGGAATCAGAGAATTGCAGTGTAGAGTGTGAGCAAGTGAAGATCGAACCTAAGAGGCGTGGTAGGAAGAGGAAGAATGTGCAAGAAGAGCAGCTGGTGTGTGAGAAAGGTAATGCTGTTGCAGTAGAGAAGGATTTGGGAGTAGCTGTTCCGGTTGGTGTTAGTTGCGATAATGATGTTAAGGGTGATGTCCCGGAGCAGAAGGATTCAGGAGAAATTGGCCCGGTCAATGATGGTGATGCTAACGGGTTGAATTTGGGGAATGAACCTAAGAGGCGTGGTAGGAATAGGAAGAATGTGCAACAAGAACAGCTAGTGTGTGAGACAGGTAATGCTGTTGTTTCAGAGCAGAAGAATTTGGGAGAAATTGGTCCAGTTGATGATGATGATGATAAGGGGTTGAATTTGGGGGATGAGAGGCATGAAGAGGCAGCAGGCGGTTTTGATGTGGGAGAGAATGTCACTGATAACGAGAAGGCAAAAGAGTCAAATTTGGGCCATGAAGAGGCAGCAGTCGATTTTGGTATGGGAGAGAGTGGCAATATTAGCGAGAAGGCAAAAGAGTCCAATGAAGAGGCAGCCATTGACTGTAATGTTGGAGAGGGTGACGATAAGGTTGAAAGTGGTAGTAGGAGCTGTTCTGGTGCTATTAGTTCTAAGGATGTTGATAAAAAGGGGAGTGGTTCTGGTATTAAAGAAGGTTTGGGAAAGGTTTGGCAGGAGGAGCCAGATTTGGAGAAGATGTCTTTGGACGATTGGTTTGATTATGTGGAAGTTTCTTGGCCAAAAGTGGTAAATGATGAGATTGACAAGATTTGTGCCGGAATGAGAGAGAAAGCTAGGCTAGTCCAGGAGTATATAGCACAACACAAGAAGGAGAAGGTTCAAAGTTAACAGAAGAAGTGCCTTGTGTTCTGTGGTAGGTAACTGCATACTTTCTCTGTTTTTATATTAATTACTTTCCAGCCAATTTATGTATATCTCATTACTTTTTGTGCTAAATGTAGTTGGTCTTTGATTATAAATCTTGGATATGAATATGAAGTTGGAAATACTTACCTGATGCTTTAGTCACCCTGAATCTGGTAGTGATTGTTCGTTACTTGGAACTCAAAAGTTCCTGATGTGCTTCCATTTGTTGGATGTTATGAAATTAGCCTTTTTATTTGTTATGTTGGTGATTTCAACATAGAAGATAAAGTTTTTATTTTTTTTAACTTGTTTGTATCATTTCATTTTTTTTTTTTACTCTTTTTTGGATTTCTGGATATAGTGATTTGTTTTTCACTGTTATCTGCACAAGAGTTAATGAGGTCATTTTCTTAGTTGAATTGCTTTATCTTATGCCCATTTAGAATTTGTGTTCAAACTCCTTTCTATTTTGTCATTTTGATCAGCTGTTCTTTCTTTCTTATTACTTATGTTTAATGATAAATGATTTCATGGTATTGTGTTCAAACCACTGATGGTACTGTTTGCATTGCTAAATGGTTTCTTATTAAAGGGATTTGGTGTTGGATGAGTTCTTTGTATCTTATATATCAGTCCAAAGGTTGTTGTCTTCCTGTTTATTTTTGGTATGGTTGGATAATCTGTGGGAGGTTAGGGATAGTTTTGTGTTGGTATTTCATCAATTTGACTATGTTATTGATAAATTCCAATTTCTTCCTGTTTATTTTTGGTTCGGTTGGATAATCTGTGGGAGGTTAGAAATTGTTTTGTTTTGGTATTTCATCAAATTTGAGGACTTGTTATTGATGAATTCCAAATTCTGCTAACTGATATCTTTTCCCCCTTTCTTTTTTGTGGTTAATGTCTTTAAGAGCCTGAACTCCCCAATTAAGTAGACTAAATTGGAGATTGGGGAAATCCAACCCAGCTTTCCTCGTCCAGTTGTTGGCAAGTAGTGGTTTACCACTTTGAGAATCCTAGAATGAGCCTGTAATTGATCCCCTGTTACTGATGTATGTCACTGGTCAGTGAAGTTTTTTTTTTCTTAATATAGGAAGTCCTTTTAACTAGCATCTATGATCCTCCTATCCAAGGATGTTTTCCTCTATCTTCTTGTAGACAATGGTCATACAAGATGGTTGAAAAGAAAGGTGGAGAGGTTAACTTTGTCTAGCAATTAGTAGTGATAATCAATTATATTAAGGGAGCTTTATAAAGTTTGTAATTTAAAGCTTATTGCCTGTTACATATTACTGATAGCAATTAGACTTTACTTCATGCAGCCTTTCCTGTGTAGGGTTTGTTGATTGTGTGTTGATTTATGTTTGAAGTCAGCTTTTGCCTTTGTGTGTTTTGATAGAAGGACATTGATTTTTTTATAACATAAGAGAAACAGTTTTGATATAGTCTATAATCGATGGCTTGAGCGTGTATGTTTGTTGTGTTATGAAAGCAATAACGGCTTCTCTATCGCAGTTTCACTAGGAAAGCCTATAGAACTTTGAAGATCCTTTTTCTATGCAAAATGAAGTCGATCCCTTTCTTCTCTATCTGTGTAATCTGATGTTGGATGGAAAGAATTGAAAGCATTCTGCTGATATAAGCAGCTAGTCAGATTCACATCCAAATATGGGGATTTGTTTGTTCTACTCGAGGTCCTCTGATTTGGAACTGGTGGAGATTTAGGAGAATTTCAGCTGAAATAAGTAGTGAGTTAGATATGAGTGGTTAGTAGATATAAGCATGTCCTTAGAGCTTGTGATTTCTGATAAGAAGACCATCAGCACTCGACATCCTTGAGTTATTCTTCTTGTGTGCCTATACAGTGGAGACACTGATATCTCCTCTTCCATCTCTAACAATGCAATCTAAAGTTGACTGGAAACCAAAGCATTCAGTACAGGCAGTGTGAATAGCTTAGCCAGGTAACCAATTTGTGGTTTTGATCCTTTAGCCTTCTACATGTCTTGGTTTAAATTTCATCGACTTCATAGAGAACTAGGATTAATGTTACTTCATAGAGAACTAGGATTAAACAATAAAAACACGAATCTCAAATAATAATACATACATACTCCATCGTATAGACCAGTTTCATAGCTGGACGGATGACTAAAAGTTAAATTTCTGTTTAACAGCGTCTGTAATCGTAAGTTAATTTCAACCATTATTCTGTTCAAATTTGAAAATCTGGTTGATCATCTGCTACTTTCTATGATCCTCGAATCACCAGTTTGTAGCAGTGATATAAATGAAACAATATGGATTACCCACTCGGTTGTGAATCACTCTAGGGCGCAAATCCTGGAGTTGCATTGCTTGTTTTTCTATATGTTTTGCTTCCACTAAAGGGGTGACTCATTTGATTTGTTTTGCAGGATGGTTTGTCCATGCAACTCCAAATATCATTAGGAAAATTTTCCTTGTTCATAATCAAGATCACTGTATGTGCCAATTCAGCAAAGGAACACATGAAAGCGTTGGTCCATGCACCTATACTTTATTTCTTACAGAAGATGGTTGGATTTGTTTCACCAGAATGGTTGGTCCATGCAACTCCAAATCTCACAAGGAAATATCCTCTTGATTTTGAACAAGTCACAGAAGATGTCAATTCACCAAAGGAATGCTTGGAAGCGTTTGTCTAGAAGTAGAGGTGCAATTTCTTACAGAAGAAGGTTTGAGTTGCTGGCTACGTTTGTATTTTATGACTGCAAAATAGATACTGATAACATATTCTCTAGTGTATATATATGTATTTGCCCACTCATCTGATCTAGTTTTACTTTGTATAACTTGTCATGGATATGCCAACTCTATGCGTCTATGGCAGTTACAAATATAGATTACAGGGTGGTCAGTTTGGGTTTAGTCGGATTGAAATGTAAAGATTTATGCATGTAGTAATACTTTTGCTTTATTTTTCCAAACCCAATCCAAGACTGATTTAAGTTGAACTGCTTATGTAAGAACCTATAGGCGAAGGAGGAGCCACGGCGGCTCTTCCTCATCCATGTAATGTAGAACTCAATATGAGTAGTAGCACATCAGAGAATTGATTATGAAGTATAGGTATCAGATACAGAGTAGACCCAATGGTTAGGTGCTTGCTTAAATTCGCTTTTAAAGAGGTTTAAAGTTTGTGGGTTCACAGGAGCCATCAACACAAGAATCAGATAGAACCCCAAACGATTTTATGAGCTGAACTCGACCTGGCTCAAGGCATGTAGACTAATATTTGAGACTGGTTATGTAACCGAGCTGGCTAGATTAAACACAGCCATTGAGTAAGGATGGCATTTGTCCTTAATGGTAATACCCACGGGTTTTATACCCACCCAGCATCATAATGGGTAATACCCACTGGGTAAAAATCCATTATTTTTTTTCATGGGTTTTTCATACCCATACCCATCTACTCGTGATTTTTTATATTTTCTATTTTTATATTTTTCTTTCTTTCACATTCCTTCTTTAACTCCATCACTTTATCAGGAAAAACTCTCAACATCACTTTATCATTCTCCTTTCACAGACTCACAACCCAACCACCATTTCATATTCGCCGACCATAACAGCCTCGCCAACCAATTTCTCCGACCACCATATCTTTGCCGAGCCTCGCCGATCAACTTCGCCAACCACCATAGCTTTGCCGACCTCTCTCTCTCTCTCTCTCTGTAAGTTGAAAACTTTGTTGATGAGAGAATATGGAGAAGATGAAGGTCTGCTCATCGATAAAGATATGAGATTTGTAAAACTGTTCTTTTTTCAATTTTTTTATTTTTTTTCTTGATCTGGTGAAGAGAGAATTCAATTTGAGAAGAAGAAGATTTGGGATTGACAATTTAAAATGAGATGATGAAGATCTGGGAATCTGCAACCGTGAAGAACTTCTTTCAATTACAATTTTTTTTTTGTTTTTTTTTTAATTATTCTAATAATTTTTTTTAGTTAATAGAATTATTCTGATATTTAGTAATATGAGACAACAAAAAATATCTAATAAAAAAAAAGTTTAAATTTTTGTTTTGGTCTTAATAAAGGTTTAATTAGTTTGATAAAGAAAAAAAAAATTATAGTCATATGGGTATGGGTACCCATGGAAATACCCAAACCCGTGTGGGTTTTAATTACCCAATACCCAAAAACCCACGGGTAATATGATGCTACCCATTACCTAGAAAATTATACCTATATGGAATAAAAACCCGCACCCATGGGTTTTGATGCCATCCTTACCATTGAGGTTCATTATTAGAGCTCTCGCCCTAAATCACATCAAAGTGTTCCTAAAATATTGTTCACCACTCAATGCAAGAAAGCCTCAAATTAATTAATTTTTTTTTCAAAACCAACCATTCCTACTGAACCTTTCCACCCTACATTCAGTACCTGATCATATATTGAATGCTGATCAGTGACGTGTCGCGTAACCGAGGTCAAACAACTTCAATTTAATTACCCTGCAATCGTAGTAATATGGACAAGTAGGGATCGTTCTAGCCGGGGAAACCAAAGGGCGATCGAAAGAAGAGAAACCAAACAACTTATAAACAAGTATTCACATATATACATCGAAATATTGGGGATTTAAGATTGATTAATTCTAACGAATAACCTACTGAAAATTAAACCTAAGATTATTATATACAAGTGATCAACATACTCATGCAACACGTAACACGAAAAACCATCTAAAATACATAACAACTTCATGCAAGGCCGGGCAACAACGTTCAAATTGTCCTTGACTCTAACCAATTCCGATTCTAATTAGAGCCTTTGCGGTTATCTAATTGTTAAGACTCCTCAAGTATTTAGAACCATCTTTGCGCTTGATCCTAAACATGAATGCTAACTCATTTAAAAACACGTTGCGTAGAGATTAAACAAGAAAACACTTTAGCACACGAGTCAATCGGAAACATGATCTAAGGCATGGCGTCACTCATCCTATTAGCATGCAAACTATCAGAATTATATCCGCCCTAAGTTAATAACAAAGACCAAGACAACTTTGCGTATGAATCGATCTAAAATTATTATGGTAGATGAAACCGCACCTTAAGGACAACCATGGCCGATGCAGCCTCAAGGATTGATTTAGATGCACGAATTCATGACAATTAATCAATTAGAAATCAAAAACACATAAGAACATGCTACTGCCCCAAAACCTAAATCATGAAATTATCATATATTCAAGAAGTTACAAATCAAAACATAGAACAATCAAAGATCACAAAGAAATCCGAAAACCATGTTTGATAAATAAAACCAAAATCGAAAAGTATATTACAATAGAATTCGAAACTAAACAGAAAATAATACAAGAAGCCATGAGAAAATCACACTTTTACAACCTTGAAAGATTCGGCAAGTGTGGGGAAAATCGGTGGAAGGATGGAGTGATTCTTGTGATTTGTCGTGGATGGATCGGCTAAGTATTTTTCTGTATAGGGTTTGGTAGAATTTCGGCTATGTAATTGCAAGAGTAGTGATGATCCTTTTGTCCTTGAAGTCGTGCTTTATATAGAGGAAAAATCCTAGAGAAGTCGGCCACAAAGCCTAAACCAAGTTGGTTTAGGATTCCTAGTTCTTCTCAATTTCGGCAGAATGACCTCCGTCTAATGATTACGTCATAACTCCCTCTAGAAAACAGATATTGAGGTGATTCCAATTGATTTGGAAACTAGACTCCTGTAGCTTTCTATCCATATTTAGCACGTTTTCTGATTCATTGTGAGCTGTCCTGGAGAGTCCGTTGAAGTTGACAGACGTGCACAGGAATTCTCCCGATTTAATTCGGATTTTCAAAGCTTGGATATTCTTGAAATTCTGCCGAATTTAGATCTTCTTCTCCATATTGGACTTGGTTTGGACCTCTCCTTCATGGACTAGGCTTCGTGGATCAGCTGCTTTGCTTCCCTAGGTCCATCAAGAACACTCCTCTCGGCACTCTTCTACATGTCACCTAAGTATCAGAGAAGTTAAATCAATTTGTGACAATGTAAAAGCTTTATAGAATCATAAGAACATCTCTAAGACTCCACAAATCAACTTTTGACAATTTTCTATATCAATCATCTATGTTTAACACATTTTACACACAACTCTACCAAAAACTTTCGACTCTACATTATGACTCTATTCTACGACAATAAGAGATAATCAAAGTACAAATGGAGGTAATAACACATTAAGAATGTCGCATTTTATGCTCCTATCAACTACCCCACACTTATCCTTTGCTAGTCCCTTAGCAAACTAAATACAAGACTCTACTACAAACATTACTAATGCCCTTAAACAAATGTCTCAAAATCTTTATCATGCATAGCTTTCAAATTTGAACATTCGAGTGTAAACACGTAAATTCCAAGTTTCATAAAACATGTATCATGGCATGAATAAGTAAGAAGTGAGAACAAATAGCATGAACACACAAGGTCAACCGATCCTCCTCACGATGGCATACTCTCTTCTTTTCACTCGATCATGGTATTCACTCATAAGTATATGCAAGAGAAAAGATAGTAAGGCAACAAATAGCTTGCATATTTCATCAAACAAAAACACTTTGTGAATTCTCTTTTGGAAAAACCTCATTTAACAACTATATGCCGAATGGACCAAAACCATATGCTTAACTCTAGAGAAAATCTCCACAAATCAAAGTTCACCTATCTTAAGAATCATGAAAAGATCTCAAATAAAGGTTGTAATGGGGCTCGGCTGCATAAGGTAGGAATTTTTAGGATAAGTGGTGCTTTAAGGCATCACCAAGACTTTAGCAAAGCTCGATCCTCCTTATATCTTCACTCCAAGGGTCGGATTCCTTCATGTTGGACCCCAAATCGTCATTCTTCACTCCTCCAATATTGTGAAAAAGAACAAAGGTCAAGTATAACAATGCTAGACCTTCCAATACATAGAAACTCCAAATTCACAAAATTTTTGGAAGGACTTAATCCTTGCTCATTTTTTTTCCTTTTCTGCTGAACCTATATATATTTTTCCTTCTTTTTTTTTTTTTTTTTTTTTTTTTTTTTTTTTTTCTTTCGGGTTCGGCACACATAACATTTTTTTAATACTTGGACAAGTCCACCCCACACTTATTTCATGCATCACTCCATCATATCTCCATATCGAATGTAAGCTTTGCCAAGTCTTGATAACAAGGTAAAGGATATAACTATTCTAAGCAAGGGAATTTTATGAAGGTGATGAAAGAAAAGGCTCAATGTAGGCTCAAAAGGGTTAAAACTAAGGAGTCCCATGACGGGCACAAATAGGGCACATGCTTTCTTTGGCTTTGATGATCATCCTAAAGAGATCTTTTTCAATCCTTTTCGTAATCAAGGCATTTTATGATATAAAAGTTTCGAAAATCATCAAGAGTAAGTTCTAGTAAATTCTAGAGTCCATTAAAAAGCTATAGCACATAGTCATTGAATATGCAAAGAATGATGAGGTTTCAAAACTGAAATTGCCGAAACTTTTTTTTTTCTTAAGTCACTCATGAAGAAAGCATTTAGGCTCAAAAGCTCACATAGGATGTTATGAACACAAATTAACCAAGACATGCATGCTTCCACAATCGACCAAATCTCAAATGTTCATACCGATCCACAATGTCCATGAAACTTACAATTTCTTTAAGTAAATGTCAAACCATCATCTATGCATTGAAAGACATAATCATCATTGACTTTTAAGGGCAATCTAAGACTCAAAATAAAACAAAACACTCATCTTTTTGTTGGATCCGATTTTCTGTTTTTCTGAATTTTATCTTTGGTTGTCTTTTTATGACTCAAAACTATAGTTAAATGACTCAAACAAACATGTTATTATGTAAACCTCTACCCCACACTTAGAAAATTACATTGTCCTCAATGTAATACCCGAAATTATGTCATAATTTCCTAACCATGCGTCTAAGTCACACAACAAACACATATACAATTCGACCATAAGAAATGAAGGGATAAAAATGATGCAAACTCTCGGTGACGGCTCCTCCACTGCTACGGTTGAAATGAGTTGCCTCTCATGCAACGCTTAATGTTTAAAGTCCTTTAGCCTAGACTCTTCATCTCCATAGTGGTGTCACTCTCCATGCCGTGGGTCTTTAACATTTTGCTCCTCAACGTTGTACTCCTTGAATGCCTCGTAATAAGGCTTAAGTTGATGACCATTCACCTTGAACGTATTTCCTGATGTACTACTTTGAATCTCAACGGCGCCATGAGCAAACACATTAGTAATAACAAATGGACCTTGCCAACGTGAACGAAGCTTACTTGAAAAAAGTTTAAGTCTTGTGTTAAATAAAAGGACTTGCTGCCCTATTTCGAAACTCTTTCCCCTTATCATCTTGTCATGATAAGCCTTTGTTTTCTCCTTATAAATCATAGTTGAATTGTAAGCTTCGTTCCTAATCTCCTCAAGCTCACAAAGTTGTAGCTTCCTATGCAAATCGGCCAAATCTAGGTCCATGTTGAATTGCTTAACCGCCCACCATGCTCTATGTTCAAGCTCAACCGGCAAATGACATGTTTTCCCATTGCCGAAAAGGGGACATCCCAATAGGTGTCTTGTATGCCGTCTTATAGGCCCACAATGCGTCGTCTAAACGATCGCTCCAATCCTTCCTTGTTGGACCTACAGTTTTCTCCAAAATCTGCTTGATCTCTCGGTTTGAGACTTTGGCCATTCCGCTAGTCTGAGGATGATATGGCGTTGATATCTTGTGAGTGACTCCATACTTCTTGAGCAAAGCCTCTATGGTGCGGTTGCAAAAGTGAGAACCTCCATCACTTATCAAAACTCTTGGAACTCCAAACCTAGAATATATGTTAGTTCTCAAAAATTCTGCAACAATTTTAGAATCATTAGTCTTGGTGGCTTTTGCCTCCACCCACTTAGAAACATAATCAACAGCCAATAAAATGTAAAGGAATCCCTTAGAAGAAGGAAAAGGTCCCATGAAATCAATTCCCCAAACATCAAAAATTTCAACAACAATGATAGGGTTTAAGGGCAGTTGATCTCGCTTACCTAAATTACCTGTTCGTTGGCAAATATTTCATGCTTTACAAAATCAAACAATCGGTTATACAAGGGTTTTACACGAAATCTTCAGATTTTTATACAATAAACACTCGGAATTTTCAAGACAATATACACAAACAAAATCTCCAAAGCTTCACACAAATCGTCATTCATATAAAGCATCGAAGATTACTACAAGTATGTGAACAACTTTCAAGCATCGAAATCAACATTATGTTCAAATACATGGCGTCACAACCTAGTTCTTTCTAATTGATTTTATTCAAATTGGTTTGAAGAAAATAGATTACATATGCCAAGTTATTTTCTAAAGTCTAAAGTGAGGTGATGCTTCGGCCCAAGCTCTTGGCTAGTTCGAGCGTGTTCCGTGTTTTCAGAAGGCGGTGTCGTTAAGATTCACGGAGGGCGAACCCCCTACAGGAACCAGGCAGGACTCGTTTAGTGGTCACGGAGAGCGAACTCCCTATCGACCCCTTCACTGAGAAGAGATATCAGTCTATGACCTTGAGATCCAGTTAAACAAACCTGAGAACCATATCTATGAAAATAACTTGCCCCTTACTTAGTTGAGAACAAACTCGGGTCACTAGACCGGTCTACAAGTGTTAATCAAAGCCGCCCTCAGCCTCATGAGATCATAAGATAACATGAAGGGTTAAGGCTAAGATTAACAAAAGTGGCTTCCCCCTACATGTTTCACTTTAGAAACTACAATAAACTCAAGCATACATAAAACTATAAACTTCCTAGAAATTAAACTAAGTTATTACAACATGCATTCAAGCACACAAATCAAAACCGAAATTTTCAAAAATTAAAAATACAAATCGGCAAAAATTAATTACAAGCCGAAAACCAATAAATAAAAACTAAATAACATCTTCTTCGATTCTTCTTGGCTTCCCCGGCAACGGCGCCAAAAAAATACGTGTCGCGTAACCGAGGTCAAACAACTTCAATTTAATTACCCTGCAATCGTAGTAATATGGACAAGTAGGGATCGTTCTAGCCGGGGAAACCAAAGGGCGATCGAAAGAAGAGAAACCAAACAACTTATAAACAAGTATTCACATATATACATCGAAATATTGGGGATTTAAGATTGATTAATTCTAACGAATAACCTACTGAAAATTAAACCTAAGATTATTATATACAAGTGATCAACATACTCATGCAACACGTAACACGAAAAACCATCTAAAATACATAACAACTTCATGCAAGGCCGGGCAACAACGTTCAAATTGTCCTTGACTCTAACCAATTCCGATTCTAATTAGAGCCTTTGCGGTTATCTAATTGTTAAGACTCCTCAAGTATTTAGAACCATCTTTGCGCTTGATCCTAAA
This sequence comes from Fragaria iinumae, assembly GCA_009720345.1. Classification (NCBI taxonomy): domain Eukaryota; kingdom Viridiplantae; phylum Streptophyta; class Magnoliopsida; order Rosales; family Rosaceae; genus Fragaria; species Fragaria iinumae. Next base: position 13,757,146 of record CM019120.1, read on the forward strand.
CATGAATGCTAACTCATTTAAAAACACGTTGCGTAGAGATTAAACAAGAAAACACTTTAGCACACGAGTCAATCGGAAACATGATCTAAGGCATGGCGTCACTCATCCTATTAGCATGCAAACTATCAGAATTATATCCGCCCTAAGTTAATAACAAAGACCAAGACAACTTTGCGTATGAATCGATCTAAAATTATTATGGTAGATGAAACCGCACCTTAAGGACAACCATGGCCGATGCAGCCTCAAGGATTGATTTAGATGCACGAATTCATGACAATTAATCAATTAGAAATCAAAAACACATAAGAACATGCTACTGCCCCAAAACCTAAATCATGAAATTATCATATATTCAAGAAGTTACAAATCAAAACATAGAACAATCAAAGATCACAAAGAAATCCGAAAACCATGTTTGATAAATAAAACCAAAATCGAAAAGTATATTACAATAGAATTCGAAACTAAACAGAAAATAATACAAGAAGCCATGAGAAAATCACACTTTTACAACCTTGAAAGATTCGGCAAGTGTGGGGAAAATCGGTGGAAGGATGGAGTGATTCTTGTGATTTGTCGTGGATGGATCGGCTAAGTATTTTTCTGTATAGGGTTTGGTAGAATTTCGGCTATGTAATTGCAAGAGTAGTGATGATCCTTTTGTCCTTGAAGTCGTGCTTTATATAGAGGAAAAATCCTAGAGAAGTCGGCCACAAAGCCTAAACCAAGTTGGTTTAGGATTCCTAGTTCTTCTCAATTTCGGCAGAATGACCTCCGTCTAATGATTACGTCATAACTCCCTCTAGAAAACAGATATTGAGGTGATTCCAATTGATTTGGAAACTAGACTCCTGTATCTTTCTATCCATATTTAGCACGTTTTCTGATTCATTGTGAGCTGTCCTGGAGAGTCCGTTGAAGTTGACAGACGTGCACAGGAATTCTCCCGATTTAATTCGGATTTTCAAAGCTTGGATATTCTTGAAATTCTGCCGAATTTAGATCTTCTTCTCCATATTGGACTTGGTTTGGACCTCTCCTTCATGGACTAGGCTTCGTGGATCAGCTGCTTTGCTTCCCTAGGTCCATCAAGAACACTCCTCTCGGCACTCTTCTACATGTCACCTAAGTATCAGAGAAGTTAAATCAATTTGTGACAATGTAAAAGCTTTATAGAATCATAAGAACATCTCTAAGACTCCACAAATCAACTTTTGACAATTTTCTATATCAATCATCTATGTTTAACACATTTTACACACAACTCTACCAAAAACTTTCGACTCTACATTATGACTCTATTCTACGACAATAAGAGATAATCAAAGTACAAATGGAGGTAATAACACATTAAGAATGTCGCATTTTATGCTCCTATCAATCAGGACATCGTCTACAGGCTGAGCACCCCATATAAGACTGGGTTCAACTTCTATAGCATGCCAATCATGCTTCACAAGTTTATCTTGCTTCGCGAGGTAATCAGACTATTAAAAGGCCTCATGTTAATTTGAGCACCACGCATGCAAAGACGCGATCGAATTGTGGACGTTGATCGAAACTGCCGATTAACAAAGGTCTACAAGCTTAGTTCTCTTACCGACTAGCGTCTTTTTGGTTAGAAATGTCAAGAGGTTTTCTTCTTTTCGATGAGATAGAAATGTCAGAGGTTGAACATATCTATATATGAGACGTAATCAAGTATCCCAAGTAAACTAAAGTATCAAGGTCGGAGACTGCTAGCTAGTTATGGAGTGACCAATTCTGCAACGTAAAAACATTATATATTAACGTAGAGACAAATGCTGCTAGCTTTATTAACACTAAGCTAGTAGCGGCATCGATAACACTTTGGCTGACCAGGTGTGATTAACCAAGGTTGTCCATAAACTGATTGGTTGTAATAATGTATTACTATAAGACATAATCTTGACTAATCAAAATTACATGATCATAGCTCTATTGTCCTTAATTATGAATGGCGGCAACTTAGTGGAAAACAGTGCTTTTGATAATTATTTAGTCATCTTTTTGTTATGTCACTACTATTAAAACAAATTAAGTATCTACCGGAGCACTATTTACTAATTAATTGGTGTCTAGTTGAATACTTATTCACTATATAGATATTTGATATTATTTAATTTCAGGTTTTTGTAATTAAGAATTTTGGGATCCGGGACCATGCATCGAGTAGAAAAGTTTATTCACGGCTCACTTTGTCGAAATTCAAGACAAATATCTATATTTCAGCAATCATATACGACATGACCTCACATTTCCATTCCTTTTTAGCTCTTTGGAAGCTAGCTTGACGCTCCTTTATAACGAGTGCAAAAGAGAAGTAGTCACCCAGCTCAAAACAACACTCAAAAAATAGCTAGAGAAACTATGGATCAGAGCTCTAGTACTACTCCCCCTATGAATCTCTGCCATGTTAACAAGCTCACAATCTTCATCAACCGAACGTACACAGCCATACACTCCCTCGCTTTATCATTCTTGCTTTACTATAGAGCCTCTTTCTTCTTCTTCCATGACACCAAAACACCCACCTTACCATGGCTGATTGTCTTTGCGGCCGAGCTCGCCCTTTCATTCCAATGGCTTCTAAGCCAGGCCTTTTATTGGAGGCCCGTCTCTCGAACTGTGTTTCCCGAGAGGTTGTCGGAAGATGACAAACTTCCTGCAGTCGACGTGTTCATTTGCACCGCTGATCCGGAGAAGGAGCCACCAGTGGAGGTGATGAACACTGTAATATCAGCCATGGCCCTCGACTATCCACCCGAGAAGCTTCATGTGTATTTGTCAGATGATGGCGGTGCTGATGTCACTCTGCATAGTATGAGAGAGGCTTGGACGTTTGTAAAGCGGTGGATACCGTTTTGTAAGAGGTATAAGATCAAGTGCAGGTCTCCTAAAGCCTATTTCTCAGCAGTAGAGGATGAGAATGAAGATGGTAATACTGATTTCATACAAGAGAGACAAATTGTTGAGGTATTAAACATGACAAATAGTTCATACAGACATGCACTTTGGTTTGGTGAATATTAGAACTAATAGGGTTGCTTAATTCGGTTGCAGGAAAAGTACGAGGTGTTTAAGGAAAGAGTGAGAGAATATTCAAGACATGGTGACACTGGGAGCAGTAAGCGTCGAGATCATCCTGCAGTGATTGAGGTATCGTCATAATATAGGAGACCCTACTAGAGAAGCAATAATATTAGCATTCAGCTATACAGAGTTTAAGATTAATGCATGCACCTATGACCTATTGACATCTTTAATTTGTCAATTGTCATTACCATATTTTAGATATATAGTATACAAAAAATGACAGAAAATTTTCAACATACATGTGTCTAAGAATTTCGTTTGGGTCTTTCTCAATTTCGTTTTTGTTAACCAGCTAGAGTTTCAAAATTTTTGTCTTTTGGACAGAGAAGTTCCTTGTGTTTTTTGGTCCATCTCATTTGTAGTATTTTTTTTTCTCAAATTTTACCCATATAATACTTGATAACTTTGACAATGACACATACCTAGCTAATTATCTATCTACCATTCCAATAGTTCTGATTTCCTTCACTCTTAGACCAGAGACTTTCATAACTAACAGTGTCATCGAGTCATGCATGCATAGTGCTAATTGACAATTGAAATTGAACCGTAAAAATATCATGTCAAAGAAATAAAGAAAAGAAAAACGATGCATATCAAACATCCATGATCTGATATAATTTCGATGCGTACGTCGCGCGCAGGTGATACAAGACAGTTCTAGGAATCATGGATTCGAAGAAAATGAAGCAAAAAACATGCCTCTCCTTGTTTATGTTTCTCGCGAGAAAAGACCATCTCACGCCCATCACTTCAAGGCTGGAGCTCTCAATGTTCTTGTATGCACATCTCTCCCCTCTTATATAGTTACATATATCTTATTTATGTTCATTTCCTTGCTTGACATGAACGGCAAACACAATATTTGCAGCTTAGGGTCTCTGGTGTGATCAGTAATTCCCCTTTCATATTAGGCCTTGATTGTGACATGTTTTGCAATGATCCAAGTTCGGCACGGCAAGCAATGTGCTTCCACCTTGATCCCAAGCTCTCACCCTCGCTAGCACTAGTTCAGTTCCCTCAGAAGTTCCACAACATCAGTAAGAATGACATCTACGACAGTCAGTTGAGATCGACATTTACGGTACGATACTGTTGTACTTTCAAAACCCTAGATATCTAATCAAATCATCCAAAACCCTAGATATCTTCTCTGACGAGCAAGTTGGTGTTGAACGTTTAGGTGCTATGGCAAGGTTTTGATGGACTTCAAGGACCATGCGTGTCTGGTACTGGCTATTATATCAAGAGGTTGTCCTTGTATGGAAGATCCCTAAAGGATGGTATGTATATGAATGGATAGTGTAGTAATCACACCATTCTTTTCGTGGTGAATCACCAAACCGTGTTGTCACTTTCGCTATAGTACTCACTTTGCTTTGCTTGACAAAATTTTTTGTAGATCAAAAGGATCTTATGGAACTTAGACAATCGTTTGGTTCATCAAATGAGTTCGTGAAATCCCTGGATGGAATCTACAAGCCTGATATGAAAATGGCACGGTTAGCTGAGACCCAACAGCAACTAGCCTCTTGTACCTATGAAGATGGCACCAAATGGGGTGAAGAGGCAAGTATATATAAAAACTGATGAAAGCTAAGGAAACCTAGCTTATTCAATCAAGAAAGTATAATTAACAGACTGTTTTCTCTAATCTATGGCAGGCTGGTTACTTATACGCGTCTGTAGTGGAAGATTATTTCACAGGGTTTGCTAGCTTGCATTGCAAGGGTTGGAATTCAGTGTATTGCGATCCACCAAGGCCTCAGTTCTTGGGCAGTGGCACTACTAATTTGAATGACTTTTTGGTCCAAGGGACAAGATGGAGTTCTGGGTTGGTTGATGTTGCTATCTCCAAATACTGCCCTCTTATATATGGCCTTTTCAAAATGTCTTTCCTTGAATGTATGTGCTATGCATGGCTAGCAATTTTTCCTATTTGCTATTTCTTCTCACTCTGGTGCCTTGCAACTATACCTCAGCTTTGCCTACTCAACGGCATTTCCTTATACCCTGAGGTAAATATATATGCTACGTACCCTTTAAAATAGACACATTTATTTATAACTATCAACATTTTACCACTCGAATGTGTTCGAGCACTACTTAAGAGTTGGAACATTACTCAAGAGCAGTGCTCAAGGAGTTACAGTGGTTACATTTTAGGAGTTTTAACATGTTGATCACTTTCCTAATGTTTGCAGGTCTCAAATTCGTACTTTTGGATATTTTCTTTCGTATTCCTCTCATCTGTTTCGAGACATTTATCCGAGGTGCTCACAACAGGAGAATCATTGCAACATTGGATATACGAGCAAAGAATATGGATGATGAAAGGAGTTACATCACAGTTTTATGGTAGTCTTGATGCTTTTATGAAGAAATTTGGTTTGAGGGAAGCTAGTTTCTTCCCAACAAATAAAGTTGACGACGTTGAGCAACTCAAGCGTTACAACGCGGGGGTATTTGATTTCCAAACCTCAGCTCTGTTCCTTGTTCCAATGGCTTCACTGGTTATCTTGAACATGGCTTCCTTCTGTGTGGGCATTGCCAGAGTGGTCTTTCTGGGGGAGTCGGAGAAGTTGTTTATACAAGTCTTCATTCCATTTTATGCAGTGGTGGTTAATTACCCTATTATTGAAGGAATGCTAATAAGGAAAGACAAAGGTCGCATACCAGCATCAATCACCCTATTGTCTGCAACAGCTTCCATCATTTTCTGCGTTTTGGGTTCAATTATTTTCATGTAGCTAGCAAGTTATGTATTTTTTTCATTACCAATTTATTTGCTATATTCACTGTCACGAAGAGTTCGTTTAAAATATAAAGACATCAGGCTTACTAGTACTCTTGCATGTTCCATTAATTTTTATGCATTCAACTTTTGTGGATTTTTTAGACGTCGTACGTTAGCCGGATTACATAGCGAGGTGTTGCATATGTTTAAACCTCTTTTGTAAACTAGCAAAGCTAAATTACACACAACACTTGTCATGATTAGATGATGTTCATTATCATAGCTCGCCCTACCTAAATCACACAAAGAGTTTCTAAAATATATATGTTCGCCACTCAATGCAAGAAGGTCGTGGCGCCCTATCAATTCGTTGAGAGTATAGAAAACAATAAATATGGCAGAATAGATTACTTTACATTGATATGCAACAATATATGCAACAATATATACATCGTAGCTTTGTACAGCAAGATTAGTCTCCAATAAGATAGGAAACTGATAGGGTAACTACAGCTAGTAATCTCTAATATATCTATTACAATATGATACAATATCTAGCACATCTATTCTAATATCCTAACAGATCAATTGTAATTAAATGGCAAAATACACTTTCCAACACTCCCCCTCAAGTTGGAGAGTGAATGTCAATAACTCCTAACTTGCATACAAGTGACTTGAATCTCTCTTTGCCCAAAGGTTTAGTGAACACATCTGCCAATTGTTTTGAAGAGATAACAAATCGAGTAACAACTTGGCCTTGTAGAATCTTATCTCGAATAAAATGGCAATCCATTTCGATATGCCTTGTTCGTTCATGAAACACCGGATTTGCAGCTATATGCAAGGCTGCTTGATTATCACAATGTAAAACAGCAGGACCCAAAATAGGCATGTGTAAATCTTTCAATAAATATCGCAACCAAGTAAGTTCACAACATGTACCTGCCATAGCTCTATATTCGGCCTCTGCACTTGATAGAGAAACTGTTTTCTGCCTCTTTGTCCTCCATGAAATCAGGGAATTACCCAAGAACACACAATAACCAGTAGTAGAATGCCGAGTAATGGGGCAACCCGCCCAATCAGAATCACAAAAAGCTCTCAAATTTAAAGAATTATTAGCTTGAAGAAGGAGACCTTGTCCTGGAGCAGATTTCAAATATCGAACTACCCGAAGGGCTGCTGCCATGTGTTGTTGACGAGGTTCGTGCATAAATCGACTCAGAACATGCACTGAATATGTGATGTCGGGTCTAGTGATTGTCAAGTAAATCAATCGGCCAACTAGACGTCGATATGCTGCTGCATCTTTGAGTGGTTCTCCTTTGTTTGAAAGCTTGCACTCTTCCATGGGAAAATCAATTGGCTTAGCACCCAAATAACCATTGTCTTTAATGATTTCCAAGGCATATTTACGTTGGGATATATAAATCCCTTTCTTGGAACGAGCTATCTCAATACCTAGGAAAAATTTCAAATCACCAAGATCCTTGATACGAAAACGAGTATGAAGAGACTGCTTTAAAGCATTAATAGACTCAATATTGTTTCCTGTGATCAAAATATCGTCCATATATATCAATAAGACAGTGAGAGATGTACCATCTTTTCGAACAAATAAGGAATAATCGGCTCTGGATTGACTGAAACCAGCTGCAAGAACAACCTCTGTGAACTTAGAAAACCACTGTCAAGAGGCTTGTTTAAGGCCATACAACGACTTGTGAAGGCGACACACAAGGTTCTCCCCCTGTCGCCGAAGTTCAGGAGGAGGGGACATATATATTTCTTCTAACAAATCACCATTTAAGAAAACATTATTAACATCTAATTGATGCAAAGACCAATTCTGACTAGCAGCAATAGCAAGAAGGAAGCGGACAGTTACCATTTTGGCAGTAGGGGAAAAAATGTCATGATAATCGATACCAGCAGCCTGAGTGAAACCTTGAGCAACAAGGCGAGCTTTATAGCGCTCAACAGAACCATCAGCTTTGCGCTTGATCCGGTAAACCCACTTACAACTAATTGGACGTTTTCCAGGAGGCAAAGGAACAAGACTCCATGTCTGATTGTCAGAAAGAGCTTGAAGCTCAGAATTCATAGCCTCCTGCCATTTTGGATCGGCTGCAGCAACATCATAAGATTCTGGTTCTTCATCCCGGCTCACATTAGCAACATAATTGAAATGTGCAGGTGAATACCGATCATAGGACAAATAATTACAGAGAGGATACCTCGTACCTGGTGGAGGACTTGGAGAGGCAGATGAATGGTGGTGTGGAGGCAGAATCACCTGCGAGCAGACGTAATCACGAAGGCGGACATTAGGTTCTCTTAGGCTCTGGGATCGGCGGAGGGCAGGAATGAGTTCAACATCATCGGGAAGAATTACAGGAGTGGAATCGGGAATAGGAGAATTGGGATTGGAGGGTCGATAGCTTGCGGCTGGAAAATCACAGGTGCAGCGTCGTCGCCGTGAGTCACGCCGTCGCTGTGATGGTCGCCGGCGATATCTGGGACTGAGTCAGAGACAACGCTGCCGTGTGGGACAGAAGGAGATGCAGAAGGAAGGGGGTGGATAGGAATGGGTTCGGCGGCGTCGCCGTGAGGGAGGCTGTTTCCGCCGTGATTGATCGGCCGGGAATCAGAAGAGGTCGGCAGAGATGAAGAGAGATTGGGCTGAGAACGGAGTGGAGGCATGTTGAATGAACTGAATGGATCATCATACTCAAGTGAGCAAGGAAGAGGAATGGGCTGGGCCCGTGAAACAATTTTTTCTGGGTCAGTATTTTGATGCAACGAATAATGGAAGGTATGTGATTGATGATGGAAAGTATCTTCAAGAAAAATCACATCCCGATTTGTAAATATCTTTTTGGTCTCAATATTGTATAATTTGTAAGCCTTTTGACCCATAGGATATCCAACAAAGATGCATTTATTTGCACGAGGAGCAAATTTTGATGATGGTTTGACAGAAGTTGCAAAGGCAACGCAACCAAAAACACGCATACGAGAGTAATCAGGAGGTTTGTTGTAGAGTATTTTGAATGAAGTTTTCTTTTTGAGTAACAAAGTGGGAAGACGATTAATAGTGTCGACGGCAGTGAGAACACATTCACCCCAAAAAGAAATAGGTAGATAAGATTGAAAACGGAGAGCACGAGCTGTTTCAAGAATATGTCTGTGTTTTCGCTCAACGACACCATTTTGTTGGGGTGTATAGACATAAAAATGTTAGAAAATCACTCCTTGTTCGAGGAAAAATTTTTGTAAAGAAAGGAACTCAGCACCATTGTCAGAACGAAATTGTTGGATTTTGGTGTTAAACTGAGTAGCGACATAGTTAAAAAATTGACGAAGTATTGTTTGTGTCTCACTTTTCTGACGCATCAAGAACACCCACGTAAAACGGGAAAAATCATCAACGATGGTTAAAAAATAATGAGCATCAGAATGAGAGGGAGTTTTATAACGACCCTAAATATCACAATGAATAAGGGAAAAACACTTGGAAGTTGAAATTGAGCTAGGGAAAAAAGGTTGACGAGTTTGTTTCGCCAATGGACAAACATCACATTTCTGACTAGAATCAAAAGAAAAATTAAGCTTACTGTTGGCTAAATATTGTAGACGAGAAGAAGAAGGGTGTCCCAATCGACGATGCCAAAGATCGGATGAAACGAGAAGATTGCAAGCGAAATTGGAAGAAGGAGAAGTAGAAGTCAATGTCACAAGGTAATAAAGGTCGCCACGTCGCTTACCCACACCAATCATCGTCCTCGTTGCCAAGTCCTGTAAAATACACCAAGACGGAAAAAAAGTCACTGAACAATGTAAGTCATCAATTGTCTTGCTAACAGACATAAGATCAACTCTAAAGCTCGGCACACATAGAACATTATTCAATTCGAAATCATTAATCCGAATTGAACCAGTCATAGAAATTTTGGCCTTAGCTCCACTTGATAAAGAAACTGGTGCCAATGAAAGATTTTCATCAATATTCATCAATAAATTAGGAGAAGAAGTGATGTGATGGGTCGCTCCACTATCAATAATCCAGCGATGGGGAGTAACCGGTAACAAACTCGAGGAAGAATGCGGTAAACTTGTATCACTTGCTTGAGACGAAAAAACACGCTTACTTTTGACTAGTGTCATAATTTGTAGACATTGTTCAGCGGTAAGATGAGGAGCAATTGCTTGAAGTTTGTGGATGGTGGAATGAATTGATGTCATGATAAGAACTCAAAGAGATTTTGATAATTTTAGGTCCAAGAGCGTATTGCTCTGATATCATATAGAAAACAATGATATGGCAGAATAGATTACTTTACATTGATATGCAACAATATATACATCGTAGCCTTATACAGCAAGATTAGTCTCCAACTGTTTACGCCTAAATTAATATTTTACTGGACAGTAAATGTCTATGTAAATATTAATTATTTCTTGGACCATGTCATACCGGCGAGATGGAGTTTCTCTAAGTTTACAAGTGATAGTCCGCGTAGGCAATGAACGCACGCGAGCCAAGTTAGACTTCACTTAGCTCGAGGCGAACTGGACTTCACTTAGCTCACGCGCGGAATGGACATAGGCGGACTACGCAGTTCGCGTGGAACACTTGGCTCGCGCGCGGAATGCCTTCGCGCGGAATTACTATTTGCCAGTCCGCGTAGGCGAGGCGAGATGGACTCTTCGCGAGGCGAGGCGGAAATGTATTTCGCGAGGCGAGGCGAGATGGCTCCGCGGAGGCGAGGCGATCTGGCGAACTGGCTCGCGTAGAAGACTTCGCGAGGAAGGAACATGCGGAGTCCGCGCGCACCACGACAAACGTTGAAGACTTTTACAAGTCTTTGACATGCTTCGGGCCAATCCATGTGGCCCATTAAATATAAAAAGTCATTTTAAGGCTCGCGAGCTGCAATAGCCTGTGAAATGGACGCGAGCTACAGAAGCACGCGAGATAGCACCCTGTAGCAGCCCGCGAGATGAGGATGCTCCTAATTCCAGTTCGCATAGGAGTCTACAGTTGGTAGCGCGGAATGGAGTGTGCGAACTGGACATGTGTCACAAGATGGTTGGTTCGCATGGACGGAGCAGTGTCCTTGTGCGAATAGGGTTTCAGAGTCCGACTTGGATTCTAATTATACTCTTATTATGCCGCAAGTCGAACTACTATATAAGGGGGCTCGAACCCTAACAGGCGCTCTCTCTCAAATCAATACAAACAACAAACACAATACAACTGAAACCCAGTTACCCTTCGAGCCTTCCTCGAAACCCTAACCCTAAGCGCCGCCACCTAGGTTTCTTTTTCAGAACCCTCCGGACTCTACCCCTTTCAGCTTCTCTCTGAACTCCCTATAATTGCTCTGCTCGCGCCGCCGTGAGTATCGATCGCTTGTGCTTGTAAATCCTCCTCCGATGTGGCACCTGTAACCCTTTTTGCCTGATCAAGAAGTCAAGCGCACCCCCATCAACCTTTTCCTCGTCCGCGAGGTGGCACGCCCGTAACTCTCCCCATCTCTTTGTTCGCTAGTTACCTCTGCTCCGCGCGCTGGGAATCGTGTCCAAAACACCAACAAGATAGGAAACTAATAGGGTAACTACAGCTAGTAATCTCTAATATATCTATTACAATATGATACAATATCTAGCACATCTATTCTAATATCCTAACAGATCAATTGTAATTAAATGACAAAATACATTTTCCAACATAGAGAACCTAAATTATCTTATCCCTTTACCTTGCTGGCCTGAGTGGCCTCTAAACCTTTCCCAACCCAACGATTTTTCTGAAACTCTCCGCTTTACATTCACTACTGATCAGATTGACTAATGCTAATCAGGTCAGCCTGTAATGGCTGAAACATCCAAACACATAAACAAGATAATATCCTCTAACCTCAAATAATGCAAGTAATTGTTAATTGTGTTCTGGAAAACTAGCTAGCTTCAACGATTACTACTTGCTTCGCTAGCAAATTGACACGTCTAAAAGCATCAGGTTTGGGCAACACGCATGCATGAATAATAATCATACTAATATTTAGAAGAAGATGTCATGCCGCATCAGCAGTCGTCTTTGTTGACTTCCACGACCGACAAATATCACTATATATTTCCGCTGACTGTCTAGCTCGTCTCAGGCAAACAAGACAATCTCTAGCTGACAAGGAACGAGTGGAGAGGAGAGGCAGTCATCAACTCATCATAACCAAGCTCATAACCACACTCGAAAATATAGTTAGAGAAGCTGTTATGGATCAGAGCTCTAATCTTCCTATGCATCTCTGCCATGTTAACAAGCTCACAATCTTCATTAACCGAACGTATACAGTCATACACTCCGTGGCTTTATCATTCCTGCTTTACTATAGAGCCTCTTTCTTCTCTTTCTTCCATGACACCGGAACACCCATCTTACCATGGCTGATTGTCTTCGCGGCCGAGCTCGCACTCTCCTTCGAATGGCTTGTATCAGAGGCATTTCGCTGGAGGCCCGTCTCTCGAACTGTGTTTCCCGAGAGGTTGCCGGAAGATGACAAACTTCCTTCAGTAGACGTGTTCATTTGCACCGCTGATCCGGAGAAGGAGCCAGTCTTGCAGGTGATGAACACTGTAATATCAGCCATGGCACTTGACTATCCACCGGAGAAGCTTCACGTGTATTTGTCAGATGATGGCGGTGCTGATGTGACTCTGAATGGTATGAGAGAGGCGTGGACGTTTGCAAAGCGGTGGATTCCATTTTGTAAGAGGTATAAGATCAAGTGCAGGTCTCCTAAAGCCTATTTCTCAGCAGCAGAGGATGAGAATGAAGATGGTAATTTGGGAGACACTGATTTCATACAAGAGAGACAAATTGTTCAGGTAATAAACATGACACACTTAATACAGACATGCATGCACTTTATTGAATATTTGAGCTAATCCTAATAATATGGTTGCGTAATTTGGTTGCAGGAAAACTATGAGGTGTTTCAGGAAAGAGTGAGAGAATATGCAAAACATGGTGACACTGGGAGCAGTAAGCGTCGAGATCATTCTGCAGTGATTGAGGTACACTTACAAGAGAGAAGCAATAACATAAACATTTGGCCTACAAAGTTTAACATTTTTAATGTACCTATAGATATCTTTAATTTGTCATTACTATTTATTACCACTGCAACAAATGACGGAACTTTATCAACGTATATTTATCTTACTCACGTTTATAAATTCTTTTAATTCCAATTTCAAGACATCCATGACATGATATACATGCTCTTTCGATATATGTGTGGCACGCAGGTGATACAAGAGAGTTCTAGGAATCATGGATTAGAAGAAAATGAGGCAAAAAACATGCCTCTCCTTGTTTATGTTTCTCGTGAGAAAAGACCTTCTCATGCCACTCATTTCAAGGCCGGAGCTCTCAATGTTCTTGTAAGCACATCTCTACTACTCTTACATATAACATATAAGTATATATGTTTCTCCCTGCTTGATAAGTTATTGATATGAACGGAAAACACAACTTGCAGCTTCGGGTCTCTGGTGTGTTAAGTAATTCCCCCTTCATATTAGGCCTTGATTGTGACATGTATTGCAATGATCCAAGTTCGGCACGTCAAGCAATGTGTTTCCTCCTTGATCCCAAGCTCTCACCCTCGCTAGCATTTGTTCAATTTCCTCAGAAGTTCCACAACGTCAGTAAGAAGGACATCTACGACAGTCAGTTGAGATCGATTTTTTCGGTACGGATCGATATCCATGTATTATCTATCAAATGGCCCAATAAACAGATATCTTTTCATCTTTGACTAGCTAAGTAGCTAGTAATAACTTGGTGCTAAACGTTTAGGTGCAATGGCAAGGTGTTGATGGACTTCAAGGGCCAGGAGTGTGCGGTTCTGGCTATTACCTCAAGAGGTTGTCCTTATATGGAAGATCCCTAAATGATGGTATGTGTATTAAGGGATTGTGTACTAATCAGTCATTCTATATCCTTGTTGTATGTAATCGTAATGTGAAGTTTTTCCAATATCGTACTAACAATGTGAACTTTGTTCTTCTTGACCATATTTTGTGCATGTAGATCATAAGGATCTGATGGAACTTAGACAATCTTTTGGTCCATCAAATGAGTTCGTAAAATCCCTGCTTGGAAACAATAAGCCTGATATGCAAATGGCGCAGCTATCTGAGACCCAACAACTAGCCTCTTGTACCTATGAAGATGGCACCAAATGGGGTGAAGAGGTAAGTATAACAACTGATGAAAGCTAAAAAACCTAGCTTGTTGATCAATCAAGGAGGTATAATTAACAGACTGTTTTCTCTAATCTATGGCATGCAGGCTGGTTTCTTATACGCGACTGTAGCGGAAGATTATTTCACCGGGTTCGCTAGCTTGCATTGCAAGGGTTGGAATTCAGTGTATTGCGATCCAAAAAGGGCTCAGTTCTTGGGCAGTGGCATCACTAATTTGAATGAATATTTGGTTCATGTGAGAAGATGGACTTCTGGGGTGGTTGATATTGCTTTCTCCAAATACAGCCCTCTTATATATGGCATATCTAAACTCTCTTTCCTTCAATATATGTGCTATGCATCGCCCTTAATTTCCCCTATTTGCCAGTTCTTTTCACTCTGGTGCCTTGCAACTATACCTCAGCTTTGCCTACTCAATGGCATTTCCCTGTACCCTGAGGTAAATATATACGATCTTTATGAAGAGGACCCTCTAAAAATATATACTTGAAACGACATTCTAACATGTGTTGATCACTTTCCTATTGTTTCTGCAGGTATCAAGTTCTTATTTCTGGATATTTACATTTGTATTCCTCTCCATTGTTTCGAGACATTTATACGAGGTCATCACCACTGGAGCATCATTACAAAATTGGATATATGAGCAAAGAATATGGATGATGACTGCAGTTACATGTCACTTATATGGTAGTCTTGATGCTTTTATGAAGAAGTTGGGTTTGAGTGAAGTTAGTTTCACCCTAACAAATAAAGTTGATGACGATGAGCAACTAAAGCGTTACAACGCTGGGATATTTGATTTCCAAACTTCAGCAGTGTTTCTTGTTCCATTGGCTTCGCTGGTTATCTTGAACATGGCTTCCTTCTCTGTGGGCATTGCCAGAGTGGTCTTTCTGGGGGAGTTGGAGAAGTTGTTTATTCAAGTCTTCATAGCATTTTATGTGGTGGTACTGAATTACCCTATTATAGAAGGAATGCTAATAAGGAAAGACAATGGTTGCATTCCACCATCAGTCACCGTATTGTCTGCAACAGCTTCCATCATTTTCTGCCTTTTGGGTTCAATTATTTTCATGTAGCAAGGCTTTGTTTTTGACTTTTTTCATATTGATTTTCTTTCCAGTAAAAATAGGAATATGTATATGTCATTTAACTTCAATTTTCCAGTTTTGTATGAAAATGTATTGGTGACTACAAATCAAAGTTGTTAATTAAAGTCACATGCTGGCATTATATATGGCCATCTTCTTCCGTCTCAGTTGACGGATGAAATTTTTAGATGTTATGGGAGGACCACGTGGCAGTATGACGTGGTCTTACATTTCAATCAAATATTGACACATGATTTATTACAATTAAAATATAAATTAAGGTTTTCTATTTTTTGTGAAATGACCTTCATGGGTCTTTGTTGAGTTTGGACTATGATTTAGGGTTTAGGGTTTAGGGGTTAGGGTTTTGGGTCTAAGATTTAGAGTTTAGGGTTTAAGGTTTAGAGTTCAGAGTTTAGGGTTTAAAAAACAACAACAAACCCAAAATTGTCTTTAACAAAATAGCTGATGTAATTTACCCTTAACAAAATCCATGTGTCAATATTTGATTGGAATGTAGGATCACATCATATTGCCACGTGGTCCTCATGTAGCGCTGAAAAATTTCTCGTTGTATTCTGGCGTTATATATGACAAAAGATACCTAGTGTCCTGATTTTTAGCGGTTTTTGACACTTATTACAAGCTGGTTTTTTTGGTCCAATTCCGGTCCCACGGTTCCGAACAGTCTTAGATTTTTCCTTTAAAAACAAAAGAGTAAGAGAGAAATGAAAAATTTAGCAATTCGTAATTCCAAAAAAAAAAAAAATTTAGCAATTCGTGGAGATTTCCAAATCGGTTTGTTAGTCCGCGATTAGAGAGAAATGAGTTTGGTCATTCGGCAGAGAGTGATATTTCGGCTTTCGGCCGAGTGAGTGGAGGCACTCAATCATTTGACCGAGAATGTGAAGAATGAAGTTGTGCGGCCGAAATGAGGGAAATGGCTAGAGAGAGAGACGTTGGACCATATGACCGAGATAAGGTGCCCAAATTCTAAATATCCTATGTCATATGACCCAAAGTCAAAATATTCTTAGGTGTATTTCGGCCATCCGGCCGAAAATGAAGGTTGTTAAGGTCACATGGCTGAGGCGAAGGTGTTCACTCGGCCATATGACCGGGAATATGTAGTTCGGTCATACGACCGAAATAGAGATGTCGTTCGAACAAGGTGGTGGCTTTATCTCAAGTTAGCATCAATCCATTTGGAAAATTTTAGCGAGATGGACTAAAGCACAATTGGGTCAAAAGAGAGATTGCGAGTAGTCGGTCGAGCTTGAACTACAACCTCGATCGGCCGAGAACTCATTTAGGGAAGTAATCTCTATAAGGAAAGGCTCCAATCAAGTTGAAGATTTCAGCCGCGAGATTTCAATCAGATCAGGGTAATCATGTACGAATCAATCCAAAAAGGAAATCGAATCCCTCCGTGATGATCTCATAACTTAGAAAGCAAGTAGCTAGGTTAATCTTGTCTGTATATCTAACTCATTTGTAAAAGGTCCTACACCACACAAACAAATCAACATACAACTTTTCATACAAACTTATCTCTCTATTGCATAGGTATTCTACCATTCCATTCAACTTCAAACCCAATTTCATTTCTTAGCTTTATTTTCGATTCAGTTCTTTACGTTCTTGCACCTTAATTTTCTTGTTTCTTTATATTCTTGCACTTTAGATTTCTTGTTCTTTACTTTACATGCACGTATTTTACTTATCACACCTAGGAGTAGTTGTAACGTAGAACTCTCGTCCATTGATCTCTTTCGGCCAGTCTGGATTGGGTCGATGCGATTCGTTGTTCACACTACAAAAAAGAATTCAGTTAGCCACCCCAAATTGCCACGGTGCGGATTTGCCGTCGCCATTGATCTAAGTTTAACGACGGCAACGCTTCGGTTGCTAAATTAAAACCATTTTGCTACGGCAACTTTGCGCCGTGGCAAAAAAAAATTAAGAAAATTGATGTTTTGCGACGGCAATTTGCGCCGTGGCAAAAAATTTAAGTTCTGCGACGGCGGAAAGAAGCTGTGGCATACTTTTTCCTAATTTTTTTTTAAATGTTAACTTGAAAATAAGATTATGCTTCCATAAGGGAGCCCCATCACGGGGACATAAATGTCCCAAAATTTGTATATGGGTTTATACATCTCGTCCCCACGAGCGTGTGAGCGTTGACAGATCAAGAAATTAATTTGTGAGGAAGTAGACACAAGCATTTTTGTTTGACGGTTATTCAGTGTTTCGAGTTGACCGCGTCGATCGAGACCAAAATAATGACAAAAACATGTAATTTTTTTACCATAGTCATATTTTCTTATAATGATCAAATCCAACGGTCGAATTTGTCAAATTATTTGTGCTCCACCTTGTTCGTTTTGAAAGGTATGTTTTCCCCTATAACGAATAAACATGTTATACAACACTAGTAGGCATAGAAGGATTTTGAGTGATACCAATAATAAAAATTTAAAATTGATGAATTTGACATCACCCATTTATTTAACACATATTAATAAGTTCTATGTAGAAAAATGAAAACAATCGGCCTTTGTTTTCATATCGGTCAAATTGGTCAACCTAAATTTGTTTATGCTTCACTAAGAGGAGCCCTATCACGGGAATATAAACTTCCCAAAA
Source organism: Fragaria iinumae (assembly GCA_009720345.1). Taxonomy (NCBI): domain Eukaryota; kingdom Viridiplantae; phylum Streptophyta; class Magnoliopsida; order Rosales; family Rosaceae; genus Fragaria; species Fragaria iinumae. The sequence continues at coordinate 13,775,023 of CM019120.1, forward strand.
TTTTTATATGGATTGACACATCTCGTCTTCATGAGAGCGTGAGCACCGACGGATCAAGAAAATAACTTGTAAGGAAGCAGAAACGAGTTTTTTAGTTTGACGGTTATTCAATGTTTTGAGTTAACCGCGTCGATCGAGACGAAAACAATGACAAAAACATGTAATTTTTTTACCATAGTCATATTTCCTTATAATGATAAAATCCAACGGTCGGATTTGTCAAATTATTTGTGCTCCATCTGGTTCGTTTTGAAAGGTATGCTTTCCCTTGTAACCAATAAGCATGTTATACAACACTAGTGAGCATAAAATGCTTTTGAGTGATGCCAATAATAAAAATTGAAAAATTTATGAATTTGACATCACCCATTTATTTAATACATATTAATAGATGTTGTGGAAAAAAAAAATGAACCCGAACGGTCTTTGTTTTCATATCGGTCAATCAGGTCAACGTAATATGTACTTATGTTTCTCCAAAGGAAGCCCTATCACAAAAATATAATATCCCGAAATTTTTACATCGATCGATACATCTTGTGCTCGCAAGTGCCTGAGAATTTTTGTAAAATTTTTCGATGTCCCAAGCTATTAAGGAGAAACCCTTCTAATGAGGACCCTTAAGTTGATAACTTTTCGGCTTATCCCACTTTTCGATCTTATATTCACATCTTGACCATTCAGTTTATAGGTATTTATAAGTAAATCATTTCTGCAAATTTTCAGCCATATTGAAAATCGTTAAGACATTTATAAGTGTGATTTACCAATTATGAACTTGAACGGTTCATGTTTGACAGATTTGGTTCATCCATTCATTTGATCTAGTTTGTTACCTTAACAATCACCAATTTGGCTGAAAATTTGTAGGGTTGATCTACACATATAGACCTAAAAACTGAACGGACGAGATGTCAAGATGTGATCGAAAAATAGGTCTTTTAAACCATAAACCGAAAAGTCCTCAACTAGTTCTCAACTTAAGGGTCCTCACTAGAAGGGCTCCCAGCTATTAATTACGATTTTCTAAAGTTCTGAATATATCAAATTAGAAATATCATTAAAAAATAATTAGAATTTTAAAATAAGGCGATCTTGGTCATTCATCTCTACACCGCTTCATCTTGAACGTTAATAATCTTGAGGGAAAATGCGTCATTTGAAGCGCGTACGTATAAATGGAATGCTAGGAAACCCTAGCACCCTAAAAACTCTATTCTCTCCCTAGCCGTGCAACCATCTATCTTTCCCCCCATATCTCTAAACTCTCTTCTCTCCCTTACACTGCCAGCGCCGGAAACACTATGTCCGGCCACCGTCTCTAGACGCCACCCATACCAAACGACGACTCTCTTAACACTAATCAAAGCCTGACTTGGTTTGGCGGTGAAAACACCTCTAGCCACCGCATGCAACCACCCGAGCACAGCTACCTTCCACTGTAGGATCTGCCGAGCTCGATCCGCCGTTTCCGGCCACCCCTAAGCCTCACGGCCACCATGGGTGAGATCAACTTCCCTTCCACTACCAAATCACCATGGTCTGAGCCTTAAACACCTAGAACATCGGTTATGATGTACATGTGTTTGATTTGAGGAGTTTTGGTGAGCGTAGATGAGCTATGTAGGGGAGGAAAGCGACGACGATATGTCGGAGGAGGCTGAGCCGGAACTGGTTTGGCGGCAGGAAACGCCTCTTCCACTCTAGGATCTGCCGATCTCGATCCGCCATTTCCACTACCAAATCCCCATGGTCTGAGTCTCCAATACCTTGGATCACCTCAGCTTTGCCATGAGCTCCGCCAGCCTAAGCTACTCGCCTGGTAACCCCTATTCCTCTTGTAAGTTATATATGGGATGGTAAAATAGCCTACATTTTCCTTTTTTATGAATCAGATTCTAATCGATTCGTTTCCACAGATACATGGACTTCAAGGTAAGTTCCAACGCTCTTTGCTCTTTTCACTTTCACTTATCCTCGTTCTTCATTTTTTTCATATCATGAAGTTAGCACTGGGCATTATCTTTAACTTAGATTGTAATCTTTTCATAATTGTTTTAATGTTGGAAAAAGTCTATTATCAATTATGTTTTGGAATGGAAGTGCATTGGTGTTGTTTTCAGAATTTTTTTTCCTCAGTAGGGTTCAAACATCAAATAGACTTCCTTTTTTCTTTTTGTGGGTATATATTATGGATTGATATAGGCCAACCCAGATAAATATTGTCAGTAGACTTTTGCCTTAGGAATTCAATTGTTGTAAAGTTTGGTGTCTATTAAGTAACATGTTATGATGGCGATATGTTCTCAATTGTTTTTATTCCTAATTTTCAATTGAAGTTTGATGGATTTTTTTTTATCATTTATGGTTTAGTCAATTAATCAGGAGTACTAATCATATATACATGGATGTTGTGTTCTAATTTATGTAATAGTGTTGTATCTAGTTTTCAAGAGAACAAAAGGTGTATTTTGTTTGGATTGCCTCTCTGTTGGTTCTGAATGTTTACAATTCTAGCTTATGTTTATATTTCTTGGAAAAACAGTGCAAAGTTACAGGTAAATTTTTAAGAATATACATACAGATGGCAGTTGCATTCTATGACATCAACTCGGTTGCTAGCCTCAAGAAATTGGCCAGTACTTGCTCACTCACAGCTACATCATTGGGTATCAGGCATCAAAGGATGATATCACTGTGCATGCTGCTCGTTCCAAGCCCCCATCATCTGAATACGTGAATGCATCTCGGTGGTACAAGCACGTTGCTGCCATTTTTAGGATTTCATAAGTTTTCTGCTTTGATTCCTTTCATTGCTTTTATTTATCAATGTCTTGTAAGGTTCTAAGATGTCGATTGAATGGTATCTGATATTGTAGGGGTATTTTGGAGAAGACTAGGTGTCAGAATTGAGGGATGTGCTCCCATCAACCATCACAAGGGAAGCACGCAGTTGCCACACCTCCCGCTGGTGATTCAAAGGCAAGTTGTAACGCCCCGTACTCAATTGTACTTATTTACTGGGTATTCTACGAGTTACTGAGGAGTTTAACCGTACTCGGTAACCTAGTAAGTTAACGCTAGAGTTTATTTTTTGAGTATTTCTCGAAAAGTCAAATTCTTCTTTTAAGGCCCCGATATTGTAGTACGCTTCGACATGAGTTCACCGGTGCCTTCGGATTATTTGTCGGAGTTTCGTACTGTTTTCTACGATTTACCGAAGGTTTGATAAAGAAATTACTTTTCTGAAATTAGAATATAACTTTTATTCTGGGCCGTCAGATCAACTAGGGTTTTGATCTAGACCATTGGTTTAAGGGTAAAAGAAAGAGAAGAGGTTGAGTTGGTCAAAAACTGAGTTTGGGCATTGACCCGAGTCTCTCTCTCTCCTCTCACGTCCCTCACTTCCTCCGTCGTCGCCGCGCTGGAGCGACACCGTCCGGCCACCTCCCACCGCGAAACCACCACCATGTTGGACCATAATATACACATATTTATATTCCCCTAAACATTGACTTTAACTTGTTTTCGAGTTCATTTAGCTATCATTAAATCATTTGTTTAATTGTCTAGGAATATTGCAAGAGTGAAGGAAACATGCATTTTTGGCTTAGAAGTGGAGAATTGGAGATAGGAAGAATGACAATCAATGGTGGAGCAAAAATGTAAATTCCGGATTTCGGCGAACCACCATTATTGACGGCACAAGTGACGGCGCACCACCACTTTGGGTGGTGCCATAACTTTTCCGGTCATCATAAAAGAGGAGCAAGGAGAAGAATGGTGATTGAGTAACAACTTGAAATCCATGCTATTATCCTTTGGATGATAGGTATCACCATGCACACATGCTTCTCATGTTTGTCCACTTGATTTGGGTGACTCAAAAGCATCTCTACACATTTTATCTTCTTGTTCCCAATGCATTTGTTTACGCCTGAATTAATATTTTACTGGACAGTAAATGTCAATGTAAATATTAATTATTTCTTGAACCATGTCATACCGGCGAGATAGAGTTTCTCTAAGTTTACAAGTGATAGCTCGCCAGTGAGACTACGCGAGCCAAGTTAGCCTTCGCGCGGAATGGACATAGGCGGACTACGCAGTTCGCGTAGAACACTTAGCTAGCGCGCGGAATGCCTTCGCGCGGAATTACTATTTGCCAGTCCGCGAGGCGAGGCGAGATTGCCAGTCCGCATAGGCGAGGCGAGATGGACTCTCCGCGTAGGAGAAGCAAGGCGCGTTCCCAAACACTAGCTCGCGTAGAAGACTTCGCGAGGAAGCGACATGCGGAGTCCGCGCGCACCACGATAAACGTTGAAGACTTTTACAAGTCTTTGACATGCTTCGGGCCAACCCCTGTGGCCCATTAAATATAAAAAGCCCTTCTAAGGCTCGCGAGCTGCAATAACCCGCGAAATGGACGTGAGCTACAGAAGCACGCGAGATAACACACTTTTGCAGCCTGCAAGGTGAGGATGCTCCTAATTCCAGTTCGCATAGGAGTCTACAGTTGGCAGCACGGAAGCAATGCCCTATGCGCGGAATGAAGCATGCGAACTGGACAGATGTCACCAATCGGTTGGTCTGCATGGAGTAAACCTTGTCCTTGTCAATTAGGGTTCCAGAGCCCTACTTGGATTCGAAGTTAACTCCCTTCCGCTGGGGAGCAAACCACTATATATACACCTCTCAAATCAGTACAGAGACACAACTTTACAACAACAACTCTCAAATCAATACAAACAAACAAACACAACTGAAACCCAGTTCCCTTCGAGCCCCTCGAAACCCTAACCCTAAGCGCCGCCGCCTAGGTCTTTCTCCAGAGCTCTCCGGACTCTGCATCCCCGCTTCTCTCTGAACTCCCTGTGATTGCTCTGCTCGCGCCGCCGTGAGTAGCGACTCGCTTGTGCTCGTAAATCCTCCTCTGAGGTGGCACCTGTGACCCCCCTTTCTGCCTGATCAAGAAGTCAAGCGCACCCCCCATCAACTTTTTCCTCGTCCGCGAGGTGGCACGCCCGCAACACTCCCCTCTCTTTGTCTGCTAGAAACCTCTGCTCCGCGCGCTGAGGATCGTGGCCAAAACAACATTTAGAAAAGCTAATTGCCCTTTTACTCTCTTTTTAGTCATATTTTCCTACTCTACTCTCTCATAACTCATCATTATGTACTTCTTTCTCTTCTCTAACACTTCATCTCCCTTTATTGACTTTTGTTACTCTATCTTTTCCTTTCTCTTGCTCCATCCCGATGGAACAAAGAGGAGTGCTCCATTTCTCTCTTTTTCTCTCCCACTTTCCATCATCTTTTCTCTTTATATATACACCATCCACCCATTCACCACTTGACCACCTTTTTCTCTCTTTTCCACCACAAACCTCCGTCTCTTTCTCCCAAAATCCAAACCTATCTTCTTCCTCTTCCACTTCCAAACTCTATCTCCTCCATCACCACCACCATCTCTAAGCCCAAACCTCCATTAACACCACCACTACTACACCATTTCTCCACTCTCTATCCTATATCATTTTCTCCATCCACTCCATCTATTCACACAAAGCATAGATCTAGCTTCACTACCTTTCATCATCAAGTATTCAAGAGCAAGAAGGAGAGGGAATCACCACCATCACCACCACCACCAAGACGTGAGCTTGGGGACAAATCGACACACCACTAAGCTAACTCTCTCCCTTAAACTCTAGATCTATTTTGATGTTTGATTTGATTATGGAGTTTGTTTATGTAATTATGAGTGAGTAGTACTGTTTCGGTGTGATTGCTGAGGGGATAAATCACACAGAATGCGGGAACACCATCTTCAAGACCCATAACCTGTCAATCATGAATAAAAGGCGTCAGAGGGAAGACCGGGTTTACCGGCCTTCGACCCTCCGATGCCTAAGTCAGCCATATGTGAGTAGAAATGAGGTGTGAATAGGGTGGAGATGGAGTATCCCCAAATGAGGGGTGGAGAGTGGTATTTATAGAGATAGGGTGAATACACCTTAAAAATACCACTTTGCCCTTATTAGAAAGTGTATTACCATTATGCCCTTAAGAGATAGTGTAGGTTTCTTGGGCTTAGTTAAGGCCCAAGCCCATTTTATGCGGTAATACGTGTCTTCTTAGGCGAGTATGACCGATGTTCTACGATGTACTAACAAGTACTTTGTTGGGGTTAGGATTGAAAACCCTAAGCAATCTTGTATGGATTGATGCAATTTATGATTTGATGCAATTTTAGTTAACATTCCTACATGCTAGTTCAAGAGTTGAATGCATATGCTTATAATTTACTACTTTAAGTATGTGTGTTTGTCATGTCATGATATGATGTTTAGAGCTTGGTAACCTTTGAATGTTAAAGCATGAAAGCACACTAGGTGTGGGGTTGTGAATTACAATCACTTAGAGATAAACTTGGTTGGTTTGCATAGTTTCTGCATCTCCAAACTTTATGCGCTTAGAGTAATGCATTAGATGCCTAACCGGATTGAAATGCATGACTTAAGTAGTTAAGTACTACACCCGAGAGGGGTTGCTTGATACCACAAAAGGAGCATGTCCCTTGTCACACCCGAGAGGGATGCAAGGAGAGAAATTGGTTGATTAGCTTAGCATCATTCATAGTGATTTGCATTAATATTTGCAAGAGAGGTTAGTGGTAGACAATTTGAATGCTAACACCATTCATTAGACCACTAGTTTAGTTTAGAGTAATTTAGTTTACATTTGAGCATTTAGTTTAGTTTAGTTAACTACTTTAAAAACTCAAAATCAAATCACTACTCCATGTTGCACATACTCACCATGAGCCTAGATTTTCTTGTGTGTTTAGGTTTGTGATTGTACATTTGCACATTCTAACTCTCCTAAGGTTAACACCCTAGCTAGTGAAAGGAATCCAATCCTCGTGGGTTCGACAACCTTTCTTAATCCCTATACTATTACTTGTACCTCTTATACTTGAGGGTGACTTTTTGCATAACACACCAACACTACTGGAAAAAAGCACTTAGGAGACGGAATTAAAACAATTTCGTCTCCTAAGTAGCATTTAGGAGACGGAACACATTTCCGTAGCCTAAGTGGTCACTTAGGCGACAAAAAAGTCTTTCGTCTACTGAGTGTTACTTAGAAGACAGAACAATTTACTTAGGAGACGAAATTATTTTTTTTAAAATAAAAAAATAAAAATAGTAACCACTTAGGTGATAGAATTGCGTTCCGTAGCCTAAGTTCCTCTTACGAGACAGAATTTTCTACTTAGGAGACGGATTTTTTTTAAATAAAAATAAATTGAAAAAACATGAAAAACTTAGTCGACGGAATTCCATTCCGTAGCCTAAGAGGAAGTTAGAAGACGGAATGTTTTACTTAGGAGACGGAATTTTTTTTAATAAAAAATATTTAAATCACTTAGGCTACGAACTGAAAGAATTCCGTCTCCTAAGTTAAAAAAACTTTGTCGGTGAAACCTTTGAATTTTTTTCAAAAAAAATTCATCTCTCATCTCATTCAAACTAACCCTATCCAATTAAACTCAACCTCACCCTCTTTCTCTCATCTCCACCCCCTTTCATTTTTGTTTCTCAATCCCTTCTCTTCCTCTCTCCTCTCTTCTCCAGACTCCCACCTAGCTCTCTCTCTTCCTTCAATTGCCGTCTCCTCTCTCCTTCTCTTCCCTAATTTCAAACCCCTTTTCAAACTTTGACCCCAAACTAATGGCTTCAATCAAACCCTCTGTCCCCCTCAACACCGATTCCGCCCGCTGCCCCTCCGGCGTGGTCCACACATCATCATGGGTCCCATGTTTGCCGGCAAGACTACCGCTCTCCTCCGTCGGATCAAGTCTGAGGGCGTCGGCGGAAGGTGAAGTTTGAATCTTTGAGTAAAACCATGAGTAGATCAGATTAAAGTTTCCAACTTAATTTGACTCCAATTGTTTTTTAATTTCAGAAATGTGGTGATGACAAATTTGAACAAGGATAACAGATACGCGGTCGATTCGGTGGTGATTCTTGATCGGGCCAAATTTTCGTGCTGGGATTTGCCGGATCTGTTCTCGTTTAGGCTCAAATTTGAGGCCATGTTTTAATTTTTTTTGAAGAAATTTGACCATCTATATGTTGATATAGATTTTTGATGGTTTTGGGGAAGATGTGATACATCTTAGGGTTGGACTGGTTGAGTTTGGGGGCGGCGTTATGGTTTCTATTTCGATGGTGGTGGTGGTAGAGGCCGCTACGGCGGCGATGTCAATTTTTTTTTTTCAAACTTAGCGATGAAATCCAATAATTCTATCGCCTAGGGGAAAATAATTTTTTTTTGTCATTAAACAATATCCGTCGCCTATGTACTTAGGAGACGGAACAAATTCCGTCGCCTAAGTAATTCGTAGTCAACGAAATCCCTAATTTTTCGTCGTCCTGACACCTACCTCACCGCACTTAGGCGACGGATATTTCGTCACCTAAGTACTTAGAAGACGAATTTTGTTACTTAGGAGACGAAACTATTTCGTCTCCTAAGTGACTTCTTCCAGTAGTGCAAATTACTCCTCTCTTAATTCTCTACAAACTCATACCTCAGTTCGCCTAGGCATCCACTCACGAGGGAGATTGACGTCGATGGCGCGCGACAATTTTCCGGCGAACCCTTGTGATTCCGGCCACGAGCTGACGAGTGGATGGTAGGGTTAGCTTCCTCTCTTCCTTCTTCACATTCTGGTTCTTTATTTTCATCGATTTGAGTCCTTAATCGTTAATTTCGAATTCTGTCTTTTCGGGATTTTGACGAGGTTTCCGGCGATTTTTCGAGTTTCGGCAAATCCCTCCCCCATCGAGTTCTTGTCTCTGTTGCCGTACTCCACCGCCTTCATGGCGTTTGATTTTCCCTTCGTTGGCGTCGAGTCAGCCTCCTAGTGTGCGTATCCGAGTGTTGGTGTTATGAGGGAGCAGCTGCTGCTCGTATGGAGGGATGCCGTGGCTAGGGTTCTAGCTGGAGACTTCCCAACTCTTCGATCCATCTTTTGAAGGTAACCCTTTCGTTTCTAGGGTCTCTATGTTAGCTATAAACTTATGGGTCATTGTTGTTGAGTGTTGTGGAGCCTAATTGTTGATGTTTTGGTCTCGCTTGTCGAGAACTCGGTGAGTTGAAGCTATGTGGAAGCTATGACCATTTTCCGGCAAGTCACCAGAATCCGACAAACATTTCCGGCAAGTCATCGGAGTCAGGCGAGGGGCAAATCTGGCAGAAGAGGACGAGGTAATGAGCGATGTTTTCCTTTTCGTTTTATGACACTTTGGAAATAGGGAAGTACGGGTTGTAATCGGAAAGTTTACTAAGGAAAGTTTCTATTTTTGGAAACTTTCACTTTTTCGAAACTTCCCATTTATGGAAACCCTTTTGGGTGCCCTTAGTAATTTAGTGGGTTTTCCAGATTAATAGTGTTATGTATATTTGAGTCCTTGAAATTACACTAGTTTGATTAATCGAAATCGAAGTTTTCCAAAACGATCTTTTAAGCATAAAGGTTGGGTGTCATTAGTGACTCATGACTTATTAAACGACGCCCAAGGGTGTAACGGTTAGTAGAACATTTGGTGAAATGACTTAGATAGTTAAGTCAAAGATTAAATTGGAAAATTTTGAAACATCATTAGTTGACCAACCCTAAGTCAATTGGTCAAACTTGGTCAATCCTGGTCAACCTAGGAAATCCTAATCAAACTAGGAAGAAGTCGAGTCAATAATTATTTCAGAGTCTGGTTTGACCGATTTGTTCTACTGTTTATCGTCAGACGTGAGATTGACTCGAGATTGTGAATAGTCGGAGACATAGCTCGAGGAGTATTTCGAGCATTTAGAAGCTTGGGCCTAATACTGTGAGTGGACTTTTGTTTTAAATAATATGCATGCATTGAGTTCTTGTTGAACAATTGCTTTTTATTGGAGCATGTGATGTCTTTTTAATTTGGCAATTTTTCTTTATTTTGGAGAGTTATTGAAAATGAGATTTTTGGGTGGACATAGATATATTTAAGTATATTTATGAGGAGAGTATGTATATAAATACTAGCTAGCTATACGTGTCTGTCCGCCTTAATGGTGTAGCGATTAGCCGCCATTATAGTGTGATGTGAGTGTGAGACGCAAGCGTAGTAGCCTTACATGAGTGTTTTAATTCATATAGGGGGTATGTGCATGTATATATACACACGTCTGTCCACCTTAATGGCGCAGCGAATAACCGCATTATGGTGTGACGTGAGCGTAGTAGCCCTATATAAATTTCTTTGAATCCATAAAATTTATATAGAGAGTATGGACGTGTGTAAATACATATTTATTTTTAATAAAGCCTGAGAGGCTAAATATTTTATAAAATTGAAGACTAGCGGGCCTAGTCATGTGACCATTCATTGAATGTTAAATTTCTTTTTTAATATGTTTTATTCTTTTTTGCACAAAAAAAAAAATTAAAATTAAAAATCTAGCATGCTAATTGGTTGCCAGATTTTTTTTTTTTAATCACAAATAGAACTTTTTGACTGCAAGTTTGCCGTAGCCAATAGGTGAATTGCGACGGTGTAAGCTGTCGCTATTTGCCGTAGCTAAATAAGCGACGGCCTTTGCAGTCGCTGCATGCCGTCGCCAAAGCAACGGCGACGGCAAAAATGTCGTAGCCGTTACCCTTCAGCGACGACAAACTAGCTTTTAGCGACGGAACTGCGCCATGGCTAATTGAATTCTTTTTTGTAAAGTCACACACACATCACCTCACAACGCTTCGACAACCGAGTTCGCTTCATCTTCTTGTTCACAATGATCTGCGAGTATCTCCTGTTTACGCCTAAATTAATATTTTACTGGACAGTAAATGTCTATGTAAATATTAATTATTTCTTGGTCCACGTTATACCGGCGAGCTCAAGTTTCTCTAAGTTTACAAGTGATAGCCCGCCAGTGAGACCACACGAGCTGAGTTACAGACTTCACGCGGAACGAAATTCACGCGGAACGAACTTCATGTGGAATGGACTTCACGCGAACTACATAGCTCGCACGCGGAATTACTATTTGCAAGTCCGTGTAGGCGAGACGCAAATGTACTTCGCGTAGGCGAGGCGAGATTGACACTCAGCGTAGGCGAGGCGAGGCGAGCTGGCGAACTGGCTCGCGTAGGAGACTTCGCGAGGAAGCAACATGCGTAGTCTGCGCGCACCACAATAAACGTTAAAGACTTTTACAAGTCTTTGATATGCTTCGGGCCAATCCCTGTGGCCCATTTAAAATAAAAAGACCTTTTAAGGCTTGCGAGCTGCAATAGCCCGCGAAATGGAAGCGAGCTTCAGGAGCACGCGAGACATCATCTTGTGACAGCCCGCGGGATGAGGATATTCCTAATTCTAGTTCGCATAGGAGTCTACAGTTGGCAGCGCGGAAGCAATGCCCTATACGGAATGAAGTGTGCGAACTGGGCATGTGTCACAAGATGGTTGGTTCGCATGGACGAAACAGTGCCCTTGTGCTATTAGGGTTTCAGAGTCCGACTTGGATTCTAATTACTTTTCTTCTGCCGCAAGTCGAACTACTATATAAGGGGGCTCGAACCCTAACAGAAAGACACTCTCAAACAAATACAAAAACACAATACAAACTGAAACCCAGTTATCCTTCGAGCTACTCGAAAACCCTAACCCTAAGCGCCGCCGGCTAGGTTTTTCTTCAGAGCCCTCCGGACTCTACCCCGATTCCTCTCTTACCTCCCTTTGTTGCTCTGCTCGCGTCCTTCCGTGAGTATCGATCTTCTTGTGCTCGTAAATTCCTCCTCTGAGGTGGCACCTGGAAACCCCTTCCGCCTGATCAAGAAGTCAAGCGCACACCATCAACCATTTCCTCGTCTGCGAGGTGGCACGTCCGCAGCACTCCCTCTTCTTTGCTCGCTATTTACCTCTGCTCCGTGCGCTGAGGATCGTGGCCAAAACATTGGCACGCCCAGTGGGACAGGGAGTACAAGCGATCACCATAGGGAAACCAGAGGACGCGCCGTACTGAAAGCCTCAGCTTTCTTGTCTCAAGCACAGATCACTACGGTATAAGCCCTATAACAGCACGGCTTGCCGATCTCTCACTCAAGAACAGGTCCTTGCTCAGTTTGGTGATCCAGACTTCAGCGAGAGCGCTATGGTAGGCTCTCAGCCGACCCAAGATACAGACTCTGCTCTGTCTATGGAGCAAGTCTTCCAGATGTTCGCACAACTCACGGGGCAGATCCAGGGTTTGACAACCTAGAGCTCTGCCACTCAACAAAGCATCACTGACCTTGCTGGGAAGGTTGACGGCCTTGCTGAACAGGCCAAAAGGGACAAGACCCTTTGGGAAGCAGACAAACACAACCTTACCATACTCACTAAAGACTTCAACCGGTTTGCCAGCGAAGTAAGGGAAGACAGGGGCTTGGTCGAAGGTAGCCTCCAACGGATCCGGACGGATTTGGACCAGAACACAGAGACCGTGAAGCAGTACGCGGAAACCGTGAAGCACCATGCAGAGATCCTATCGCTCACTCGCGCGACAATAGAGGAACAAACTTGCCGCTTGGACGACCACGATACCAAGCTGCATGACCAGCAGAATGCTTCTTTCTTTGGAAGCAAAACCAGTCTAGAGAAGCTAGACGAGTTCAAGGACAAACAGGACCGGCTGAACTTGCGGGTCCTCGAAGTTGAAGACTGGATGAGGGCGCAGGCACCGAAGAACCCTGCTCTAAACCCTGCTGACCCAAGCGCGAATGAAAGAACTTCCAAATACGTCCCTCCTAACAAGCGCGCGAGGGGAAACCCTAAAGTCGGTACTCCGAAGGCCCCGCAGTTCGCGCCAGGGGCAGGAACTTCAAAGAGTCCGCCCCCACATGGCTCATTCACTCCTTCCAGGGGATTGAATACTTCTCTACGCCATGGAGTCGGTACACAAGATGATCCGCTCCTAGCCTACTCCAGCCTTATTCCCAAGAATGGTGGACAAGCCGTCAACTTCTCTGCATGGCCAAACCATGAAGAGGGAGCGGAGCCTACACCTGTGATAACAGCCGACTGGCGCCAGCTCATCTCCTCCATCGTCAACGAGCAAACCGGAAACGGTGATGCTAACTTGCATTATCACGACCCCTACCCTGATAGTGTGGTGCAGTACCTTTTCCCGCATGGGTTCAAGAACGTTGTGTTCACTACCTTCTCTGGAGAAACAAGGGAAGACGCAGCAACCCATATGGCCCGCTTCAAAGTCCAGTGCGGCCAGTATGGGAACAATGATATCCTCAAGCTCAAGCTCTTTGGGACCTCTCTGTCCGGAGCTGCCTTCAGTTGGTACTCCAGGTTGAAGCCAGGATCCATTGCGGACTGGCCTACCATGGAGAAACAGTTCCGGGAAACATACGGTACCATTGAGCCAGAGGTCGGCCTTGACTCCCTCACCCAAATAAGCCAGCAGAGCATGGAGTCAAGGGTCTCTTTCCTTCAACGGTTCAAGATCCAACAGGCCAAGTGCGACTTTCTCCTGCCCGAGCAGGAAGCCATTAAGTTGGCTGTTTGTGACCTCGAGCATCGCCAGCGGTTGAAGCACCATGGGGAACGCTTCACTTCTATGGGCGACCTGATCAAAAAGGTCGGCAGTTACGAGCTGATCCTCAACGAAATGGACGAGAAGGCGAATGCCTCCATGGGGACATACGTACCGGGAAGAAACAGGACAATAGGGGCACTCAACCTCCAATCCCCCACGTTCCACCCTTACTACCAAAGGCAAGAGGAGAGTGAGGCCGCGCAGGGATATGTCGACGACGTCGGAGCAGTTGAACTGACCGGGAAGCCTTTGGCTCACAAACTGAAGAATCTCAAGATAACTCGTGAGCTAATCACCATTCAGTCTTTTGCATGGACCTAGCCCGAATACGAGTCTTACACGTATGACGCGAAAAACGCCCATCTTGTCTTCAATGACTTGATCGAGGCGAAGTGCGTACGTTTGGACCACAAGATCCCGCCAAAGGAGGGGCTAAAGGACAAGAAATATTGCAGTTTCCACAACGTCTACAATCATGACACCAAAGACTGTGTCAAGCTCCGCAACCAGCTGCAAACTTGGTTAAACTCTGGCGCATTGAAAATGAAGACGCCAGAGAGCACAGCCTCTTTGGTGGATGTGGATCCTTTCCCCGCCGTGGTTGGTATGGTCGAAGTAAACTGGAACGACCATCCCGAAGAGAACAGCCGCCGCCGCGCACCAAAGCCAGGCCAGCGGAGACTCACCTTGGACCTGACCGAACACCCAGAGCGTGATAATCAGCGCCGAGCACTTAAGCGAGACCGAGAGGATGGTAATGATGACACACGTCAGCCATCTCGCCGGTACACTTACAACGTCAACCTCGCGCACGAGGTTTTGGACGATCTTATTGACGGCGGACTCGTCACTGTATCAAGGGCCTTACCCTATGTTGAATACAAGGAAGGCCGCATCCACTGCAAGCTCCATGACAGTTGGGGACACAGAACTCGCGATTGTTACCAGCTCCGCGAGCAAGTCCAGGACTGGCTAGACCTCAAGTATATTCGCTTTAAGGACAAAGGTGGCTTCATGATCACAGTTGCTGACATTGCCTGGCCTCGCACCGGCCAGCGCGCGATAACTTTGGACCTATCTCCAAACGCAGGCCAACGCGAACCGCCAGGTCGAGACCGCAAGATGTCGGCGAATGACTACACCGTTCTGGCAAACCAGAATGGGAACCACTACCCAGCAAGGGAGTTAGCCGCCAGACTGCAGCCTGATCGACTTTCAAGAAAGGATAAAGGCAAAGCTACCATGCGGGACGATACACCGTCTCCAGCTGACAACTATCAACCCATGAGTCCCAGGACTCGCGAAGAGCTGGAACAGAGGATCAAGCGCCTCGAAACCTTCGTCCAATCACACTGGACTAAAGATATAGCTTCGTCTCCAGCTTCAAGCGAGATGGACATATCCGACTCCGGCAGGGAACGCCAAGACAACGAGGCTTCAAGCCCTCGACGAGGTATCTTGACCGACCCCTACATTCCCCCGACATCCAAATCAGCGATCAAGGAAGGGATTTGGTACACGCAGCAAGGGGGAAAGCCGGTTACCATCAGCAGATCCAAGAAGAGGAAGCTACAAAAGAAGTATGGCAGCATCCTGCGTGCCTTGCGAGCAGCCGATGATGGCATCATCCGACCCTCGCAGCTCGCGCAGACACCCGAAAGGATGTGGAGAGAAGCTGAAGGTTTACGCGCTCTACTCCAAAGACCACCTGTCACGCCTCCACGTGTCTGTGCGCAGGTAGCAGACGGCCCCGCTCCAAAGGCGAATGTCTTCTGTCGCCTCACCGTACCACTAAGACAACATCCGCGCCCCGCTAGGCACAAATCATCTCCGGAGCCAGAAAGGAGAAGGGATCCACAGTCCTCCCGGCACAAGCCTTCATCAGAACCTGAAAGAAGAAGGGAATTGTTACCTCCACCAAGGCACCAGCAGTCGCCGGAAGCCAAACGACGAAGGGACCCGCCACCTCTACCAAGGCGTAGGCAGTCGCCAGAGGCTGCAAGAAGACGAGAACCGTCTTCCCCAGCGAAGCGAAGACTATTCGCCACATCAAGGCCCGAGCCAAGGCGCGAGCCGCCTCGATCATCACATCCCCAGAGGCCTCTTCGCCAGGAACCTGAGGCTAAAAAGGAACTATCGCGACCGTGTCCGCCCCAACCACAACCCAAACAGGAGCCTCAGGTCTCAGTCCCTCCTCCATCTAAGGCAGAGGACAATGCCAGAGCTCCTCTAGCCGCGGATAAGCTTTCAGCAGAGGACAATGCCAGAGCTCCTCTAGCCGCGGATAAGCTTTCAGCTGAGGACAATCAGCCCTCGACCAAACTCGTGTGGCGACCACAGCAGCCAGAGGGTAACGTCTCGCCAGGGGTCGAAAGTAGCACCTCCAGCCCCAACCTCGCGGAACTCATGGCCCAATGCTTCCGCGAAAATTCACTAAACGAGGAGACTCACTCCGAACCTTGCATCGACTTGGGAGACGACCAAGCAGAAGGCCAGGGTGAATCTTTCACCTGTAACATGGTTGAGGTGTCCGCAGGGCCTGCGAACGAAGAAGTCAGCCCCACATAGAATGCGTTCGTTGTGCTTGACGAAGAACGCGGGGTCATTGAGACTGCGAACAATTCTCTTTTCAGGTCGGGAACCCAGTCTGCGAACAATTCTCTTTTCAGGTCGGGATGGTGTTCTTCATAGCTGAGAGATAGGCTCTCCCGCCAAATACAACATGCAACGCGGCGGATATTCCAGACAATAACGACAATGTCTGCGACATATCCCCTCCTTACAGTAGTGAGATTAGTCCGGTCCCGGCGGAGCCCGCACACGCTGCACCATTGGAAGCCACAAGCAGCGTCACACGCATGTTGACAGTGACCTTCTCCACTCCGACCCTGGACATGGCCACTCACATGAGGTCGTTGTATATCACGGCTGAAGTGGAAGGAATTATGATAAACAAAGTTATGGTCGACACAGGAGCTGCAGTGAATGTCGTCACCACCCGCACTATGGGACTCCTTGGTATCCCACGCTCGATGATCCAAACTACATCCTTGACAGTCAAGAACTTCACCGGACAAGTCTCCAGGACTCTAGGTCTATTGTTCTTACGGGTCAAGGTGGGACCGGCTTCAAGGGTCTATACATTCTTTGTTGCCGAGTGCGCTTCATCTTACAGCATGATCCTAGGCCGCGATTGGATCCATAGGAGTTTTTGTATACCTTCATCCATGCACCAGGAGCTCATAATCTGGGACAATGAGGGACGCGAGGCGGTCCTCATCAAAGCGGACCCGCGTCCTTTCTCCATTTCCGCCAACTTCAATGATGCTCGCTACTACAATACAGACTTGGGCCCATTGGAAGTTCAAGGCGTCAATTCTAAAGGCCGCCCATATGGGGTCACGGCCTCCAACTTAACGCGATGGGGACTCACTCAGGTAAGGGATGACTTACAACGTCCTTACACCATCGCGGACCATTTCCAACCTTCTGATGATTAGTACACCCTCATAAGAAGCACGCGAGGCTGGCGAGTCCTTGTGTGAGAGACTCCTCTCACATTGGGCGGAACGCGAAGCCTACGACAGGGTTGCCACTATAAAATATGTAAACGAGATAGTGGACTATACCGATACCGAGGAGGAAGTTATTCAGTTAGCTCCCGTAGCCTTGGACGACACGCCGCCTCAAGTCCGCGATCCCACCTTACAAGTTGATGTGGGGACTGCAGAGAAACCCTTGCTACTCTCCATCAGTGCCAAGGTGGCGGGGCAAGAAAAGGAAGGCCTTCTCGCCTTACTACATGAATATAGGGACTGTTTCGCCGAGCAGTACGAAGACATGCCTGGCCTATCCTCGGATTTAGCTTGTCACCGTTTGCCTACTCATCCTGACAGACGTCCAGTCCGCCAAGACGGCAGATTCATGCGAACTGAGACCCAGATCGTGGTCAAGGAAGAAATTGAGAACATGCACCGATCATGTATCATTCGCGTGGCCAAGTACAATGAATGGCTATCTAACATCGTCCCAGTCCGCAAGAAGAACGGCAAAACGCGCGTCTGTGTCGACTATCGGGACCTCAACAACGCAACGCCCAAGGATATATACCCTCTGCCTGTCGCAGACCTCCTCATTGATGCCGCTGCGGGGCATGAAGTGCTATCCTTTATGGACAGAACCGCCGGATACCACCAGATTCCTGTTGCCGAAGAGGATCGTCACAAGACCGCCTTCCGCTGCCCAGGGTTTGCAGGTGCGTTTGAATACGTTGTCATGCCTTTCGGACTTAAGAACGCAGGGGCAACGTATCAGCGCGCCATGAACCTTATATTTCAAGACATTTTGGTAAAGCTGATTGAGGTGTACATCGACGACGTTGTGGTTAAAACCAAGACATGGCGACACACATTGAAAACCTCCGGCAGGTTTTCACGCGGATGCGAAAACATCACCTGAAGATGAACCCCGCCAAGTGTGTTTTCTTCGCGGAGGCAGGCGACTTCCTAGGGTTTCTAATCCATCAAAGGGGTATCGAGATCCCCAAAGACAAGGCGCAGGCGGTAATAAACGCCTCACCTCCTACAACCAAAAAGGAGCTCCAACAACTGATCGGGCGAATCAACTTCCTCTGCCGTTTCATTTCAAACGCGGTAGGGAAAGTTCAGCCCTTTTCGCCTCTTCTAAAGCTCCAGGGGGCAACCGAGTTCGTATGGGAGTCACAACACCAGGAGGCCTTCGATCGTATCAAGGACTATCTTACGAACCCACCTGTTTTGGTTCCGCCTCGCCCTGGCGTTCCGCTCAAGCTCTACATCGCCGCTGCTGATTTGTCTATTGGCGGACTCTTGGCACAAGACGACGAGAACGGAGTAGAACACGCTGTTTTGGCCACGATCCTCATCGCGCGGAACAGAGGTTTCTAGCGAACAAAGAGAATGGGGAGTTGCGGGCGTGCCACCTCGCGGATGAGGAAAAGGTAGTAGGGGTGCGCTTGACTTCTTGATCAGGCGAAGGGGGTTACAGGTGCCACCTCAGACGAGGATTAACGAGCACAAGCGATCGATACTCACGGCGGCGCGAGCAGAGCAACTATAGGGAGTTCAGAGAGAAGCTGGGATATACAATCCGGAGGGCTCTGAAGAGGGGAACCTAGGTGGCGGCGCTTAGGGTTAGGGTTTCGAGGAGCTCGAAGGGTAACTGGTTTCAGTTTGTATTGTGTTTTTGTGTATTGTTTGAGAGAGTTTCTGTTAAGGTTCGAGCCCCCTTATATAGTAGTTCGACTTGCGGCAAAAGAAAAGTGATTAGAATCCAAGTCGGACTTTGAAACTCTAATTCACAAGGACACTGTTTCGTCCATGCAAACCAACCAATTGGTGACACCTGCCCAGTTCGCACACTTCATTCCGCATAGGGCATTGCTTCCGCGCTGCCAACTGTAGACTCCTATGCGAACTGGAATTCATCCCGCGGGCTGTCACAAGATGCTATCTCGCGTGCTCCTGATGTTTGCTTCCATTTCGCGGGCTATTGCAGCTCGCGAGCCTTAAAAGGGCTTTTTATATTTAATGGGCCACAGGGATTGGCCCGAAGCATGTCAAAGACTTGTAAAAGTCTTCAATGTTTGTCGTGGTGTGCGCCGACTCCGCATGTTGCTTCCTCGCGAAGTCTTCTACGCGAGCCAGTTCGCCAGCTCGCCTCGCCTCGCCTACGCGGAAAGTCAATCTCGCCTCGCCTACGCGGAGAGTCAATCTCGCCTCGCCTACGCGGAGTGTCGAATAGTAATTCAACGTGCGAGCTAAGTGTTCCACGCGAACGGCGTAGTCCGCATATGTCCATTCCGCGCGCGAGCTAAGTGAAGTCCAGTTCGCATGCAGTTCGTTCCGCGCGAAGTTCGTTCCGTGCGAAGTCTAACTCAGCTCGCGTGGTCTCACTGGCGGGCTATCACTTGTAAACTTAGGGAAACTTGGGCTCGCCGGTATAACATGGACCAAGAAATAATTAATATTTACACAGACATTTACTGTCTAGTAAAATATTAATTTAGGCGTAAACACACGCCGTCTATTATCTTAGTAGGGTGTTGACCGATTGCGAGACGCGCTACTCCCCAATGGAAAAGTTGTGTCTCGCCCTATTCTTTGCAGGCTGCAAGCTCCGCCACTACATGTTGGCCTTTACCACGGTGGTGATCGCTCAGTCCGACCTAGTCAAATATATGCTTTCCCGCCCTATCCTACGGGGACGCATCGGTAAATGGATATTGGCTTTGTCTAAATTATCTTTGCAATATCTCCCGCAAAAGGCAGTTAAAGGACAAGCCATAGCGGACTAGCTCCCTCGCTCATCACCCGCCAATTGAGCTAACAGCATTCCGCGAGTTGGAGGTCGCCGTAGTCTCCCTTACTCCATGGACTTTTTACTTTGATGGCTCGCGCACTGAACTCGCTGCTGGTGCCGGGATCGCCATCGAGAACCCTGCAGGAGACCGGTTTTCTTACTCTTTCCAGCTGGACTTTAAATGTACAAATAATCAAACTGGAAATCTTGCTGGAATTAGGAGTCCGCGAAGTTCAAGTCTTTGGCGACTCCTTATTGGTTGTCAACCAACTTGTGGCGAAGTTCAAGTGCTTGAGTTCATCTATCGAGCCTTACTTGCGCAAAGCGTTTGACGTATTGGACCGGTTCGATGACGTTCACATCGAGCACATTCCGCGCGAGTTCAACTTCGCGGCGAATGAGCTCGCCCAGGTTGCCTCTGGCCTTAGCTTGCGAGACGGCGTTCGCGAACTACTACTCAAGGTCGAACGACGCACTCTTCCTTCTTTCATTACCAGGGGGCAATATCAGGCAGATTCTCTTGACGTCGCTGCTTTAGACCCTATCGATGAAGACTGGCGGCTACCATTCATTGCCTACCTCGAGCACCCTCATGACACTACCCATTCTCGGCAAATGCGGTTTCTCGCCCTCAACTTTATGCTTCGCAATGGTGAGCTTCGCCGGCACGGCGAGGACGGTAACGATTTCTGCTGCGTGTATGGCACCGAAGCTAAGCGGCTTCTACGTGAGGTGCATTCTGGCGTTTGTGGTTCGCATCAGGCTGGACCAAAAATGCGTTGGTTAATCTGTCGCCACGGCTACTACTGGCCTACTATTCTCAAGGATTGTATTACTTTCGCTAAAAGATGTCAGGACTGCCAGGCTCACGGACCAGTGCAACACATTCCAAACATGCCGTTACAGCCGATCGTTAAACCCTGGCCAAGTCGAGGATGGGCGATAGAGTTCGTCGGCCTCATTCATCCACATTCCTCCGAGCAACACAAGTTCCTTATCGTGGCAACCGGTTTCTTTACCAAGTGGGTTGAGGCCGAGCCACTCAAGGTCGCTTCCGCGACCTCGGTCCGCAACTTTATTTTTTGCAACATTATCTCCCGCTTTGGTATTCTAGAATGCATTGTGACGGACCGAGGGGCAGCTTTCATGGCGGATTCTGTAGTCACATTCCTCACCGGCTATGGTATCAAACTCCTGCATTCGACCCCCTATTATGCCTAATCCAATGGTTAAGCGGAGGCGAGCAACAAAGTTATCCTCGGTATCCTGCGAAGGATACTAGAGTTGAACCCCCGCGTCTGGCATTTAGAGCTTTACCATACTTTGTGGGCCTCCCATACATCCAAGCGCGGTCCGACAGATACCACCCCATATGCTCTCATGTATGGCCATGACGCCGTCCTCCCCCTTGAGGTTCACGTCGCCTCGCTTCGTGTCCAGGAGCAGCACCAGTTGCTTGGTGACTCTTACGTCCAGGCAATGTGGCAAGAGCTTGAAGACGTTGACGAACATCACATCACTACTTTCAACAATCTCATCCTTGAGAAGCAGCGAGTTGCGCGGTCTTATGATAAAGTCACTCGAGGTCGGAGTTATGCCGAAGGCCAAACGGTATGGCGTGTTGTGCTCCCACTTGGGGAGAAAACCGAAGGCCGCGGGAAATGGTCCGCGCGGTGGGAGGGACCATTTATTATTCATCGCATATTGCCTAAGGGGGCATACCATTTGCGCGAACTTGACGGTACACTCCATCTCAATCCTATTAATGGTCGTTTCTTAAAGCGCCACATCGCTGGTGTTTGGGAGCGCGCAGATCCTCCTCCTCCTCCTGATCCCGCGACCACTGTCATTAGTGTCACGCGCCGTCGCGCTTACGCTCCATCACCTCACACTAGGGGCAACCCCAGGGAGAAGCGTGCAATTAGTTTTTCTTTGTAAACGTGCGTGGTCTAACTAACAGACCAGTACAAAATTGGGGCCTATTCCAGAGGCCCTAAATAAAGGTAATTCAAGTGTTTCTTAGTCTTCATCTAGGCCAACCCCTGTGGCCTCCTCCAATTTTTCAAATTTGGTTCGCCAACCTTATGCGGCCATTCGCCGACTCCTTTGTTTGTTTCTCATTGGTTCGCACTGGAGGGCAGCAAAGTATATACTGGGGGGCAACGAAGTTTTTCAGCTTTATACGGCCGTTCGCCGACTCTTTTTGTTTGTCTCTCACTGGTTTGCACTGGGGGGCAGCGAAGTATATAGCCATTGTTTCCATGTTGGTCCGCCATCGCAAAGGGCTATTTTTTGGAATCTACTCAAGTCACTTGCGTCTGCTCAAGATACATCCATGCGAGCTACATTCGCTCGAGATATGTGCAATGTACTTTGTCTTCTGAGTGGAGGAGGTGAATGCAGACAAAGAGCAGGCGAATGCATTTGAAGTTCAAGTCCAAGGTGCCTAGGCAAGCCGTGCAGCAGCTTCGCTCCAATGCCTTACTGGGTGCTTGAGTTTCAAGGCCTATTCACAGGCTTGTCTACTCACTCATTTTGTATGACCCGACCCATACCGCAGCATGAACATAAACCTCTTCATTCATTCTCGACATTCATGACTTCGAGGCTGGGGGGCAATGTTTACGCCTAAATTAATATTTTACTGGACAGTAAATGTCTATGTAAATATTAATTATTTCTTGGTCCATGTTATACCGGCGAGCCTAAGTTTCTCTAAGTTTACAAGTGATAGCCCGCCAGTGAGACCACACGAGCTGAGTTACAGACTTCGCGAGAAACGAACTTCACGCGGAACGAACTTCATGCGGAATGGACTTCACGCGAACTACATAGCTCGCGCGCGGAATTACTATTTGCAAGTCCGCGTAGACGAGACGCAAATGTACTTCGCGTAGGCGAGGCGAGATTGACACTCCACGTAGGCGAGGCGAGACGAGCTAGCTAACTGGCTCGCGTAGGAGACTTCGCGAGGAAGCAACATGCGGAGTCCGCGCGCACCACAATAAACGTTACAGACTTTTACAAGTCTTTGATATGCTTCGGGCCAATCCATGTGGCCCATTTAATATAAAAAAACCCTTTTAAGGCTCGCGAGCTGCAATAGCCCGCGAAATGGAAGTGAGCTTCAGGAGCACACGAGACAGCATCTTGTGACAGCCCGCGGGATGAGGATATTCCTAATTCCAGTTCGCATAGGAGTCTACAGTTGGCAGCGCAGAAGCAATGCCCTATGCGGAATGAAGTGTGCAAATTGGGCATGTGTCACAAGATGGTTGGTTCGCATGGACGAAACAGTGCCCTTGTGCTATTAGGGTTTCAGAGTCCGACTTGGATTCTAATTACTTTTCTTCTGCCGCAAGTCGAACTACTATATAAGGGGGCTCGAACCGTAATAGAAAGACACTCTCAAACAAATACAAAAACACAATACAAACTGAAACCCAGTTATCCTTCGAGCTACTCGAAAACCCTAACCCTAAGCGCCGCCGCCTAGGTTCTTCTTCAGAGCCCTCCGGACTCTACCCCGATTCCTCTCTTAGCTCCCTTTGTTGCTCTGCTCGCGTCCTTCCGTGAGTATCGATCGCCTTGTGCTCGTAAATTCCTCCTCTGAGGCGGCACCTGGAAACTCCTTCCGCCTGATCAAGAAGTCATGCGCACACCATAAACCTTTTCCTCTTCCGCGAGGTGGCACGTCCGCAGCACTCCCTCTTCTTTGCTCGCTATTTACCTCTGCTCCGCGCGCTGAGGATCATGGCCAAAACATCTCCACCCAAAAGATCACTCGCTTGTCAGCCCGAACATTCGAGTTCACTCAAGGAGTAAGCGTATTCGAGGATCCCGGCGACGCCTAGCCGAAAGTCCTTGCAACACAGGCATCAAAACCTAAAGGCCGAGATGGTTCATTCCTCGGCCTACAATCATTTGAAGAACCCAGATCAAGCATACTACATCAATCAAAACCTCGCTTGTCCATTCGGCCGCGAGTTGGCACGCCCGTGCAAGTAAAAGGACATTTGTACCTAAGAACCTCGGTCTTGCTTCGGCCGAGACTATTTTTGAGCAAACATGTTCAAAAAAAAAAAGAGTAATAATAATAACATACACCCTCCGTTTAGTTCCCTTCAGAATTCGATGAAACTATCTATATGACTATAGAAAGTTCTACTATACAGACCTACATAGCATGCAGCCTGATTCAAAGACAAATATTTTTAAAACATGACACCTTACCACCTACCCGTACAATCGGGTGATTATTCATATTAGTGTATGTATGTCAATCCTCCTTTTATGCTCGGGCATTCCCTTATCCCTTGCACTAATAGTTATTCAATCATATCCAACTCATACCAGGCCCAATCAGTATTGCCTAGCACTAAGTAGAGATTACGGTTAAGCACTTAAGCTAGTTTGATACACTGAGA
This sequence comes from Fragaria iinumae, assembly GCA_009720345.1. Taxonomy (NCBI): domain Eukaryota; kingdom Viridiplantae; phylum Streptophyta; class Magnoliopsida; order Rosales; family Rosaceae; genus Fragaria; species Fragaria iinumae. The sequence continues at coordinate 13,799,424 of CM019120.1, forward strand.
TTACAGCTAATCCAGTTTGTTACACTGAGATTACAGTTACGCTAGTGTAAAATTTACGGTTATTAAGCTAGTTCGTTAAGGCAACGCTTGTCACTAATCAACTCGTCTTAGACCAAGAAATAACACGTGTGAGCTCCTCTCCACGCCACCTCACCTTGCCAAAAAAGCTATAAAAGCAATAGCCACTCACATGCATTCATACTCACCGCCGCTTTATATCCACATTGTCACAAGATTACCGCTTAAACCCTAACTCTCCCTTTTTGCCCTTTTTTCATAAAACCCCAACCTCCCTTCTTCTTCTTCTCCAAGAAAATAACTAACCCTCCAATGGCGGCCCATGAAGTCCAGTTCCCTCTGGACGCATCCGCCTACGAGATCCTCGCCGAGATCGGCTCCGGGGTCAGTGCCGTCGTCTACAAAGCCCTCTGCCCCTCCGCCAACTCCGCCGTCGTCGCCATCAAGTCCATCGACCTCGACCGCTCCTCCGTCGACGCCCTCCGCCGCGAAACCAAAACCATGTCGCTCCTCTCCCACCCCAACATCCTCTCGGCCCACTGCTCCTTCACCGTCGACCGCCGCCTCTGGGTCGTCATGCCCTTCATGTCCGCCGGCTCCCTCCAGTCCGTCATGTCCTCCGCCTTCCCAAACGGCATGTCGGAGCCTTGCATCGCCGTCGTCCTTCACCAAACCCTGAACGCCTTGTCGTATCTCCACGACCAGGGCCACCTCCACCGCGACATCAAGGCCGGCAACATCCTCATGGACTCCGACGGCTCCGTGAAGCTCGCCGACTTCGGCGTCTCCGCCTCGGTCTACGAGCCCAACTACCTCAACACTTCCTCCTCCGCAACGTCGTCGTTTCGCTTATCCGACATGGCAGGGACCCCTTACTGGATGGCTCCCGAAGTCGTCCACTCCCACAATGGCTACGGCTGCAAAGCCGACATCTGGTCCCTCGGGATCACCGCCCTCGAGCTGGCCCACGGAGGTCCGCCGTTATCGCATTTACCGCCGTCGAAATCGCTGCTGCTGAAAATCACGAAACGGTTCAACTTCTCGGATTACGAGAAACGCGGCGAAACGGACAATAACAAGAGCAAGAAATTCTCCAAGAGCTTCAAGGACTTGGTGGGCGTGTGTTTGGACCAGGACCCGAACAAGCGGCCCAGCGCCGAGAAGCTTCTGAAGCACTCGTTTTTCAAGAACTGTAGAGGTGTGGATTTCCTGGCCAAGAATGTGCTTAATGGGCTGCCTAGTGTGGAGGAGAGGTTTAGGGTTTTGGGTGGCGTGTTGGGAAAGAAAGAGGAAAATGATCAACATGAAGATGAAGATGAAGATGATGATGAGTTCAATGCTAGGGGTCGGAGAAGGATTAGGAGAATTAGCGGGTGGGATTTCAATCAGGATGGGCTTGAAATCGTACCGGTGTTTCCGGAGATGCCGGTTGTGAAGATGGTAAGGTTCGGTGGCGAAACGTTCATTCCTAGTTCGAGTGAGTCGCACGAGTCGTGTGTGAGTTCAGTTGAGAGAGGAGACGAGTCAGGAGAGTCGATGGATTCGAATCGGAGCTCGGTTGTGGGTGTGGAGAGGAATGTAGGGCTAGGGGGTGTAGATAAGGAGGTGATGGTGGGTGGTCTGACGGCGTTTATGAGGAGCTTGGAAGAGCAGAAGAGCAATGTGGTGACGCTGATGGGTCTGTTGCGTGGGGAAGAAGTTAGTGGGGAGGTGGTGATGAGTAGAGAGGAGCAGATGGGTCAGGTGATTGAGAGGATGAGAGTGGAGTTGGAGAATGAGAGGGAGAGGAATTTTCAGTTGGAGATGGAGTTGGAGTTTCTGAGGATTCAGATTTCTGGGGCTTACACACCTACTAATGGGTCTGGGAGTATTGACTGATTGAGCTGGTGAGATCATTTTAGGGCCTCAAGATTAGTAGTTTTGAGAGATTGTTTTGCTTTACTATGTGTCTCTATTACTGGTACAAAATTGTGTGATAACAATCCGCCATGTTGTGTTGAGAAATTGTAGCTTAAACGAATAGCTAATAGCTGGCTTGTATGAGGAAGTGATGAGAAGTGAGATGAATGATTAATTCATGTTGTAGCTTTTGTATCCCATGCAATATTGTTCTTCACCTGTGGGCTTGTATTTTGTAAGGATTGGGCATTTGGGCTTTGAATATCTTAGCAAGCTAGCTGATTACAAATTTTGTTTAGTTTTTGAAAGAGTACTGTACATCACCACATCTGATCTACAACTGGTGAAGAAGGAGAATTAATCGACTTAGAAGAGGAAGGATCGAAAACAAGGAATCTTTTATGGCCGGTGTCTTACTTACTGTATTTCAACTGGGTTTTTCAACTGGGTTTTTAGTGCCATGATCGGCTTTACAATTAATCTAGGCACCCTGCACGAGCTTTGACCAACAACATTCAGAAATGGAATTCGTTTGCCTAAGAACGGTAATGAAAAAAACCTGCATTTTCATAAGAAACTTTATGGGAGAAGAGTGTAAGAAGATTAGAGAAGTGGGAGGTTCTCCATTTGATGACAAATGTGTCATGTGTGCAATACTAAACCCGAAAATCACAACCTTCAAAACATATTATCATACACTCGTAAATAAACTTAAGATAAAAAAAAATCAGAGACCCAAATTATTTAGCCTTGTAGCCCCCTTATCTGTTCGCGATCGCTTGTCAATCTCGTAAGAATTTCTATGATTTGTGATTTTTTGGCCTCAAAAGCCTTATTGGTAGAAAAAAAAAAAAAATTGAGAGAAGGACGAGAAGCTTTTATTGATGGGAAGATCATACAAGTTCAGTAACAGTTACTGATAATGGCAGTACATCTAACGAAGAACACAAAGCCTTTTTGGCCAATTTGTGAGCCAAAACATTAGCCTTACGATACACATGAACGAACCTGGAACCCGGGCATGAAGTTAACAAGGACTGAATATCTGCTATAAGAGTCCCATACCCTGAGAGATCAGATGCACCACTCTGAGTATCCTTCACCACTTTGAGGCAGTCACTTTCGAATACAACCTGGCTCATCTGAAATTGCAACGCAAATTGGCATGCTAACCGAGCTGCTAAAGCCTCAACCATAACAGCATTGTGTACAAAGTCCACTCTAACATAACAACCACACACCAGACAACCCATAGAGTCTCTGAATGCAACACCAAGTCCTCCACAATGCAAAACTAAGTCGAATGCTGCATCAACATTAGCTTTAATCCAACCAGCTGAAGGGGGAGACCAATGAGCCAATCTCTGTCTCGGTGATTTCTGAGGCCGAACATTGGCAGCGACAAAGAGGCGTTGTTGAATGCCAATCCAAAGTCGCACTTGGCCAACTTGTTGCTGTGTATTCTACCAGAGTCTACAATTCATTTCCTTCCAGACTGACCAAATGCCTCAAAGTAGTTTCTCAAACAATTCCTTAGAGATTTAAGAGTAACACAACTCCAACCAATCAATACAGGAAATATTAGGCTCAACATCAAAGCACTCCTCCAACTCAGAACAACATAAAACCTCCCTCACATAAGGACAATCACGTTCCACATGTTTCACTGTCTCCACAACCGAATTGCACAAATAACATAGAGCATCAATATAGACACGTTTGGTTCTCAACTAACTCACAGTTGGTAGAATAGAGCCACAAGCTTTCCAAGCATTTATTTTGACTTTACATGGAACATTAGAACGCCAAATATGATGCCAAATTTGTTCTACCTGTGAGGAAGTAGAGGCCGGTGAATGCAGCCACTGTACAGCTTGCCAATAAGCAGATTTGGTAGTAAAAGCACCCTTAGCGTCATGATGCCAAACCAGTCGATCCGCTCTCCCTCTCGAACTAATCGGGATAGAGAGACTGAGTTCTGCATCACTGACATCAAATAGAGTATTCACCAAGTTTCTGTTCCAAGGAGAATCTGAGATCAACTCACTAACCAACACAATACGTGTGTTGACACGATACAAAGGTTGAAACGAGAATGGCCTTAAGAGCCAAGGATCTTCCCAAATACGAACCCTTGTGCCATCTCATACCACGAGCCAACACTGACCTTGCCTCAGCAATCCCTTTCCAACAAGCTGAACCACCATTAGTATTGGCAGTCCAAAAAGATGAAGAAGGGAAATACCTGGCTCGGAATAACCTCGCTATCAAAGAATCTGGAAACTGCAATATACGCCATCCCTGTTTCGCCAGCAGAGCTATGTTATGTGCATAGAGATCCCGAAAGCCCATACCACCTTTCTCTTTAGGTCTACACAACTTCTCCCACGAAAGCCAATGAATCTTTCGGTCCTCCTGTTTACTTCCCCACCAAAACTTAGCGCATTTTTGGTGCAAGGCAGCACAAAAACTCTTTGGTAGTAAGAAACAACTCATGGAGTAAGAAGGTAGAGCCTGAGCTACCACACAGATTAGTATATCCTTGCCAGCCCCACCGAGCAATTTGCCGTGCCACCCTTCCAGTTTCTTACTCAACGGTTCTTTAATAAAAGCGAACGTTTCCGTTTTACTTCTGCCAACATATGTAGGAAGACCTAAATATTTCTCATGCTTAACAATAACACCTACCCCCAAATCTGTCGCAATAAAAGATTGTAGCGAAACCAGAGTACCCTTACTAAAAACAATACTGCTTTTACTGAAAGTGACCAATTGACCTGAGGCTTTTTCATAGTCTGCAAGAACTGCCTTTATATGACCACACTCCACATGATTAGCCAATCCAAATAAGAGACTATCATCAGCAAATAAAAGATGATGGATTACTGGAGCCGAGTCACAAATACTGATGCCTTTTAACAAACCCTGTGAGGCTTTCTGATCGAGTAAAGCAGAGAAAACTTCAGCCCCAAGGAGAAATAGATAGGGAGATAACGGATCACCTTGTCTAAGACCCCGAGTTGGTGTAAGATAACCTCTAACCTGACCATTAATTAGAAAAGAATACTTCACAGTACTCACACACTGCATAATGATACGCACCCAAGCTTCAGCAAAACCCAAACGTAACAAAACTGCTTCTAAGAATTTCCACTCCATCCTATCATACGCCTTGGCCATATCAAGCTTTATAGACATAACTGAATCAGAACCACCACCTGTATGAATAAAATGTGAAACCTCATTGGCAATGAGTGTATTATTAGTAATTAGCCAGCCAGGGATAAAAGCACTCTGAAATAGAGAAATCAAAGTGGGTAGAATGACTTTCAGACGATTGGCCACCGCCTTGGAGCAAATCTTATATAACACATTGCAAAGTGCAATAGGTCTCAGATCAGAAATCTGGGTAGGGTTGTCCACTTTTGGAATCAGGCAGATATGAGTATACTTAACAACACTTAACAAATTACCAGTATGCAAAATCCTTGGACTGCTTCCACTACTACTGGTCCGACTATCTCCCAATAATGTTGAAAGAAAAGAGGTGGCATGCCATCCGGTCCCGGAGCTTTCGTGGGATACATCTGATATCACATCCCGACTCTTAAATTTTTACCTTATTTACTGAATTGGAATTAATAATAGTTTTACCGTCTTCGTAAATGAAATTATAGTTCAAAGGTCCCTAGAGGAGTGTTGAGGGACGAATATTTCGGAGAAATTATTCGTAGGAGAAAATTTTGACGACGATAAAAATGGTAAATTTTATCGGGAAAAATGTAAGTTTTATTAGGGTATTATTTTTTTGGGTGTTAATTTTGGTTTTGGGTTATATGGGGATGTTGGACCGGGTTGGGCAGAAAAAGCCCAAACCCTTTCTCTTTTCTCTCTCTTCTTCCCCGAGCTTCTCTCTCCCTGCCGGATTTCTCCGCCTCCGTCTGATGTCGTTCGGCCGACCTGGGCCGCCGCACCGGTCCCGATTGAACCACCGTCTCCTCCTCTCCCTTCCTGGGCTGGTGACCGAGCGGGTAGTGTCGCCGATAAGGAGAAACCTCCTCCGAGAACCCGACTGCCTCTTCGCCGAAACTCTCTCCTCCGGCCACCATAGCCGAAGCCACTTGGCTCATCTGGAAGCCCTCCTCCCGTGTAGCAATCCCTCCAAAGGATTCGCTCCATCTTGAGCTACATAAGGAGAATCGGTGAGTTGAAGTTCTAGGGCTCAAATCACTGTTTTGGTTCGATTACCCTGTCTAGGCTTGAAATTAGTGTTTGTGCTAGTTAGGGAAGTTGTTTTGCGTGTTGAGAGGAAGGTTGTGCTAAATTTTGGTAGGCATTGGCGGTCGTCGGCCGCCGCTGTTAGGGGGTTTTTATGGTTTTAGATGTGGAATATTAAGGGGAGGTTAATGATGTGAATTTTGGAATTTTTGGAGGAATTTTGGATAGGTTTGGGATTTTTCAAAGTTTGGTATTTTTGGCCGTTAATTTGGATAGAATCCGGCCGTTAGATTATTGTTGTTTTGGCTGTAGAAGGTTGGTTTAAGGCTGCTGGTATTTATGGTGAAGTTTGGACCGTATCGATTTTAAGATTGGTGAAGTTAGGCAAGGATGAGAGTAGATAAGGCTCACATTTAATGTTGCCTATTTTTATATAAGCGTTGGCATATAGTTGGGGATTAATCTATGTTTTTGAAACAGGACGTGAGGAGGCTCGAGCTGAAGAGGCCTCAGACCGACATCAGGCTTAGGCTTAATTTGTGAGTGGACTTTTGTTTTAAATAATATACCTGCTATGGTTCTGAGCCGAACAATTTCTTCTGTTGATATCATTTTATTTTGTGAGTTTTATTTTATTTTGAAGAGTTACCGAAAATGAGATTTTTCGGTAAGTTATAAATATTTTTATGAGGAGAGTATGTATATAAATGCTAGCTAGCTATATGTGTCTGTCCACTTTAGTGGCGTAGTATATAACCGTATTATGGTGTGACGTGAGCGTTAGACGCAAGCGTAGTAGCCCTATATGAGTGTTTAATTCATATAGGGGGTATGGGCACATATTTATACACTCGTCCGTCCATCTTAATGGCGTAGTGTAGCATCGTATTAAGGCGTGACGTGAGCGTTCGACGCGAGCATAGTAGCCCTATATAAATTATTTTAAATCTATAAAATAATTATATAGGGAGTATGGACGTGTGTAAATACATACATATATTGGTATATATTTTTGAGATAAAAGATTTATCGCTTGGAGCACGCATTCGTTTTCTTTGAAATTTAAATTGGGAAAGCAGAAATATTGTTATTTATTTTCTTTATCTATTCTTTTTATTTTGTCCACTCACTCTAACATTTTTCGAATATTTTCCCCTAGGCCCTTCATTTTAAAAATACACAGTCTGCAGAGTTCGGGTTGGCACTAGTAGAAGGCGAGGCATAGTTAACCACTTCTCCACCACTCTTCACCAGTAGGTTACCTGATAAACCTACCAATGTAGTTTTCTTGTTTCCTATAGTTTTTCCTTAGAAGCTCTGATTACCCTTGGGGTAACGTATACTTTAATGGTGGTGTGCTAAGATTTATGTTGATTTATTTGGATATTTATTGATAAATTGGAAGTTGGTTGTTTCGTCTAGGAGGGTAAATTCTTGAATTTTCCGGATTAGGGTTGTCCATTTTCAAGGGAGGTTTACCGAGTTCTTCAGTAAATTTTCCTTGGAGGTGGACCCCGCAAGACTTACTTCGGGTTTCAGGGTGAAATTCGGGATGGGTCTTGACATCTGGAATAGTGCATCTCGAATCTCTTCCGTTGTATAATCAGCACAGAGTGCTGCATTCACCTCTTCAGTGACTTTCGGAGACAAGAGATCAACTACCGATCGCATATGATCATAATCAACCAGATCAGCTTGGAACATTTGTGTGTAGTAGCTCACCACCACATCCTCCATACCTGCATCAAAATCTTGCCAAACCCCATTGACATCAAAGAAACCTTGTAGCCTGTTTTTTGTCTTTCGGTTAGAGGCCTTGCAGTGAAAATATCTGGTATTCCTATCCCCATCCTTGAGCCAATTCACTTTCGCCCGTTGTTTCCAATAATCATGCTCCTCATTTAACAAAGAATCGAGCTTCCCCGAGAGTATCGATTGCTCCAACTGAAACTCATCTGTTAGAGGAAGAGATAGTAAAGCCTGGAGTCTACCCCTCAATGCTTCAATTTCTCGACCTTTATTGCCAAAGGTAGCTCTCTGCCAAGCGTTGAGAGAGTATCTCGTCTCTCTGATCTTATGTACTACCCTAAACATAGGGTAGCCAACAACTCTGCTATCCCAGCCAACCTTAACTGCCTCTGAGCTCGAAGCATTCTGAACCCAATGAGCATCAAACCGAAAAAGGCGAGCACCTTGAAGAGGTTGTCGTCCCGGCTGTTTCAGAACTCCTAACAAAATAGGAACGTGGTCGCCATGAATCGGAGGAAGATTCCAAACCCTAGAAGCCGGAAACAACTCAATCCAATCCTTCGACCCAACTCCACGATCAAGTCGACTTCGCATTCCAGGACCCTTCCAAGTAAACTTTGGACCAAAAAACCCTAGAACTCCCAAGTCACAATAGCTGAGCGCATCCCTAAAGGGCTGCATTTGGCTTTCACGACGGATCTCTCCTCCCTCCTTATCAGAGCTCAGCAAGAGTTCGTTAAATTATCCAAAAACCACCTAGGGTAACGAGGACCGATCTCGTAGATCCCTAAGTAGATCCGAAGTTCGATGGTGTTCGCTTGTTACAGGATGCCCGTAAAAGCCAGTTAGCCTCCAATGCACTCCTGATCCATCATTCTCAAGAATCTCCACATCGATATGATTAGGGCTGCCACTTGGTTTGGTAAATACCAAACCGATCGAAAACTGACCGAAAATTTATGATTTGGTAAACCGAATTTTGGTAATCGAAATCAAAAAAACCGAAACCGAGAAATACCGAAAAAGTTGGTTTGGTTTTTGGTAAATACCGAATTTACCGAAATTCTAATTATTTAAAGACTTATATTTCTAAAAACACACAGACTAATAATCTTATCTCATGTTTTCAATTGTATATACCATTTAGTAAAAAACAAGACAATGAATAGAAAAATTCAACTATACTTGGTAGCATTCGGGTCTCAATTAAAGCAATCAACTTTAATTCAATATTACTTGTTATATAAAAACGCTCTTACCTACCCGTCTTAGTCGATTCATCACACACACACATAGACAAACCCACTTAGATGACATGTAACCGCCCATGTAAAAATTTAGGAATGTTTTTACCTCTCTTGATGATAGGGCTCCCCATTGGAAGCACAAGCGTAAATAGGGTTAGCCGCCTTGATCAAGGTCAAAACATTATCAAAAATACCTAATTTTTCTACCATAGTCGTATTTCATTATATTGATCACATCATAGTTCACAAGGTTTTTGAAAATTTTGCTTCCTCTTTGTAGTTGGTTCACAAAGATGTACATATGCATATAACTTACTAAATAAGTTATACCACATTACCAGGCATGTTGTGGTTCCAATGATTACAATTCACAAAATTAAAATTTGACCGTCTGATGTGATCATTATAGTATAATACAATTATGATAGAAAATTCAATTGTACTCAATAATGTTCAGGTCTTGATCAAAGCGGTCAACCATAATTTAACGTCACTTATTACACGAAAAAGCTTTTACTGCCCTTATGTGACTTATTTTGGTTGACTCTTCCACACACATACTTTCACATAGATGACACATAACTTGTTCATATAAAAATTTGGAAACATTTACATCCTGACTATTTCGGTAGAAAATTAAACCATACTCGATAATGTGTACTGAAATGATTATCTTTTGTATATGTATTATCAGACTCTAGAAACTCAAGTGATATTTAAATTTTATAGTTTTGTATTGTTTTGTTATATTTTGAAAATATATTTGTTATGATGTTTGGTAATACCGAAAAACCGACATCCGAAGTTGGTAAGATTTATCTCATACCGAAGTTTTTGGTTTGGTAATTGAAAGTCATATTTCATTACCGAAAGCTTTGGTTTTGAAGTTGGTAACGCCCATTACCGATTCGAACCGACCGAGTGGCAGCCCTAGATATGATACGTTGATTTAGATAAAAAAAAGTCACTTGGATCTCATCCTTCCAGAACAGCGCCAATCCCCCGGATTGACCTTCAGAGAACACAGCCTCACAATTAAGCATCCCCAATTCCAATCGAAGATTACCCATATAGTCATTGTCATGCACCTTGGTTTCGCATAAAAAACTATCGACGGTTTCTTTTCACGCACCACCCTACAGAGAGCTTGCACAGCAGAATCATTATTGATTCCCCGACAATTCCATGATAGAGCTTCCATGATCGGATCGACGAAAATGACAAAAAACCCTAACCCTCGCAGACGGCTGGGGAGAGCGTTTTTTCTTTACTCTTTACCTTATTGGTAGAAATTTAAGTGTGAGCTAATTAATTTATCTCCCATCATGGAGAATCCTGTTTAATCCAAGGCAGCGCGCATGGAGGTCGGACATGTTGATTGAGCATAAGAGTGAGTATATTCGGCTCAAAGTTTCTCCTTAATTGATCTCCACATGCAGTTAGAATAACATCATCCTCAAGAATTTCATCAAGGATTATAAACTTTAAAAGATGATAACTTTTTGTATTGTGGACCATTGTGGTTTAATCATGCATTTCTCCAATTCTCCAAACAAATTCAATCCCTCACTGGTAAAAGAGCAACTGGAATGCTCCTACAAAATTATGGACAAATCGATGATTCGTAGTTTCGTAGGGCAAGTACCAACATTTGTTTTGCATGCAATGAAATTCTAGATAGTTTTTGCCTCGCCAATCTTGAAGTACAAATATGTTATCAAACGCAAATAGTTTTGCTATTTTACACATCGCAGCACCAAATTATACGTGAGCTTAATTTCATGAACACTCTTATGTCCAAACTCGAAACATGCACAACCGCAAACAAAAACGAAGATTCCTAGCTAGTGGTTAATTATCAAGATCAACAAAAAGGGTTTGGAAATTAACGATGTGCACCAATTACCAAACGATAAATGTGGACGGCTGTGGAAGTTGGATAGTAGATTGGTGATTAATGTAAAGCTGTAAACCAACCCATCGTTCTAATTGTTACTTTGTGACGGTTAATTAATTACCAGAGTTTTAACTCATTTGACGGTGATCGGTGATCGTGACGGCAACTTTTCTCAAGGGTTTTCCAGTCTGATGAGACAGCAACGAAAACTCAGTGATCGATTTTCATTAACGTTGTGGCGTGACCGACCGACAGGAACTCAAAGCCCCCAATGGCCTCCCCCCTACCTATATTATATATATAGTCTTTGATTAGCTCTTTGTCCTATCCAAGACTTGAGCATATTAACCATTTCAAATCAATCATCACCTTCGATCAATTATCTCTGAAAAAACAAAAGGTGGCTTTATACTCATAAATTTTCATTGGCGTAAACATGAAACTCGATCAGTCTCTCTGCAAAGAAGAAAACCATGTTTATATGCATGGGAAGAAGACACAGCTAGCACGTGTTCCACAGCGGGTAAACCCTGCGAGTCCGCTCTTAAACCTCAGGAAAAGAAGAAGCTATATTCAGTACTCGATGGACTTCCCCCATTGGCCACCTTGTCTTTCACTCGATCTCAGAAGGTTTGGGTAATGATCTTTTGGCCATCCTGGGTTTCTGAAAATTTGTCTCTCTTTTTTACCAGAAAATGCAAAGGAGGAGTCGAGCTAGTGCATGCAGCACTTCTTCTCTTGTAAAATGATCGATGGACCCGGAGGGTGTGTGTAAACCAATGTACTGGGATATATAAAATGGAAAAAGAGGGTACGTTGAGTGTTGAGTGAGAGCGTAATGACCCCTTAACACTTTTATGTATTAAAAATAAAAAGAGATAAACATCAAGAGAGGGGGATTAGACCAAAACCCTTCATAACAAAATAACAACGAAACAAAACTATGAAAACAGAAATTGGGGAAGACTCGTAAAGTCACTACTACAATATGACAAAATAAAAGGAGGAGGTGAATCCCACCAAACCAGCTGTGTTAATAACGTACCGTGATTAGCCAGAGCATCTGCAACCTTATTCCCTTCATGAAAAATATGAGAAGATCGAAAGGTCATCTCCGATATGCAACGTAAACAATTAAGCCAACAGACACGTAGATGCCAAGGTACAAGCAAAGGCGACCGTAAATAGTCTAACACAAGCGACGAGTCAACCTCTAACCAAATGTGTTTCCAGTCTCGAACCCAAGTAAGCTCAATAGTAACTATAACTGTCATCACCAAGCTCAATAGTAACTATAACTGTCATCACCTCTGCTGCTACTGAACTAGGAATGTCAATGTTGGAAGAAAAAGCACCATGAACATGACCTTTAAAGTCACAAAAATAGCACCAAAAAAATAGCACCAAAACCTCGAACACCCATTCATTAGCAGGAAAAAGAGGGTACGTAGCAGCAGGAAAATTTACTCCATGCAGTTTAGCAACTTGACCTACCCATTCATCTGCTTCATAGCCTTAGGTTAAATGGTATTGCGACATGCGTCAAGGAAGAATTGCTCTGGAGGTGAGGAATATTAACCTTGAAAAAGAAAAGAAATTACCCAGTTCCCATGAGAAGAGGAATAGCTAGTTGGCTAGAAAAAAATTTCCCCTCTTTCAGTGGAGTTAACGACTTCATTGTATAAGTGATATTCTAGCTACTTGTAACTTGGATACTCGATCTTTCTACTCACCCAATTGTCCAATACAGGTTCTAAAGCTGGTTATTACTTATGAACAAAAAGTATCTGTGAAATAAAAATGATTGCTTTCAAGATATTTTCATTAATATTCGGCTGCATCATGCCGAGTGTCTTGACATGGAATTTTCTAGTTATATGTAATGTTTGATCATGAGTTTAATATGGTATTAGAGCAAGTGTATCTTCAACTATTCGAGGAAAGAGCGAGAGCGAGAGAGCGCTACTGAATATGTTGTGGCATTGATGAGTACTGTTGGCATCGTCCAAAATTTTGAAGCATATACGTACATTTGTAGAGTTTTAAAAAACACGCTTCGAATGTCAAATTAATCTACACATTACATGCACAATCGAAAATTTCATTAGATGAATTATCTATAAACACTCTATGCAATGACAATTTTTCAAAACAATGAGAGTCTAATATCTGCAGAATTGATGTAATACCCCCTATATATTAATAAGTATAAATCGGTTTTATATCCCAGTTTGACAAGAGAGAATCTAACTAGGAGATAACATAAATTTGTGTTCTCTCTATTCGAGATGACACCCTAGTTAGATTTTCCTGATATATAAATATATACGGTAAAGTCATCACCAAATATCAATTGAATAATATCATGCTACATCAGCTTAATAATGTAGTTTACCTAGCATTATTCATGTTATTTTCTTATAGGCATGAGTGTATACTTGTGTATTCTTATTTGTCATTCTTATTTGTGCATGTATTCTAACTTTGTGTATACTCCATGTTGATGTTGAGCACTCGATGATGATCGGAAGTAAAAGAACAAAGGTCAAAGAAAAATAAGGAGAGAAAACAAAAGTAACTGGCAAGATGCGAATCATGCACTAAGCTACATATCTACTTGCTAGTCCTGATCATGAATATCTATTTCTTGACCAGTAATGATATATATCTAACAGAGAAATTTTGCAAGGAAGAAGCAATGTCATGATTAATATCGAAATAGTACATCTAGCAAGCTATTTAACCCATATATATATGACCTTGGGAACCTAAACATCTTTGTATATTATACTCGAGTGTCTTCAACTTTTCCTGCAGCATATTAACCAATCCAACAGAGACATGTATTGTGAATGGAAGCTCACGAAGGCAAATACACAATGCTAGTTGAATACGATTCAATGGCATCCACATAAAGCTTGAGCTAGAATTGGCAAAAAGTATAATCCTGACCCGACTGAGGTTGGAGGTCTAGTAAGTAGTGACCAAACACCAAACATTATATGAGAGAGCCTGAGCCCTGAGGTACAACCAGACCCCCTCCAATGAGATTCTCAGTCTTTCATTTGCCGATCTTTTGGCCTCTCGCACGAAACCAGCTTTAAGTCTCTTCTCTTTCTCTCTCCAAGTGTCTCTCTCTCACTTTCAAACTCAAACCCCAGTACTTCATCATCACCATTTTCTCTCATCAGGTCAGTCTGCATTTACTTCCTTCTCTTTCTCTTAAATTCTCGTATTCATTCCCAGGAAGCTACTTGCTTAACTTTCATCTCATTCTTTCTTCATTTCTGTACCTCTGTTATTGAGCAGTAGCTGAATCTAAGCACAGATCGATATGCAGAGGAACAATGGCTCATGCAAAAGCTTAGTCATGACTAAGGCCATTGATGGAGATTCCAACACCAACAATAAGAAGAACTCTGAAGATGATGAAGTCTGTATGAATGTGTACCCATGGCCTCCGAGGTGTTACATTTGTGGCTTCTGCAAGAGAGAATTCAAATCTGCTCAAGCTCTGGGTGGCCATATGAATGTTCACAGGAAAGACCGTGCCAGGCTCAGAAGCTCACCCCCAGCTGATTGGATTGGTCAGTACACTCACAGTACTATACTTAATCTCAACCTTAAACCTAACCCTAACCCTACTTTCGTACCCTCACCACCACCATCACCACCATCTCCCTTTTCTACTGCTTCAACTAGGCAGCAGCTCTCACCATTAACTACTAGCTTTAGCTCAGTACCTTCTTGGATATCACAATCCTCTCATCCTCCTCCTACATTTTCACCGCCATCTGCTACTTGCCATACCGAAAACATGAAATGGCTTGTGGGCGGTAACCTTTCCGGTCCTTCTTTAAACCTCAAGAGTTTCGATTTAAGCAGTCAGATGAAGATTAATGCAGAGTCTCAAGAAGATGGGTGCATGAGGTTGGACTTGGAGATCGGTGTTCTTGGCGGTAACTCAGAGGATGAAATCGATTTGGAGCTTCGATTAGGCTACTGATCCTAGAGTTCCTTCCGTGTAAGACCTGCTGGTAATTACATGGTTAATTAAGCTAATGCATCAGTTAATTAGTAATGCTTAATTTTTATGTTATCGCAAGTTGAACTATGTATCCTAATTTCCCAGAATATAAATAGCAGCTCTCTATTTTATTAATTGCTTGAATAAGTTATTTTTCAGTTGTTCACGAGTGTTTTAAAAATCACTACCACAATATTGAGCAAAGACCACATATCATGTGTGGGCAATAAGGGTGTTGCAAACTTGCAATTCTCATATATGTGACAATTTCCCCTTATACTCCACCAATTGCCACATATATGAGAATTGCAACACCCATGTTGCCCACACATAATGTGTGGCATTTGCTCAACATTGTGGTAGTGAATGAAAAATAAAGTTGCCATTTCTTTGCTTCCTTATGTTTATTTCATCTTGGGTGAAATATGTACAAGTTCCTGGGGAAATTATGATTCCCAGAAGGCACATATAAGTTGCAGTTTGGAGTTTGATGAAGTTTGAGTGTTTGACTGATGTCTTCTCTACTGAAATTCAGAAAAGGAGAGAGAGAGAGAGAGAGAGAGAGAGAGAGAGAGAGTCTCATCCATCCCGGAATCTCACTTTTTTTATCCTGTTGGTCTGTGGTACATGTTAGGTTAACTGTAACTTAACAAATGACAACACAAACGGTTCGATTTGCAGGCCTCCTTATCTTAATTGGTTATTCTACTCATACTGTTCTAGTTAATTATGGGTATAATTAACCTGTACATGCATCTGGTCTTAATCGATCATGTCCGACCTTGCTAGCTATGTCAATTGAAAGCTATGCAACCACTTGTAGCATTCCACACAATTACCACACAATTGACTAATCATGCATAGCATATTATAGTAAACCTGTTTTTATTTGTATATATAAGATCTTTAAATCAATATGCATGGTTATATATAATGGTAATTATAGTATTGATTTAATATATCGGCTAAAATGTATGCAATATGTGATTTGATGGAATCCAATATTGCGATGAGGTGAAATTAACTTGATGTTTTTGAAGAAATGAAATCTTAGATTAGCTTATGATCATGCACGGACTCTCAAATATGTTGCCATTACAAGAAACAAAAAGTTACATAGATTAATTAGAAATCTGTTGGATAACTTATAAACAACAATTTCATTTCGATTTAAAGTAAAGAAATCTAGGTAGAAAACCAAACTCCACCAAAATCTCACTTAGCTATCTTCTTTAGTTTGTGCTAAAAACATAGAAACAGTCAAAAGTGTCATCATTAGAGAGACTGAATTGTAAGTACAATAGTTTTGTGTATATATTATTTGGTTAGGCAAGTTCTAAACTCAAACCTGCCTAAACCTTCTCTACTTCGATCTACACCACGTTTCATTACTAAAGCATAGAAATCTACCAGAAAATAGACCAACGTACTCTTCATCATTGTTAGAATAACAGCGAAAACAAACATGTATATACGATAAAGGCACCTATAACTCGATCTAAATATCCCATAAGTACTTCTGCAACAAAATAAAAACCAATTAAACTGATGAGAATCAAAGTGATCTGGGAACTAGTACATGGTAGCGACTTCAAGCATATACATTCATGTCTTACATTACTAGAGTACTGGGTTTCCAGCTATGTCAATGATATGTTTGTGGGTCATTTGGGTTCTTTTCCCCAAACCTGAAGGATTGCATGTTCCCGACAAAGTCTGGGTGTGAAATGCTATGATGGCATTTTCCTTGTATGGAATGAAAATTTTAGGTACATTCAAAGCTATTGCACAGAAATGATGATCATACTCCAAACTCTTAGCCAAACTGAGCTCTCAGTCAGGACGACACCCTCGTAGTTACAAAGACATATACATCCCCTTCACCCAGCTGGGTTCCCCGCCCAAACACTCAACTCTCAACACTCAAGGAAAACAATATAACAAAAATAAGTTTCGTATTAATATCTAACAGGAAGCATATTAGATTCAAAACTAAAGCATATTAACATTTGTGCAGTACTAGAGAGTGCTGGTGGTCTTATTCCAACAGGACAGGGAGATCAAACAAACCTGCATCGATCCCGGGTTAAAGCAAGCAATTTAGTGCCGAAAACGATGAAAACATTCATTTAATTTCTAAAATGAATCAATGCTCTTGAGCACTATAAATCATCTCAATGCTCTTGAGATAAACTTTGAATACAATTATGACGCGTCTGGCGGGTTACATGATTAGGTTATTTTATTTTTTTTGGTGTGAGATTAGGTTATTCTTAAGTTGTGCATATACGTGAGATCCTAAGACTTTGGATTAACGTTCCATTAGTGTTGCCATTTTGAACTTCCAAGCTAGGTTTAGTTGGGTTTGGTTCACGTGCCCATTCTCAATCACAGACCGTACAGAGATATACAATCTCTACAGTACGAAGCTCAATTCAGTTCGAACTATATTTCTCTATCTGAATGTGATCGACTTTCTAAGCTAAGAGCACAACGTCATGCTCTTATCACTGAATCAATGCCTTGTTCCGAACACAACTACACAAGAACCGTCGTACAATAGATTCTGCCAATATCGTACATTTTCAACTTGTTTCCGCCATCTGTTTCCCCAGTAATTTTGTTCAAACAAAAATTTCAGATTTTTGTATGTAAGCGTTTATGCAAAATATCATCATGTAGTTGGAAATTTGGAATCCTCCTCTTCCATGTGTGATGTGGTTAGTAAAACGAAAATGGTTACTCTTACTCCCATTAGTCCCTTAATTTATTAATTTATAACTGGCTAATGATATATATAAAAATGAAAATGATTAGAAGAGAAATGTTTTCATGGATAGGTCATACAAATAAGAGTCCATGCATACGTAAGAACTGTCGTATAAACACTAGCTAGGTTGCAAGGTTTGGTATAGTGATTACATCTATGTAAGACATAAATAGTATAAGGTGGCTTTATAACCCTATAAAAATTAGCTAATTATAAATTGTATATCTATATTATTAATATCAAATGGGAAAATATAGAAGTAGATTTAGACGGGTCCATACATGTGAAGGAAACTGAGATTTTTCTGAGGGGGGCAAATAGAAGTATGAAGATGGATGCAGAGGTGAATGTTTTACTGAAAGTTTTAAGACCTCAATAAGAGAGATGGCATGGCACAAAGGAAGTCCTCAGTCGGCGCATATCCACATCATCGATTTCTTCTTCTTCTTCATGATCACCTACCTATATATATATATATATATATCCCCTCCATGCATGCCATGTAGCTATCTTACTTCGATTTGGTTCTGCATTCAACAACAATCTAGACTAAGATAATATCTCACATGACTATGAGACGCATAAATGCATTAGTGGTAGTAGTAGTAGTAATTATATTTGAGAAATTGCTGTAAACAAAAGAGACTATTCAGGGTATTGGACGTAGAATGGTACACCCCTCTCTAGGTTAGCTCGGTATAATGATGATGGAAAGTTGTTAACTGTCAATGTATAGTAGGTTTTGTCATTGGTGACTCGACTGATAATAGTTTTATAGTGTATTATTCATTATTCAGCGACCTAATTAACACTGAGGTAGCATTTGAATTGATGATGATCATCTAGTGTTTTTAATCGGCCTCTATTTTTTTTTTTTTGGTCAGCGGGAATAGGACTAACTCATCCTAACCCGAAAATTTATTAATAAGAAAAAAGAAAAGAGTATAACTTTGAGGCTGTAATATGGTTGGCTAAGGTGTTTAGTTAATAACTTTTAGGTCATAAGTTCAAACATCACTGTCATATGTAAGTTATATGCTGAGAATTGATAGTTAAGTTTGTAATCACAGTTTATAAATCATAGCTATATAGTAGTTCTGCGTGTTGATGTTTGATAGCCTAATAGCAAAAAAAACCAATATATCTTTGTACTTTTTTTTCAAATGTAATGTGAGAACAACATATCCATCCCCAAAACTCGTTTCTTTTCATATGACCAAAGCAAATTGAGAAGTTTGGGTGCTTCGAATTATTGAAAGAAATTGTTACAAATTTAAACATCTTTTACGACACGACATTTTCCTCGAAAAACATATATAAGATAATAAAACCGATAAATTTAGAAAGATTCAGGTCGGTTTGAACTAAAGCCGATAAATTTAGACAAATTCAAGTCACTCAACTTAGCCTAGCTATGGAAGAGAGTTTCTCTGTAATGAGGTGCTTTTATATATGAATGGTCTAGCTTAGATCATATTCAAGCCAAGTTTGAATTAACTGATTGGGATGGAAATTCGATTTCCAGGAAGATAAAGACACAATCCTGGATTATATAGTATCTGAACCAACCCCTCGATGTCGAATAATTTAAGCTATAGTCACTGATCAATATTGAACTGGCAGTGTTAAGCATTGCACTAGTACTACAGCACTTACGTTGCTGTCAATTGACGCCTTCCATCTTTCCATTTGTCACTGACTTTTTCACTGACGTTTATTATTCTAATCCCAGATTTTTGCTGAATAGTTCTTCGAGTCTTATAAAAACAAGAAGAAACTAGCCGTCTCCCTCGAGTAAGCACTGATCTCATATTTTTTGAAGAACTAGCTAGACATGGTCAAGCTCACTACACTAAACATGAACGTGTTTTATGATCTGTGGCCGTCTCAGACCAAAGAGAAGGAGCTAAAACAAGTGCTACGTAGTTATACAAGGGGACAAATGGTGTGGTAGTGATTTTCCGATTTTTAAAGTAATGGGTTACTATCTATTTATTCCTTTTGAACTGCTCCCTCTATTGCCATCTTAATTGATCTCATTATTATCTAATTATCACATTAACAGAGACTAGAGCTAGTTGTTTAGTTGGAGCTTAAATAGTTACGTACAAATCTTTTTTTCCTTACTAAGGAGAATAATGTTAAGATTCAACTATGGAGGATTGGATTATGGATAAAAGAAGTAAACTTAAGAACAATACTAAAGAGCTAATGTAATCATGAAGTGCCACTAGTACTAATTAGGCCGTCTCCCTCATTAGTCTCTACAAATGAGTTTGTGGGGGTGGTTGGTGATTAAATTAGCATATGTGATTTGAATTTTGTCCGCTGAATTAAGCTAATGAACATGATATATAGTATGATGCATGTGTCTCATTGTGTAGATTGTTCTGTGTACTCTATGAAAGTGATATTTGATATGGATAGTACATGTTATGGCCATAGTGGCTTGTGGTTGTATTCATCAAGACCTTTGTGTTACCAAAACGTATGAGTGTCTTGGTCAATTAGTGAGAGGGTGAACACAAATGTATTCATAAAACCTGATCATTTTTTTTTGTCATGAAAGAATTCAATTCGATCACTAAGAAAAATGATCTAATCTCATATATAGCTCGCAACTTTAGTGGTAGATCGAGTTCTTCTCCTTCAACCTATAACAAGAGTTCGGCCTTTGTCTCATTATCTAGCCCTAGGTAGTCTTGGAGAGGAAGTAAGCTACCAAAGTGTGTACCGCATAGTCTCTTTCCAGCCCACAAGCTATCAAATAAGTAAATGAGATAAAAACGTTGTCATATATTTGCATATGGACACAAGTAATTAAGCGATAGTTTCTTTTTCCAGTATACTAGCTAGTTGCATTGCGGAAGGTCTCCAATTACTAATGCAAATGCAAATAGAAATTTTATCTCCAATTACTAATTACTAATTCAAAACTGGATTACCTAGCAAGTAATAATAGCTTTAGTCATATTGAAGTATGCCGCACAAATCGCTTAACAGACACATACGGATGATAATGACAAGCAACCCACATATTACAATTAACCCAAAAAATAATTATTTGTAGCAGGAATTATGAAATCAAATAAACAATAACGAGATGACCATCAATTTCACAGCCGGCTAAATTATGAAACAGTCTTCCATTAGCAAAAGCCAAAACACTATCTTCCCCTCTTTATATAAACTCACTAAACCAATTGTCATAATGTATCTTATAGTTTGATCATCTAGCTTCTCATAAACCCTTAAGCCTCTTTCTTTCTCATTATTATTTCCTTCAAAACCAAAGCCTTATTGCAATATGGAGTCATGGACAGTTCCCCTCAGCCCAGAGACTTCGAGTGATGAAGAGAGAGATGAAAATTCCGGCACTGCGAAACGAAGCTACGAGTGCACATTCTGCAAGCGAGGCTTCACCAACGCTCAAGCCTTGGGAGGACACATGAACATTCACCGAAAGGATCGAGCCAAGGCCAAGCAACTCTCGAACCAGTACCGCTCCAACGAGGACTACATATCAATGTCTGCTTCTCAGTTCAGCACACCGATTTATACTCAACCGGCTTCTGGGTACTACCCAGTTTTGGGTCATCATGAGCATCATGTGCAGAGGAACTATCATCAGATGTGTTATCAGCCATCTGAGTCTAGCCCTAGGTTTTATAGTTCCATGGATGATGATTCAATGTCATCACAGTCGTCTGTGAGTCATCATGTGAACCAAGAACTCTGGGGTGCTAATTTGAGCTTGAGGTTCAGCCCAGCTGGGCGCATGGAGGACGATGATTTCAGAATGGGAGTGAGGAATCATGAAGAAGTTGATTTGGAGCTTCGTCTAGGCCATGGAGGATTTTAGTGCTGCATTAAGTTGCTGGATGACATTGTGATTTGCAGTACTACCGAGGAATTAACAGACCGAGTTACAGAGGTATTCAAGACGTATTTTATATATCTATTTTCCTTTAAAGTCTGTAGAATTACAAGTATCTTTAGAAGACAAGAGTGAGATTAATTCCTGGCTTTGGTGCATATTATAGTTGCATCAGGAATAGGGGAAGTAGTTTGATAATGAAGTAGTACGTACTGTTTTAAGTTATTGTAAAGCTTAATTCTTAACAATCACTAGCATGTATATCTTGTAATTTACATTATTAGTCCATCAATCATCATTACTGATAAATGAAATCAAATAAAGGCCTTCGGCAGGTTGGTAATATAGCTAGAAATCCATAATAATAATTAAATCTCTTACTTGGAGGATTTTAATGCCATAATCAAAGTTCTAGCTAGCTACAACTCTCCGACGAGAGAAAAATATATAAGCTACTGACTTGGGAAGCACTCAAATATATAACGACAAAAGATGAACGAAATAAGGTCACAACTTAAACAACTAAGACTTTAACAGCCAAGTTTTTACTCTTCTCGTCTCCAAACGAGGAAGGCCTATACGGCTATACCTCAACAGTGTGGTCACGTACTACTCTCTCAATTTTTACAACTGAAATGACTTCCTCCAAGTTCCAACTGAGATTTATATAAGAAAGAACGGCAATCGTTGCAGGTTTGCGCTAAGGCCAGTGATTGCTGTATTAATTATCATCAACTCGAATACAAAAACAACTCGCTCGATCTTTCTTCTCTTCTGCAATGTATCATAATTCATTACACTTTCAGGTTCAAATCACACTTCCACGTACTGTGTTCAAGAACAGATAGTGACTGATCATATTACTAAATTCCAAAGAAAAAAAAAACAGATTATATAGAGAGTTCATGACCAGTTTTTCCTTATATGCATCACTGGGGCCTGTAACCTAAACCTGAATGCGTCATTATGTGCAGAGAGGTTAAAGAAATCCTCACTACATAAAAGAGTATGACAAGGGCTGTAGTTTAGAAAACTCCAATTCAGAACTATCTTCTCGATAATCTCCTTTAAGTTTTCTTCATAGTGAACAATATCGTGAATTCTATTTCAAGTGTTCTTGGTCGAATTTCGTGAGGTATGATTTTTTCTTTGAACAAAAAGAAGGTATGGATAATGATTACCATCATAAGCATGTAATGCGATTTGAATCTCTTATCTTTATCATTTGTGCTCTCTCAATTTTCCTTTTCCTTTTATGTTTGTTTGTACTAGCTAGTTTGTTGGGCCTCGTTTCCGCCAGTTCCTTGATAAATCTTATTTCCAAAATAAAAGAAACAAATTTGTAATGACACACTCTCTCTCTCTCACACACACACCGTCACACACTATACTTTCAACTCTATGTGTAATGACACTAGCTGGTTTGCACCCTGCATCTGCTGTCCACTTTACATGCATTTGGCTCGTCTTAATGAACGATAGAGTACGTACATTATAATCTCAAATTTGGATATATATCCAGCATAGTCGATCAACAAAAATCTTCAAAACCGTGCAGGTTCAGTTTGATCAAACTGTGCCTCGATCGGTAGAGAGTGTCTGGTTCATATTAGCAGCAGACTTAGAGAAACTCGGGACACTTTTTCTACATACATACATCACTGGGGCCTATAGTTACCTAATAATTATCCATCATTGGCTGCCCAAAAGTTAAACAAAATCACAACCAATATACTATCTCAAAAGAATCCTAATAATCGGTGCGCAAATCTTATATATTTAGTTAAATTTTGTTTTGTGCGTAAGCTATTGTGTATATGCTGACATTTTGTGTATTGAGAAGGGTCACTTGCTTTCAATGAGAAAAATTAGAACTATTAAGTTGTGATAGAATTCAAAGTTAGGGCGGGAATTGCACAACCTTGACTTTTGTGGAATTTTTGTTGTTCAATAGAGGTTAAGAAAATAACAAAATCCTTTTTTTTCCCTACTCTACAAGGGGCAAATCGCATATACTTGAATAAATCTTCTTTGCTCTTCTGCGATCCATGACTGTCATAGAGGCATAGGTTTATGTAGGCTTTCTAACTCTTAAAACTTCATAGTTGTTTGGGTTTGAACTGTAACACCGTATTTGTTGCAATAATTGGTATCACATTCTGAATGTGTTTAAACTCAAAACTTTTTAAAGCTTGTACTATAGATAAGATAAGTGGATTGCGGAAAAATACTAATAAATAAGGAAACCTATATGTATTTACAAGTTTTTACACAAATTTCATATGTGTGAAAACTTCAGCTTCAATTTGCTATTAGTGAAGTACGAGAGTTGTTTCATTGCTTATTTGTTTCTTAGTTCACACTAATAATCATAAACGTAAATTTAATCTGTAATATTTTCTGTAATTCTCTGTTTTGACCAGGACATAATTAATTTCTTCCAACATCTCATGAATAAAAGCTTAGTAAACAAATAACTAAAGACAAACTATAGGGAAAGATTCTTTGTTAGACGTGTTATCTATACTAATCAGCAAATGGAAAATATAATGCAATTGATATTAACTTGTTTCAGCCACTTTTTAAAGGTTCTCGGACTCACGAAAATATAGTTTTCATGGAGCAGCAATAGCATAGCGCTTGCATGAGGCCAGAGTATGTAGTTGCAGTGGAGACACTAACATGGCTCCGATTAGTTGTAAAACACGTTCATGTTTTAATTGCTTAGTTGTTAAAACATGGATGATATGACAGTAAGTCTTTTGAGGCTTGGTATGAACAAAGATATGCTCTGTTACTAAGCCCAAAACTGTTTAGATGGGTTTATATAGGTGAGACTGACCCAAACTTTTTAAATATTTTTCAAACAAAACGGAAAACTATGATCTCGAAACTATGTCAATCCCAAAATTAACCACGTGTGACGTGCAACTCGGTCCTAATCGAATCCGACTCGACTTCTTCGTTAATATTTGGCCCTAGTTTCTTGTGCGAATGAGGTGAAGGAAATGAGCTTTGAGGTGAGCTTTCACTTCAACTGGCTTAGCTATAGCTAAGCTACTCAAGACAACATTGGTTAACCGACCAGTTGTGATAGAAATTATTAACACTAGTCACTATTCATTTCTGTTGGTTGTGGCCATGCCGGAAGTAACAGTGCATGTCCTCCGCCGTGCATGCAAGCAGCGTCACAGCTCTTATTGCTACTTACGTAAGGGATATTTATGTGTGTAAACATGTGCTGATATTAGATAAATAAGAAATAGTTGTGCATGCCTGCACTCTTATACACTTCTTACAAGAAAGATCAATCTCACTATGTAAAGAACTTGTGTCCCCAGCTAGGGGATCTCAAACTCGACAACTCAACCCTTAGAACAACCACGTACATATGAGAGAGGGACTCTGAAGACTGAAGAGCACAATAGACCAGAGCTCTTGTGTTGTCCCTCCCCCCCAACTCGCAGCCTAGTTTTAGACTAGATCTAAATTCTGTCAGTTCTGGGAGGGTTCTTCGTTTCTTCTTGTATTCCCACTTCTGTTATTGAGTTGTAGAACTATTGCTATTGAGTTATACAACGGACCCCTCACTGAGGATACGACTACCTGTTGTTTGTGTAGGGGTCGAATTGCACTTTGTTTTAGAACAAGCTAGAATAATTTTATTCACATAGACCAATAAAAGATTGTATTTGTTTATTCTTTATTCTGTATTCCTGTCTCTTATCAAGGGTTAGTTTCTAAGTATCGTTTCAATTTTGTTTTCTAAATAAAAAATCTAATTTGATCTAATACATTGCTTCATTTCTATTAGAGCTGTTCTGCACAATCATATAATAATTAATCAACATTAAAGTCACTTCTCTATTTTTTAACAAAAGAAATCAACTTTATAGATAGGTACTAGGTGATTTCACTTCTCCATATTATTAACGAAATCTCTTAAATCCTAAATACGAAACCATAGAGAAATATAATTCATCTTTATAGACACAAAACCATGACATAATTACTTTGGATTCTTTTTTTTAGCAGATTTAGGTTTTTGATCTGAATTCGGCCTGCAAACTTTGAGCCTTAAAAATGATTTTGGCACCCAACACCAGATTTAGATGATTTCAAACTGAGCCATGAACGCTGCCGCATATCACCGTCGGGTCTCTAAGTCCATCTAGAGACCCACTCATTGTCTCACCGTCATAATCTATCCTCTTCTTATTTTCTTTTTCTTTGTAACAATATTTTATTGCAAACTTCCTCTTAAGGATTATACGGGTGATTTCTACATGTAAGTTCAAAATGAAATTATAGTTTTCTCCAATGTCTCGTAGCTCAGAAGCGAACAAATAATGGTGATGACAAATACAACTATGGAAAACAAAATTGAAAGCATGATGCAATCTGTGCCTCTCTTTCTGAAACCTATTTTATGTATAGGTTCAACAGAGTAAACGTTGAAGGCCGCTTCATAAGATTTTTGTTTCTGAAAGAAAGCTATCTTTCTCTGTTCGATCCAGGTTGAAGGGGCCAAGCATCGCGTGACTGGAAACTACTGTGTATATACACAGAGTTCGTGGCCTTCAGATACATGTTTAGTCCATGTATATGGGTTCGATCATACTGTAAAACAGCTTACGATAGAACTGATCCATTGCAGACAAAAGAGAATTCAATTTATGCATGAGAAGCTATCACGTTTCATATAGATCTGCAATTTATATGTGATATGTCAGAGCAACTAGGTCCTAATCTGAACCCAACTTAAATGATTTCTTCATACTGATAACTGATACATATGAACCTAGCCTTCTGCGAAAGCAAACAAGGTAATCAAAGATATTCAACTTTCATTGAACTTAGATATATGATGTATCACAAGGTTAATTACCTTGCAAGACACAGGAACACAGTGCCTGCAAATTTATCAAGTATACTGACCCCATATATATATATGATAGAAACTTAAACACTATCTAGTCACGGGTAATAATTCGTTTGGAGGTTGATGCTCAGTTGCTCACGATTCTTAATAATTTTGTTTCTTTTTAATTACGAAGAACTATCTTGAACAAAAAATATCAAACAAATTTGTATAATCGAAAAATTACATGAGCCAATCTTGTTCTTTATATCAAAAATTTACACGGTGTACATTCTTTATGTGAGTTTGAGCTATATGTGATTTGAAACCATAAGTTTTCAATCTCCGATCCATATGTTTTGGTCTTTTAGCTCGAACATTTGGAATGACGTTTTTCGAATTCCATCAATTTGAGTTTATATTAATGAACTTGTTTCTCCTCGTACAACTTAATTTGTTTTCCATCATAGGGTGGAGTTGAAATCTATGATTAAATTGTCCATAAAGTTGAGAATCACGTCCTCTTGTTTTTGACGTAAAATAATGGCACATGAATTCATGAAAAGCTTGTAGATTTCACCAACATATATAGCAATCAAAACAAAATTCTAGCTAGGACCAAAAATGCAATTTCCCCAACCCACTAAACCCCCTCCCAAATGAAAAAAATGGGCGAACTACCACCAACCCTAGAAAATAGAAACCCGAGAAATCAATTTAGAACGGTCATAGTAGATATGGGATATATCATGGTTCGTTTCAATCTTAACACATGGGATGTTGATCGTATATAGGAGCATCGATCTGCTTTGTGCAGATACCAGCTAGCTTATTCATTCTCGACCAACAAGCAAGCATGCACCAGCTTCCTTAAATTTGTACGTAAAATCCATCGATTCTTCTGAATCCATTGCTACCAATATTGCACATGGGAATGCAAGAAAACTAGTTCAAGTGCCCTCGACTTTTCCCAACCCAATTATGCTTCGTGTCCCCATCAATCTAAGCATTTGTCATCCCCCATGCTTAATAAGTGATCGACTTAGCTACACACAGCTAACTTTATTCAAACCTAATTTTCACGAGCTGGGTAAGTTTTCAGATGTGTACCACAACTTCTTGTCCTGGCCGGCCATGTGTATATATATACTTGATCTGAATTACAAGGAAACTGATGAAGAGAGGACCCAGTTCTTCTGCATAAAGAGACAATTTGTATTGACTCACCGACCTAGGTTGGCTAAGATTCAACATTTCGTACGAGAAGACTGGCGCATAGACAGTTGCCGGAGTTACAATGACTTGCAGAGAATTCAGACATAGTCCAAATATGATGTATACGACACAGTAGTGATGACTTGAACAATGATTCTAAGCACAGAAAAATACATGCACCAGATCTACATTAGGGGTGCATGCACAAAAGTGAGGGTAGGGAATGTCAATTGGGAAGGTTAGCATTCTTAGCCGCCCCATCAAAGAGTATACGTTGAGACAAGAACAGTTAGAAGTATTATTGACTTGTCGATCAAAGTATGATATCCATTGCCTAAACTATATTGTATGACTTGTTTTCAACTACTTGGGAAAAGAGAGAAGCTATGGAACTGGGATGTATATCCTACTTTTATTTTACATGTACTTCAACAAAAATTACAATGTTATGAATCAAATTACAACATTGAGAACAAATTTACAAAATCTATTTAGGGATAATGACCATTTACACAAAATTGACTAAACTAGATCCCAATCCAATGAAAAACTTTTTCATGTGTCCATTCTAATATTTTAATGCAAAATAACAAATCTACCCCTAATCTAATACCAACCTAACTCTCTCATCCCTCCCAAGTATCTCTCAAAGTCCATTCTCCACAATCTCTCTCTCTCTCTCTCTAATAACCATCTCCGATCTCCACTTTCCCGGTCATCACCTTATCTCTCTCTCCTCGTCGGAGTACGATCAAATCCAGCTTCAATTCTCCGTCGAGAACTTCGTCATTCTCAATCGGGGCCACCTCATTATCGACTCATCGGAGCCGCGGAGTTCTCATTGGCGACCTCTTCTTCGTCAGAGTAGGTTAAGCGAACGACGGCCTCGGGCTCCTCCTCGTCCTCCTATCACATGAAGCTTCGTCGAAAGATCTGGACTTCGTCTGAGATCTGGTGCTTAGTCCAAGAAAAAAGTTCAAATATCTTGTAAGTTAATGAAACTAAGAAACGAATCATATATGATCAAAGAAGAAATTCTTTGTGTGTTTGCACATGGTATCAATCAAAGGGAATACATCTTTATAGGAATGGGGATATAGATAGACGGTGGTACTGTAGTCACAAATCCGATTTAGGTTTTCGTCCATTTCTTTTTTGTTTTTTTCTTTCAATATGTTTTTTTTGTTGGGGAGCTGCTTATTCTTCTGTTATATCTTCATTTTCTGTATTTTAACTAATTATTTTAACGGATTCACAGAGGTGACGGTTCTGAGTTGTTTCAACATTTTATTGGGGGTTAGTAACTATTATTGGGGTCAATAACTCGATTATGTTCCGGTATTTCTTCTTTTCTATTACAAGTAACTAAGTTATTAGGGATCAGTAACTGATTATTGGGGGTCAGTAACCAAGTTATTAAGGGTCAGTAACTGATTCTTGAGGATTAGTAACCAAGTTATTAGGGGTCAGTAACTGATTATTGTTTACACCCAAATTAATATTTTTACTAGACAACAAGTGTCTAGGTGAATATTAATTATATTCATAGTCCACGTCACACCGGCAAGCCCGAAATAATTGGATTCACAAGTGATGGCCGCCAACGAGATCATGCGAGCTGGATAGCAGAGTTCGCACATATCAAAACAGTGACTTAAGTTGCATGCGAGCTGGATGCATGAGTAGATGTGTTACGCGAGGTGTTATTTTGGTCCAAGACTCGCAATAAGTTTTGGATAGCATCTGGGCCAATACCTGTGGCCCATTTTAGTGTAAAGCCCATTCAAAGTCGTGAGCTTTGGAGGCGCGGGGGGCGGAATGTGACAAAGACTGTAGCACCTCGCGAGATAAGGATGACCGTAGTTGAGTTCGCGTAGGACTCTACAGTTGGATAGCGCAAAAGCAGTAGCCCAGGCGGAGTCAATCATGCGGCTGGACACGTGTCATGCAGATGATTGGTATAAACGAATAAAGCAGTGTCCTTGTGGTGTTGGGTTTCAGAGTCCGAATTGGACTATGAATATCTTTCTTCAGGCCGAAGACAAGCTACTATATAAAGGGGCTCGAAGACTCTCAAGACTAGCTCTCAAAAAATACAACAACACAATACAAAAACAAACTTTCAACCTAGTTGAACCTTTTCGAGTTTCTCGAAAACCCTAACCCTAAGCGCGCCGCCGCCTAGGTTTCCCAGAGCCCTTTCGGACTCTACTCCGATCATCTCTGATCTCCCCCTGGTTGCTCTGCTCGCGGCACCGTGAGTATCGAATTGCCTTATGCTCGTAATTCCTCATCTAGGTGGCACCGGTAACCCCCCTGCTTGTTCAAGAAGTCAAGACTCGACGCACCCCACTCCCTTTCCTCGTCCGCGAGGTGGCACGCCTCGCATTCCCAAGAAGCATTGACTGCTACCGTTTCTTAAAGCCCCTGCTGAGGATCGTGGAAAAAACATTGGCACGCCCAGTGGGACCGGGAGTACAAGAGATTCACCATAGGGAAAACAGGAGAATCACCATACAGGAAACCTCGGTTTTTTTGTCTCAAGCACAGATCACCACGGTATAAGCCCCATAACATGCGCGGCTTGCCGATCTCTCACCACGGAACAAGTTCTTGCTCAGTTTGGTAACCCAGGCTTCAGCGAGACCGCAATGGTAGGCTCACAGCCAACCCAAAACACAAGATCTGCTATGCCTATGGAGCAAATCCTCCAGATGTTCGAAGAGCTGAAAGGCCTGATAGAGGGTTTGACAACCCAGGGCGCAAACCTCTCTGAACAAGCTAAACAGGATACAGCCCTTTTGCAGGCCGGCGAGATTTTGGATAATGATCATATCTCAAAGACTGACGTTGTTCCTCAGGAAGATAAGCTTGAAGGTAGGACAGAGCAGTCCACCTTAAAAGAAGAGATCGGTTCGCACACTGATGGCGAACCACAACTTCGCATGAAAGGCGGCTAAATAGCCAGCTTTCTCATGCAAGATGTATATGTGGACACATGTCAGCCGCATGAGGGGCAAGGCGGAACTCGCCTGCCTTCTTTATTTAACCTCCATGATCAAGGGCATGATCCGCTCCAGTTTTGTCCAATTACTGGACGTTATCGAGACGCTGCCCCAAGTCATGACAAGCGAAATGACGCTGGACCAGAATCTCTTGAGTTTCCTTTTCACCCTGTACACGCGGGGCGTCAAGGCTGGCGAGGTCCGTTTCTCCCAATGGTTCGTCTCGCCACTCTTATGTTCACTAGCGAGATGACTCAGTCCGCTTCGCCAATCTTAGGTCATTATAAGCTTAACTATATATGGTATGGTGGTATACCTAGGTCAATCCGCGGTTTCACATTTCAATATGATTGGAGTCTCTGCATGCAAGTTCAGAGGCCCGGATATGGCTTTAGTATTTTTTATTTCACTCTAGTGTGTAGTAGGAGCTTGGCGGCATCTGAGCATGATGCTCATGGATGTCATATATCTGCATCAGGGGCAGAGGTGGATTCGCTGGACTATAGTGACTCCAAAACTGAGTTTGGCACAGAGCCAATTTATGATGAATACGATGAAGACTATATGTTGGTGTGTCTCTCTCATAATCATAGTCCACAGGAGTTCAATCCCAGTGAAGCTCTTGATTTGGTACCTTTCTATGACCAATGCATGGTTGTTCCCGATGAGACCATGCATTGTGACATGATAGTCAGTGACAAGGCAGATCTTCACACCATGATGTCTGCAAGGATGCAACTGAAGATCATGCTTTGCCAAATGACAAAGATGCTTGGGGGGTAGCAAGGCAGTCCCTACGAGCTACTTTCTTCAAATTTTCAAGTCGTTGAAGCGAAACAGCTCTACTCAACACTTGGAAATTCTCAACAGCGAGAGTCTCACGTTGAAAACATGACGACATCGAGGCTTGGAGTGAAGCATTGGTGGCCTCTCCCGTGGCCTAACGAAGGGTAACTAATCAAGCTATGATCCCTTCTTCTCTTTGCTCCTCGCTTTAACTTCAGCCTTTACTTTTGTTTTTCCTTTCGTTTTCTTTCTTTCTCGTATTGAAAAAAGAAAATACAAAAAAAATCAAATAGCATAAAACACAAAAAGAGATTCTTCGTTTTGCTGAAATGCAAGACAATGTTTTTGCCTACGAAAGGCTTAAACTTTACTTGGAGGCCTATCCCTGAGGCTTGAAGATAATACAGCAGGCATCCCATATGCCTTGAATTGCTGCCAATGAAGTGAAGTCCAGAAATTCCAATAGATTGCAATGCTTAAAGTTGCAACAGCCACTACCGGACAGTCAACTTCGCCGATTAAGCTGGAATGATCCAGGAAGAACTAGCAGGCGAGCCCTCTATCAACAGAAAGCCCTAGATGTCTATTTTCTAGAGGATTTTACGGTTCGTCATTCCGACATTCCTGGAGAGAGTTATGGCAGTTCAAATGCAGACAGGTCAGGATACGCGCGAATTTGCAATGTGTTTTCTCAATGTGTTTTCATGACCTTGCAATATGCTTTTCTTTACTGGGGGGCATCCCTACACGTTTTGTGTACCTTTATTCATACACCGAGATCTACTCAAGGCCGGTCCACGACCTTTTTCGATGTTTGCCAACCTCAAGAATGCACGGTACTCCCTTACTGGGGGGTATACTAAAGTTTTGATGTCCTTCATTCTTCTCAAGTATCGGCGAACAGACATCAAAACTGGGGAGCACATTGGGGTAGATATGTGTTCCAGATATTTTAGACTTTAGACCTTCTTCAGGTGTTTTGGTCATTATTTAGGCCAATCCCTGTGGCCTCTAAAAAATTTCGTTTAACTCTCATTGGTTCGCACTGGGGGGGGGCAGCGAAATACATGGCCAGTGTCACTTCATGATTATCACGAAGATTGGTTCGTTGTCGCCAAGAGCTCAAGCGAAGGGAAATTTTTGAATCCATTCATACACCCCTCAAGTTACATCCGCTTGAGGTATGTGCAATATACCAAGTCTTTTGAGTAGAGCAGGCGAAGTGTAAGCGGAGTGCGCGTTAAGTTCAAGTCCAAGGTGATACACCCCGAACTTAGTATTATTTTTATGCTGTGGTTTCTTATTTAATGGTGGAAAATCAATTTGGGAGTGGTGTTGCTATTTTTTGGTTCGAGGTGGTTGTGTGGGTCTTTTTTGAAGTAAGCATTGACTAGGCCAAAACCAACCCAATAATCTGATTATTGGGAGGATTTTGTACGTGATTCAGATCGAGTGGAAATCAAAGGAAGTTTGACGGCGTGAAGCATGGTGTGGGAGCTAGAAGGGCACTGTGGTGAGAGATTTGGACTGGGTTTTAGGATTGGGTTTTCTGGAAAGAATTTGGGTTTGAAGAATAGGGATTGAAGGATGACTGGTGGTGTTTTGGCTTGAAGGTTTGAATTTGGTGTTAGAGATGGGCTTAGGCGTGCATGCGGGCTGCGCGTCTTTCTTCTTCGCAAAGTCCCCTGCACGGAGCAATCTCGCCTCCCCTAGAAGCAATCCCGCCTCGCCTGGGAGCCATCTCGCTTCGCCTATAAGCCATCTCGCTTTGCCTGGGAGCCATCTCGCCTGGCTTGGCGTGCATGCGGGCTGCGCGTCTTTCTTCTTCGCGGCCTTGCCTGGAATCCATCTCGCCTGGCTTGGAATCCATCTCGCCTGGCTTGGGAGCCATCTCGTCTAAACATTGATTTTTCTGGATTGGAAGCAATCTCGCCTGGCTTGGCGTGCATGCGAGCTGCGCGTCTTTCTTCTTCGCGGCCTCGCCTGGGAGCCATCTCGCCTCGCCTGGAATCCTTCTGGCCTGGCTTGGAATCCATCTCGCCTAGCTTGGGAGCCATCTCGTCTAAACATTGATTTTTCTGGATTGGAAGCAATCTTGCCTCGCCTGGGAGCCATCTCGCCTGGCTTGTCATGCATGCGGGCTGCGCGTCTTTCTTCTTCGCGGCCTCGCCTGGGAGCCATCTCGCCTCGCCTGGAATCCATCTCGACTGGCTTGGAATCCATCTCGCCTGGCTTGGGAGCCATCTCGCCTCGCCTGGAAGCCATCTCACTTCGCCTAGAAGCCATTTCGCCTCGCCTGGGAGCCATCTCGCCTGGCTTGTCATGCATGCGGGCTGCACGTCTTTCTTCTTCGCGGCCTCGCCTGGGAGCCATCTCGCCTCGCCTGGAATCCATCTCGCCTGGCTTGGAATCCATCTCGCCTGGCTTGGGAGCCATCTCGCCTTGCCTGGAAGCCATCTCGCTTCGCCTAGAAGCCATTTCGCCTGACTTGGCGTGCGTGCGGGCTGCACGTCTTTATTGTTGCGAAGTCCCCGTTCGTGATTCAGATAGCCTAAAAATCGAAAGGAGCTTGACAGCATGAAAGCATGGTGTGGGAGCTAGAAACACACTGCGGTGAGAGAATTTGGGGGTTTTCTGGGTAAGGGATTTCTGAAAAAAGTAGATATCAAAGGTGGCTGTTTGGAATGGTGATTAAGAATTGGATTTGGTGCTTGGAGGCTTGAAGGCTTGAAGGCTTGAATGCTTGACTGCTTGGAGGTTGGTTCTAAGCTTATCTAGGTTTTGCTTGATAGCACTCCTCCCTTTTCTACTGCAGGGACTCACCTTTTATAGGCTCAATGGATAAGGTTTTGATAATCTAAAGTATCTCATTATCCGGGTAAAACACTTCATCTTCCACTCATCCGTGATTTGTGCCCCAAATCATGGAAAAGAAAGCTTGCTTTGATGATTTCATTCTGGGAAGTAGAGGATTGCTGCAGTGACATCGACAACAGTAGCACAAAACCCGCAACGATGTGGACAAGAGAGACTGTGAAGACTAAGCTTGTGGTTTTGGGAGAAGATGACACACCTTGACCGGTTTCAAGGGTTCTTCTTAGCAAGACAAGGTGATAGCTTTGGGAGATCATGGTTTGGACTAGGTATATGGTTGCTGCAGGGAGGAAGAATCTGGGTATTGGTTGCTACGGAGAAGAAGAAATCAAGAGACTTGGGAAATGGGAACTGACTTTGGTTTAAGTATAGTTGGGCCTTAGGTTTAAAGGAAATAAGGACTAGCCCAATATTCTCATGCGTGCTCACCATTTCATTTGTCATCTAAGTCGTTGGGCTTGGATTTCGGGCCCAAGACCGAAATCACCAATGACGTTAAATTGACAAATGAGTATTTTGCGTTTCCGTAACCTTCCACACCATACCCACGTCTGCAAGCCCCAAAGATGCGTGGATGTGGCTTGGGTCCACATCAATGGGCGTATTTGCTTAGCATGTTAAAATCCTAATTATTATAGGATTTTGCATGAATTGCGTAATAGATTGTCGCGTGACAAAGTGCATGATTTTTCGGGTATCAACAATGGTTTAGTTGAGTTTTTAGGTTTTTAGTTACCTGAATGAGAGTTTTTAAATGAGGGGTCGCTAAAATAATATCAGTTCCATATTTGGGTGAGTGTATTAAGTGGGAAACCTAATATTTTTCGGTGAAGGAGGAAGAAAAACAGAAAACCACCCCTCACTTTCTCTCTCGCCGACCTCCCGAACCCGTCCGGCTCTCCTCGACGGAACACCACCGTCCGGCCACGCCTGGTCGCCGCACTAGTCCCGTTCGGCAGCTGGGACACCGCTTGTCATTCCTGTGGTGGTAGCCGGCCTCATCTCGCCGGCAGCGGCTCACGGTAGCGCTGTCAAGGTCGTTGGTTTGCTAAGCCGGAACTTCCTTCTCCGGCCACCGATCCGAGAGATCTTTGAGGGGTTTTGAAGCTCTTCTATTGGCCTTTCATCCATCCAAAAGAGGAAGATTGATTCGAAGTTAGGAGCAAATCGGGGTTGTTGTGTTCTTGAGCTTGTGAGGTATTTTCCGGCCAAACCTTTGATTTCTGGGTTTTGTGTTAGTCTTAATTGTTGTAGAGCTTGTTGAGAGGAAGAGATTAATTGGTGTGTGCCTTGTTGGTTTTGGTCGAAGTTGATATGATGGTGGCGGTTGACTGCCACTGCCGGTGGCTGCTGCCGATTTTGGTGGTGGTTTTGAGGAATGTTGGATGATTTCTAGAAGGGATTAATGTTGATTTAGTATATGTGATTTTTTTGGTGATGGTTGTTTGGAATTAGGAATATGGTGTTGGAATTAGTTTTGGGAGGAGAGGATTTGAGGAGGCTCATTAGTTTGGTTCATTATATTTTACACTAGAACTCCTTGTCGGATTGTAGGGAGTTAGTGGTAAAGTAGAGCTATAAGTAGATTTTGGAAAGTTTGGGCGAGTAAGAATAATGCTAGGATGGTTTTCTTTGTAATTGATAAATGTGTGATTTTAGTGTCGGGCCTTAAATCTCATTTTGTACAGGACGAGAGGAGGGCTCTGACCGACGTCAGGCTTAGCCGCCTATATTGGTTTTAATTAATATGCATGCATGATTTTTATAAGTGGTTCATTATATTTTTCCAAGCTTAATTATAATTTCAGCTTTTGAATTGATCATGAAATTTATTTGTGATTGACTTATTGAGTGTGATTTTATTAATGAACTTATGGATTTGAGCTTGGGTAAAAGATTTGGCATTTAAATTATATTAATCCTAATGATTCATGGATTCGAGATTTCATCGAGGATTTGAGAGTTGAAATATGTTGATTATTTGGGTTGGTTATTTTATTGAGCATTTTAACGTGTGGGACACGTTATTAAATTTAATGTATTTGTTTTCTCTTGGAATTCTTTCGAGTACGATTGGGAATCGTACTTATGCTTTAAATATGAGTTTCGGGGAAACTCACATGAATATATAGTTTTCTTGTTATGCCATATTTGTTGGGTTTTATGATGTCAATGCTAGCA
Organism: Fragaria iinumae; assembly: GCA_009720345.1. Lineage (NCBI taxonomy): Eukaryota > Viridiplantae > Streptophyta > Magnoliopsida > Rosales > Rosaceae > Fragaria > Fragaria iinumae. The sequence continues at coordinate 13,836,048 of CM019120.1, forward strand.
TGTCGTTCCACCTTTCGAGGTGATGTGATTTCCACATTGCAAGTGGGGTCACGCAAGCCCTTTCCACCCTAGCGGTGATGTGATGTTGCCGGCGGCATCACGCAAGCCCTGTGCCCTATCTGTCAACTCGACGTGAAGGTACAGGGTATATGGGAGAACTTTGCCTGGGAGACTCACTTATATGGCCATATAGGTTCCTTTATTTGAGTTGTTAATTTGACTAGCGGGGTTAGTCCATTATTTTGGGAGCTTCCTACATGAGAGTTGTATATTTCTTTTCCTAGTGTGAATTGGTGAGGAGCTTACAATAATTGCATGCATGGAAATTTTATTTAAATTTCATATAAATGGAAAAGCATGTCACATTAGATTTCGTATTAGTTTGTTCTTGAATACTTATTAATTGGTTTATTTTTCGTCCACTCACGCTAACGTTTCAAATGCTTTTCCCTAGGCCATTTGTTTTCAAATGCCCAGATTACAGAGTTCCTGTTCGGTTTCACTAGGAGTTGAGGCATAGTATCTCCCGCTGCACCTTGTTGATCGTAGGTTACCTGATAACCTATGTGTAGTTATTTTATTTTTCTTCCTGTAGTGCTCTGATAACCGTGGGGATATGTAAATTTAGTTGGAATTGTTTTAAAGGGTTATGACTCAAGTAGAGAGTTTAACTTTGGTTGATGTTCATGTTTAAGTAATGAAGTTGAATCGTTGGTTTGGTTTATTTTAGTGCTATCGTCAGAAACGAAGGGATCCAGGAGATCTGGTTAATTGATTTAGTAAAAATATTCTTGATTTTTCTCGCAGGTTGGGTTGTCCATTTTTAGAGGAGATTATGCCGAAATTCCTCATCTAGGTGGCACTAGCCCAGGCGGAGTCAATCACGCGGCTGGACACGTGTCATGTAGATGATTGGTATAAACGAATAAAGCAGTGTCCTTGTGGTGTTGGGTTTCAGAGTCCGAATTGGACTATGAATATCTTTCTTCGGGCCGAAGACAAGCTACTATATAAAGGGGCTCGAAGACTCTCAAGACTAGCTCTCAAAAAATACAACAACACAATACAAAAACAAACTTTCAACCTAGTTGAACCTTTTCGAGTTTCTCGAAAACCCTAACCCTAAGCGCACCGCCACCTAGGTTTCCCAGAGCCCTTTCGGACTCTACTCCGATCATCTCTGATCTCTCCCTGGTTGCTCTGCTCGCGACACCGTGAGTATCGAATTGCCTTGTGCTCGTAATTCCTCATCTAGGTGGCACTGGTAACCCCCTCGCTTGTTCAAGAAGTCAAGACTCGACGCACCCCACTCCCTTTCCTCGTCCGCGAGGTGGCACGCCCCGCGTTCCTAAGAAGCATTGACTGCTACCATCTCTCAAAGCCCCTGCTGAGGATCGTGGCCAAAACAATTGGGGGTCAGTAACCGAGTTACCGGTGACCAAAATCCGGCGACCTTGAGAAAATCTGAGTTACTAGGGGTCAATAACCGGCGACCGAAGAAATTCCGGCAGCCGGTGACCGATGACCGGAGTCCGGCGACCGATGACCGGAATCCGGTGAGGTTCCGACAAAGTCTTCTCACTCTTTCACTTTCTCTCTTCTTATACATGTTGAAGTGGTGAGGGTAAAATTGTCTTAAAACTATAATACAATTATTATTTTATTATAACTTTAATATAGATTTGTGTATTTGGGCACAAATAAGAACACCTTATATTGGAATGAGCTCATGTCTATTAAAATCATTGGAATGGGCAATAAGAGGTTTAAATTAGTACTAAATGGGCATTTTCCCATTTATTTACACTATTTACATGAAGTTAAACAAAATTACAACTATCAGAACAATTTGTTCAAAAAGTTGTAAAATGGTTGTACATTTTATAGTTACAATTATTAGAACAAGATTACAAACAATACGACTTAACATTACCACTTTAACTACATATATGTTGTCACATTTGTAAATATAGATATCACATACGGGTATGTACCATAGAATTTCTCCTAGGGAAAATGTATGTAAACAAAAGTCTCCTAGAAATTTGTTACTTAAAAGTTCATCATGGAAAAGCAATGGTGGCATAATTGAGACTACAAATTCAGTGGATCGAAATCAAAACAATGGGAGGGTTGTGCAGGTGAGCACCAGCTATCACTAGTTAGATGATACTAATGCAGCATGTAGAAGAGTTTCCTTTAGTGTGGCAGCATGTAGAAGAGTTTAGCAACTAAATGATGATTGAGATTTTGGACTATATATCATGAACAATCTTGAGTTTACTTTTACTGTTTAACATGCATAATGAGTACTCTGTTATTTTAAAGGTGAAGACATGAACATGACCGTGCCAAAAACAAAATACATATTATCTTTGTTCAGAAATTGAATATTATCTGTTTATATATATATATATATATATTTGATAAGAGTTACCTAAAACCATAATCAAGACATAAGAACCTACCAGTTCAATAAACAAATTTAATTTTAGCCTAATTTTGGCACCTACATACAGTTGTGACAAGCAGACGTCTTCACAATGTACCAGTCAACAGCCACCAACGTCGGTGATCCACGAACCAAATCACGAAACAATCTCGAAGAAAACCTGACAATATTGCCATTAGTTCCTTGATGTGATATATATCGATCTGGAAATTAAAATAAAAAGGTCCAGTCGACCACTATTCCGTCAATCTTAAACCCTTTACAGATTAAAACACTGCTCTCATCGATGTACTAGATCGATATCAGTCCAAACCTACCACCCCGAGCATCTAAGGCAATATAGAAGGGATTAGAAGCACTTGACTGATTAAGAAGATATTCGAGCATCTAAGGCAATAGGTTATACCACCTACCGACCAAGGTGGCCTAGGTTGCCGGAAATATGCCGGTCGCCACCTCTCTCTTCATATGTGACTCGATTTCGAAAGTTGTCGCTATAATTCAAACGGAGTTGAGACCAAATGCGACTTGGAGAGTTGGAGTCACCAACACACCTATTCTTGATCGAAACCATAGATTTTGCTATACTTGTTGTAATGTTGCATAATATAGTTGCATAACCTAAAAAGCTTGTTTTCTCCTTCCTTAATTTTCTTATTCTCCTTGTTTCTTGTAGTTATGTAACTGGCTAGCTTCTGGTAATCGTTTCATCTTTCTGAAAGAGGTAATCCTTTTTCTTTGATTATATGGAGAAAGGCGCACTTTGCTTGCTGACAATGTTACGACACATTGTCCATGCACGAAATGGTTTCAATGGGAGAATCCGCCCCTCCATGCCTACTTTTCACTTGGATGTCATCGTCCTACTTTAATTTGTTGCTCTATCTACATTGTACCGGTTCGACACATTGGCCATATGCTATGTTTTCTTCCTTGTTGGATATGCCATCGATCACTTGTTCTATATGTAATTATAATCTATATACCTACCATAACAATTACATGAATCTTAGGTTTCACAATTTGTTTTTCTTAAACGGCACTATATATAACTTATTCTTAGGTAAATTCATTGATCAATCATTTGTGGTAATCCACTAATTAATCCGTAATGTTGCGGAAGAACATCTCAAGCACGCGTAGGCCTGTAAATATATAGATCATTCCACCCCATACACTCTAATCTGTTGCCAATTGAGTTTAGTTGTAAAACTCATATCATGAATCTTCTCAATATCAAACAACGACAAGCGTGGCCCGTGGATCATTTTTATACCGATATTGTCCGAATTTAACCACTTTAATGGTGTTGAGTTTTAATCACAAAAGGCCTCGATACAATTATGAATTATCCACCCACTTATGAATTATATTTTATTTATCACTTTTCCAATATGAGATCTCTCCTCCCCAACACTCCCCCTCACGTGCAACCTAATTTTTAGGTTTGCACGTGAACCTGATTAACAAACTGAACCCGGGCCTCATGACAACCGAAAGAATCCCAAACTCCCCATGACAATGGAAAAAACCTCAAACTCGAAAGAACTAAACCAGGGCCATGACCCCTGAAAGAACTAACCCGGGCTCATGGAGACGCAATTGGCGAGTGACCCACTCTGATACCATGTTAAACAGCGACACGTGTGACCCGTGGATCATTCTTGTACCGATATTGTCCAAACTTAATCACATTAAATGTGTTAGGTTTTAATCACAAAATGTCTCGATATAATTAGGAATGATCCACCCACTTATGAATTATATTTTATTTATCACTTTTTCAATGTAGGATCTCTCCTCCCCAACACTCAAGACCATTAAAATCGGTGTCGACGATCACGGTTGTGTGACTTACAAATAAGCCATTTGCCGCATAGGACGTGTTTCTTTTCCTCGTCCAAGTGTTGAAATAAACCAAGCACTCCCTTCCACTCGATCTCTTCTCAGATCACGAAATAACACTCAAGAACGATGAATGGCATAAACCAATCAATCTCAAATGAAACAACAGTCAACATTCTAGTGATTGTTTCAATAAGAGTGATGGATCGAGATCGATGACAATAGGCATTCAACGTTGTCAAGCTAGATTGTTCTACTGTGTTTTACAAGGTGTATTCTCCATCGATCTCCATCATTTTCATGCAACCCATCTAGGTCGACAAGCTAACTAGCTAGTCAAAGACAAAACCAGCTGATCCATGAGCTAGCAACAACGACTACGATATATATGTATGCAATCTCAGAAGGCACCCCAATTAATTAATTAATGGCTAATCGAAGATTAGCACGTAAACTTAACCTAATTATAACCATGCATGCATGCGTGCCTAGCTACTATTCTTCTCTTGTTTCTTTTTAATCCAGAAATAGCAAAACTGGGAAATGCTTGTGATTGGCAGTACCTGTGATATTTTCCAAATACAGAAAAAATTTGGATCGTGATGGCGCCGTCTCTTTACAAACGTGATTCCCGCGCGTGTGTTTTCCATCCCTGTGCGTTGCGTGAAGTAATGCTCTTTATAACTTTCTTAGTCTAGTTTCCAATTCAAGTCATTGGGCCTCACCGTCAGGCCTCATCACGTGTATCACGTTCCAAATGTTTGTCCAAAAAAAAAAAAAAAAAAAAGGAATTTCTATTAATTCCAGGATCTTACACTAGTATAGGGCTGGCTCCGTACCGGTAACTGAGCTTTTATGCCGAGATTGTCGTCACCGATCAATCGGTTACCGCTGTGGCGGTTCGGTTTAGGCTTGTCGACCGATGAAGCATCAATACCGGTGGCAAAAACATTTCTTCCGTGGAACTAAATTCTTTATAAAGCACTAAGCTTACATTACCGTATTTGTTAAGTCCTTATGTATCAATAAAGAAGCCACGAGGTCAAAGGTATTTTAATTTTTTCATTCGTTTAGTGACTTAAATTTTGTATTCTTAAAAGAATAATGACTAAAAATAGAAAGTGGAAGTGTGGATTATAATTTGAGGAGTGTGGATTTCATTTTCCTTCTTTTTGTAATAAACACCACTATTCATTTAAGTTGAGGAATGATGATTCAATTTTTATTTTTTTGAGGAAAATGAATAACTTCATTGGTATTGAGCCATACGATCAACTATTGCTAGGTTAGGCAGGAGTGAACTCCAGTACAAGATCAATAATAGACTCTTTATTCTCCTACACTAATACTGTCACACCCCAATTTTTGAAAGATAATTTTTAAAAATTTTAGCATGATCTAACTTAAAATATTAATATCCCAACCTGTTTCAACAAATAATCCAAACAACTATAACTCAATAGCAGAAAAGTAATTGCCACACAATCCATAACTGAGTTAAATATTACACTTCTTTGTTTACAAAACTTGCAACACAAGAACATGAGAATAATCTCATGATTTTAATACTGTCTACCCAATTCTAAAACTATACAGAGTACAGCAAAATCAAAAGAACCCTGCCACTACGCCTCCGCCTCAACCCTGCTGATCCTCACCTGCAGGTCTAACCCCTACACCAATAATTAGTGCACCGGGATTGTAAAATAACAAACCCGGTAAGCTAAAAAGCTCGTATGAGTAAACTTAAAAATAACATAACATTTATCACATCCAACATACCACAAGTGAGATTGGATTAATAATTAAAAACCACACATCCAACACATTACCAAAGAAATGTACCCATGAGTCTCAGATATTTAATAAATACCTCTCATGACCTACAACAACAATATGTGTACCCATGGGTCCCATATACCATCAAGTATCTCCCATGACCTACACCGTCAGACGGACTAGAGTTCTATTCGTAACAGTAACCAGTCACCCGGCCAAATGCTTGAAACCTAGTTTGACTGTTCAAATAAAAATCACAAAATAAAATTTCATCGTAATCGTAACCAATCACCCGGTTAAAGGCTTGGAACTCAGTTTGATTATTTTGAACAACAAATCACTATATCACCACATCATCATCAACAACACATGATTCATATTATAAATTATATCCTTCAAAAGGATATAATTATATGAACATTATTTATTATTTCACAAGAATAACTTATCAAAAATCAATAAAATTATGATCACGAAAACATCAAAAAATAGACATATGAGGAAAACTGGTTTTAATCTTACCTATGAGCTGTTGGCGATCAAGCTCATATATTTAAAAACAATTAATAGCACATTATTAAATCTAACATCAACATCCAATGACCTTAATAAAATTAGGTCCGAAAGTGAACCATGGTGAGATTTACTCACCTAGAAATCCCGCCGCACACCCCTCAACACAGCGAAGGCAAGCCAATCACAAAATCACACAATTAAAAACCTTAGAAACCAAAATACTAAAGGATAACACAATACCCTTAAACTAACCCTTAGCTCAAGGGAGGACAACTTCCCAAAGTCGTTGAACTCAACGACACAATAGAACTGCCTCAAATCTTCAAAACCTAAACTCAAACTCAACCAAGCCAAAACAAATAAACCTAAGTCCTACACATGCAAACCTTGCTCAAAACCTAGCCATACTACCTCTCAACAAGCTCACAGCAGCAAGGACTAGCTAACCACAGGAAACTAAGGCCACAACTTAGCCGGACGCGCCGCCACAGGCAGCGGTGAGTGAGCCCCACGCGCCACCCTAAAACTTCCGAATTAAGAGAAACTCACAACATGAAACTTGTAGATTGAAGCATGGTGAACAACTTTAATACCTGAGGTTTTGACTGGTTCGGCTGGAATCGGCCGGAAAATCCCCCGAAATTCCAAAACGAAATCAAAAACCAAACCTGCAAATCCGACGCCCAAACTAGTTCTTTAGGTCACCAAAGAGGTATAAACATCTATACAAGAGAGAGGAAAGCACGACTCACCTAAACTTGGCCCGAATCGCCGTCAAAAACGTCGGTTTTCCGGCGGAACAGCTGCAGCTCCGCCACTTCGTGGCGACCTCCAGGCGGCTCGACGGCTAGTGGGACTGCTCCAGAAATGGAGAGGACAGCTGTGGGAGTCGAACAGGACCGGTGACGTCCGATTTGGTGGCCGGATACGAGAGAACTCGGCCGAAGAAGGGAGGAGAGCGGAAGGAGGTCGGGAGAGAGGAGAGAAAAGTGAGACGATAAGTTTCCAAAAATAACTCCCCACATTTTTCTACTTAAACAATTTCCAAAACCGGAAACTGACTTCCTCTGACCATAACTTTCTCATACTACCCCCGTTTCAGGCGTGCCGCATATCTACGAACTCGTATCGACAAACTCTACAACTTTCAAGAAGAAAGTTTTCGAGGGTAACTTACGGAAAATAAAGTCAACTTTTAGCCTCTTAAAAGTCAAAGTACCTAAAAAAATACTCCCGAAACTTCAACTTCGCACAAACTAAAGAATTTCCTTAAATAATCCTTCATTAATCATGAGAATAATACAAGGAAAATAATATGAAAATCTAGGGTATTACAATCTACCCCCCTTAAAGGAATTTCGCCCCGAAATTCAAAATACTAACCCAAAAACAACTTGGGGTACTTAGCCCTCATGTCCGACTCTAACTCCCAAGATGCATCACCCTCATCATGGTGACTCCAACACACCTTAACCAAATCGACTTCCTTCATTCGAAGCCTCTTGGTTGATCTATCCAAGATTCAAACCGGTTCAACAACAAAGGTTGCATCCGCATTCACCTTGATAGTTCCATAGTCAATCACATGTGATGCATCTGGAATATACTTCCTCAACAAGAACACATGAAACATATTATGTACCCCGGACATGACAGGAGGTAAGGCAAGCCGATAAGCCAAATCTCCTACTCTTTCCAAAATCTCAAAAGGCCCTACATACCTGGGAGCCAACTTCCCCTTCTTACCAAATCGCACCACCCCTTTAGTAGGTGAGACCTTTAAGAACACATGATCTCCAATATCGAGCTCCACTTGCCTCCTCTTCAAGTCGGCATAGCTCTTTTGCCTGTTTTGTGCCGTTCGGATCCTATCTCAGATAATAGAGACCTTCTTAGTCGTCTCTTGAACAATATCATGACCCAACAGCTCACTATCACCCATAACTACCCAACAAATAGGAGATCTACACGGCCTACCATAGAGTGCCTCATATGGTGCCATGCCGATACTAGAGGGATAACTATTGTTGTAGGCAAACTCAATCAATTGGAGGTGATCCTCCCAACTTCCCTTGAAGTCCATGACACAAGCCCTAAGCATATCTTCTAACACCTGATTCACCCGCTCAGTCTGCCTATCAGTTTGAGGGTGGAATGTTGTACTCATGTCTAAGGTAGTACCCATGGCTTTCTGAAATCCACCCCAAAACTTTGAAGTGAATCGGGGGTCTCGATCAGAAACAATTGAAGTAGGCACTCCACGAAGTCTCACTATTTCCTTCACATACAACTTGCACAAGGCATCAACTGTGTACGTCATTGAAACCAGAATGAAATGTGCTGACTTCGTCAATCGGTCAACAATTACCCATATAGCATCATGTCCATGCTTAGACTTAGGCAGTCCAGTCACAAAGTCCATAGAGATATGCTCCCACTTCCAAGTAGGAATAGGTATTGGCTTCAACATACCTCCAGGCCTCTGATGCTCCGCCTTCACCTGCTGACAAGTGAGGCACTTGGACACATAATCTGCTACATCCTTCTTCATCCCACTCCACCAAAACTGCCTACGCAAATCTTTATACATCTTGGTGCTCCCTGGGTGCACCGTATAACGAGATCGATGTGCCTCCCAAAGGATCTCTCCTTTGAGATCAATATTGTCTGAAACACACAATCTCAATCTAAACCTTAAACCACCATCTAACCCAACCGACCACTCGAAAGGACAATCCTCCAACCAGTCCACTACTAACTCCGCTAGCTTTGCTAGTGAGAACTCGTCATGTGCTTGGCCCCGAATGATTCTGGAAATCAAGGTGGGTCGCACAGATGTGCTTCCAAGGAAGATTATCTGATTCCCGCCTATTAATAGAAGGTCAAACTCAGATGCAGTCTGCAACATGAGCCATTCCTGCACCATGATAGAGGCGACTATACCCCTAGGCTTCCTGCTCAATGCATCCACCACTACATTGGCTTTCCCAGGGTGATACTCCAAAGTGAAGTCATAGTCCTTAAGGAGCTCCATCCACCTCCTTTGCCTCATGTTCAAATCTTTCTGAGAGAAGAAATACTTCAAACTCTTATGATCAGAAAAGCGCTCGAACTTCTCTCCATACAAGTAATGCCTCCAAATCTTCAAGGCAAATACTACTGCAGCTAGCTCTAGGTCATGAGTGGGGTAATTCTTCTCATGAACCTTCAACTGTCTAAAGCCATATGCCACAACACCGCCAAGTTGCATCAACACAATGCCCAAACCCCAATGAGATGCATCGCTATAGACAACATAGTCGACACCACTAATAGGAATGACCAACAATGGGGCTGTAGTCAACCTAGTCTTCAACTCCTCAAAACTACATCAATTTTGTAATAAGACAATAGAGATCAGACGACATAATTCATTTTTGCTGTCGTCTGATAAATTTTTACGACAGACATCTAAAAATCTGTCGTCTGAATGTAGCAACGCGCATACAGTTAAAATTAGCATGTTCATGAGACGACAATCATATGTCGTCTTGAAAACAAGTGAATTTGAAAATTAATATGAATATTTTAAGATGACAGAAAACTGTTGTACTTTGAGAAACAAAAATGTGTATGATGCCGTGTGTTTTTTTTGGCATAACAGTTTGCATATTTTTGACACTTAAAACCTATTCTCATTTCTCAACTTCCCCGACCTCACTCACTCAATTCTCTCAACTCTCTCAACAGGAAACACAACTCACTCTCTCAGCAAATTCGATCTCAACTCCCCACTTTCGATCTGAAAGGTGAATAGCTCATCTCTCACCCTCCATCAACCGCCATAAATTTATGCGAAACCACCTATGCGTAATTTTCTGTTTAAGGATTTCTGTTATTGACTGGTAAGTTGTATCGAAGTTGATTTAGGGTTTTATTGGATTGAGATTTTGCTGGGTTGATTTAGGGTTTTGTTGGATTGGGGTTTTGCCTGATTTAGGGTTTGGTGATGTTCATATTAGGGATACGGGGCTTTTTGAGATTTTTTTCTGTATAACTTACTATCTTGATTTTTAATAGATTGGTAAGAGGTATCTATGAATATAATGCTCATGGTTGCTCAAGTAAAATGGATTTGAAAGTGTTTGGTGTTGTGAAAATTCTCATATGTGAATATATATTGGGTTTGTTCTCTAGTAAAATGGATGTGAAAGTGAGAGTTGTGAAGTTTATGTGTTATTGAGAGGTTTTGAATTCATGTCTCTTAACTGATATCTTTGTTAGTCTCTTAACTTCGTAGGGATATTGGTGAGGAGAGGGATTGATCGAACAAGTCTGTAGGTGGTGATTAGAAGCTGCGTAGATGTGTATTTTGGCTTAATGGTGCAATCTTATTTTATGATTCCCGTTTTGATGTGTGCACTCATGTTTTGCATTCAGTTTAATTTTTAATTTGTTTCGCTCACCTTTCTTTTTATCATTCAATTCCCAGGGTCCTTGTGCCGGTGGCTGCATTTCTAGTTTTGTTTAGTAATACCAGTTGAGTGGTACCGCATATGTAGTATAGGAAAAGCCTCTTTTTTTTTTTTAGTGAAGAAATCAAAACTGTGAGAGATGATATTATTATTGTGTAAAGTATTTATATGATGCTTTACTTTAAAAAAAAAAAACAAAAAAAAAACTAATAGCCTGGTGTTCTATGTATTTTTAGAATCTAAGGTGCTGACACTTTAATGTAAGCTGTGTATTACCAGGTCTGAAAATATTTCCAAGCTTTTATATCAATCATTACTTCTGAAGGTAACTCTGTAACAGAAAGACTCAGGTAAATTGATTCCATATTCTTGTCGTCTTGTTTTCTATTCAGGTCAAAGTAAGTCTATGTCGTTAGTATTGATATTCTTACGTAATGACCACTTTGTTGTAATTATTGACACTTCCTTGCTTTAAATGTTGAATATTACTTAAGCTTGTTTGTTATATGTGACATCTGATATGTGTGTAAATCAAGCAATAGATAGTGTAAATAGGTTGTAAATTATAGTCTTATCTTATTTTCGTAAGATATTGTGCAGACGAGGTTCCGGTACTTCTAGTGTAACAGATTGAACATGTAGATGTTCTGTTTCGATCCAAGGAAACTGGAACTACACACTAGAATCTAACTGTTTAGCATCCTATAATTGCAGTCAGGGGATGCTTGTAATACCCTAGATTTTCATATTATTTTCCTTGTATAATGTACATAATTAATGAAGGATTATATATGGAAATTCTTTAGTTTGTGCGAAGTTGAAGTTTCGGAAGTAATTTTTAAGGTGCTTTGACTTTTAAAAGGGCCAAAGTTGACTTTATTTTTCGTAAGTTATCTTCGAAAACTTCCTTCATGAAAGTTATAGAGTTTGTCGATACAAGTTCGTAGACATGCGGCACGCCTGAAACGGATGTAGTATGAAAAAGTTATAATCAGAGGAAGTTAGTTTCCAGGTTTGGAAACTGTATAATTAGAAAAATGTGGGGGAGTTATTTTTGGAAACCTAAATTCGGTGACACTTTCTCTCTCCTCCCTCTCCCGACGCACCCGACCTTCTCCCACTCTCCTTTTTTCTCCGGCCGAGTTCTCCCTCATCCGGCCACCACACCGGACGCCACCGGTCCTGTTCGGTCCGCACGGACCTCCTCTCCATTTTTGGAGCAGTCACGCTCGCCGTCTTGCCGCCTGGAAGCCGCCACGGAGCGGCAGAGCTGCTGCGGTATCGCCGGAAAATCGGCGATTTCGGCGGCGTTTCTGGTGAGAGTTAGGTGAGTCTTGCTTCTCTCCTTCCTCTGGTGATGTTTATACGTCTTTGGTGACTTGAAAACCAAGTTTGGCCGCCGGCTTTGCAGGTTTGGTTTTTGATTTCATTTTGGAGTTTCGGGGTGTTTTCCGGCCGATCCCGGCCAAACCATTCAAAACCTCAGGTATTAAAGTTGTTCACCATCCTTCAATCTACAAGTTTCATGTTGTGAGTTTCTCCTAATTTAGAAGTTTTGGGGTGGCGCATGGGGCTCACTCGCCGCCGCGTCAGGCTGAGTTGTGGCCCTAGTTTCCTGTGGTTAGCTAGTCCTTGCTGCTGTGAGCTTGTTGAGAGGTAGTATGGCTAGGTTTTGAGCAAGGTTTGCATGTTAGGACTTAGGTTTATTTGTTTTGGCTTGGTTGAGTTTGAGTTTAGGTTTTGAAGATTTGAGGCAGCTCTATTGTGTCGTTGAGTTCAACGACTTTGGGAAGTTGTCCTCCTTTGAGCTAAGGGTTAGTTTAAGGGTATTGTGTTATCCTTTAGTATTTTGGTTTCTAAGGTTTTTAATTGTGTGATTTTAGGTGATTTGTGATTTTGTGATTGGCTTGCCTTCGCTGTGTTGGGGGCTTTGCAGCGGGATTTCTAGGTGAGTAAATCTCCCCAAGGTTCAATTTAGGACCAAATCTTATTATGATCATTTGTTGATAAAATTAATACTATGCTATTATTTGTTTTAAAATATATGAGTTTGATCGCCAACATCTCATAGGTAAGATAAAACAAGTTTTTCTCATATGTTTATTTTGAGGTTCTTGTGATCATAATTCTATTGATTATTGATAAGTTATTCTTGTGGAATAATATATATTGTTCATATAATTATATCCTTGTGAAAGATATAATCTTATGATATGATCTTGTGATGTTGATGATGATGTTGTGATATTGTGATTGTTTGATAAATAGCCAAACCGGGTTCCAAATCTTTAATCGGGTGATTGGTTACGGTTAAGATGCTATTTATTATTTTGTGTTTTGATATTAGACAGTCAAACCGGGTTCCAAGCCTTTGTCCGGGTGATTGGTTACAGTTAGGAATAGAGCTCTAGTGCGTCTGTCAGTGTAGGTCATGAGAGATACTTTATGGTATCGTGGACCCATGGGTACACAATTTGTTGTTGCAGGTCATGAGAGGTATTTATTAAATATCTGGGACTCATGGGTACATTTCTTTGGTAATGTGTTGGATTTGTGGTTTTTAATTATTGATCGAATCTCTTTTATGAAATGTTGGATGTGATAAATGCTATGTTATTTTTGAGTTTACTCATACGGGCTTTTTAGCTTTCCGGGTTTGTTATTTTACAATCCCGGTGCACCAATTATTGGTGTAGGGGTTAGACCTGCAGGTGAGGATCAGCAGGGTTGAGGCGGAGACTTAGTGGCAGTGTTCTTTTTGGCTTTTGTTGTACTCTGTATAGTTTTGTTAATCGGGTAGAAAATATTAAACTCATGAGATTGTTCTCATGTTCTCGTGTTGCAAGTTTATGTAAATAAGGAAGTGTAATATTTAACTCAGTGATGGGTTGTATGATATTACTTTTCCGCTATTGAGTTCTAGTTGTTTGGATTTGTTATTGAAACAGGTTGGGATATTTATATTTTAAGTTAGGTCATGCCAAAATTTTTGAAAATTATCTTTCGAAAATTGTGGTGTGACAATGCTACTGATCTTTATGGTAGTAACCCAAAAGCTTTACACTGCTTTTGTTATAAATTTGTTACTGATAGACTTTGAATATATTGTTCCTTTTTTTGGTCTTTACATGTCTGTGTTTATATCTCTCAGCCTATAATTATAACAGAAAAGGGAAGATAAGAAAATTACTGGTCATAAACTCATATCTGATTAACATATTATCCAAAGTTTGCTTATTCGTAATAACTTGCCCCCGACTGATTCACTTTTTTCTTCCTATTTGGGTGAAGATCTTGATTCATTGAGTATCAGAGAGATCCAAAGTTTGGAGCAACAGCTTGACACTGCTCTTAAGCAAATTCGATCAAGAAAAGTATGCTAGATGGGTTGATTAGTGATAGTCTGCAGTTAGTTTGTTTTAGTGCTAATATATATTATTATTTCTTGTAGAACCAACGTTGGTGATGGACAACAATAATTTCGCAGGTTGATAAGGTGAGCAATCCTGACAGCATCAGAATAGAAGCAGAAAAGATAGATGATGTTATTTGCATATCTGCTCATAAAATTGGAATGGTGGAAACCTAGCTTGATCTCTTTTTATAAAGGAGAGCTTCTTAGTACTATACATCAGGTTGGAATGGTGGAGAAAACAGTAAGCATCCAGTAGAAGTTGATTAATTCTTTGTTCCTACTATCTTGCCTTCTTGATTTTTCTTTCGTGAAGTATAGGAACTACAGTATTTTCAAGTCCTAACATTCTCAGGGTAATCTCATTCTTAACCTGTTGGAGTTGCCTTTATCAAGAATTGATAAGACTTCAATAATAGAAATCTTAGTCATAAGAAATCTAGTATCATTTAGAATTGACTTCTTTATTGCTTTGATCGAAATTTCAGTTATTAATGAAATTACATTGCCTTATTGGTTCTATCTGCAGAAGAAAAGAAACTATTCCTAAGAGCTATTGCATATGGGGAATTGAGCAAGATGATTAAGCCGTGGGATCCTTGGTGGTTGAAGCCTTCTGCTAGGACAATATCTTTCAGCAAAGAAGGAACTCAACTAATCCAACCGCAGAATGTCTAGTAGGTGTTATAGCTTTGGTCAAGGAAATATGTGACTTTGAACTTGCAAATATGTATTGTAGGTCATTTTAGAGTAATAACTTATTAGTGTTATAGCTTATATGTCTATTTAGGACAAATAACTCTTTGTAAATATTGTTGGTTTTGGCAATGAGAATTAATTTAGATTTCTAAATTAGTTTGTGCAAATGCTTTGGTGACCTTCAAATCAAAATCAGACAACAGATATCCCATGAACTTTGACGTCTTACATCTTTCAAACGACTTTTATATGTTGTCTTAAAGTAAAAGAAAACAATAGTGTATGTCGTCTGAGTTTTGAGGTTTTAAACTATTTTAACGACAGAAAAACATAGTAGTACTAGAATACAGACGACGGATAAATTAAGAGGATAGATAAAAAAGTAATTCCGACGTCATATAAGTGACGTTAGAATAAATTTGAGACGATAGACGGATGAAATTATTTGCTGATTAATTATTCTTTCAACGACAGAGAACTGTCGTTGTAACGTTTTCTAACGACATATTCATTTTGTGTGTTACGAACCTGGATTCATACAGACGACATACAGTATGTCGTATAACCTTCCTCAGACGACAGATTATGCATGTCGACTGAATCGTTATCAGATGGCAGCTCGATAAACGACACGCAAAAAAGTAATCAGACGACGGGCATTGCCGGTCGTCTGAAGGCAAAATTGGCGTAGTGCAAATGCCTTCTCACACTCATCAGTCCACACAAACTTGGCCTTCTTCTTTGTCAACTTGGTCAAGGAAGAGGTAATACTAGAAAATCCCTCAATAAACCTCCGGTAGTGTCCTGCTAACCCAAGGAAACTACGAATATCCGTAGGAGTAGTGGGATGACTCCAATTCAACACTGCCTCCACCTTAGAGGGATCCACCGAAATCCCATCCTTTGACACCACATGACCAAGGAACTTGACCTCTTCCTTCCAAAACTCACACTTCCCAACTTGGCATATAACTTGGCCTCCCTAAGAACTTGTAGTACAATCCGTAGATACCTATCATGATCCTCCAAAGTCTTGGAGTAAATCAAAATATCATCCACAAATACTACCACAAACACATCCAGATAAGGACTGAAAATGTGGTTCATCAAATCTATAAAACAGCAGGCGCATTGGTTAAACCAAATGGCATAACAATAAACTTATAATGCCCATATCTAGTCCTGAAAGCGGTCTTCGAAATATCCTCCTCATTCACCCTCAACTGGTGATAACCGGACCTCAGGTCAATCTTAGAGAATACTGTAGCACCTTTAAGCTGATAAAAAAAAAATCATCAATCCTAGGCAAGGGATACCTATTCTTGATGGTCACCTTGTTCAACTCCCGATAGTCCACACACAACCGGAGTGTATCATCCTTCTTCCTCACAAACAACACTGGTGCACCCCAAGGCGAGGTGCTAGGTCTAATGAATCCCTGCTCGAGAAGACCCTCAATCTGAACCTTCAACTCTTGAAGTTCAGTTCTCCCCATCTGATAAGGAGTCTTTGATACCGGTGAAGTACCTGGAACCACATCTATAGCATACTCCACTACCCTCTTAGGAGGTAACCCTGGAATCTCCTGGAACACATCACTAAACTCATAGACTACTGCAATATTCGCAATACCCACGGTACTACCTGTAGCCTCTATGTGAGCTAACACTCCTTCCCACATGGCTGTGTCCGACCTATGACAACGATAGAGAAAGCTCTGCTGTCCAAGAACGTGAAATGACACCACCATATCAAAACAGTCAATCACAGCATGGTTTGGCCTTAGCCAATCCACTCCCAAAATCACATCATAGGAGCGGTCTGGAATCACAATCAGAGATGCAAGGAACTCTCTCCCACTAATCACTAAAGGGCAAGCACCACACAAAGTGCCAAGCTCGATAGAAACACCGAGAGGGGATGAAACACACAATGATCTAGTAAGCCGTGTCTGAGTCAAGCCTAATGCCCTCACCACCGAGCTAGATATGAAGGAATGGGTTGCCCCCGCATCAAACAAAACTGTAGCAAGCAGATCATAAACAAGAATGGAACCTTCCACTCCTGCACCACGCTGACTAATGGCATACACTCTGGCTGGTGCTGGAAGTAACGGCCTCTGCTGATTTCCCTGCCCTCCAGCTTAAGGTCGAGTGCAATCCCTAGCAATCCCTAGCAAAATGACCTGCCTGCCCACAAGTGAAGCATCCTTGCCTCTTGGGCTTCTTGCATGCCGAAGAGTAGTGGCCCAGCTCACCATAATTGAAACACTTCAAGGGTGCTGCCTGCCTAATAGGTGCAGCTGCTGCTCTAGCTGGAGCCAGCTGATGAGTCTGTTGTCTCTTCCCATAACCACCTCTGTGGTCCCCTGAACTGCTACTCCCTGCCAGGGCCTTGCCCTTTCCTTGAACATCCCTCTGCCTCTCAGTCTCATGCATGGCCTCTTCCTGCTCAACTGCAAGGGCGCTCTCAACCGCTTCTGCTAGAGTAGTAAATCGATGGGAGATCACCGCCTTCTAGAGCTCGTGCCTCAAACCCCGCACGAACTTCCTTGACAAATCTACTGCATCCATCTCTCTAGCAAAACGATTCAGCTGAGAAAACCGAGCCTCATAAACCCTGACACTCATCAAGCCCTGCACTAGAGCTATGAACTCAAGCTCAAACTGCTCCCTCACAGTGTCAGGAAATACTTCTCCCGAAAGAGCTGAACAAACCCCTCCCAAGTCAAGGCGATCACATCTCTAGCTCTCTCTACCCCGCTCCACCATAACCGTGCCTCATCCTTGAGAAGAAACGTAGCAATACGCATCTTCTCAATCTTCGTACAAGTGATCATGGTGAAGTATGTCTCGATGTCCTCTATCCAATGATCAGCCACAAGGTAGTCTGTACCTCCTAGAAAGGAAGGCGCTCCTAACCTGATGATACCCTGAGCCGGCCTGGCCAGACGTAGACCATCATCTACCACAACTGGCACCGACATCTCCAACACCACTTCCTCCTCAAAGAAATCATCCACAGGTGGAGCCCTACCTACCCCTCTGGCCCTACCTGCCCCTCTAGCTCTTCCTCGCGGATGATCCATCACCTAAGGATCAAGTAAACCTTGGTTAATTGATGCATAAAACTTAAACCAAAGTATAAGTCTAATACGATAATTATTAACCAAGGCACTAACTCAAGGTGGACACAAGATTCGAAATCCCACTAACAGAGTATTCTCTACTCTGACATCCTATTGACCTAGAGGCGACACGTAACTTTTCACATACCTAATGACATATCAATACCGAAGAGCTTATGATGGTGATCCGCTGCAGTCGGGCCATCACTCCGAAATATTGATTATCACCAAATATAATATGTAAACCTACGCTCTGATACCAAACTCTCACACCCCAATTTTCGAAAGATAATTTTCAAAAATTTTGGCATGATCTAACTTAAAATATTAATATCTCAACCTGTTTCAACAAACAATCCAAACAACTATAACTCAATAGCAGAAAAGTAATTGCAACACAATCCATTACTGAGTTAAATATTACACTTTCTTGTTTACAAAACTTGCAACACAAGAACATGAGAACAATCTCATGATTTTAATATTGTCTACCCAATTCTAAAACTATACAGAGTACAACAAAATCAAAAGAACCCTGCCACTACGCCTCCGCATCAACCCTGCTGATCCTCACCTGCAGGTCTAACCCCTACACCAAGAATTGGTGCACCGGGATTGTAAAATAACAAACCCGGTAAGCTAAAAAGCTCGTATGAGTAAACTTAAAAATAACATAACATTTATCACATCCAACATACCACAAGTGAGATTGGATCAATAATTAAAAACCACACATCCAACACATTACCAAAGAAATGTACCCATGAGTCTCAGATATTTAATAAATACCTCTCATGACCTACAACAACAATATGTGTACCCATGGGTCCCAGATACCATCAAGTATCTCTCATGACCTACACCGACAGACGGACTAGAGTTCTATTCGTAACAGTAACCAGTCACCCGGCCAAAGGCTTGGAACCTAGTTTGACTGTCCAAATAAAAATCACAAAATAAAATTTCATCATAACCGTAACCAATCACCCGGTTAAAGGCTTGGAACCCAGTTTGATTATTTTGAACAACAAATCACTATATCACCACATCATCATCAACAACACATGATTCATATTATAAATTATATCCTTCAAAAGGATATAATTATATGAACATTATTTATTATTTCACAAGAATAACTTATCAAAAATCAATAAAATTATGATCACGAAAACATCAAAAAATAGACATATGAGGAAAACTGGTTTTAATCTTACCTATGAGCTGTTGGCGATCAAGCTCATATATTTAAAAACAATTAATAGCACATTATTAAATCTAACATCAACATCCAATGACCTTAATAAAATTACGTCCGAAAGTGAACCATGGTGAGATTTACTCACCTAGAATTCCCGCCGCACACCCCTCAACACAGCGAAGGCAAACCAATCACAAAATCACAAATCACCTAAACTCACACAATTAAAAACCTTAGAAACCAATATACTAAAGGATAACACAATACCCTTAAACTAACCCTTAGCTCAAGGGAGGACAACTTCCCAAAGTCGTTGAACTCAACGACACAATAGAGTTGCCTCAAATCTTCAAAACCTAAACTCAAACTCAACCAAGCCAAAACAAATAAACCTAAGTCCTACACATGCAAACCTTGCTCAAAACCTAGCCATACTACCTCTCAACAAGCTCACAGCAGCAAGGACTAGCTAACCACGGGAAATTAAGGCCACAACTTAGCCGGATGAGCCGCCACAGGCAGCGGCGAGTGAGCCCCACGCGCCACCCCAAAACTTCCGAATTAGGAGAAACTCACAACCTGAAACTTGTAGATTGAAGCATGGTGAACAACTTCAATACCTGAGGTTTTGACTGGTTCGGCCGGAATCGGCAGGAAAACGCCCCGAAATTCCAAAACGAAATCAAAAACCAAACCTGCAAATCCGACGCCCAAACTAGTTCTTTAGGTCACCAAAGAGGTATAAACATTTCTACAAGAGAGAGGAAAGCACGACTCACCTAAACTTGGCCCGAATCGCCGTCAAAAACGTCGGTTTTCCGGCGGAACAGCTGCAGCTCCGCCACTTCGTGGCGACCTCCAGGCGGCTCGACGGCTAGTGGGACTGCTCCAGAAATGGAGAGGACAGCTGTGGGAGTCGAACAGGACCGGTGACGTCCGGTTTGGTGGCCGGATACGAGAGAACTCGGCCGAAGAAGGGAGGAGAGCGGAAGGAGGTCGGGAGAGAGGAGAGAGAAGTGAGACGATAAGTTTCCAAAAATAACTCCCCACATTTTTCTACTTAAACAATTTCCAAAACCGGAAACTGACTTCCTCTTACCATAATTTTCTCATACTACCTCTGTTTCAGGCGTGCCGCATGTCTACGAACTCGTATCGACAAACTATACAACTTTCACGAAGAAAGTTTTCGAAGATAACTTACAGAAAATAAAGTCAACTTTTGGCCTCTTAAAAGTCAAAGTACTCAAAAAATACTTCCGAAACTTTTACTTCGCACAAACTAAAGAATTTCTATAAATAATCCTTCATTAATCATGGGAATAATACAAGGAAAATAATATGAAAATCTAGGGTGTTACAAATACTGAAAGGGAAAAACCACAAAAATCGTCCAAAAAAGTAAACGATTACATTAGAAAGCAGTTAACCTACACTAGCTAAATCAAAGACCTAAACATCAACTTGAGGCCTAGAGACCCAACGCCAACGGTGTACCTGTCCGTCGATGAAGAGGGTGCCCCTCTGATCAAGTAAGTGTAGGGATCTGTTGTTCAACCAAGGTACTCATTCCTCACCTGCCTCAACAGAGGCAGTAGGCTCCGAGGCACTTAACCCCGATGCCATAGAGTCAGACATCGACGTGAGGAGCTGCTTCTTGTTCTTGCTGCCACACAGACGTCCTCTTTTCTTCAGTGACTTCCTCAAGATGCCAAACACACCATCAGAGCCAACCACAAACCCTAGGTCCTTCGGTTCGAGTTGAAGAGGGACCATTGCCAAACTATGCTTGGCTTTCTTGCCTTCAGCATATTCATCTTCATCCTTGGCTCGCTGGACTCCAGTGATCTTCATCGGTGAGGGAAATTCCGGAACAGCCCTAATCTAAACAGATCTCTTCTCTTTGTTGAAAAGAGAGGATGGAAGGCACCATAGGTGGTGGAGAAACCAACGTCTGAGGAGTGTTGGCTTGAAAAACCATAGGAGCGGGAGCCAGAGGCGTCGACGGAGCCGTCGGCAGAGTTGCTTCATCTTCCTCTTCCCTAGGGCACGGTCGACCTCCATGATTGATCATCCAACAAGTTCTGCATTTTCCCAACAACCTCTCATACTTAAACTTCACCAATAAGACATCCTCGAGCGAAACCCTAATGTGTCTTTCAAGCCTCACCGGATTGTTGAGCGGCAAAGTGAGCCGAACTCTAAATGGGTTCAATTTATGTTTGCATCAAATTGATTAAAACAACTAAATGGGGTCCTTTTTAGCTTCTAGTATTCAATGGAATTGAAAACAAGGAAAATGTGTACTCTAATTTCATTTTGAGGTTCCACCTAAATCATAATTAAATAAATATTACTCACGTTCGATAGTCGAGTTGGTAAGAGGATAGGTGTGAAAATGTGGAACCTTTATACTCACGTTTGAATCTCACCGATGCTGATTGAAGTTAAATTTCAATCTATGTTTAGTGGCCGGTCAGGAAAAAGAAAGTGTTCTGACAAGATCTCTCAGCATGAATTAGTTTCCGGGTTTAGAAAATCTTTAAGAAAACCGTGTGATCTCAATAAGAAAAAAAAAATCTCATTTTGAATTAGTGTAATGTTTAGCATCATTTTCCCAGGGGGGAAAACAACAACTTTATCGTATTATAGAGATTTATGCCATGTAGTACTCTAAACTACTCATAAACTAGGTGAGTAGACATTAACAGTGGGGGATTGGAAACCGTTTCTGATCTCATCAAATATTAGGCCTTTCATTCTCAGATGAAGTAGTACTTGACCTGCCTTTGCATCACAACCTGCAGGCATGCCTCAACATTCATTTTGCAAAACAATATTGGGTCGTTATATATATATATATATATATATATATATATATATATATATATGTGTGTGTGTGTGTGTGTGTGTGTGTGTGTGTGTGTGTGTGTGTGTGTGTGTGTGTGTGTAATTTCATGAACAATAAATAAAAATTCATCGCAAATAGTTAATTTTAAAATTAGCTAGATTAATTGATGGCGACCATTCAGAACAAAAATAATATGTGTTTTTGTCTTTTTAGTAAATTTGAATATCATGAAATAAGTGTTGGTATATAACTTTTGGAGCATAACAACAAAATATAACATTGATGTTTATGTTGATTGCGCTATGTTCTTCCCCCCTGTCCGAATATGACCTCTATCACTGGATGCTAGATTGCTAGAGCACTATATTCTAAGAGTTGAAAGTTACATCATTTGTAAAATTACCTCATCTCTATGTTGGATGATAGAATTTTTTTTTTATGTTCTTGACTTCTTGTTGTTATATCAGAAGAGAATAAACCTTTTGTATACGATTTTCACACCCTCTGTTCATCATATAGCTAAAAACTACACAACTTTTATTATGCTTCGTTCATAGAAATAACCAGGCTACCGTATTCTTTAGCAAGTTGTAAAATGACATTCTCAAGAAACTTATTCAAACAAAACTTTTGCTTATTGTTAATTTTATAAGAATTAAAGAGTTTTACAAGTTGCTAACCTTAGTCGAAACTAGGGTACATGCATGAACATGTTTCTTTTGCATTTTGTTGAGGCACGCAAAGTTTTTGAATGGACAAAAACTTCGGCCGGTGGATTTGGTTACAATTGTACCAAAGAATTTTGTATCTTGAAATTTCGTTTATTTAGTAATGTTATCATAAAGAAACTTTTACATTTATAAAATGTGTAACAAATGCTTAACGTAGATTTTCTCAAGAAAAATTTTATTAACACATCTCTAAATACTAAATACACATCTCTTATTTTTTTCAAATAAAGAGCTAGTGGTGCGGTTTCCCCCAAAGCCTCGATTAATGAAACTGCTGAATTCAAGAGAGGGGGGGATTAAGCCTAAACATGTACATCAAATACTCAAACATGCACCAACTAGCAAAGAGTGCTTTAATGGTTACTCTATTTGCTTTTACATAACGGTGACATAATGAAAAGATCGTTGGACATGCAGCTTGATTACATTTTCTGATGTCTAATAAACCAGTTTTCCAACTATTTTGTCGCCGGAAGATAGATCCAGTGAAACTCAGCTTCCTAAACTCTTGATACAAAGATCTGAAACAATATCAGAAATCTCTACATCAAACATGTACTCAAACATGCACCAACTAGCAAGAAGTGCTTTAATGGCTACTCCATTTGCTTTTACATAGCGGTAACGTAATAGAAAGATCGATGGACATGCAACTCGATTACATTTTTTGATGTCTAATAAACCAGTTTTCCAACTATTTTGTTGCCAGAAGATAGATCTAGCGAAACTCAGCTTCACCCTACCACTAGGCGGCCACGACTATTTGACGAAGCAAGGATATCGTTGCATGCCTAGAGCAGACAAGGCACAAAGAGTGCACACACAGGCACGAATCCTACCTAGCCCTATATTTTTAAAGTAGAAACTTATTACTCACCTAAGGCGCGTGCAACTTATTAACTAGATAGCAAAAAGAAAAAACTATAAAGAAAATAACTAGGATCAGGCCCAAACATTGAGCCCAAATCCAAAACTGTAACACCCCGGACCTAATTTTACCTAGTTACATGGTTTTTTTTACGAGTTACTGAGGAATTTAACCGTGTTCGGTAACTTAGTAAAATTAGCATTAGAGTTTATTTTTCGAATTTTTCTAAAAAGGTTAAATTCTTCTTTTAAGGCTTCGAGGTCGTAGTGCGCGATGACACGAGTTTTCCAATGTCCTCGGATTATTTTTAGAAGCTTTGAGCTATTTTCGTTGATTTGTCGAAAAATCTGGGTCGTTGATCTTTAATCATCGATCACATGTT
This sequence comes from Fragaria iinumae, assembly GCA_009720345.1. Classification (NCBI taxonomy): domain Eukaryota; kingdom Viridiplantae; phylum Streptophyta; class Magnoliopsida; order Rosales; family Rosaceae; genus Fragaria; species Fragaria iinumae. The sequence goes on from CM019120.1 coordinate 13,860,365, forward strand.
GTCCTTTTTTTTATTGTTGTTGTTGTTAAACAGGGGAAGACTGGTCAGACCCAGTCAAAGAACCCAAGTCTGGTTTGACCGAGCCCAACCGAGTCTCTTTCTCTTCTCTCTCGTCTCCCTCTCCCGCTGCCCTTCTCTAGCGCAGCACCGCCGTCTCCGGCCACCCCTGGCGACGAGACCACCGCCATTCTCTTCCTCTCTTCCTCTCCTTTCTAGCCCAACCCGTGGATCACACAAGCAAACCGGATCAGAGGAGATCGAAGCTGTCGAACATGACTGTGTTCGTTGGATTCCGGCAAGCTCAGACGACAACGATTGGTAGGGTTCTTCTCCTATGTCCTTCTTCTTTCTTTCTATGCCTTTCACTCTTCTAATCGAGTTCGAATTCAGAAAGCCCTCTTTTGTGTTTTTAGGTTTTCCGGTGGGTTTGTTCTTGGAGCTCCGGCACCGAGCTCCGGTGAGTCTAGAAACAGTCGAATGGAGCTCAGTCGCGCCTTAGAGGGATTTAAGAGCATCAGTCGTGGTTTGGGTTTAGAGCAGAAGCTCGAGTTCCCAATCGGGGACTCCGGTCGGACTTCAAAATTCGTCTTCAGAAGAAAATCCGGCAAGGGTCGAGGTTCTGCAGTTCGACTTGAGATGGCTAAGGTAGTTCCTCTTTCATCTAGAGCTACTGTGTTGTTGCTTCTATGTTGGATCGTTGGAGTTTGGTGACTGATTCAATGTTTTGGTTGTTTGTCGAGAACTTGGTGATTCGGAGTTTGCGGGGAGGCTATGGCCAAATTCCGACAAGTCGCCGGAATCCGGCGAATTATTCCGGCAGGTCACCGAAATCCGGTGAGGGTTCCGACGAAGCAGCAGATCAGACAGAGAGCCGAGAAGGTAGTTCTCAAGGTTTTCTTTCTAAGTCAAGTCGTAGTTTCCGACTTAGTAAAATATGTCATTTTAGGAAAGTTTCTATTTAGGGAGACTTTCCCTTTTTGAGAACTTTATATTTATGGAAACCCATTTTTGGGTGCCCTTAGTGATTTATGGTGGGAAGTTGTGTAGAGAGGAAGTAAATGAGGATTGTATGGATGAAGAAACAGAGGTAATTGTGTTGTGATTGAGGATTTCTCGGATTAAGAAAATTGGATAAATGAGGAATGGATTTAGTAAAAAGGTTTGTTTGTTGTAAATAGTTTATTTAATGGGCATTCTTGTAATTAGCTTACTAGGGATATTCATGTAATTTACATACTGATTACATCTCTATATAAGAGATGGTTCCCTACTTAATAATACACAGATATTCCCTCATTCTCATTCTAAGTGTCGTTTCTCTTCTCTCTCAATCTCTTGTATTTTATGTTTTACAACACGTTATCACCACGAATAGTTCTAACATTATCTTGTTTTCTGTTGCATGTGAAGCTTTATAAGCAAAGGATGATCTTTTAATTTGATTCATCGATTTACTCTACATTGACATGGAAAGTTCTAAAATCGATGATCAACCATATGAGGATCATTATTTAACCAAGTTCTTGTATTGGCTGAGAAGTTCCACAAATGGCCTTATCAGTTCTACACATAAAAGATGGAGATTATCCGTTTTACAATGAGTAACGTTTTCTTATCTTAATTCCAATTCATATTTGCTAGCCTTGATTATATGATGAACAAATCACCATGAAGCATGAACCATATTTCGTTTATCCTTTCGAAATTTGTATATATATGCTTATTAATTTGTGTAGCATATAGAAAATTTCATTTGATGTATGAACCGCCAAATTCATATTATTGATCTATCTATGTTCATGTTTCGATTTTCAAAAGAAAAATTAGCATTGAAAATCATTGAACGGTCAGTAGCCTTCGTAATTAGCCACTGCCACTTGTCTAGTAGTGCAAACCAAAAGGCGCATGGATCAACAAGTACATGTATCAAATTCAAGATCACCGTCAAATTCAAGTATATGCATGCGTTCTAGAAGTAACGCCCATAACCATTAATTTGGTCGTTTATGCTAAACATTACATATATGGAATATTTATGCCTGAAGCATTTAATAATACAAATGAATTAATATTGTTCTTAATGGAGTTTGAATAAAATCCGTTTAGAAATGTAACGTCATTTGAATAATGACGCATAATACCGATGATGTTATTTACGTATAAATTAACATCTACGTTTTGTCAGTTACTTATTTGAATTGTGTCAAATTCAATGTCATTTAAGGGTATGTAATTAATGCCAGAAGCATTTACCAAGTTATAACCCATACATTATGGTACAAGCATTATGGGCCAAATTATTGCACAATTTATGATAGAAACGTTATGGTTACCCCAATTTGAATAATGTCATTATAATCCATTATGCAAGAAGCATGAATTTTGGGTTTTAATTACGCGATTGTTACATAAATGTTATGCTAGAAGCATTTATCTAATTAATACTTATGCGTAATGCTAGAAGCATTAATGAGATTTGAACTCATTGCATTTGGTACTTAACCGCTGCATAAATGATATTTATTTAGTAATTTATGCCATATATTTAATGTCGGTTACCAAATTCAAATCGCGTCAGTTTTATTTAATTAGTTCTCAATTATGTTATCATTTATATCGATAATTTTTATGAGTATGTAATGACACATTAATGCCAGAAGCAATTGGTGATGCAAATGAGTTAGTTTTGCAAGTAACCGCTACGTTATCGAAATTCATTGGTTCAGTAAATAGCAATTTTATTGCATATACATTATGTCGATGAGAATTAAATTGTTTCCGTTATAATTTAATTTATTTCGGTTTCATATAATTACTTTCACATTAAGTTTTTTTGTTATGATTTAATAACATATATTGCATTGGTTTATGTTATATTGGTGAATATTAATGATGTTAAGTCAGAAGCTTAAATCAAGCCTGAATATATATGAAATTGAGCAAGAAGCTCGATGCAAGTTGCAAGGCTAAAACAGAAGCTCGTCATGTGTCGCCTTGAGTCCATGACAATGATTATAACTCTTCTCAAACTAGGCTCACCCAGTTGGATGCAATGTCTATGCAAATTCTTTTGAGGATGTGTACTTAAGTGAGATTCGCTCCACCACCTCATCATGTCTTACCTGGTCGTATACAATTGGAGTTACCGAAAGGGTTGACTAATAACATTGCATTTCCTGGCAGACCATTCTGAGCCCAGTAGGCCTACTCTCTCTCTACGGGACCTAGAAGCCCAACATACCTCTCAGATTGTGCCCCGTAGGCTTGTAAAAATATGTAGAGGCTAGGTTTATTTCTTTCACTTTAATTACAGACAATTCCTTTGGTCCAGCAGATTCAAACAAAAGGAAAATAATCTAATGACACTGGTTTTTCGTACCTAGTCATTATGTATGTCTATAAGACTCTCCAAATACTTTCTCATAATGGTTGTTGTTAATATATTCATCATATTTAATGTATAGTTAATTGCCAGAAGCATTAACATATAGTTACGTGACATATTCACTCATAGAATTAATATCATCAATTGCTACATGATTATAATTTGAAAATACATGTACATAATGAACTGGTAGTTCAAAAATGAACCGGTAGTTCAGAAATGAAGCAGTAGTTCATGTATAAATCGAACTTGTAGTTTCGATAATAACCCCCTTAAGAAACTTGAAGTTTCATTCATAAATTCATCAGACATGATAAAATCAATAGTTTTTATTCATATCATGTTAATTGGAAGTCTCTAGAAGAAACAATCTGAATAGACATCTTCCTTGCATGAAGCAAGAGAATATTGAAATGAAAAGGCTTGATGCCCTAGAATCTAAATCAAAATTGATATGTGTCATCAATATTAAGGAACTGAGCATTCTCGTCTAGCTGACAAGGCAAAATACCTCTACGTTTTAGAAGAACGTTATCAGAAGGTAAGTTCATTGAAACCAATGCTTAAAACGTTGAAACCACCAGAAAAATGGTGTAATATCTTTGCATAACCTTCGAATGTGTGGCCAAAGCGTACATTGGAGATATTAAAATTTATTAGCTAGAAGCTAAATAATTCGAGCAAATACTGGCTATAGTATTGGTGTATGATGCACCCGGGAAAAATATATGATGCACCATATCCTCAACTCAATTATCACACGGGCATCCCCTTCAGAATAAGGGTCTTGTCTTTAATGACATATTATGTCATATTATGTTGAATACTACACCATCATATGCAAAGACTAGAATGTACACTATCTCTTTATGCACAGAATGCAAGGAAAAATTCGTGGACCTATCCAACTACCATACAGACTAGTTAAATATTAATGGTTTTGGTTGATGCATCGACAAAAGTGATCAGATGTCACATCACTGTCCACAAGAAAATGTTGCGTTTGCTAAACTCTCACCCATGAAATTTAGGGTACACCACTCGGATTATCTTATAAAGTCTATAAGGCTCGATAATGCCGGAGAGTTTACATAGATGGCTTCTGATGATTATTGCATATCCCTTGGGATCTGTTGAAGATATAGTTTCCTATGTTCACACCCAAGATGGTCTCACAAGTAGAACCTTGGTAATGCCCACCAAGCTTCTAGTGTTTGCGTCGGGCTATGCAATCTTGCATGGAGCCATGTCGGTCCGGTTGAGGCCCACTGCTACACACCTTACTTTGTGTTACAATTGGTGATTGGCTGCGAACCTGGTGTTTTGCACTTACACATATTTGGGTGTGCAGTTCCCGTGCCAATTGTGCTGCCACAACGTACAAAATCGGGTCATCAACAAAAGATGGGCATATATGTCGATTATGAACCCTATCCATTATGTGCTCCTTAGAGCCCTTGATAGGAGATCTCTATACCGCTAGATTTGCGGTCATCACTTTGATGAGGCAGTTTTCCCGCCGTTAGGGGGAGATAAGAACGTCACTGTTCCCGATGAACGACATATAGAATGTCTCATCTTGATCCACAAACCGCACATGTGATATTGCAGTGCGAAGAATTCTACTTCCAGTTGAAGTGCAAAGAATTCTAGATCTACGTAGTGTAGCCCATAATATGCCAGACACTTCATTAGATCTAGTTAAAGTGACGAGATCATATATACCTGCTGAAAACCTGCAAGGATAAACGTCCTTGTAGGACGTATCGTCCTAGTTGGACGAGGTACGGCCATGGTGGCTAACCAGTCATATGTCCCTGCCCAGAAGCAAGGTAGACCATTAGGTTCGAACGATTCTTATCCCTAGAAGAGGGTAAACTTGGCACAAATGAATCTTCTTGCCATCGCAATCTCAAACCAATTCAACTCACGAGATTAATCCGGATTATGGGTTCGTCCTAGAAGAGATGAAGTTGGGAGACGCTCCAACATGTAAACCCACTCCCGAGAATAGAAAATCTCGGTAAATTTATTGAAATATTGAATCGGAATGAGATTTCATCGATGATATATTTATAATTTCGGTGGCCACCAAAATTATAATAAGCGATGATGTCGAACCTTACTTCGTTGATAGATCTCAATGAAGAGACGACTGGCTAAAAAGAAAAGAAACAATCCAGGTCAAATCAGATTCCTTAACTAAGAGAAAGGTGTTATGAGCCTGTTGTTCCCACACCTACCCATGTTAAACCTATATTCTTTAGATGGGTATTTGTAAGGAAGCATAATGAGAAAAACGAGATTGTGATATAAGTCTTGTTTAGTGGCGCAAGGATTTTCTCAACGCCCTGTGATTGATTATGAGGAGACGTACTTTCCCGTAATGGACGTCATAACGTTCCACTACCTTAACTGAATAAGCAGCCTATGAATGTCGTAACAACTTATCTCTATGGGGATCTGAATATAGAGATATACATGAAGTTTCCTGAAGGACTTCTGTTACCCAATGCAATAGTTCTAGACCACAGAACATGCTCTCCATTTGCTAGAGTAGTTCACTTTAGGGGTTCAAACAATCCAGACGAAGTTGGTATAACCGTCTAAGTGAATATTTGCTTGGGATAGGATATATGAACAATGGACTATGCCCATGCGTGTTTATTAAAAAACAAACTTTGGGTTAGCAATTTGTGGTGATCTACGTCAATAGCATGAATTTGATTGATACTCTTGAAGAGATCAAGAAAACCACAAAACACCTGAAGTTGGAGTTTGAGATGAAAGACTTTCGGAGACCAAATCATTTTCCCAACCTGGAGTCGTGCAAAGTGCAAATGGAATTTTGGTCCATCAATCAAATTACATCTAGAAGATGTTAAGATGTTTTAATGAGGATAAAGCAAAGTCTTCAAACTCACTCATAATCGTCTAAAATTTAGTGAGACTCGTATCATAGTGCAGATGATAACGAAGAGATATTGGGATCAGAAGACTCATATCTAAGTATAATAGGCGTATTATTATACTTGGCTAAATGCCATAGATCGGACATCTCACCCGATGTGAATTTGTTAGCTAAATATAGCTCTGCGCCTACACGCCGCCTCCGAAAATGGCATAAAAGACAATTTTCTGTTACTTTAAATGTATGATGGAAAATGGCTCATTCTATCCCTAGGCATCATGGAATCGATCAACCGCTTATGATCCTTGGAATGATGTTTGCCTTGTTAAATATGGTGACATGAGTTATGTAAACCGACACAAGGCTTATTCCCGACTAGTTATGTCTTTACTATAGGGAATACAATAATCTTAGAGGTATATGAAACAAAAACCTCTTTAAGTCATGTTGACTATTAAGTTATTCAAGAAGCATGATCAATATAGCAGTTTTACCTAATGTATAGTTTTCAGGAGGAGTCAATATTAGGGGGAGTATCCTGAAGCATACTCTTGACCATTGTATACTCTTTTGTCCTTCGTCCAGGGTTATTTTGTCTCACTGGGTTTTGTTACCTGGCAAGGTTTTAACGAGGCATACATTAAATTGGTCACCCTACTCATACTTCATTTTGAAGATGCTTTTATTTGAAATATGCAATTGCTCATCTTTTCCCTTCGACCACGGGTTTGTCCCACTGGGTTTACCGGGCAAGGATTTGGTGTAGCAACTATTATGCATCTATCTCCCACGGACTCACATCTTATGAACCAGACTAAACCGCTTCACCGAAATCAAGGGTTCTGACTACCACCACTACGTGTGCATTGTACTCTTTTCTCCTTTGACCAAGATTGTTTTTGTCCCATAGGGTTTTTATTACCTGGCAAGGTTTTGACGAGGCAACACTGGAGCACATATCAGATGAAGCTAATAACAGAGAATACCCAAGGGGGAGTGTTGTAAATAGTTTATTTAATGGGCATTCTTGTAATTAGCTTACTAGAGATATTCATGTAATTTACGTACTTATTACATTTCTATATAAGAGATGGTTCCCTACTCAATAATACACATATTTCCCTCATTCTCATTCTAAGTGTCGTTCCTCTTCTCTCTCAATCTCTTGTTTTTTATGTTTTACAACATTGTTCTTATTCAAGAACTAATTGATTTCAAGTGAAGTGAATAAGTAAATTAGTAAAATGGTTGTTGGAATTAAATCGGATGGTTAAGAGTAATCAAGGTAACCTGAATTATTAAAAGTGGACTGTTGTCAAGAGATGAAGCATCCATATCCCAAAGTGGAGTTTGATTGATTAAGGGAAGTATTTGGGATTAGTCAATGTAATTTTATTTAGGGACCAGTTAATGAGATTATTAATCTGGAAGTAACTGTTAATCTATAATTCTATAGATAACTGTTAATCTGGAAGTAATTGAGATTATTAACTTACAGTTTTGGTTAATTGTCTAATTAAAGGACTCAAGTATGTCCATTTGGACGTAGAGGCTCGCCGTAGGAAGTTGTCGGGCAATTGACTTGGGAAGTCTCCACTTGGCAATAAATAACTGAATCACTGTGAGTGGATTTTTTTTTTAAATTAAATGCATGCAGAGATTTATTTTAAATGAATGTTTTTATTGATCATTAATTTGTGGAATTTGTTTTCCTCTCGTGAGATATTTTCTGTCAAGTTATTTTCGGAGGTAAATGTTCTTATTTTATTTATTAACTTCGCTATTTTGAGAATTTCCGAAAATGAGATTTTCGGTGTATATATATGTATATTTATAAGGAGAATATGTATATAAATGCTAGCTAGCTATACGTGTCTGTCTGCCTTAATGGTGTAGCAATTAGCCGCCATTATGGTGTGACGTGAGCGTGAGACTCAAGCGTAGTAGCCCTATATGAGTGTTTAATTCATATAGGGGGTATGGACATGTATATATACACTCGTCTGTCCACCTTAATGGCGCAGTGAAGAACCGCATTATGGTGTGACGTGAGCGTTAAACGCGAGCGTAGTAGCCCTATATAAATTTCTTTAAATTCATAAATTTATATAGGGGGTATGGGCGTGTGTAAATACATATTAATTTTTATTAGAGCTTGAGAAGCTAGATATTTTTCTGAATTAAGAGTTCTCTATTTGAGGCATGCATTCAATTTTCCTGAGATAAAAATTGGGAAAGCATAAATAACTTTTATTTGTTTATTTTATTAAATTTATTTTTTTGTCCACTCACTCTAACGTTTTCAATTGCCCTGGGCCCTTCGGTTTTAAATGCCCAGTTTGCAGGTTAGTATAATTGAGGTCGGACGTACATGAAGTCGAGGCATAGTCCATCGTATAGCTTCCGCTTATATATATATATCTTCCCTTCACTGTTAGAATTGCTCTGAACCTATGAATTGTTGGTTATATGATTTTTGTTAGATTAGTAAATATAAATTGGGAGATGTTGTGATTTGTGGGGAGCACGAAGGCTCCAGGAGTTTATAAGGTTGGAGTTTGGAACTTTTAGAAGTGCTTGTAGGTGTTTTATTTAGGAAGGGTTGTCCATTATCAAGGGAGGTTGTGCCGAGTTTCGGTAAATTTTCCTTGGAGGTGGTCCCCGCAGGATTTACTTCTGGTTTCAGGGTGAAATTCGGGATGGGTCCTGACAAAAACAGCCTATCAAGACAATATCCAAGCCCACAAAATGAGGGAATCAAGCAGGCCATATCCATCCTTCCCAGCCCAATACAGCCACTGCATTAGACCCGCCCTACCACCACGTACACCTGCCACCCCATCGACGCGTTACCACCCAATCCACCACCCCACTGTAGGCGTTGGACTCCCACCAAATAACCCAGATTCATAACCCGATCTTAGCTCCAGAAGGCGGCCATTGTCCTTCCAGGCACGTCTGGAAATTAGGTCACTGAAGCACCAATCTCGACGCACCCTCCGATCATTGCAATTCAACGTTCCAGATCTGCTATGGCTCATCTCTGGTCTAATCCCCATCCACTCTAACACCACCCATGATGCAGCATCCTCCAAGCAACTGATACACCCACCATAGGTACACCCCATCCGGCCACACTCATTGCCCACCGGCACGGCCAGAGGCCGACACTAGCGCCGTGACGCAACCAAACGAGGACAAGAAAAGACTCACGCAACTTCTCTAGGTTGAACGCGTGAGGCGTGTTAATCACTTTAGTCCTGAAAACTAAGTCATTGCAATATTACTCTTTGGAAACAATGTTAGTATTAATTTCCAGCGTAGCTCATGCAACACATCTCTCTTCTCATACAAATTATATAAGATTTTGTGGGTATGTAAAATTACCAACATCTCTCTTCTCATACAAATTATATAAGATTTTGTGGGTATGTAAAATTACCAAAAAAAATATTTATATCAAAAATAAAGAAACCTAATTGAAGTATAATATCTTGCTTAAGAGTTTTCTTCTCCAATATGAGAACAACATAAGTGAAGATGGAAAGCCCTAATTAGAAATAGCTAGCGACATATATCAATGAAGATATATAGTTTCAAACAAAAAACAACAAAAAAACGTAACAAATTCTAATGGTATTTCTTAACCCCTAAGCGAGGTATGGCTTCTCTTTCTTTGATTAAGTTTGATTTACTACAAAATTTAGATTTTAGGGTTTGTTGTTTTATTAGATGTACAAATTGAAGTTAAAAACTAAGATCGTTTGTTGAAAAGGAAAACGTTTTTAGCATGTTTACGTGAAGAACTTTAAATTTTGTCGACAAAAACCCAAGGATAGTTAAGGAAGATAAAAAGGATCAAGAAGTGCTAATCTAACACAATCAACAAGGAGAAACCTCTAAGATAACCACACTAAGCTAAATCACAACGGAAGGCACTAGTCGCTCTTGAGGAGGAACTAAGTTAAACCAAGCTGGTAGTTATCATATATACAAATATTTGTTCAATTATTGAAAAATGTAATAACTCACGAAATTATAATATATGAGTTGTTTACGCATACAACGTATCCTCCCCTCTCTAAATGCCCGTTACGTCTCTGGACGTTACGTGATCGCGACGCGCCAGCAACGATAGCCCAAATCCCCCCCCCCCCCCCTCCTCCCGACACGTGTATCCAAACCTCCTCATTTTCCCTTGGTCCCGTTTTGCAAAAAAAATAAATTAAATTAATAATGACGTGATGTACGTAACGAAAGGGCGTCCAAGTTCTCCTCATGTAAGAGCCCTGCGGGGCCCACGCTTCCTTCTTCTTCTTCGTCTTTATAATTTCCCCCCTGCAAAACAACGGCGCAAACCTTCAGAACAATATTCCCTCTCTCTCTCTCTCTCTTAAAAATCTAACCTTTTTAACTTTTTTCATTATTTGATTTTCAAGAGAGATAGAGAGAGCATCATTTTCGGGGCTTCCCATTTTTATTTTTTTAATTTAATTTCTTTTTACTTTGTTGCTATAAAGGGAGCTGAAAGAGGAAGACTGGTAAAAAAAAGACAGAGAGAGGAGGCACCCGGTTTTGTGTGTGTGCTCGATAGAATCAAAAATATCACCACCACCCTTTTTCTCTTCTTCTCAAAAAGCTCGATTCTTCAAGACTGTCTAAGCCAGCGCTTTACACGGCGCGAGGTGGCCGGCGGTTTAGTGCTCTCAGTTTGGTTTTTAATTCTAAACAATATTCACTCCTTTTCTCCTCCTGTACTGTGTAATTATTTTTTTCTTTATATATCGGGATTTGTTTACTTACTTGTTTTGGTTTCGAATTTTGGAGAGAAGGGTTGGGTGCCTAGATTGTGGTTTTGTTAGTCTTTATATGAGAGTGGTGGTTGTGATGGGTCATTGTTGATGGCTGCAGAGGAGTTTGAGATTGTTGCATGTAAGATCTGATGATGAACAAGAACATATCGATGGTGGTTGAGTTGGAATCTGGGTTGAAACGTTTCTAGTGTGCTTTTGTCAGGTACGCTTTTCTTGTTTTTTGTTTTGTTTCTCAGTTGAGTTGAGTGGTTGGTTTTGGTTTGGTGGGGTTTTGTAAATTAGAAACGGGTTCCTTGCTTCTGGAATTCTGATTCTTTTATTTTATATTTTCTGGGCTGGTGGTGTTTATTTTCGCATAGCATTGGTTGTTTTTGCATTAATTGAGGAAAGTTTGTTTTATATGAAATCAATGTATCGTTCATGAATCGGTGGTGTGAAAAAGATTGTGATAGTCGGTTGTTGTTGTTGGATCTCAAATTATTATTGTTGAACTCCTTCAATTTCTTAATCCGGGATTTTTATTTGTTTTTAACAGGAAATGGGAATTAGAGGTTCTCAATTTGTGATTGTAGTCCATGGATGTTTTAGCTCAAGTTTTAGTCTGTAGTGGGGGTTTGAATGTTCGGCGTTGTTTTTACTGATTGATGGATTGAAGAAGCAATCTTTGGATGCAATGTTAAAACCATTAGCATCTGGGCTATCGATTTCTTTGCTACTGGTGTGTGTTTCGGCGTCTGATGGTGGATTTCCGCGTTGCAATTGTGACGACGAGGGAAGCTTCTGGAGCATTGACAGCATACTAGAATGTCAGCGAGTGAGCGATTTCTTGATCGCGGTGGCCTACTTTTCGATCCCCATTGAGCTGCTTTACTTTGTCAGCTGCTCGAATGTACCTTTCAAATGGGTTCTCTTTCAGTTTATTGCCTTCATTGTGCTATGTGGAATGACGCATTTGCTGAATGGCTGGACTTATGGTCCTCACCCGTTTCAGTTGATGCTCGCTCTCACAGTTTTCAAAATTCTCACTGCTCTTGTATCATGTGCCACAGCTATAACGCTCATCACTCTTATTCCTTTGCTTCTCAAAGTGAAAGTGAGAGAATTCATGTTGAAGAAGAAAACTTGGGACCTTGGAAGAGAGGTTGGAATTATAATGAGACAGAAAGAAGCTGGAATGCATGTCCGAATGCTTACCCAAGAGATTCGCAAGTCCCTTGATAGACATACAATATTGTCCACAACCCTTTTTGAGCTATCTGAGACATTGGGTTTGCAGTACTGTGCAGTTTGGATGCCTAATGAAATTAAAACGGAGATGATCCTGACCCATGAGTTGAAAGGGAAGAACTATTCTAATATGTACAACTTTTCTATACCAATTGGCGATCCAGATGTTGTACTTATTAAAGGGAGTGATGGGGTCAACATTCTTCGGCCAGATTCAGCACTTGTATGTGGAAGCAGTGGTGATTCTGGTGAGCCGGGACCAGTAGCTGCAATTCGGATGCCAATGCTTCGGGTTTCCAATTTTAAAGGGGGGACTCCTGAGTTGATCCAGACTTGTTATGCGATATTGGTTCTGGTTCTACCTGGTGGAGAGCCTAGATCTTGGAGCGGTCAGGAACTTGAGATAATTAAGGTGGTTGCGGACCAGGTGGCTGTGGCCTTATCCCATGCTGCAATCCTTGAAGAGTCCCAACTTATGCGGGAACAATTGGCTGAGCAAAACCGGGCCTTGCAACAGGCGAAAATGAATGCCATGATGGCAAGCCACGCAAGAAACTCATTCCAAAAGGTGATGAGTGATGGGATGAGAAGGCCAATGCATTCAGTAATGGGGCTGCTTTCCATGATGCAGGATGAGAGTTTGAATAATGATCAGCGAGTTATTGTTGATGCAATGGTAAGGACAAGCAATGTCTTATCGACGTTGATAAATGATGCTATGGATAATCCAGCCAAGGATAGTGGAAGATTTCCTTTGGAGATGAGGCCTTTCCGGTTACAACCAATGATAAAAGAAGCAGCTTGCCTTGCCAAATGCTTGTGTGTGTATAGGGGGTTTGGTTTTGCAATTGAGGTTGACAAGTCCATAGCTGATCATGTAATTGGAGATGAAAGAAGGGTTTTTCAGGTGATTTTGCATATGGTTGGTAGCCTGTTGAATGGAAACCGGGGTGGAGGGTTGGTCGTATTTCGGGTTTCTTCAGAGAATGGAAGTCAGGGGAGGAATGATCAAAGATGGGCTGCTTGGAGACAGAACTCATCTGATAGTGGTGATGTATATATTAGATTTGAGATTGGGATAAGCAACGGTGGTTCTCAATCAGATATGACAAGTCCAATTATGCAGCTTGTTGGTAGCAGATACAACAGTGAAGGAGTTGAGGAGAACTTGAGCTTCAACATTTGCAAAAGGCTAGTGCAGGTGAGGATGATAAACTTTTTTTTGTCTGTGTGTGTGGGTGTGATGGTTCGTATATGGTTACTTCAACAATCATGAATTGTAAGTTGGTGTGCAATCTTTTTCATACATTAGAAACTGCAAACATAACAGTTTTGATTAGCAAGAATCTACATGAGGAAAAGTGTACATTCTTCGCCTAAAAATAAGTCATCTGGTGTAGAAGAACATAGTGCTTTCTTCAGTCTTCATCAGTTACAGATTTGTTTTTTGAATAGCAGTTACAGATATTTAGGATAGTCAATTTTAATGGCATGTTAACCATATCTTTATCGTGGTAGAATATTAGTCTTATTACAAAAAGATTCTCCTGCTGCCATACCAGGTTAGGGAAGCTAGATTGAGGTGGTTTTTATATGTAGGTGACTTGGAGTAGCTGGAGTTGTTGATTAGTCTCTTTGTGTAGTTAGAACTTATTTCTCTGCCTAATTTTATCAAGAGCTTGGTTTAGACTGAACTGCTTAAGCATTGCATGTATTAAATTTTTTGAGACAATTTATTGTCTGCCTTCTGCAATATTTACTTGGATACTGCAGTCCTAAACCATATTCTAGAAGCCGAGTCATTCACTGTCAATAGTTTGTTTTCTTTTTCGTAGTCTATTTGTAAGTCATCTAATTTTACAAGTTCTTGAGAAGAAAGACTCTTAATTGTTGCTCACAAATGTGTTTGTTTTTCTAGCTGGAGCATTAACAATTTGTTTTCAGTTGATGCAAGGAAACATATGGGCAATTCCTAACCCTCAAGGATTTCCTCAAAGCATGGCACTTGTTCTCCGGTTTCAACCTCGACCATCCATTGCAATAGCCATCTCTGAACCTGGAGGATCATCAGAGCACTCGCATTCCGATTCTATTTTCAGAGGCTTGCAAGTTCTGTTAACTGATGAAGATGATGTGAATAGGCTTGTGACTCGGAAGCTGCTTGAGAAACTAGGTTGCAATGTAACCGCTGTTTCCTCAGGATTCGAATGCCTTTCTGCCATTGGTCCCTCTGGAGCTTCTGTCCAAGTCGTCTTCCTAGATCTCCAAATGACGGAGCTGGATGGTCTTGAAGTTGCAATGAGAATTAGAAAATTCCGAAGCCGCACTTGGCCATTGATCATTGCCGTAACTGCCAGTGCAGATGATGATATTTGGGATAAATGCATGCAGATTGGGATCAACGGAGTTATCCGAAAACCAGTATTGTTGCAAGGCATTGCCAGCGAGCTTAGACGAGTCCTGGTGCAGGCAAACAAAATTGTGTGATGGATGAAGTAGCTAATGTTTCTTTGATCCTTCTTTGGCTCCAAAATCATGATTCCTTCCCCGAACATCAAAAACATAGAGATGTTACACCAGCATTCACAGTTAGAATGGTATACAGGATTAAATTAGCTCCTTTTTCTTTCTCTTCTCTTGTGCGATCGAACTTTGTCATAATATATATTTACATAGATAGTTTCGGACTCGATCACAGAGACATCAATGATGAACAGCAAAAGGTTACCAAAGTTAAACAAAAATTTACATTTAACCCTTATTGAAGTTACTGACATTTTAGCCTCTACGTTCCAAGCTCGAGTTCAAATCGAATGCTTTTGAAACCTTCATCTCTTTTCTGAGTATTGTTTCTTGGTTTAAGGATGATAAAGTCTTCGGGTGGGTGACTGCCGCTGAGTCAAACCAAATGGTGGAGTGTGGAGCTTAGCTAAGATTGAGATCCTGTACAGGAAATCAATCGCAGAGGATATTTCGATCAAAGGGGGAAGAAGAGTATGGGTCAAGTTTAGGTGTTGCAGAAAAAGAAAGAAAGATAAGATTGCCATGCATGAACCGAGTACGTACATGGACTCTTTATGTTTCAATAAATATGATATAATCCAAAGTGGACCCTTTCTCATTGTTAGAATAAAATTTGGGGGTTTTCTTTACGTCAATTATTGTATTTCCAACTTGTTGACGTTTTTTTTTTTAATGGATGGAGTTTGAAATTTGAGGACTAAATTCCCTTCACGAAATTCTTCTTCTTTGTCATCCATCGCTATCCTTTTTCTTGTCTATCAATTTCCTAGTGCTACAGGGGTTCATGTCCGGAAAGTGGAATTGGGTGATGTCTCTTTGAAAATCGTATCACTTATGTGGGAGAGTTGTGAGTTCTTTGTTATCATACTGTGGATCTTAGGCTTGGATTATGCCAATTACGTATCATATCTAGCCGGCTATGAGTCGATTTTTGTCAATTTATTATAGTCTAGGTCTTAGTTTATGTATGTATATAAACAATAAACTCTCGCTCACTTCTGTCAACAAATGTAAAATATACGATAGATACAGAGTTTTCGACATTCAAAGATTAATGGTTGAATAAGACTAATTAAGATTGACACCGAGCATCTATGATAAATTGAGAAGACAAGCGACGCTAATAGTGAGCATTCTTATCAATTTTAACCAAAACCAAAATCATCCCTTCAAATAAGAATAAGTAACATATCTTTTAGTGATTCGTAACAAGGTTCATGCCACATCAATTATATTTATATTTCACATATTCTCATATTCCTTATCCATGCCGCACATTATCATCAATTCCTTTTGCTTTATGTTTTCCTTCTCAATAATTTCAATCCAGATAGCTGGATTCTTGTTCTTGAATATTCCACAAGTGCTATTGTTTCGTGCATTTGTATAGCTAGTGATATTTTGTAAACCAAGGCTGCTAAAGCTTAACTGAGCAGCTAAGCATCATGAGGTTCATGACCATTATTTCATGTTGGAGACGGCCAATGATGAGTGGTGTGCTCCAGGTTTCGGTGCACACAGAAGGGTTGGCCCTGAACAATTCATATCCCATTAAACTACACATGTTCTTCCCCTCCAAACTCCTAGTTCTTTCTTGACCAAAAAAAAAAAACTCCTAGTTCTTTTCCTTTTTAGATCGACCTCCATTTCCATCTGACTATGATTATAGTTTCTGCTTTCAACCAGTGAGGGTTGTCTATAGGAGAGCAACAAGTTGGTCAACTAGGAAGCTCTATATTTTCTAAGAATCATGGGTCTCAATTTTTATAACCAAAAACCACAAGTTGGGACCAAGGTTATTGTATTACCAGAAACACTATGATACACTGGCGTTGCATTTGTTCTACTCTACTGATCGAGGAGAGGTTTTGTGCCAAGGGGTCTGTATGTTGAAATTATTCTAAAGATTAAAAAGTTGGACTTTTCATGCCGGCATTGGATTGCATGAACTGAATCTAGAGCCCCTTCTTTGCACATTAAACAATACCAACTTGGTTTTTCTTTTCTCTTAAAGCTTGGGGTTCTATTTTACTAATTATTTGACGAAGAAGTTTAGTATATTCCTCGTAGCGTGCAACACTTAGATTTGTCTCTGATCTCTTCAGATGCGTTTGCCTCAAAAGGGCAAGATAAGTCGACCAAGTGGCCATGAGTTCTTGGCAAGTTTGATGGGACTGGAAGGCCACTGAACTAGCCTGATGGTTGTCGGCCCCATCGGAAGCCCTTGCATCGGTCAGGCTTGACTAGGCGAGAAGAGGGAGAGGGGTGGGCCTATGGGCCTCAGTTTGTTGGGCAGCACTATACTGATGAGCATGTTTTTTGGGAGAGGCGTTCTTCTTCTCTCTTGTTTCATGTAGGCTAAGCATGTGTTTTGGGTTTTTGGGGGAGTGACACACCTCTAGCCTATTAGGTCGAGGTTGTTTGTTGATCTGTTAAGTAAAACGTACACCAATGAGTTTTAGGTGTCAAGCTTGACAGAACAGTTGTTTTGTCGTCGAATGGTATGGGTAATAATTGTTAGAGGTTTCTTTTTCCTGCATTTCTTTTTTAGTTGTAGTGTTGAATTGTCCACCTTTTTGAACTGTAGTTTTTAGTATTTACATTTTCTCAAATAAAGGCTCTTTGAGCTTGTATAAGAGTTTATCTCGCGCTTGACCAAGCGTTGCATTGGTTGTATTGGCTTTGCCGAGTGGATTGTATCAATTTTATACATATAAAAAAAAAATATGATATATAGTTCCTGGTTATTGATCATGACGCTCATTCAAACGTTTGCAGCTTTAAGATAGCTTAAGC